>JARWLC010000012.1:97427757-98027757 GCA_033318265.1 Phyllotis vaccarum | reverse complement strand
CGGCGGCGGCGCGCCTCTTCTCCCGCTGCGCGCGTCGCGGGTGCAGAGGAGGCGGAGCGCTGGAGGCGGAGGCCGAGCGGGCGCGGATCAGCGGGGCGGGGGCGGCCCGAGGCGTGCGGGTGAGGGGGCTCTGCAGCGCGCAGCGGCGGCCCGGGGGTCGAGGCGGCCTCGGGAGGGGAGCGCGCTGCGCGCCTGAGGTGCCGACCCGAGGCCGCGGCCCGCAGCCGGCGCCCCCGCGCCTGACGGGGCGGCGAGGCGGGATGAGGCGCTGGCGCGGGGGGCGCCCGGCCGAGCCCCCGCGGCGGCCCTGGGCGGCCCGGTGCTAAGCGCAGCGGCGGCGGACGAGGACGGCGGGCCCAGCCCGCGGAGGGCAGACACGGAGCGGAGAGCGGCGCGCAGCGACGCCGCGGCGGCGCGGCGGGGCCGCGGGGTTCGGTAAGGCGCGGGCGGGCGGGCTGGCCGGGGGCGCCGCTGACGTGGGCCGCGCGGCGGGCAGGGCTGCGGGGCCTCCTAGGTTGGCCGGCACCGGCGCTTCTGGACGTGCACGTTGTGATCGGATGCTCTTGGGGGCATCTCGGGTCTCTCCCGCCCCCCAGAGCGACGGAGCAGCGTGCCCGCCACCTCCCGCTCTCATCCCTCGGCAAAGCCGGCATTCCGACGGCCTCAGGGCCTGCTGCGGCGCTTCCCGCCCGAGGCCGAGGCCGGCAACCGCGCGCTTCCCCGGGGACCCGGCTGCTGCTGGAGGAGCCCCGGCGCGCGTGGGGGCAGCGGAGCCCGCGGACTCTGCTCCCTACGACTCCGGTGGAGTTTCCCTTCCCATCCTAATTGGTTGAAGTTGCTGCTACAGTTGGACGGTAGTGGTGACTTAGTGCCTCCCCCTTTTCCCTTGACTCCCACCCCCCACTCCCCGCGTACTGCGTTTCCTATCTTGTTGACTAGAGCAAATATTTATGTTAAAGGTTTCGTGCACCGTGCACAGGACACCATAGGGAGAGAGTCAGATTTGATTTCTTAGCTTCAGTGTCTTCACCGTTTAGAATCTCACCTGCCGCCGAGGCTTAGAGAAGGTGACTGGGAGGAGGAGGCCATCTCTGGATGCTTGGGATGGTCTCATAGTTTTCCTTTAGGAAATAGAATTAGGATAATTATAATCTTGATCGTATGCAGAATTATAGTCAAGCTGTACACTGCTCGAGGCACCGCATGATGCTACATGGATAGCTGGGCCGTGGCATTGTTGCAAGCATCCCTTTTATTTTCCATTCTTTCAGAGTTCTATTAGGCACAGATTGAGACCTTTTAAGTGCGTCTGAATGGGCAGAACTTTTCTGATCCATTGGCTGCTTTTGTAAACATTGCCTTTATTTGTGTGCTTCTATTGGAAGAAGAAGAAAAGTCAACCGGTGTCTGTAGTAATTGGCTCTTAGAGTCCACAAACTGCTAGCTTGATTCAGTGATTGGATTTGTTGGAATATTTTTGAGTAATGATGTTTGTGGTTCATGAATGCATTTTTTTTCATTATTGAGAGAATTGAAGTCAGAATCCACATTTGTTCCTTGGCCTTGAGTGGGAAGGCAATATAAGCAGCACTTACCATAACACATTTTAAGAGTTTTTCAAGCGTCCTACTGTATATTCTTTTTCATGGGGTTGTTCGGGAAGATGAGGTATGATGACGATGTGATTTCCATTTGCAGGAATGTCTGGAGTCTGATTCATCCTAAAGTTGGACATGGCGGTGATGCTTTTCCGAACAAGTAATCTGTAATGGTGTGAGGTTGGGACTGCGTTTAAGCCAGTTAATCTCTTCTTACCGTGGTCTGTGTAGCAGTCCCTGGAATAAAGCAGCACTTTGGACAGAGGCTTGTCCAGCTGTAGCTGTGGTGGCAGCCCAGATTGCTTGATCCTGCCTGAGGAGATGAGGGCAGGGTGACGCAGTGGGGGACAAAAGATGTATGTGGGACAGAGAGGAAGTGTTAGTTGAAGAACCTTGGTCAGTTATATAACAGTTTTGTTTCCGAGGGAGAGGCTAAGAACCAGCAAGGCAGGCTCAGCTGTCATTAGAGCCTTTGATGTCGGTTTGAATTCCAGTAGTAGTTAGGTTCCTTTTATTTCCTTTTCCCAACCCCACATTATTTTTCAGTCACCAGAAGCTTAGCCACAGTTGGGCCGAGACTTCAATGGCAATACATTCATTTCTTCTTCTTCTCCTTCTTTATTGTCTTTTGCTGTTACACAGAAGATGGCTTTATCTTCCTTTTTCCTCTCTGGATGACACCCCCCCCCCCATTTCTTAAGACAGAAGGTCTTAGGGATCCTAGATTGTCCCCAGACTTGCTGTCTAGCTATGGGTGACGATCAAATCCTGATTCTCCTATTTGCACTTCCCAAGTCCTGAAATGAAAAGATTTACCACTAGACCCCATTTATATGGTGCTTCATGAATGCTAGGCCAGCTTTGTACCAACTCAGCTGCATATCCAGCTCCCATTGTATGTTTTTTTTCCCATCAAAATATCCTTTTTCCAAACCGACTGGGCATATTATCTGCATAGTATATATAGACTCACTGTTGCCTATAGATGAATTTAATAAATGTCAGGAACTAGCAGATGTTTTCTTCATAAAACTGTAGCAAAAGAAAAAAAGAGACGAACTAAACATAGTATCTTTAAAGGCTAAGACTAACATCTTTGGGAATTTTAAGGGCTTAACCAATGAACATGTAATCTGATATCCATGGAAATAGTCAAGATGCAGGTCTTGAAGAGAGGCCATGGTTGTGGTTTTGCTATGTGGTAACTGTTCTTGTTGCTTTTTTGTTGCTGTGATAAAACAGTGTTCAAAGCCAATTTTGAGGGGAAAGGTCTATCCTAGCTTGTACTTTGTAGTCGGTAACTGAAGGACTCGAGGGCAGGAACACAGAAGCAGGGACTGAAGCAGAGGTAGGGGAGTAATGCTGCTTACTGGCTTTTTCATCTTCTTATACAAGCCAGGACTACAGGCCCAGTGGTGGCATACACTAGTGGGATAGACAGATCTTGTCTGATGAGTTATTAATTAGGGAAGTGGCTTCACAGACATGCCTATAGGCGCTTAGTTGAAATTCTCTCTTCCCATTTGATTCTAGCTTGTGTTTAGTTGACAAAATAAAACTGATCAGTACAGTAGCTTAGTGGCCTTATACTCTCTTGGGCCCAATTGGCATTTCAGAACCTCCTTTCATTTATTTATAAAAGAGGTGTGGGAAAGCTTGTATTGTCCTCTTTATAGAGTTGTGAAGGGTCAGGTGATAGAAAGTATGTGGAGATGCTTTGTAAAACCTGTTTTGAGGAAGGCAGCACTATTATTACATACAAACACTTGTTAAATACAGCCCTGTCTTACCTGGAAAGTTGGCTTGGCAGACTGTTTTATTAATTTGATATTTTTGTTGTTGTTGTGCTAGGGATTGAACCCAGGGACCATAAATTGACCTATTTGTGCTAGGTGAATAAATGTTCTATCTTTGAGTTCTATCCCTAGCCCTGGGCACATATTTTCAAAGTGATTTACAGAATGTAGATAATGAACAAGGATGTCTTAGATTTCTTCCAGTTCTAAGCTTTTGTAGTAACTTATTTTTGAGGAGATTCATTTGCAATAACTAAATTTTTGGAGTTTTGAGAATTTTTAGTTATTCTCCAAAAGGTTAAGTTTTTTGAGACTTTGGGCTTCTTTAGAGTATTCAAAAATATCCAAGAATTTTGCAAGTAAGCATTTGAAAGTTACAAAGATATTTTATAGGACTAGATATGTGATGGTAGAATACTTGCATCACAGGTTGAAGGCCCAGGCTTTGATCCCTAGCACTCTAGCACTCTAAGAAACAAGTTTTGTGTTAGTTGGCATTTATGTGTGTGCATGGTGGATAGAGGTCAGCCTCAGGTATCATTTCACAGAAACCATCCATCTTATTTCTTGAGACAGGGTTTCTAATTGGCCTGGAGCTTACCAGGTAGACTAGACTGACACCAGTGAGTCCCAGTGACCACCTTCCCAGCACTGGGGTTGCACTGGGGTAGGCCATCATACTCGACTTTTTTTTTTTTTTTTAATGCGTTCTGGGGATCTGTACTTAGGTCTTCATGCTTGCATGGTAAGCACTTTCTTGACTGAACCATCTCTCTAGCCTCTTTGCATTATTTAGGTTGGAATTGGCACAATACAGACTACACGCTGGAATAACTCATGAGCTAAGAGCAATTTTAAAAATTTTTAAATGGTTGAAAAATTAAAAAAAATGAAAATGGAAAAAAAAAATACTGGGAGCTGAGAGTATCACTAAGTGATTTAATTATAGAGCCCTGGTCTAGCTCCTGTAAGACCCTGGGATTGATCCTTAGTACGAACAGAAAAAAAGTTTTAGTGGATATGGTCATATTCATTTATTTTCATGTTATGATGGACAGCTTGGCATTCAACAGTAGAGCTGAGTATTTCTGGAGGCAGTGAATCCTGCAAACCCTAAGATCCTTATCACCGAGTCCTTTGAAGAAAAAGTTTGCCAACCCGTGATTAGGACTTTGCCTTTTTTTTGCTGTAATTAGCACAGGTGTTGCTTCCTGTTACAGCCTCATGAAGTTCTGACTTCTCGATGAGCACTAACATTCACTTTGGAGCCAGATAGACTTGTATCCATTGTGATATTAAAAACCTTTGGTCCTGCATAAGCTAGCATCTTGTTGATAAGGTGCCTCCATTAGAACTAGGAAATTGTATAGTTACTATCTACTTTAGGAAGCTGTCCCTGGGACTAAATGCATGGTGCCTGTCAAATCTTGAGTGACAGCATTGAGTAAACAGTAAGCACTAAGTGAGTAAACATGATGGCTGTAAATTCTAGTCTAAAATACTGAATAGTTTTGAGCTCAGATTATAGAATGTTTTTTTTCTCATGGAGTTTTATGCTACTTGGACTTTTATGAAGTTTTCTCTTTTACTGAAACTAATTAGTTAACAACTATCAATAAATAATTTCAACTATGTCTATATTGTAATATATTAAATACTTACATATCAGATATTTGGGGAAAGGAGGAAGATACATCTGTTATTTTCAGAGGTCCTGCTTCTTGATAATTTCCTAGCAGTACCCTCAGGTGAATTTAAATACCACTTCTATTTTGGTATAGGCTTTTTTTTTTTTTTGAAAGATGTGTGAGAAGGACCTGTTTTAATTAGGCCAGGAAAGATAACTATCCCTGTGTGTATGCTGTACTCCAATTATTGGAATTTTCAGCAACATGTTTGTAACATTCTCTTTGGAATTTAAATAGAAAAAGTTAATTTTTTTTCTTACTGTTTAGAGACTTTGATATTAAACTGTTTTCTTAAGTATTTGGCTTAAATTATTTTACAGTTCAGAAATAGGATGTGCATCTCAGATGCTGTTTTGTTTAGCGTTCATCCCAGTGGAAGAGTGAGCAAAAAGAAAAGGTCCTTGTTCTGACAGCTAAACAAAATAGAATTGGGGTCACTGGTTCTTGCAGTAGTGGCCTGGCTTTGTATGATCCTTAAATGAAGTGAGATGAACCAGGGGAGGTAGAGGAGGTGGCTAAGTTCCCACACTGCCCTTGGTAGAACAGTGGTTAGAGGTGGAGGATCTTCCATAGTGGGTCAGCACTCTGCATCTGCAAAACTAGTAGGGAACAGCTGTAGCACCTGAAAAATGGAGAGGCCTGAAGTGAGGTGACATTTTGTCTTCAGAAAAAACCCAACAAGCCTGGAGATTTCTTAACCAGGCAGATGAAGGTTGAACAGAAATATCCCCTGAGGGACTAAAGTGTAGGATCTGATAAAGTAATTACACTTTCACAGTATACCTGGACAAGAGCTCTTCCTTGGTATTTAAAGGAACCCACTGTAGGACAGGCAGAATTGAGAAATAGAGTGCTTGGTTTACTTTTTCATATGAAAGACATGAGCTAGGATATTCAAAGTGAATTTAACATTGTATTTTCAGAAATAACTCAATTATTTGACTTATAGCTAGTCTTTAGCTTTTCTTTTTTAAAGATTTATTTTATGTTTTTATTTATATGTATGCCACATTTGTGGTGCCCCAGAGGTCAGAAGAGGGTACTGCATCCCCTCTTGAGGTTGTACCCTGCCTGGTGTGGGTGCTGGGATCTGTTAATGGGTTCTCTGGAATAGCAATGTGAACCTTAATGGTTAGGGCATCTCTCCAGTCTGCTAACTTTGCTTATATGCTGGATCCCATTAAGCTTGTCTGTTGTAGAGATGGTATACATTGAAAATAAAGGTGCATTGCCACCATTAGGACATAAACTAGATTCAGGTTGTCTGTAAGCATGTGCTAGGCGATAACTGCAATAGGCACTCTATTCATCTAGAATAGAGACACTCTATTCATCTACCTATTTTGTAGTCCAGTCTTTATCCTGGGTAAGTCATCAGACCGTAGTCCTGTTCCTCTTCCCATTGCAAGAGTAGACAGTTAGAGGACTCAGCTGATGAACATTTTCAGTGGTTTTAAAGAACAGGTTATATAAATTCAGTAATTACCCAGTTACACTGATACCCCTTACCCCATGAAGCAACTTTTACAGGAAAAGGAGTTTTGAACCAAAAGCTAGAAAATTTAGGTCATTATTTTGACCCTGCTGTAAGCAGTTTGTTACCTTGAGTACATGGTTTGTCTCCCGGGTTCATTTTCTTCAGATACAAAATGAGAGGTCAGATTGGAGTCTCTGAGGTCCTTTATTGATCCAAAATTCTTCCTCTTGCCCCCTGTATGGGGGATGCTGAGGATTGTGCTGTGCTCCCAGTTACTGTATACCAACATTTTTTTTTTTGATACTGTGATTTTAAAAAAGAAATAAAGTGGAACATTTATCTTATCTTACACTTTGTCCATTTTTTGCTTACCTCTCCAAGGGGAACCTGAAAAGTTGTGTCTAGCTGTATTTGCAATCCTTCACATTCAGTGGGTAGTAGTCTTCGCCCCAGACTGAGGGAAACCAAGTCTCCTTATCAGTAGCTATCAAGTATACATACTACAGATTTTGTATGATGCTACTTCAGTAGAAGACAGAGAAGAAAGAAGGTGTTTTGGAGTCTCTGCCCTAGGGAGCTACGTTAGGAGTATTCAAAACACAAGGAAGAAGGCAATAGGATGAGGCTATTTTGTGTTTTATTGAACATGTGCAGGATGAGCTGTATTAACTCTCTTCAGTTTTGAAATTTTGTCACTTTCGTCTTGACTGAGAAGTAGCAGCTCTGAATGATCTATTAATACCTAAATGAAAATTGTTCGGTCCAGGCCATATTAGATGGAGTTGCTTTAAATTTTTATTTATTTATTTGTTTATTTATTCATTCATTCATTCATTCATTCATTCATTCATTCACTTACTTACTTACTTACTTACTTATTCTCTTAATTAGGGTTTCTATTGTTATGAAGAGACACCATGGCCATGACAGCTCTTATAAAGGAAAGCATTTAATTGTGGCTGGTTTACAGTTCCAGAGGTTTAGTTTGTTATTGTCGTGGTGGGAAGCATGGTGGCTATGGGCAGACATGAGGCTGGATAAGGAGTTGAGAGTTGTACATCTGGATTCACAGGCAGCAGGAAGACACTGAGACACACTAGGCCAGGCTTGAGCTCCTGAGACCTCAAAGCCCAACCCCAGTGTACAGTTCCTCCAACAGTGTTACTACTGGGAAGGCCTCACTTCCCAGTAGAGCCAGTCCCAATGAACATATGGGGCCACTTTTTTTCAAACTACCCACATCTCTTTACTCTTGTATGGTATTTGTGACCACCTGTGCAGTCATCTTTGTGTTGTGACCATCTGTGTGGACATCTTTGTTTGTTTAAGCTGGGATTTTTAGGCACATGTATATGGGTGCTAGGGATTTGAACTCAAGTCTTTATGCTTTATACCACAAGTATTTTTACCTAAGGAGTTATCTCCCTACCCCTAGAAGTGATTTGACATATTTTAAGTTACTGGAAGGACATGGAAGGGACACCCTTTCTTCTGGAAAGGTGGGAGTGTGAGAAGTGACAAGACCAAAGTTCCTGACACAGTTTAAAGCACAGAGCTTGCTTTCTTGGCTTTTGTCTACAGTTTTCTTTTCTTATTCATTTTTTCTTTCCTGGCCTGTCTCTGTTAGGCATGCACAGGTGTATTTACTACTGGCAAGTCTGGTGACTAGTTGCTCTCTAGAGGCCATTCCTTCAGCTTCCTTCAGGTATTATCTTGACGTGTGTCTGCCCAGCTAGCCTCTTTCTGATCGCTAGGCATGGACATGTGACTCAATTCTGGCTAAATGGATGTGAACAGAAGTGGTGTGTGTGATATCTAGATTATGGCCTTAGAGAGGAAGCTAATTGCCTTCCACTTCCTTTTCTTCCTTTTTGTGGATGAGAATGGAGTTATGTTAACACAGTGCTGGGAAACACTATTCAACCTTGTACCTGAGAGTTTTGCCTTTGAGGACAGTGGATAAATAGTATAGGTCCCTGATACTTTTTGCAGTAGAGCTATGGCCTCACTTGGGAATGCTCATTTTCTCTAGGTGGATAGTGCAAGAGGAATATTTTTCTTGCCAGTCATTGTTCCCCGAATTGAATACATCACCTGCTTTAGACCACCTTTGTTTTACCTTAGCCTTTCTTCTGCTGCCCATTTGCTCTGTTCTTTTTGAAGATTTGTTTACATTTGTTGTTTCTCTTTTCTTACTTCAGATTGATTCATTCATGCTCTTGTTCCATCTTACACTGTCACTGGTTTGTTTTTGTTTTAAATACATTTTAGTCTGTTGATATAGATCAGCTGGTTAAGTGCTTCCTTGGTAAATATAAAGCCCTGGGTAGGATCCCCAGTGCCAAACAACCTGGGCATAAGTGGCACATACATGGATCCCAGCATTCATGAGGTAGAAGAAGGAGGATCTGGAGTTAGAGTTCTTCCTTGGCTTCACAGCTAGTTTGAAGCCAGGCCAGTACACATGGGATTCTGAATTTTCTTTCTTTCTTTCTTTCTTTCTTTCTTTCTTTCTTTCTTTCTTTCTTTCTTTCTTTCTTTCTTTCTTTCTTTCTTTCTTTCTTTCTTTCTTTCTTTCTTTCTTTCTCTCTCTCTCTCTCTCTCTCTCTCTCTCTCTCTCTCTCTCTCTCCCCCTCCCTCCCTCCTTCCCTCCTTTCTACCTACCTACCTACCTATGTAAAACACACACACACACACACACACACACACACACACACACACACACACACACACACACACTTGCCAGGTTTGCTAGCACTTGGCAAGCATAGGAGGATGATCAGGAGTTTAAGCTAGCTACATAGTCTGTTCATAGATAGCCTGGATTACATAAGTATTTTTTTTCTCTTTTTCAGATATAGTGTCACACATCTATAGACATACACCGAGAAAACAGAAACCAAGCCATTAGATTCTGCTTGGTCTAATGATTTCCAGGCCAACCAGAGCCACAAAGGGAGATTCTATTTCTCCCTTTCTAAATAGAAAACAAGGTTTTTATTCATTTATTTGTTTTTCAGTCTGGGGATAGAAACCAGACCACATACATAAAAAGCAAAGACTCTACCACTGAGCTACATCCCTAGGCCCTGAAAAGGTATTTTGCAATCACCTGTATCATGCCAATTTATCTACTGAATCTTGCTGACATTTCACTCTGGCTACTGTCCAGAAGCCACATTTTGGTTTTCTATATCCTTTTCTGTCATCTTATTCCTGCTGGAAAATTTGAAATGCCTCTGGCTTTCAAGTGACTCACCCATTTTTATGGTTTAGAGGTCACCTAAGTCACATTTCTGGTCCCTCTCCACCTTGTCTTAGGGTTTCTCTTGCTGTGAAGAGACACAGTGACCATGCAATTCTTATAAAAGAAAGCATGTAATTGGGGCTGGCTCACAATTGAGAGGTTTAGTCCATTAGTCATGTCATGAGAGCATAGGCAGACATGGTGCTAAAGAGGAAGCTGAGAGTTCTACATCTGGATCCATAGGCAGCAGGAAGACAAAGTGACACTGAAACCTCACAGCCCACTCCCAGTGACACCCTTCCTCCAACAAGGCCACACCTCCCAATACCACTCCCTATGGACTTATGGGGGCCCCACACCCTAGAGTGCTAGATTCATCTTAACTCATGTCTCTTCTGGGTTTCTGGTGGATCCCTCTGAGGACAGTATGCATGGACAAAACAAGCTTATGGGTTCCTTTGCTTTACTTCCTCCTCTCCTGTCATGTCTTTCCTGTCACTGAGTGGCACCATTATTCATGCACTGTGAAGACCAAAACCCCCGGAGTCACCTTTGCTTGACCTTTCCTTTTTATCCCATGTGACAGCTTACCAAGCTCAAGTGTCAGTACAGTTGGGTCCTGACTCCATCCTAATTTTCTTTCACTGTTTACAATGTAGGGCAAGCTACTTTCCCTGCTGTGAACCTGACAACAGTTTCTCTGCCTTTGCTGTGAGCTCTGTCTTTCTCCTTACATTCCACACGACAGGGGCCAAAATAATGGTAAATGTTAGTCAGATCTTAACATTCTCCCATTGAATGGTCCAAGTATACTTAGTACAGAAGGAAGACCATGAAATTTTAACACTGAAGCAAAACCTTTAGCTTGATCTGTATCAGTGGTTATCTACACAGGATAGTTTTGCCCATAGGGGATGTTAAGTACTGTTTAGGGACACATTGGCAGTTGCACCTGGGATCTAGAGGGTTGAGGTCTGGATCTACTAAGCATGCTACAGTACACAGAACAATTTCACCCATAATCTCTAGTCCAGCATGCCAGTGCACATCCTCTGACTCCTGGCCAAAGCCTCAATGATTTCCCTCCTACTTTTCAAAAGACTTTATTTAGTTTGTCAATGCATCAGTCAGTCTAGTTAGTGAATTTGGGGATAAAGTCTAAGGATTACACATGCTAGGCAAGCACTCTATCACTGAGCCATGTAGACAGACTTTTAGGTTCATAGCAAAGCAGAATTAAGTGGTCACAAATATTCTATACAAATTTCCCGGCTCCCCTGTCTCCCAGCTCTATTATTAACAGCTCCAGTGTGGTGTATTTATTATAGTTGGTGAACTTATACCAACACATCATCCGAAAGTCCAGGGTTTATTGGCTATACAAATGGTAATGATGTAGTCACTGTTGTACCATACAGAATAGTATCACTGCTGTGAAAGTCCTCTGTGCCTGCATGCTAATCTGCATGTTTATCTCTTATTAATAACTGCATTTTTTTTTACTGTTTTCATTTTTTCAAAACGTCCTATAGTGAGAATCATATACTTTTCTTTCAGTCGAAGAGTATTTGTGTGTATGCTCATATGATCCATATTGTGTGCTCATGTGCATAGGTTTGTGTACTGTGCACTTGCGTAGACGGCAGAGGAGAGTATTGAATATCTTGTTCTTTTATTCTCTACCTTATTCCTTTGAGACAGGATCTCACTGAATGTGCAGCTAAGCTGGCAGCAGGAAACTTCAACAATACTTCTGTCTGTGCACTGAGGTTATAGGCTAGTGTGTGGCCATGTTCACATTTATTTATATATTTATTTATTGAATAATGTGGGTCGTGGGATACAAGCGTAGATCCTTAGACTTGTGTAGTAAATACTCTTAACCATTGGGCCATCTCTGCAGCTCTAAGGTAGCCTTTTCTTTTCTTTTATTATTTTTTTCCATTTATTTTATGTGCATTGGTGTTTTGCCTTCATGTAAGTCTTTGTAAGGGTGTTGGGTCCTGGAGTTACAGAGAGTTGTGAGCTGCCATGTAGGTGCTGGGAATTGAACCCAGGTCCTCCGAAAGAGCAGTTAGTGCTCTTATTCACAGAGCCATCTCTCTAGCCTAATGCAGCCTTTTCATATTGGCTTCTTAGTAATGTATTTAAAGTTCTTGCATGTATTTTTGCAGCTTGATAACATTTCTTTTTTAGCAGTGAATAATACTCATTGTTTGGATGCACCACAAATTATTTATGCATTCCTTTACGAAAGAATAATTTGGTTGCTTCCAAGATTTGGCAGTTGTGAATAAAGCTGCTATAAACACCCATGTGCAGGTCTTATGTAGATCTATTTTCAACTCTTTTTTTGAACAGTGCCACAGAGCACAGTTGTTAGGATCGTCTGGTAAGAGTATGTTTAGTTCTGCTAGATGCTGTCTAACGCCCTTCATACATGGCCATATTACTTTACATTTCCACCAGCAGTGAATGAGGAACCGTATTGTATATCCCACTTGGTGCTGTCACCATAATTTATTTCTGCTATAGTAATAGGTGGATGATACTCATTTCTTCTGTCCAACTATAGTAAACACATACACTTGCTTAGGTATGCATGATTGAACCATGGGGCCTTAGGTTCAATCTAGGTGCCCCCCCCCCCACCACAAAGGCTCTTCCCTGCCCTCCACATCAGGGCATGTCTGTCTGTCTTCTCCACCAGAGAGGCTATTATAATTACCTGCTAGAGCAAACACTCTCACTTAATATTTTTATATTATTTTTGTTTGGTTGTGGGTTTAGTTTGTAATCATGTTCTCCATAAGATCAAAGAACAAGGGTTTGTTTTCTGTTGAGGAGGGTAGAATTTAACAGACCTTTATTTTGTAGTCCTGGCTAGCCTGGACTTCTTTACATAGCCCAGGCTAATTTTTCAGTCCTCCAGGGTACTCTAAAATGCAGGGGGCTTACAGGTCTGAACCATCATGCCTACTACAGGGCTTCCTCAGATCAGTTTGTATGTGTGTGTATGTGAGAGGGGGGAGGGAAGCGGGGAGAGAGACTATGTCCACATGAAGGTCAGAGATCTAGAATTGGTGTCTTTTCTGCCTTTCACCACCATATTTTCTGAGATAGTGTTGTTCACGTGGAGCTCACTCAGGCAGGCACACACAGCACACATTGTTGTATTTAGCTTCTTTACTGTGTGTTGAGGTTCAAAAGGTCCTTGAGTCTGCACAGCAGACTATTCACTGAACCATTTTTTTTACAGCTCACCAGACCAGGTTTTAAATTTTTATTTATAAAAAAGAATTTATTTATTTTGTGTGTGTGTGTGTGTGTGTTGTCTACATGTTTGTATATATACCACTTTCGTGCCTGGTATACAAAGAGTTCAAAAGATTCCTTGGAACTGTAGTTAAGAGTGCTTGTGAGCACCCACCATGCTGGGAATCGAACCTAGGTCCTCTGGAAGAACCAACCAGTGTTTCTAAGTGGTAATCATCTCCCCCCCAATACACGCGCGCGCACACGCACGCGCGCGCGCACACACGCACACACGCGCGCACACGCAATGCACACGCGCGCGCACGCACACACATGCACACGCTCGCGCACACGCACACACGCGCGCACACGCGCACGCACGCACACACTTTAGAAAACAAGACCAACAGAACTGCTGGTGTGTTAGGACACAGTTCCCTGCATCTCCACTCTTGAGGTCGCTGTCTTCACCGGATGGCTCTTAGCTCTTTAGCTGTCCCGTGGAAGATGGCTGCTTGATTCTGACTTCTTAATAGTCTTTTCCCTTTCCAAGCTAATTGTAGTTTTTCTCCTGCAGTTCCTCATATAACAATATTTTTAGATCTGCTTCTAAGTGCATACCTAACGTTTTGGAGAAGTCTTCTTGCTGAATGTCTAAAATCTGAAGTTATAAATCAGCCAGAAAAAGGAGTCCCATGGCTTGCCTTACAGTGACTAGGATCAGGGTTAGAGATGCAGATTGCTGAGTGCTGCCTAAGAGCATGGTTTAAATACAAGGAACTAGCCTTTTACCTCATATTCTCTCTTCTCTAGCCTCCTGTCCCAGGGACATGTGCACAGTGTGAGCCCTATAGCCAAACTTAGGCAGCAGCACCTGCTAGGGCTAGGGCTGTGCAGACTGGTACTGTTGAGAGAGCCAGGACTCAGAAGAACCTGGGCACACACAGGCACAAAAGAACGGTTGGACCTATAGGATTGTTGACAGAGAAGGGCTGGTACATTTTTGTTGTTTTATTGAGACAGGGTTTCTCTGTGTAGTCCTGATTGCCCTAGAACTCCCCAGTAGACCAGGATGGCCTTGAACTCCCAAGATCTGTGTGCCTCTGCCTCCTGAGTGCTGTGATTAAGGTATGTACCACCACTCTCAGCATGGTACAAGGCCTTTAAAAGCCTAAGGTCTGGGACAGAAGTCCCAGTTGGTTAGGTCCAAGGCGGTGTGATCTGTCCTAGTCAGACTGTGGACTTTTATCTTGTTGGCTGGAGTCATTTACTAGGGACTGCCCCCAATTGGACCTGGTGCTTTACTTAAGGGTATTCTAATGGGCAGGCCAAGAAGTGTGCTGAGTGTAAAAGACGGGTCAGAAATAATGATTCCCCAGTCCTAAGTGAGGACTGGCAGGGCAGAGTAGCAAGAACTAGGTTGATCATATTTGGACTCTAGTGGCTTGGCCTATTTACCTCAGGGTGCCTGCACCAGTATTGTCATTTCTGTTATGTTATCATAAGGTGTTAAAGGCTAGGAAATCTCCCTTCAGGCTGAAATGTGACTGTGCAAGGCTCACAGTAATAGGTATTTTATGTACAACTTTAAAGACATTCTAAATGATTTTTGTTTAATGACTTGACAATGTTAGAGCTGTCAGAGTGTTCTTTTTCTCCTTATTAATGAGGAAATAAATCCAGGTTAAGTGACTTGTCTAGCAACACATGCTCACCAAGTAGGCCAGCTGAAACTGGAACTCCGTTTCTTCCACTCTTCCTGGTATCTTCTCTCTACTAACCTAAATTTTGTTCCTTACACTCCCCCTGCCCAAATCACTCTGCCAGTTCTTTTCCTCTTGCTTCTTTCTCCTCCTCCTGTTTTCTTTTGAACATTAGTATCTTAATTTTCTTTATATAGTCTATTTTTTGACCCAAATATAAAGCATATTTAATATATAATAAATGATTTTTTAAATAAAATTTTACAGTTGATCTAACATCTTGAAACTTGATTCTATATGTTAGCTATATTTATTGTTGGTTTTATATTTGGTTATTATAATAATATTTTCCTGGAATGGTCATTTTTTAAGACTTTATTGATTCTTCGTGGATTTCACATTATGCATTCTGATCCCATTAATCTCCCCATCCCTTCATATCTGCCCTTGCAACATTCCCCACAAAACACAATAAAATAAAATTTAAAAGACAAAAGATTTTTGTCATGGAAACTGTAGTGTGACAGTGACTCACACAGTACACTCTTTAGTCTATACATCTTTACTTGCAAGTGTCCGTTGCAAGAAGTCATTGGTCTGGTTCTAGGCCTCTGGCTTCTGCTACATACTGATGCTGGGTCCTCACTGGGACTCCTCTTAGTTATCCTATTGTTAACCTGTGTCCTTGAGATCCTGTAGCATTGGGTCTGCAGGACTGGCCCCTTCACATGTTCCAGCAGATCACTAATGGGGTGGGCCAACTCATAGCCCTGGTTCTGGGGTTGGATGGTAGCTGGGTTGGTCAGCTTGCCAACTCTCAAGCATCCTCAACACCAGAGTGAGCTCTTTCGCACTGCCCTGGCTAGCTTACCCAATGCAGTAGGCAGCAAAGGCCAGTTTTCCTGCTCTCAAACCCACACTCACACCACCAGGGCCAGCTCTACTGTGCTGCCAGGTGAAGTGCAGGGCCCATTCTCCTGAGTGTTGCAGCTTGTGAGAGGCAGGACCAGCTCTTCTGTGCTCATCAACTCCAGAACAACTCTCCTGCCTGCTGCAGGTGGTGGTGGGGGTCATCCTTCCCTTGTTTACACCACCAGTCAAAGGGGGCAGGGCCAGCTTCCTGCCCTTAGGGCTGGCTCAGCTATGCCCCTGCAAACAGGGTCTGGCTCTGTTGTGCTGCCCAAGTGAGTGAGGTTCAGGGCCTGTTCTCTTGAGTGGTACAGCTGATGAGGGACAGGGTCAGCTTTCTCATTCTCATGACTCCAGGGCCAGCTGGCCTGCTCCAGGTGTCTAGGGGCCAGGGGCTGGGGGAGGGGCATCTTTCTCCGAAACGGTAATTCTAAAGTATTTATAAAGGATTAAACTACATTAAGTTGGTATAACATGCAATATATTTTCATAAGACTGGTTATAAAGTAAGGTAAATTTGTTTTTCCTTTCACTGAGTGCATACTTTTATTAATCCTTACAGATGTCCTTTTATTTTACAACAATCTTGGTGGTGGTGTCATTCGAAGAAACATGGTAGTTTATTTGGATTTGCTCTGCTAGGGAGAGGCTAGATTAAGAACATAGTTCTGGGACCAGCTGACTCGAAGTGCCAGTTTTCTCAGCACCACTTTGCAAGCCATGTGATTTTATAAATGCGGAATTTGGACTGGGAAAAGAATGATTTCCAGATTTGTTTTTACATTTGGAGTAATTAATTCTCTAATATACTCCTGAGAAGAACCTCCCCTGCTTCTGTTAAAGAACTATCTGAAAAGAAATGTCATTTGAGCCAAGGATCAGAAACTCTGCTAAGAATTTTGTGTAGTCGGCACATCCCTGCCTCGGCCCACCCCCCTTTTCACCTTGAGCAGTGATAGGCAGTATGTTAGTAGTTTCAACTTTCTTGTGGTACTAGGGATAAAACCAAGAGTCTTCCATGTATGTTCACCAGGTATTCTACCATTGAACTACATCATTAATGAAAGACCAGAGACAATGTTAAAGGCTTTGTAAGCAGTGACTGTTAGGCTGTTTATGTTTTAATGCTTACTTTTAAAATAATTTTAATAGGAAAAATTGACTTGAAGCATGTAGCTGAACTGGCCTTTGTTGATTGACTTTGTAATCTTTATGAGAACAGATTTAACTGGAGCACAGGCAACTTAGCAACGACTACACTGTTGGTGAAAAAAGACCCCCCCCCAACATCTGTTAACTGCCAGAGCCCCTTCCCCACCTATGTTAGAATGTGGATTGTCTAGGTCTTGTATCTTGTGGTTGCAGTACACACAGCTGCTGTGAGTTCATGAGTACAGTGGCCACGTGCACAGACAACTTGTCACAGCACTTTTTCTTATCCTTTGCTTCTCTCCAGCAATGTGCCCCAGACCTTGGAGAGCAGGGGACAGGATGGTGCTATAGAGGGTGTAGGTGTGATCACTCAGTTGTCACTTAGCACTTTGATTAGTTACGAATCTGCAATAACTGCTGCCTTATGAGTAGAGAAAGACTCTGACCAAGATGGAGAACAGCACGAATCTGCAGCATGAGTGTAAATATTTAGGAGACATTTGACAACATGTCCATTTAGCAAAACAACTGTAGTAGGTTCCCTTTAGGTTTTACAGCCTCCCCAGCTTTTGACCAGGTTTACAGTAACAGGCATGATTTTCCTCCTATGGAGCCTGCTTCAAACTCAATTAGAAATTGTTTGGCTACCCCCATAATAATCATGCCACTACTTTACTATGGGTGTCATGCTTGGCAGGTTGCTATTGTGGCACATAGAGTCCACAGCTGGGTACAACCATTGGTGATTTGTTTTTCCTCTAGAGTCCTTCCTAACAGCTTCTAGCACATGAGAGCTAGCTAGCAAGGATCGTACACATCATTTCTTGTTAACGGGGTAACCACATCTACTTCCTTAAAGTTCAGTTCCATCGTGTCAGTTTAAGCATTAAGAGCTACCATAGGTATCCAGGTTCACACTCCCCTTAGCAAACTCCTAGTTTCCAGGAGAACCCTATAAGAGATACCCACCACAACTCAAGACTAGGAACCTTTCCAAGCCCCTCTTAGGTGTTACTTGGTTTAGTCCTCACAAGTGCCCTGTGAAGTAGTTTGCTATTGTGTGTTTTTGTGTAATATGTACACAGTATACATTTCCTATCCAGCACGTTGAGGTGCACTATGTGGTAGTGTTAATGTCTTCACAGTCTATCACAACTGAGCTCTTGGGGGTTTTCTTCTTACTTTTCTTGAGTTTACTAACAAACATGAGAACTAGGAGATGCCTCTGTAACTGTGATAGAGACTTTCTGTATGGTATTGCTGATAGCATATTAATTGCCTACTAAATAATCTTAAGATTTTATTACTAATATTCTGGAAGTCATTTCGTGAGACATTTAAATTAAAAATTGCTTCGATTAAGAGAATCAGTTCTTATTTCAGCTATTTGCTCTGAGTAGAAAGCAATTTTCATGTATTTATTTGCTCAACAATATTTCCCGAAAACTATCTGTTAAGTCTTTCTTAGTTGCTGAGCCTGGGAGAGAGTTGAAGGGGAAGGAAAACTCTTCTTTTTTATTGGCTTTATTCTTTCAGCATTACTGTGTACACAAATGAGGACTAGGCTTCTTCTGTGGAGAAGCCATCTCTTAGAACTGGAGCTTTTCGTTTGTAGGGCAGTCTCCTCAGAGATCGGAAGGGAAGTCTGAACTGGAGCAGGATTGCAGAGAGTCCTTTTATTACTGTTAGCTCCTTCAGTGACACAGACATATTCAGATGTTCCTACTGCTTTGGGACTATAGATTTTAGTAGAAGCAGAAAACACATCCTGTTAAGTGACTTAATTAAAGTGACAGTAGTTTGCAAGTACTTCTTTGTTACGAATAGTCCTGTCTCCCCTCCCAGGGTTGTTCTGCAGCCTTGGATGTCTTTCTGTAGACCAGGCTGGCTTTGAACTTAGATACCTGCCTGCCTCTGCCTTTCTAGTGCTGGGATTAAAGGAGTACGCCAAATGCCTTCTTCTTGGTTACTGAATCTTATGCCATAAAATCTTGAATAACTTTTCCTTTTAACTTTAGTTTTTGTTTTTTTTTTTTAAAAAAATCCTAAAATTTTTTTAACATGATTCAATTTTAGCAATATTTATGTGGCCTTTGCTATTGTGATCTTTGGGTCTCTATTTTATTTTTTCTCTTCACTATATTCTCATTAAAATAAAAAGTTTAAAAGATTGGGCACATTTTCTCAGTGGACTGCAGTGTTCCCACATTGCTGATACCTTAAGAAATTTTGAATAGTATTTTCATCCAGGTAGGGTGTTTGCCATGGTTAGGTGTAGAAAGTTTTCTGTGGTTAAATGGTCCTAACTTTGTGCTTGCAAAGCTCTTTAATCCTTCAGTGCCATGGTTCAGTTCTTTGGTGTTCCTGCAGAAGTTTGTGGTGTGGCTGCCAAAATCAACCAAACAATAAAAGAGCTTCAAAGATGCTCAGGTAACTTTCTCTTTGATTAATTACTCCCTAATTTCGGGGAGTAATTTTAAGAATAACTATCCAGCCATCATAAAGTAAAGTAGATTTTGGACTTCCTTTTAGCATGTAAAACTACTAGGAATTTACTTTTTAAAAAAAGCATTGCTTAAAAGTATGTAGTTTAGTCATTTAAAGTATATAAAGAAAGCCAACATTATTTTTATTTTAAATTAAATAATATACTTATCAGTTATAAAAGTTGATTTTAAAAAAACTTAATCTATTGTAGAATAAAGTTAATCACCTCCCCCCCCCCCTTTATTTTTCTCTTTTTGAACCTTTTTGAGTCACAGTCTCACTACATAGCTCTGGCTGTCCTGGAACTCACTATGTAGACCAGGCTGGCCTTGAACTCTCAGAGGTCCACTTGACTCTGCTTCATCAGTGGTAGAATTAAAGGTACTGGTTACTTTAATTTAAATAAAGGTAACATAGGTAAGAAAAACTCAGAGAAGTGAAGCTAACAAAAGCTCTCAAAGCAATGTTATATGAAGCATAATAATTATCAAAGGAAATCATGAAGCCATTTGTGCTGGTGATTGTGTTTGACTATAATTGTTTATTATTACTTTATACCCAGGCAAATAAAGTCTGTTTCAGAAAAGAGGCTTGATACCTCAGAATGGAAGTGTCTTCGCTTATGCAGGTTTCCGATGTAGCTCAGGCTGCAGTTGCTATAGCCCATTTCACTGAAGAAATGGGGACAAGAGTTTGTTTGTAACAACCATGGACCCGAGTACAAAGAAGCCAGTGACCTCTGGACTTCTGTGGCTGTGCATATGAAGGAGGAATTGTTTGAGGATGAGAAGAGCTGCCAGTAGACTTGGAATATTCTTTCTCTTTGTTTTCTGCAGAATTGTTGAACGATCCTACTCCAGAAAAACAAAACAAAAACCAAGAAAGTCTTATTGGAAGAAATTACTACTGGTCTCCGAAGAATCTTGGGTCTGGACAGCAAAATATGATTAGATGCTCATATTCCAAAGTGATAGTCATTAGAAATCATTGTCTCTCCCTGCAAAAGTACAACATAAATTACTCTGTTTCATATAGTCAGAAGAATGGTGCATGCCTGTGGCTTCTTCCTCAGCAGTTCTTGTTAAACTCCTGCTTCAAGCTGTCTCCCAGCTTCAGCGTTGAGAAGTCCTGAATCTGGGTCACACTAATTCCTTGGCTTGCTTTTACATTCTTCAGACGTTGGGCATTATCCGGAGAGGAAAACCTATGACTATTTGTCAGATGAGCAAGTTGCTCACAGTGCTTGCAGTACTACTTTTTATTTTTTTTCCTTCCAAGGTGGTGAACAAAACTCTAGTAATGTTTCTGTATGCAAGGATAGTGTAAACACAGTAATATGTATTTGTGGATAATATATATGTCCGCAAGTGACGGAGGAGCTTAGCCTTTGGTACACTGCTCTTGTTTGTATTAGTTATATACTAGTATATACTATATGTACTAGAAATCAATTTTAGGTCACTATTGCAAGCCTTTATTTAAAATCAGTTGTCCTTGGAAACAGTTTAGGGAAGATTTTGGAGACCTGGTTTTGATTCATGCTATCTTGTAGCTGTCATTTTCAAGATTAGTAAAAAGAGATGTTTATATTTGAAATTAATGCCCTCATTTATCATTAGATACTACATGTTCTTTGATGTGGTTCTTCTCCCATTAACAATACATTGGTACATGTATTTTTATATACTTTTAAAGATAGTTTTCTTTTATTTAAAGATTTATTTATTTACTTTATGTATGAGTGCTCTATTGGTATGCATACTTTTAGGGCAGAAGAGGGCATCAGATCCCACTAGAGATGGTTGTGAACATAAACAGAGAGCATCAGATATCATTATAGATAGTTATGAGGCACCGTGTGGTTGCTGGGAATTGAACTCCAGACCTTTGGAAGAGCAGTCAGTGCTCTTAACCACTATGTAGTTTTCTTTATAACCACTAGTGAGTACCAGACCTTAATGTACTGGTTAGGATATAGTTCAGAAATCTGGGATTAAATTTCATAACTGGAATCTGTGATTGAGTCTGTGACATCATTAGCAGCTTTGTCTTAGGTAAGTAGTGATAAGGGGTGAGGAGGAGAAAATTAGTATGGTAATTATATGTATTTGTATAAGAGAAGGATTAATGTTTTGAAATATATTGTTACATATTTCTATCAATCAAAAGTTTAGCATAAAATTTAAACTAGTTGATAAAGATTTTTATTCACTACATTCATGAAAAAGCATTTGGCAAGTTAGCCTCAAGTATTGATTTATTAGCTATTTTTATAAAATATAACAATTTATTATTAAAAAACTCTTTATGCCAGTTTTAAAGGCCTAAGATAAGATGATCTTCAGAAGTCAGTTACTTGAGATCCCTTCCTCAGGAGTCAGAGATGTGAGTGATTGGAACTGTGAAGAAAAGAGTGGGGATGAGGTGCTGATGAGGATAAACAAGTGTGGAAGGTACACATTGCTGCAGACAGCAGCCTTTCAAACTCAGGCTAAAGGTGATGGATGAGAGTTTGAACTTAGAGGTAGGATCTTCAGACATCACTTTTTCTTCTTCTTCTTCTTTTTTTTAATCTGGTGAAAGAAATCATTCTTAAATGGCTCTAGATTAAAAAAAAAAAAAGCAAAGAAACAAAAAAAACCACCCCTCCCAAAATCCCCAAACCAAAAAACTAAACTTAAAAGGTTTGCATTAATTTGTGTATTTTTACTTCTGTATTATATTTGGTTTCTTTAAATTAAAATTAATCTCATGATATTTGTAAGTATGAGTTTTGACATGATAGGTGTTTAAAAGACAACAAGTAAACTATATTACAGAATAGAGAATACATTTGACAAATGCCATAAAATAGCCAGATAATATTGCATGAGTTTGAATAGTCCACTCTCTCCTACCATGAGCTAGGTAGGGATCAATCTGTGGCTTGGCAAATCTGAACCATTGAGCTACATCCAGCCTTTGAATATTAATATTCCTTGGGACTTGGGTGTGATTTAGTGTGCTTGCCCAGCATGTGCAAAGCCCTGGATTTGGGAAAAGAAATGACATGAAGTGTGCCAAATTATAATTGTAAACAAAACTAGTGATTTTGAGTTGTTCATTTAATTAAAATGGATGGATTATGCAAGGTGAAGATGAGGAATACTGAGGAGTATAGGAAATATTGGCTGATTATAGAGTTATTTGCACGTTATGCTTAAAAAAAGTTCCTGTTCCGATATCTACATTATTAGCAGGTAGTGCCATATTAAAGCAGGTCCCCTAAAAATACAGTTCAATATCCATTAACTCAGTCAACTATGGGTGTCAGAGTTTTGAAAGAAAAAACATCTAAGCTGATCAAGTGTGAGCTTTTTCTTGTCAGCATTCCCTAAACAATACAGTCTAACAACTATTCACATAGTTTATTTGTTGAAGCAGGATCTCTTTATGTAGCTCTGGCTGTCCTCGAACTCTATGTAGACTAGGCTAGCCTTGAACTCACAGAGATCTTCTTGCCTCTGCTTTCTGAGTGCTGGGATTAAAGGTGTATGCAAATATGCATAGCAGCTAATTGTACATTATTATTTGTATTGTTTTGGGACATCTAAAATAAAAGATTTTGAGGAAACTATTACCCATTTTACATAAGGAATTGTGCACACATGTATCTTTGAATTCATGGGAGTCCTCAAACCAATTCCTTGTGTGTATTGAGAGACAGCTGTTTTTTATTTTATAAAATGGACAATGATAAATTAATGTGATTAGTGTAAATTTTGGATCAGAAAAGTTCAGACTGAAAACTTAGTGTTTATTTTGAAATATATTGTCACAAATTAATTGTCCTTTCAGTAGTTGAGAATTTTTTTTTAGGTTTATTTGTATGGATGTTTTATTGTATTTATGGATGTGTATGACTAGTCCTTGAAGAAGTCAGAAGAGGGTATTAGGTCTTCTAGAACTGGAGTTATAGATGGTTGTAAGCTACCATGTGGGTTCTTCAAACCACACTTGGCTCCTCTCCAAGAGAAATAAGTGCTCTTAATTGCCGAGCCACCATTCCAGCCCTCTTACCTTTAAAAATTAATTATTTTGTGTGAATATTTTGCCTGAATGTATAAATTTATATCTTTGTATTGTGTGTATGTGTGTGTGCGTGTACGTGTGCGTGTGTGTGCTCCTGCCTGATGCCCTCGGAGATCAGGAGAGGGCTTTGGAATTCCTGGAACTGAAGTTATAGATGACTGAATCGCCGTGTGGGTGCTGGGAATTGCACCTAGTGCACTTAGCTGCTGTGTAATTTCTCTAGCCCTTAGTTACGTTGTTTTGTTTTGTTTTGTTTTGTTTTTTTTTTTTTTTGTTTTGATCCACCATTGTCTTACTGCATTAGGAAATATTGAAGGAAATGTATTTAGCTTTTTGGTAAATGTTCAGTTAAAAGATATGAAATGTGACACTCTGGACACTGGTTCCCCTGCCTAGTCCTTTAGTTATGGGGCTGGTGCTGTTAGAGTTTCCTCTTGTTGGATAGTATCAAAAAAAAAAAAAAAAAAAGAAAAGCTGCCAGAATTATACCACAGAGAACTCACTTCTAGGGCTGTGAGTCAGGACTTGTCAGTTGTTAGAGAAATATGCTCAGTTGGCAAACACATTAGGCTCAGCAGTGGCAGTCATCCCTACGTGCCTTCCTTACCCCCACACCTCCTCCCGCTGTCATTCTATATATCTGTTAGCTTTTTCCAGATGGGGCAGACATGTGACAGTCCCTGGTCAGTGAGATGGAGGTAGAAATTGTGAATGAAGCTACATTTTTTTTTTGGGGGGGGAGAAGGCATCACAATCCCCCCCCCCACCTTTTTTGAGACAGGGTTTCCCCTTTAGTCCAAGCTGGTCTATAAGTTATAGTCATCTTGCTTCTGCCCCATCATTCCCTGTGTACTGAGATTACGGATATGTACTGCCACACTTGGTGGGAACGACACCTCCCTCCAAGCCCATTTCTTGTTCCTTCTGCCTAGATATTACACATGATGACAAGCTATAGAAATATGCTGGAAACATCAGGGGAAGGCCACGCAGTTGAGCCTTTATACAGACTAAGAATGAGTGTGTGCGTGTTTATTTTTCATGGTGTAGGACTGTACTTGGAGCTGAATGTATACATGACAGCCCTATGCCACTGAGACCCATCCCTTTCTTACATAGGATTCTTGAACTGAAAGGCCAAATGTCAGGAAGTGTCTCCCTCTGAATTTGTATTTCATGGGAAGAATAGACCTTTAAGTTATAAAATAGTTTTAGTGTGTGGATATGGGTATGGATCTGTTTGCGTACATGCACACACATGTGGTTTCTGCATGTGTGTCCTTGTGCTTGTGTGTACGTTGAGGACAACGTGGTGGCATCAGTTCTTATTTTACTTTCCTACGGCTTCATGGGATAAAAATTGTCCAGGCTTGAGAAGCCCTTTTCCTTCTGTAAGAAATACATTGTTCTGGTCCACTCTTAGAGTTCATCCAGTTACCAGTAAGTAGTAGGTTAGGGTGGTCTCTCCCCAAGCAGGTGAATGTAACTTGTCTCAAATCTCTGGAAGTTGGAAAGTCTGCTATGTGATTGAGCCCACCATCAGAAAAGGGGGCAGTCTCTGTCCCCATTTACTCGTTAGATAAGGCTTTGTGTTCTAAACCAGTAAAATGAAGAATTTAAGAAAAGATCTGTGCTAGATTGTGATTCCCTATAAAAGTCCTGAAGAAGAGAGAAGGAATCTCTTGTGGTCAGGGACTTAGAACCACTGTCTGGCACCAATCAGCACATCCACCATTTTTGCCTTTTCTCTGTCTTGTCCGTTTCTGTTCTGTAGAATGGTGTATTAAAAATGTTTTCATTTTCGCTAGTGTTGGACTGATTATTACAGAGAGAGAATCAATCTTATTTCCCACACCTCTGAGCCATTTTGCTTGCCTGGCCCAAAGGAAGAGCACCCTTATTGAAGCCATTGTGATTTGGACTTCCTTGTACGTGTCTCTACTCACTGTCTCTAATAGATTAGTTTCTGTATGCCTGATGACATTTTTCAGGAGATTTGGGACTTCTGATTTCAATTCTCAAGGGATTTTTATTCTGGAATTTTTGGAATTGCTTCATTTAGACTTAATTAACTAAGCTGGATATCCAGCCAGATGGATGCTGGCTACTTGCTGAAGAGTTGAGAAATGCAAGGGACATTAAAAATAGTCTGTGATATTTCCCACTATCATTTCATCTTTCAAGTCTCTGGCATCATTACTTCCATAACCTATAGAAACTATAGCACTCCCTTCAAATTGGAGAGAAGCTTGGTAATTAGAGCATAATTAGGGTCAGTCTGGACTGGTCATAGATAGGAACTTGTGGTATAGATCCTCCTGTATGCCCATGTTCACTGTTCATTTCCCTATGTGTTAATAGCTCCATGGCTGCAGCCTGAGCATGCATGTGCAGGAGGATCACAGTAAACACCCCTCTTGCCTTGATGTGGGTTTCAGGTTTCAACTTTATAAACAGTAGGGATTAGTTCTTGCCTGAATCAGAACTGTAGGCTGGAGGTACAGAATATACTCTCTCTCTCTCTCTCTCTCTCTCTCTCTCTCTCTCTCTCTCTGTGTGTGTGTGTGTGTGTGCATGTGTGTGCATGTCTGGCATCTTTTATTCAGCATCCATATTATTATATGTAATTATACGCTATACAAACTGCTGTATAGCATTCCATTATGTAAATATACCTTAACTGTTGGTGGGCATTTTGGTAGTTTCTTGCTTTAATTATTGTGAATACTGCTGTTAAGAATATTCTAGTACATGTGTTTGGTAATCGTATGGTTGTTTAATATGTGTAAGTGTTGTCTTGTGTATATACTTGAGAAAAGAAAAGCAAGATGAGAGGGTGTCAGCCACACAAAGGGCTTCTTAACTCTTGTTCTCACTAGTACTTGTTTGTGAAATGCCTGTTCATATTTTTTGTTTACCCTTCTGTGTGTTGTCTTTTCTAATTGTTGGGGTGCCTTTTTAAAATACAGCATGTTATAATTCTTACCAGATATTTATATTGTGATTTATCTTTTTCTTACTCTCTGGGTTACTCTTTCACTATTTTAAATGTTTTTAAATTATTTACTTATCAGTTTTGAGAAGATCTGATTTTATATATTTCAGGCTGGCCTTGAACGTGCTATGTAGCTCAGAAAGACCTCGAACTTCTGATTTTCCACCTCATCTTCCCCAGTGCTGGGGTTGCAGGCAGTATGCTACCACACCTGGCTTACATAGTGTCAGAGACAACCAGGGCTTCTTGCACCTAGGTGGTCTTTGTACTGACTGAGCTGCATTCTCAGCCTATTTTAAGTAGAGTGGGTCCAATGTATGTGTTGTCTGGATGGCCATGTTTTTCTTCATGTTATTGCTTCTGTGTACTTACTGTCTGGCCACTCTGCCGCCACACAGATCTCAGTGCATGAGACACACTGTTTTACCTTTGCATTTTGTTTGCATCTTCTGTAATTGCCTTTACTGTAGGATGTGAGGTATCATCACAATTTATTAGGAAGATTATTATTTTTTGTTCTTGTTGTAAATCTGGTAACCACATATCTGTGGGATGCTTTTCAACTCTTGTTTTATTGTGTTGTACATTTTTCCATGTACAAGAAACCATACTGTTCCAATTAGTATAGCTTTACGGTAGGTTTTCTAACTCTTACTATCCAATTCTCTAGTTTTGTTCTTCTTTGAAATGGTCTCAGCTAATCTTGAGAATTGCCATATGGCTAGGAAGAGGTATATTTATTTTAATAGCTTTAAATTGCATTTATATGTCCTTCAGCCAACTGTCTCGCATACTGGCATTATTCTTCTTTGCCATATAGAGAACCCAGTCAGCGTCTCTAACCTTTTAATTGATTTACAAGTTTTTTGAGTGAAGTAGAAATATTTTCGTGGTTCATAGATTATACACACTTTTAAAATCAGTGCTCACTTTTAGCATTAATCACTGTAGTGTGCAGTAATCATTCTTAGCTCAAATGAGTATGTTTAATTGCACTGATACTTGATTTTCTCATTTGTAAGTAATCAGCTGTTTTGTATACCATTATGACCAGCTCTGTAGATGTGGTGTTTGGGAATTAGTTTGTTTCAGAAACAAGAAACAGGAATAGTGACTGACTCCATCTGGAAGTGTGAATCATTTTAACATGACATTTAAAAGCAATATTCTTCGTTAGTAACAGTCTGATTTTGTCAATCTGAAGATGTTTCTTTTTAATAACCTACCTCCTTTTTCCTTCTATTTAATGTTAATTCATCTGGCAGAAATTGGCAAGGTTTTAAAGTGAAAAGGTTATAATTTATTTACAAAATTAATTATTTGTAGCTTTATTTTAAAATAAAGAATAATTTTATAAAGTTTTTAAATAAAAAAGCTTGTGAATAACCAGACCCAAAGTATATACATCTCAGTAAACTTCTCTACAGACAGGATCCCTATTCTGGAGCTGTGAAGTGTTGTATTGGGTTTTCCATTTTCACTATTGAATAAATTTTATTCACCACCGAGAGCAAAAAATCTGACAGAATTAGAACTAGAAAAACCAATAGAGTTATGTCTTAGTTAGGGTTAGTTATGTCTTAGCTACCTGACTAAAAGAAGTTTAGGGAGGAAATGGTTATTTGACTTATATCCTGAGTCATTGTTCACTAAGGAAAGCCAAGGCATAAACTGAAATTGGTGGGAACCTGGAGGCAGGAGCAGATACTAGGTCATGAAGGGGAGCTGCTCACTGTCCTGCTCAGTCAGCTTTTTTATAGAACCCAGCACCAGCAGCCCAGGGGTGACAGCACTCACAGCGGGTTAGGGTCTCCAATAATAACTAATAAAGAAAATGCCCTTAGGCTTGCGAATAGCCTGGTCTTAGGCATTTTTCAGTTGTTTTCTTCTTTCAGATGACTCTGACCTGTCATTGAACATAAAACTAGCTGGTACATGTCACGTCCTCTTCATAACTCATGACTATTATGTGCACTCAGCCCTTCCCCATTCTCTAGCATTTGCTTTCTTTGCTGAATGGAAACCATAGGTAGGAAGAAGACATGTAGATCCCTGGGTGAAGAGAATGTGTGCTCTACAGTTCTGTGAAATGAGACAGTCTTGGGAAATTGAAATATTGTGGCTGCTGTAAGAACTCTGAAAAACTTTTTTTTCTTACTTTTAAAAATAGATGAACAAATAAAATAGAGATCTCTGTGTGTAGGAGCTGATGAGTGACTCTTGTTCCTCCCCATTGGTTACTGAGTGCTGAGTTATAAGAGCAAAGTGCATGCTTGATTCAGAGTTGGAACTGAAAGTGAGTGACATATTTGACACTTCGTAAGAATCCTTATAATAATGCCCCTTCTCATTTATAATGTAATTTTAGCAGAATTATTCTTGAACAGATAAAATATCACATAATTGTGTTCTATTTCAGTTAGATGAAAGCTCTGAGTTGCTGTGCTGCTTGGCAGTCTATTTACACAACTGTAGTGTGGGCAGGGTTTCTTTTGTGTTCACAGATGAGGTATAGATGTTTGCCTAAAGAGTTGAATGACAGTACTTGCCGCATAGGTATTTACTGACTACTGACTACATGCTGATTTTCAAATACTGTGTAAACACTGAAATAGAAAAGTGAGTAAAACGGATGTGGTTCAGATAGAACTTTCCAGTTACAGTTGAGTAGAGGAGGGTCATAGCGTGTCTTGCTTGCGTTTGGTGAATGTAAATGAGAAACATTCTGGGATCTACTGTGCATTCTTGAGACATTGAACTGCACCTATACTGTTTTTTTCTAGACATACACACCTTTAATAAGGTTTTACTTATAAGTTAGATTTAGTGGGACTTATAAGTTAGATTTAGTGAGACATTAATAACAGCAATAAACAGAACAATTAATACACTCTGATGAAGGTTACAAGAAGATGGATCTCGTTCCCTCTCAGTACAACTTGCTGTACTGTGCTCTTTGTTTTTGTGGTGATATGAGAGGATGCTATGTGCCCATCAGCCACTTGGTGGTCATGATGCGATGACTTAGTAGCCTGTCATTACATCACAGCTTCTGTACCATTCATTTCATTTGGCCTATCTCCTTAAACCACCAACCAAAACAAACCCTTTCTCTCTGCCAGGTGTCTGATGATAGCACATAGAAGTTAGTAATACAATGTTTATTTTCTTATCTATTGCTTTTGTAGGAGTCAGAATGGATACTTACCTGGCAGTTCTCCTCCAGAGCACACCTAGACTTATTTTATGTTTATAGTTCTATGTCTACATCTAAACCACTATCAATTTGTCAACTTCACTCCATTATTGTCACTGATTTAGTTATTTTTAATTAAAGTTAAAAAAATTAGCTGGGTAGTGGTGGTGCATACTTTTATTCCCAGCATTCAGGAGGCAGAGGCAGGCAGATTTCTGAGTTCAAGGCCAGCCTGGTCTACAGAGTGAGATCCAGGACAGTCAGGGCTACACAGAGAAACCCTACCTCGAAAAACAAATCAAATCAAATCAAATCAAATCAAAACAAAACATAGATCTGGTGTTTTACCTGCATGTATGTTTGTACACTACAGGTATTCTTGGTGCCCATAGAAGTCAGAAACGGGTGTTGGATTCCTTAGGGGAACTGGAGTTATAGACTGTCATGAACCACCATCTATCTGGGGTGCTGAGATTACCTGGATCCTCAGCAGATTCTGTTAACCACTGAACCTTTCTCCATCTCCACTGCTTTAGTTCTGGTCGGCATTCTGTTTCCTCCGATGATGATAGCAGCCTCTTGCTGTTCTTTGCTCAAAGTTGGACCTATGCTTTTCTAGTTTCTTCTGATTTGTTTCGGGTGGCTTGGGAGATGCTCCTTTCCTTAGCCTTCAGTAGCTGAGATTTCAGGTGGACTGCACACTGCCAGCTTCCTGCTTTGAAACTAGATAATTTTACTCAAATGCATGTATAGAATTCTGGGGCTCCCTAGGTGACACTCCTTGGTTTTGTTTACAGCTCGGCTGGAAAGGGGCTGGAAAGTGCTGGCTGGGGAGAGGGATTAGCATTTTGGAAGGCTTTCATGTTTTTAACCATGTCTGAAGTTCTTTGAGGCTTAATGATTATTTACCTCAGTATATGCTCAGAAATCCTTCATACTACTTTGTGATAATATATAGTTTTGTTTCCATGTATTGAAACAATGACTGTATGCAAATACAGTTGAACCTATTCTTATACAGTTGGATTTGAAATATCCATTTTAACCTTTGTAGCTAATAGTTTTATAAGCCATTGGCTTGTTCTTCTGACAGTCCTGCAGTATTTAGCTTACCCTATAGTACTTATTTAGTTAACGGAAAAAGTGGATGATCTTCCCTGTTTCTTCTCTCTTTCCTTTTGGCCTCTTCCCTACTTCTTTGTCTCTTTTTCTTCCACTGTTTTGCCCAAGCTTGCTCTGAACTACTGTGCTCAGGTGACCCTTCCAGACTCTGAATAACTGAACTACACACTAGTGTTTTACTGGGGAGAAATTGCTAATTCTAATGGTGATCAGTAGTTTTCTCAGTGTCATTGGTCAAGCAAGGAAGTTAACAGTTAAATTATTGAGTGGAAGCAATAGGTGTACTATTCTGGGACTACTGTGATATGGGTAGAGTTAGGAAAGACACTGTCCGCCTTCCTCTTCTTACTGTAGCAGCCAGACACCTGACAGAAACAACTTAAGGGAGGCTTTTATTTTAGGTCCCATTTTCACAGGATTTAGTCTGTGTGGTGGGAGGTTTCGCAGAGGCTCCCATGGCGGAAGACAACAGGAAGCAGAGAGAATAAGGAATGGCCAGAGCAAGACAGAGTCACAGGATGTCTCCTTTGGCCACCTTCCTCTCAATAATGTCACACTAGGAATCCATAGATGGCTTTACCCATTACCAGAGCCTTTAGAATCTAGTCACTTTCCAAAGCTCATCAGCTGGCAGTCAAGTGTCCACCAGAGGAGCTCATGGAAGACATTTCATGTCTGAACCACAATACTGTTATAATTAGTTAAGACACAGCTAGTTAACTATTGGTGCCTCCTAAGACAGTTTTAAAAAATAACAAAACAAAAAACACACCACACAAAAACAAAACAAAACAAAAAACAACAACAGAAAAGCCTTGCTGTGACAACCAGGCTGGTTTGAGTTAGTGACCCCCTATGCCATCTTTCTGAGACTAGGTCTCAATGGACTTTTTTTGGTATTTTTCTGTTGACACCCAGACTATTGATCAGAGGAAAGCTGTAACACTAATAATTAGCCCATTAGTGTGGCAGTACAGATATTTCAAGATGATAAAACATGCTGTGGATATAAAGTGAACATTACTTTTGAAATGATGTTTCATTTTGTTTGGTGGTGATAGCACAGATTTGAGACTCTTGTCATAGAGGCTTATTTTGGTAAAGACACTTTGATGGGTTTTTTTTCCCCAGCCTTCTTTGATAATATTTTGATATAAATATAATCCAACTATTATTGATGCCTTTTTATATGATCGTAAGGTAGATTCCAGTTAAAGTTATCATTTAAAAGTAGTTTCACTTAAATATTAATATTATAAACAAATTAGATGTTATTTTCTGTGTTTTCAGTAAAACATTTTGGTGTTGTGTACGCTACTCTGATAGCTAATCTTTATTTTCATTTTGACACCTGGCAAGAGGGAACCTCAGTTGAAAAATTGACTGCATGGATTGATTGGCCTGTGGGCATATCTGTGAAGACTTTGTTTTATTGCTAATTGATGTGGAGGGCCCTCCTGTTGCTTTTGCCTATGATCCTGGGCCATGGGTTCCAGCCACATCAGAAAGGTAGCTGACTTGTGAACCTGGTAGGAAGGCAGTCAGCATCTTTTCTCTGTGATTTCTGTTTTGAGTTGCTTGCCCCTTCTCTCTCATTGTGACCTGGAAGTGAAACCCTTTTTCATTCATGTTTAGGTCATGGTGTTTTTACAGCAGCAGAAATGTTATCAAGGGCAGCTGCTGCCTCTTTTGTCTGTTTTTTTTCTTGTGTGTCAGTGCACAGAGACCAGAGAAAGACATTACCCTATTCTGTCACTGTCCACCTTATTGCCTTGAGAGAGTACCTCTTACTAAACCTGGAGCTATGCTTAGGGCTAGTGAGCTGCAGTGATTCTCCTGTTTGTATCCTTCACAGTGCTGGGGTTACAGATACAGGTAATACATGGCCTCATGTGGCAGCAGCTGAGGCACCCCCCATTGCCCCAGCGCCTAAAACAACAAAAACAAAACCAAACTATATGTACACAATGGCTGCTTGAGAATAAACTTAGGTCCTCATGCTTACACTAGTACTTGACCTGCTAAGCCTTCTTCTATAGCCCTCCTGTGCCTTTTACAGTTGTAAATGTCTGTAGTGAAACTGTCCAAAGAGTTTGTGATGTAGTTGGTGGGAAATGAGCCACTTAGCAGAGTTGTAGAGTTGTACTCAGTTCAGGTTGTTGGAGCATATTTCACCAGGGGACAGATTCCTGAGAAAAGTACACCTTGTCCAGCTATGTTATCTTATCACCATCACCTTTGGAGTTTCTTAGTGAAGCTTCCTCAAGATAGGGCTACTTTACTTTGTTGTCTTCTGTTTTAGAATTACTTTAGCTAATGCATAAGAAGTCACAACTCACTAATTTAAATTATTGGATATTCTCTGATCTAAGCAAAGTTCAAAATTGAATTTTAGCATTCATTGTAAAATTTTAACATCTAGTACTTTATATAAGTAACTCTAAGTACTTATACACACCCACACCCACACCCACACCCACACCCACACACACACACACACACACACACACACACACACACACACACACACACACACACACATACACACACACACTGTAAGAACAAAAATAACTGGATGTGGTGGTGCAGGCCTTTAATCCCAGCACTTGGGAGGCAGAGCAATGGCAGGCAGGTTTTTATAAGTTTCAGGCCAATCTATTCTGTGTAATGAGTTCTTAGACAGAACTATATAGTTAGACCCTATCTCAATAAACAAAATAAGCTAACAATGTAGTATTATAATTTATATTTGTAATTGGTTGTGGGGTGCTTTTTTGTGGTTTTTTTTGTGTGGGTTTTTTTTTTTTTTTTTTTTTTTTTTTTTTAATTCTTCAGATCTTTGCTCTTTGGCCTTAGCTTAGCTTTTCTTAAATTATCCCATCTACCTTTTGCCTCAGGCCTTTATCTTTATCCCGCATACCCTTCTCTCTCTGTGCTGGCTGTGGAGCCAGGAGGCTGGCCTCTGGAATCCTCCTTCTCTCACCCCGAGGTATTTTCTTCCCAGATTTCTATTTGTTCTCTGCCAGCCCCACCTGTCCTGTCTCCTGACTTGCTATTGGCCCTTCAGCTCTTTATTAGACCATCAGTGTTGGCAAAATACACAGCTTCACAGAGTTAAACAAATTCAACATAAAGAATGCAAGGCATCTTTGCATGTTTCACCAAATGTTCCACAGCATAAACAACTGTAACACATCTTAAAATAATATTCCACAACATATACCTACTTATTAAATAGAATTTTTTTTTCTGTTGGTCAATTAGAAATATGTATCAAGAACCATGGAATGTTACTTTTTACCCAGGAGTTAGACTTTTAAGATCCTTTTCTCTGACTTATTATTGGTTTTTGTATGTGCATAATATATGTGTATGTATGTGCCATGACACATACATATAGGTCAGAGGATGTGTGTCAAGTCAGTGCTTTCCACCTTTATGTGGTCCTGGATAGTAAACTTGTATCCTCAGACTCACAGGATAGGCATCTCTATTTGCTGCACTATCTCCCCAGCACCCTATGCTCCCATCTTAATAAAGTTACATGCAAGGTACAGAAAGATTCAACTAAAACTCTCAAGGTAATCTTGTAGTTAGTGGCGAATATTTGGCAAATAAAAATTCTGACAAAATAATAGTAATTTATACATATTAACAAATAAATTTTTTTTAAAAAAAGATTTTACTTCTTTAAGATATATCAGTTCTCTCTCTGTATATATACCTTTATTCAAGAAGAGGGCATCAGATCTCACTATAGATGATTTTTTGCATCACCGTGTGGATGCTGGGAATTGAACTCAGGACCTCTGGAAGAGCAGCCAGTGCTCTTAAGCACTGAGTCATCTCTCCAGCCTCATATTAACAAATTTTATGTAGTCGTTATAATTTGTAAAGACTAAATAACCAGGAAAGCTCATGCTTAAAAATGAAAGATGAAGAACTTCACAAAAAGATAAATTCTCTAACTAACAGTTGCTAAAAAAAATTTGCAATTTGGTGAAGAACCTAGCTAACATACACAGGCTCTGGGTTCATTCCAGTTCTGCACCTCTATCCAAAACCAAAACACAAGCCAGACTTGCAAGTTCAGATCTGTAATGCTTAAATAAGAAAAAGGAAGAATATATACATGTATTTAAATTATATGCACATACAGGGATTCACATACATAAACCAACACACATGTACACACAAATGAAAATAAAGTAACTTAGAGAAAATAACATATAAAATGTATTAAGTGGATTGTATTTGTCGTCAGAATTAGGGATGTTCATGAATAGAAAAAATGACTCACTATGAGAGCAGTGGGTTTAGAAGTGTATCTTTAAGTTTTAATTCAATGTTGAGCAGAATGCATTTATAATTCACTTAGAACTAAAGGTAAAGAATAGAACTAATAGCACTTGGGAAGGGATGCAAGAGGGTCAGAGTTTAGTCATCTCTGACTGCATCAACCTGAGTTACATAATCCTTCTTGTCTTAAAAAGTGAGGAGGGCCAGTAAAGATGCTTTCCATGTAAGCTTGACCTTGAATCCATGGGGGGATGGAAGGGAGGAACCAACTTGATGAAGCGGTTCTCTGATCTCTTTATTTGTGTGTTGTGGCATAACCCTCCCAATGATCCAAACTCACAATGAAAAGAAAAGTGGGAGATAATAGAAGTGGGAATGTTGCAGAGTGGGTTAAAGATAGGCCTGGTGACCCGGGTGCAATGGGTGCTCCTGTAGTCTCAGCTACTTGGAGTTTAGGGAGATTGGAAGCTTGAGGCCAGGGGTGGACACTTTAGGGATACATTTACACCCTTAATGGTTGGGTATGTAATGCTTAAACTGCTTAAAAAGGTAAAGAATGAACTTCCCAGCAACTTGAGATTCCTTTCTATAAAGAAAAAGTCCTGAGCTATAAGCAGTGGTTATATCTAGAAGGCAGAAGAATGGTACATTTCATGTGATTTTTGACAATGAAGAAACATTAATTTTGCAATCTGAAACGTTAGTAATATACTCTGCCGGAAATTGACAGCAGGTTCTCACCCATGCAAGCATACAGTCTACTGCTGACTGATACACTCCATCCTGGGATTTAAGAAGGCCTGAGTAAGGTAAGGGCACTGGCTGAGACTCACTAGCTGCATGATTCTAGAGAGACCGCTTTGCTTTTCTTCTAGGATTTTCTTTGAGGATTGAGTAAGATGTGACACAGGTAACTACCTTCTCCCTTTTATATTTAATGCTATAATAGTTAATATAACTACTCTTTTAATGGATAAAAATACTACAGAGCTTTTACTGTTTATTTATTCATTATTTTATGTGTATGGATGTTTGCTTATATGAATGTCTGAGCACCACATGCATGTCTACTGTCTGTGGAGGCTAGAAACAGGTGTGGAATCCCTTGGAACTAGAGTTGCAGATGATTGTGAGCTGCAGTGTAGGTGCTGTGACCCAAATCTCATCTACTGTAAGAGCTTGTACCACTGAGCCTTCTCTCCACTTGCCAAAAAACCTGGACAGCTGAGGCATAGAGCACTTTGGGAAATATTTCTGTTACAGAATAGGAATGAATGTTCATTAGAGCAAAGCAAACTAGCTTATGAGAAGAGGGGGAGGAATCGGTACACGTTTTTAGTAACAATGTGCCTCTTCTAAACTGCACTATTTCCTGGTTCAATGTGATGAGTTTTGTGTGCTGTATTTTAGTAAGGTGTGGTCTTTACGCATCAAGCCTGCCAGTACTAAGACAAAAGTCTTCAGGGTTTGAAGCTAGTAACCTTGTGGTAGTCACTCAATGTCTAAACTGAGATGTCTTTGTTAATTCCAGAGGTTGTATTTCTGTGACATAATTAGAGAAAATAGTAGCATAAAGTATGCTAGCACCGAGTGATTCCATCATTTTATTGTGTCTAATAGAAGTGCAATAGCTATAGAGGAAGAAGGGCTTCCTTGCTGTTTTGCAGAGTTGTTGCCACAGGTTTAATGAAGAACACTAATTGATCCCAAATAGCCCACCAAGTGCAAAGTGGGGATCTACGCCTGGCTGTCTTGGATTTCAAACTGTTGCTGCCTCTAGGTATTTTCATAAAAGCGTTTTTAAATCAAGGGCCCAGAGAGTCTTAGTGGGTGTCAGATGTTTCTTATATTCCATCTGCTTCCTTATTTAGTCATGTTTCTTGAATGAGTATATTGGTTACCATTTATTGCTATCCTTTTTGTAATCATTCTCTTGAATCATAGCCCTTCAAGAATGCACACGTTGAAAATGGTTTGGATAGGTTTTCATGTGGTAGCGAATGTGGCTACTTTTGGAAGCTACTTTCTGTGACAGAGTCAGCAGCAGCATTTCAGCTCCCATTTGCAGCTGTGATTCTGCAGCAACAACTGTGCTTTTTAATATCTGTTGTGGAGAGAAATGGTGATTTTTAACACCAGGACAGTTTCAAAACTGTAAGATACCTTGAGATTGACGCTTCTGAATAATCTATTCTGATATATGTGTGTATCTTCATGTGGTGACTTTTTTAACCTCTTAAAACCTTAAAACTCTCTGTGTATTGTCTTTTAGTTGAGACCTACCTCTGTAGCCTGCTCTAGGTTTTCTTTGTCTCAGCGTTGCCTTTAAGATAGCACAGAAGTGACCCGTGCAATGGAAACTGTGTTTTTTTTTATGAGATGGGACCCAAACTGGCTTGAACTGGCAGTTCTCCTGCCTTAGTCTGCCAGTACAGGGATTACAGGAATGCAGTATAAATTAGACTTTGAATTTGGATCTTTTCCCAAGCCTGGTATACGCATGGAACTGTCTCCCATCAGTCATTTCATCACAAGGAGAAACAATGGGCACCACAGAGGGCTCTGCTGCTGGTGCTTTAGAGTTTTTTTTTTTTTTTGAGGGGGGGCGTCTTTTCAGTATCTTCTGTCTGTGAAATGCCCATTTATGTGTATATATGCAATACTTGGATATGTCTTTGTCCAGCTGTAAACTACTGTATGTGCTCTGAAAATGTTCATAGTGGATAAGTGTAAGGCATAATGTGCTGTATATTAAGTGTATCATGCGTGGTCTTTTTTTTTTTTTTTTTTTTTTTTTTTTTTTTTTTTTTTTTTTTTTTTTTTTTGATTTTTCAGGACAGGGTTTCTCTGTGTAACAGTCCTGGCTGTCCTGGAACTTACTTTGCGGACCTTGAACTCACTGAGATCTGCTTCTCCTCTCTGCCTTCCAAGTGCTGGGTTTAAAGGCATACACGATTACCCTCCAGCCTGTCGTTAGCAGTTTTGATTCTTGATATTTTCTTTTTACTCTGGGTTTATTAGGATATAACCCTATCCTAAAGTGAAACTTTTGTGTTGTTCTTGTGTCATAGATTATCTACAAAATTTGTAATATTTTTAAAGACTTTTAGAGTCGTTCTGTTTTGAATGTATTCTTACCTCTAATAAAAACTTATTACCCTTCTTAGCTAATTAAGTGCATTACTACCATTCTTGTACAACATCATTTATTATAAGAACTAATTTAAGTTGTATTGTGTTTTCTAAATAATCATGTCAAAGAGGAGGTGGACTCTAAGCTCCACAAGGACTGAGATCATGTCTATTTTAGTCATTACATATTGGTGGTTTGTTTGTTTGTTTATTTGTGTGTGTGTGTGCACGCGCGCACACGCTTATGTGTGTGTACAGTATCTGGTATACAGCATGCTCACATTGAACCCCAGTACTCAAGAATATAGCCACACACAAGTGTAATAGGAAAAGCCAGGTTTTGTTTTATGACATTGAATTTAGTGACAGCCTCAGTCATTGGAAGTATTGGTGGGAATATTGCTCTGTGTTATGGAGGTTGAGTCCAAGGAAGGAGAGAGAGGATTCAACTAGATTTGAAAGTATCTAAGAAGCTAATAAATAACCTTTCAAATACCAATATAATGTTATAAGCATGTATTTAACCTGTAGCAAGTATCAACGATACCACCAAAAAATAAATTGCAATTACAGTGTTTTTGTTAGGCTAGTGGGGACTTAGGTGTATGACGTTCTTTCTGAGAAAGATGTCTGTAGTCATTAAATTTTAGAATGAGTTTTACTATGATTTTGGGCAGAAGTAAATTTAAAATATTCTTAGTTAAGTGTCACTCTTAGTTAAAATGCTGTGGGGTGATACTGTGAGACGGTAAGTGATCATATAACACAGGTCTAACCCAAATAAATAGACCACAACAGGAAAGCCTCAGATCTTACTTTTAATTGGCTCCTGTGGTTTGATCAACTTGTCCTTAGGACACTGAAGATGAAGACAGAATGAATGAGTGAAAGGATCAAAGTCCATTGGTTCAGGTTTCTTTCAGGACGTGTGGAGTTTTGGTTATTACCTTTAGTCCCCTCCACCCAGTTTTGCTGTTAGGAGTTTTGTTTTGTTTTTCTTTTCTTCAAAAAAATGTTGATTAGAATGCAAAGGTTATAAATTTGTATTATGCATGTTAAAATGACTTTCTAAAAGATGGATAAAAATTGCTTTTCTTTCCTGTTTATCTTCTCTTTCTCTTTTTACCCCTTTTTCTTGAGAAAGGCCTCATTTATCCAGTGTGATCTCAAAGTGGCTATGTAATCAAGGATTACCTTGAACTTTTGATTGTCCGTCTCTACCACACCTAATTTATGTAGGAATCCAATCTAGGTTTTGTGCATACTTAACAAGGACACTACCAACTGACCTACATCTCTCAGGTCCCTCCTTCAACTTTTGTAGTTTATAAACTACAATCTTTTTTCAATACAACTTTTTTTCTACAATTTTAATTAAATTTTAAGGGAAATAAACTGATTTTTAGAGAGAGAAACTTATTTGAAAGAAGGTGAATACAATTTGATCTATTTTTCTCAAGGAAGTATTGCCAGAGTTGTTATTTTCCTACTTTGATGTATATAAGTTACTTACGATGTCTCTTTAAAATTCTGAAAAAAATCTTATAAGCTACTTGGAAGTCATAAAGCAGGAAGTATGAATATTTGAGAAGATAATCTTTTGAATGAACTTAACCAGTTTAGATTCTTAGGACCTTTGGCAACTTTCCTTGAATGATGAATTCACCTGCATCTGCACATCGTTTCCATGTTTTAAGGGTCAAACCCTTGGTAACCAAGGTGCATTTATGTGGGAGGTGCAGTATTTTCTTGCTCAGCTCTGAGAATTGTGGGAGAGTTTTTTTTTTTTTTTAAATTGGTCTCGCTGTTAATCATTTGCTAGATGCAAAGCCGTAAGACTCAGCCCTCTAGCTATGGTGAAAAGATTCTGTTGGGTGAGAAGGGAATGCTCTATGCAGGGCATGTTGTCTTTGAGCTGAAAGTGGCTTCACAGTCACCTTCAGCCCTCACCAAACACTGATGTTAGGATGTACTTCTCTTACAGGACTCATTTAGGGGTATTGCTCAATGTAGATATAAAATGGAGAAAAGGCAAATAGGTAGGAAGAGACGTGCCTTTAAAGTCAAATACAGTAATAAGATTTATTCCTTGAGTAACCAGTTTGAATGCTTATGGAGCAGTATAGAAAGTTGGATTAGAAATTGTTTAAGTAGGTCACACACATCAAAAATTTAATTTCAATATCAGTTGTTTCTAGTGATCTATAGAAAGGAATAGCCCCATTGCTAAGGGAGAACATGAGCCTGATAAGCTGTGAATACCAGGTTTTTGACTAAATGGGAGGCTTATTATCGTTAGAAGCTTAATGAATATCTGAGTATAGATTTATGATTTTCTTTTATCTGTAGATATTACAAAAAATAACTTCAATAAATTCATTAGGCCTATTGTTTCTTACATTTTAATAAATATTGGCCATGAGGTGATGAGTCGAACAGTTTAGGGTCAGGAATGAAGCCTGCCATTCTTGGCCTGGTTGAACCAGGAAAGTGGGAAGGTAATGGTACTTTAACTCTGGGCATGGAAACCCTTCCTCGTGCACATTTAAGACTCCTTTTAGAGAACACAAAAATAAGTATGAAGAACTATCAAAGCATTTGTACTATTTGAATGTTAAATTTTTTAGAAGAGAGTGAAATATTCTAAGGAACTAACAGTATCTACAAAGATGTTAATTATAGAATCATTTACAAATGGGCTATTGTTAAATCTTGAATAATTATCTCTTTGCTCTAGTTTCTTATTTATAAAATGGAAGCTGTATATATAGGTTGCTTATCTCTAGTCTAAAATTTTCCAAAGGCTGAAACTATTTTGAGTGCTACAATAATGTTCCAAGTGGAAAATTTCACATCTGACCTTATGTGATGGGCTGCAGTCAAAAATACAGGTACATTGATAGTATTGTATGAAATTAAATTATCTTTATGATATATGTAAAGGTGTTTATGAATCATGAATAAATTTTTAAAAATTAAGACTTCCTATTTCTAAGAAACACTTTATCATGTATTTGCAAATAAAAATAAGAATAAAATGTAAAATCTGAGATATTTCTGGCAGTTTCAAATAAATATTCAATTGGCTGTACCTTCTTCATACAGCTGCTGTGAGGAACAAGTGGAATATTATATGTATTGTACCCAGGATAGTGCCTGGAATATACAAGGCATTCAGATTTGACTACTATTTCAGGTATAATTTATTATTTCTGGTGCATATAACCCTTTTCTAGATATTTAACTCTGATACTGTACTAGACATTGCATTAGAGCATAAGAGCTAAGGTTTGCAGGTGCTGCTCTCCTGTAGCCACTGACAGTCACTGCCGACTCTCTCATTTCTTTTTCTCGTAAAGTTTATAAATTTTTGATTATGTGAAGTGTTTGTTTGTGTCTGTGAACATTTGTGGGAGTTCATGGAGGCCAGAGGTTTTGGATCTCTTGGAAGCAGAATTACAGGAGGCTGTGAGCCACTTGGCATAGGTACTGGGAGCTGAACTCCGTCATCTGCAAAAGTATTATGTACTGAGCTGTCCCCTAGCTCTTCTACTACACTCTTTGGCATCACAATTGATGGTGAGTGTTGGGTCTGTGTTTTCCACTCTGTTTGCAGACAGAATTCAAAAGATAGCAGAAAGCATCTTTTCTGAGCCCCAGAAAGAAAAGACTTGGTTTCCTGCTCTCAATTATTCCAGGGCTCATGTGTTGACTTCATATACCACAGTGGCACTGGTGGCAAGTTTGTCCACAGTGAAAGGCTTGATAGTTGAAAACACAACTTTTTAAATACAGTATTTGATGGTCATATTGTGGCATTATCTGCAGAAAATGTTCTGTTACTCGACTCGGTATCCTATACTTATTTGCTTTAGCATTGGTGAGATCTATGGGACCCAGGCAGTTAATAGAGCCAGTAGGTAAGAAAATGGAATTAAATATTTATAAAATTAAGGGACACTATCTTAATTTGGAGTTTTATTTCTATGATTTAAAGAAATGCAGTCAAAAGTAAACTGAGAGGAAAGGGGAGGAAAGGGTTTATTTCACTTACACTTTAACATCACAGTTTATCATCAGGGAAGTCATGGTAGGAACTGGAGGCTAGAGCTGACACAGAGAGCACCAAGAAAGACTGCTGCTGGCTTGCTCTTCACGCCTTGCTCAGGTTTCTTCAGATACACCCCAGGACCAAGGGTAGTACCACCCACAATGTTCTGAGCCTTTCTACGTTGGTCATTAATCAGGAATGTAACAGGTTTGCTTACAGGTCAGTCTCACAGAGGAATTTTCTCAGTTGAGGTTCCCTCGTTTCATATGACTCTAGCTTGTGCCAAGTTGACAAAAACTAGCCAGCACAGCCAGCCAGCGCTTTACAGTGAGCTGCAGAAATTTTTCACATCGTCATTCGGATTTGTTCAGCTTAAATACAAATATTGGAACTTTCTGATAGTTTGCTTTTTCAGCAGTACACTGATGAAGGCTGTTGAAACAGAAACCCGTTTACCCGGGGGATTGCCCGGAGATAGCATTGTCTGTTTAGAGGAAGAGGTGCTGAGAACTGTCCAGAGTTAGCTGGAGACACAGCAGTGGTGTAACATGCACCTAGCCTGCATGAGATATTGAGGGGTTCTCAGCTCCACAAGCAAACAGAATCACAAAACAACCCAAGACCCCAAAGAAGTAATAGTAACTTTAAACCTTTCTTGCAGAATATGTACTTATTTGTATGAAATGATTTATTGTTTTGCTTATAGCTAGGGATATATAAGGCATTGAGATTGAGCCTTTGTAAATAGAATCATATTTACACACACACACACACACACACACACACACACACACACACACACACACACACACACACACACACACACACACACACACACACACACACACACACACACACACACACACACACACACACACACACACACACACACACACACACACACACACACACACACACACACACACACACACACCCCATCCTTGGAAAACACCAGCTGATAATAGTTTGCAAATTATAAATGTCCACTGAGGCATTTTTCCCTCCCTTTTTAAAAACAATTTTAATCTTTTGTTTTTATTTATGTTTATTGATGTTTTACTTGTACATATGTCCATGCACTATTTGCATGTAGTGACCACAGAGACCAGAAGAAGGTGTCAGATCCCCTGGGACTGGAGTTACAGTTATGAGCTGCCGTGTGGGTGCTGGAAATCAAATCCGGGTGGGTTCTTTGCAAGAGCAGTCAGTTTTCTTTAACTTCTAAGTGATTTCTCCAGCCTCGCTGAGGCATTCCTAATGCCAAATGTGAATTAAGTATATCTAAATTTCTTTGAAATTCTTTATTCATCATTAAAATATTATGTTTTATACTGTATATTCCATATGATTTTTAATATTATGGAGGTATAGCAGTGATTAAAATTGACCTTCCAGGGAAATATTCCTCTTTGTGTTCCTTTACGAACTTACCAAGTTCCTCCATCTGACTAGTAGTATCAAGATGGCCAGTTCTGTTGTTCTGTTTGTTTTCTTTTGGTTTTCATAACAGGCTTTCTCTATGTAGCCCTGGCTGGCCTGTAGCTCAGTCTGTAGACCAGGCCTCCAACTCACAGAGATCCTCCTGCCACTGCCTTGTGAGTGCTGGGATTAAAGACGTGTGCCACCATAGTCAGGCAAGATGGCCAGTTTTTAATGTAATCATCTATGTTGATGGAAATAATCAAACTTTGAAATGGAACCACACACATCATTTTACTTAAAATATTTGTCTCTGTGTCAATGTGGGTGGTGGTGGTGATGGTGATGGTGATAGTGATTGTGTGTGTGTGTGTGTGTGTGTGTGTGTGTGTGTGAGAGAGAGAGAGAGAGAGAGAGAGAGAGAGAGAGAGAGAGAGAGAGAGAGAGAGAGAGAGAGAGAGAGCTCATGCTTCACAGTGCCTTGGTACATGTATGGAGGTTAGTGGTCAGCTTTCATAGTTGGTTCTTTACTCCATCTATGGACACATGACTTCTTGTCTCTGCTGCATTGCCTAGTCTATGGTAGCTGGATGGCAGGCTTCTAGCTGATTCTTGCCTCCGTCTCATGATAGGAGTGCTGACATTACAGATGCACACCACATCAATGTCTTTTACATGAGATTTTGAGTTTGATGTTAGGCTGTCAAGCTTAGGTGGTAAGCACATTTATTCACTGACATCTTCCCCACACTTGACTTTATTTTGAACACATTATCATAGTATGCAGTTGGATGTACAAGAAGAAGTTACAGATGATCTTAGAGTTAAATAATAACCTTGGTTATCCAACACAAGGGAAAACCTCTTACAATTCTTTATGAAAGTGCAAGGAAAACCAGTAACGCAGTGCTAGAAGGCACAGGCAGGTGGAAGTCCATGAGTTCAAGGCCAGCCAGGTCTATATAGTGAATTTCAGGATAGCTAGGGCTACCTGATAAGACCTGGTCTCCTGACCAACCCAACAAGCAAAAAAGGAAGGCTACCTTTTTTTCTAGTTAAAAAATATGAGCTGTCTTACTAGTGATTTAAAAGGTGGAAATGGAATGTTACAGATTGTTGCACAGTTTCGGTAAAAGTGAAATAAGCAAAATTTGTATATTGGTAAGAAATATAGCATCCAAATATGACAAAAATTATTATGAATTTGATGAATGCCAATTTACAGTTTTTAAAAAGCTAAGAATTCTGTTGGATTATTCAAGGTGCATTTCTCCTGTGCTGACAGCGTTTTTGTCATGTTTTTGAGTGCATAAAATTAAGATGATAAGAATAATTACCTCTTAATAGTTTCCTTAAAAAAAGTCACATTAGGAGTCATTAACGCAAACCAGGCATTGATGCTGTGTGTGTGTGTGTATGTGTGTGTGTGTGTGTGAGAGAGAGACACAGAGAGAGACAGACAGGCAGGCAGTCAGACAGACAGACAGGCAGGCAGGCAGACAGGCAGGCAGACATTAACACAAACCAGACAGTGATGGTGCATGATTTTAATTCCAACAATCAGGCGGCAGAAGCAGGTGGATCTCCAGGCCAACCTGGTCTGTAGAGTGAGTTCCAGGATAGCCAGACAGAGAAACCCTGCCTTGAAAACCAAAGCAAACAAAAACAAAGACAAAACTCAAACCAAAACAAAAGTCATTAACAGTCTTCAAAATACATAATTTTTGTTATGAATTATTTGTGGATAATAATAAGCAAACAGCCCAGAATTTGTGAGAAATTGAAGTGTTTCTAGCATCCAGCCCATATATCTGGAGTTACTTGTCAATATTTGCATGTGTATCTCTAGTTACTATACATGCTTCTTATAAATAGGAGCAGTAGAATTTTTATAGATTTTGAAGGAGAAATATGCTTGTAATTTTTGTTCTTTGTCTTGAAAAATTTTTATGATACATAATTTACTGAGAGTACAAAAGCACTTGTGTCATCTTTCTCTAGGATTGTTTGATAGTCTGTTGAATGGAGATGTCCCAGTCTGTGTCTCTGTCTGTGTGTCAGCACCCCCCCCCCCCATCTCTCTTAACAGTGCTTTGAGTAGGCTGTTGCATCATAGCCTTGACTGTGCTTGGCACTTTAGTGTTGAAAAATACATTGTTTCTTTTGCTCAGAATGATCTGTGGAGTTAATGGAAAGAATGAAGACAAGTTTTGGAAGCTGAATGAAAAGCCGTATTCTTTGGCATTTCCTTGTTAGAGATAAGAGAGATGACAAGTGGTTGGGCTGGGGCTGCCGAGCTGAGGCCTTGAATGGTCCCAGCTACTCGCCATCCCTCTGATCTCTAACAGTTAGGAAACGCCAAAGAATACCTCTTTTTATTCAGCTCCCAAAACTTGTCTTCAAGAGGCTGGATTGAAAAACTGGAACAGTGAGTGGAGAGGTCCTGCAGGATTGAGCAGGAGTTGCAGCATGACTGGGAGACCCTTGCAGACTGCAGGACTGTGGTCCAGGCGAAAGTGAGGAAGGTAGGTTGATGGAGCACCATAACTGCCATGGAGAGATTTAAATGGGTGAATTCAGAAAATAACTCTTCATTTCCATAATGGGAGGGGGAGTTTAAGGGGAAGCTGTTGCTAGTCAGATGGAAGGTGCTGGAAGCTTAGGCTGCAGGAATAGTTGTGAAGAAGAGACAGATTCAGGAAGTGTTGTAGGTGGAGTGTCAGGATGTAGTGATGAGGTAGTTTGGGCATTTGAAGAAGGGGTGAGTGTTTTCATTTTTGAAACATGGCTCTGTAAATGTAAGAAACAGACCTTAATTTATGAGCAGTTTGTGCAGTAATTTTATAAGTGTTTGACTTGCAAGTGATCATTTGTCTATGTGAGACAGTATTCTACAATGCTGTGCCAACTGTGAGAGCTGGTCTTTGGTCACTTGCTGTACACTCTGCTCTACTGAACCTTAATTTGTGTCTAGAAACCCTGGTTCTTTCAGTATGCTTTAAACACACACACACACACACACACACACACACACACACACACACACACACAAGATTAGATTTTATTTTAGTGTATGGACATTTTACTTAAATGTTTGTGGACCATGTCCATGCAAGTGCCTGTGAAGGCCAGAAGAGGGCGTTATTCCTCTGGAACTGGGGTTACAACTGGCTTTAAGCCTCCCTCTGGGTTCTTAGTAAGGGCAGTCAGTGCCTTTAACTTCTGAGCCACCTTTCCAGCCCCCACTTTGCTTTATCTTTCCCTGGCTTCCTGCTGGGAACATCTGTCCTTGCTTTACAAGCTATTTTTTGTTCTTCGTTTTGCCTTCTCTTACCTCTGCTTCTCTCAGGGATGTACAGGTGCCGTGCATCAGAAGGGCCAGGTCCAGATGGACCCTGAAGCCCACATGCTAGAACGAGAGAACTAAATTCTCCAAATTATTCTTTGCCACTCAACAAGCCATGGTATATTCACATGCTCTCTCTCTCTTCTCCCTTCCTTTCTCCCTCTCCCTCCCTCCTGCTCTCTCTCTCATGCTGTAGTATGTGTGCAGATATGCAAACAATAAATAAATAAAGTAATAAAAAACTTTAATGCGATGACTAGATTTTACCAGGTTAGTTTTTATAGATCCCATCATGCTATACTGACTCCCCAAAGTTTAATTTGTACAAACTGTGATACAGTACCACCATCAGCTCCTCTGTTGCCTTGATGCATGATACCTAGGGACAGAATGTACTTTTCTCTCATGGAAGGGCCTGCTCCATTGTGCTGTCTCTCACTCATGTATTGTGATACTATGCTTGTCACCCTGTAGTTTTGTCTGCTTCGAAAGTCCATTCAGATAATAGCAAAAAAATGATACAAACTTGCTTTTGCTACAAGAATAGATGACCCATGACATTTAAGGGTGGGCCTTTAGTGAATGTGAAAGTAAATTCTAGGGCAGGTGATGTCCATGATAGATGCGGTGTTGAGTAGCTACTTGAAATGTTGTGGGGAATGTTCAGAAGGTGGATTATTTTCATACAGATTGTCATGGAGGACAGAGACAGAGGTCTGAAATAAAGATGTCAGATGTGCCATACTCCTTCCAAAGAATAGAAGGCTGTTTGAGTGGTATCTGCTGGTTACAGATGTTTGTTGGCTGCGTATGTGAATCCGATCATTGGCTTTATGTTCTCATGGACTTCATATGTGACTTCTCCAATATTTTTTTATAAAGGACACTTGTCTTTGGATTTAGAATCCATTGAATCCAAGATAATTACATTTTAAGATGGTTATATTTATAAGAGATCCTTTTTTTATTCATTATGAAAGTTTCATTGGGGCTGGGAATTCAGACTTGGACATGATTTAGAGGCTAACATTCAGCTCACTATACTGATCAAAACCTGTGAAGTCCTCATTGGAAAAGCAAAGAAATGGTAGAATGGGAGTTCAGAGACAGTGACAGTTGTTCACATGTTTGGTTTCTAAAACCCAGTCATCCTGCAGTTCATATTCGGAGTAGTTCTCCCCAACCCAACCTGGAGGTCTTAGAAAACACTTGATACTTTTGTCAAAAAAATCAACTGGCTACAGATGAATATGTCATGCTTTGTATTCTCCACATCGGTACATGAAGCTGTAATTTGTCTTATTAAACTTTTCTTTAAACTCTTTGGAGGCACCACCCTCTACCCCAGGTCCAAATAAATACACAGAAACTTATTCTTACTTATGAATGCTTGGCCTTAGCTTGGCTTGTTTCTATATACGTTTTCGAGACACCAGGGAAATGGCTTTGGAAAGTGCTAGTAGACCAAGCCCTGAGACTTGAATTCAGATCTCTAGTACCTGTGTAAAAAGCTGGTATGGTGGTATATAGCTGTAATCACTGGGTAAGCAAATGCAGGAGGATCCCTGAGAGTCCATTGGCCAGGCAGTATAGCCTAGCCATTGAGCTCTCAGTTGAATGAGAGAACCTGCCTCAAAGATATGATAGAGAGCCACTGAGGAAGAGTGCTCTGGCAACCCCTTCTTCTGTCTCTCTTTCATGCACTGCTCTCACACACAGCCAAAAAAAAAAAAGTTTAGATTTTTCACGAGTCCTGAAACTAGTTCAGACAATGAAGCTTTATATAAAGAATATGGCATTAAGTATAAAGTTCTCAGTTTCCTGGTTTTTTTGTCCTAAGGTAAATGATCTTTCTACTTTTGTGTGAGCTGGGCTTGACCAGGTGTTGTTGTATGGATGGAAGTGGCAATTAAGTAAATTACATGAATTGTTTAATAGTTTTTATCCAGTTAAAGACTTTCATCAGTGATAGGATTACAGTTATGTGTCACTACACATGGCACTGTTAAAAGCATGGTGTGTGTGTGTGTGTGTGTGTGTGTGTGTGTGTGTGTGTGTGAGAGAGAGAGAGAGAGAGAGAGAGAGAGAGAGAGAGAGAGAGAGAGAGAGAGAGAGAGAGAGAGAGAGAGAGAGATTGAAGCAGCATTCTGATTATACCCTGTTGACTATGTTGTGTGTTGAGGTAGCTATTCCAGGTGTCTTTTTTTTTTTTTTTTTTTTTTTTTTTTTTTTTTTTTTTTTTTTTTTTTTTTTTTTTGGTGCTGCATCTTTTCTGTCTTTTACTTCCAACTTGTTTGTATTTTTATGTGGTCGTGTTGCTTAATAATGGGAGTGGATTCAGAGAAATGTTTTGTTAGGTAGTAGGTCACTATATAATGTCCAGTGGAACCATTGTGATACATATGGTTTGTATCATATGATACAGAATGACCTTACATTAGTACTTGACTATATTTAAAATATCTCTTATAAATGATACACATATTGCAATGGAATGCCTATTGGAAAATTTAGCCCATGTACATTGAATGTAGTACTGATAGGATAGGATGCATGTGCATGCATTTGTCTTCTGTGTTTCGTGTCTTTTTTATATCTGTACTCATCCATATAGTTTCCTGCATTTAGTCTTAGCCTAATGGCCCAGGTACAACTTTTCTGCTAGATATTTTCTAGTATATACTATTAAAAATTTTATTTTCTTATTAAAAAGTACTTTAGCACTTGAGAGTTATAAATTCCTATGATATATCTTGTCCATATCATCCCTTACTCCAGTGCTTCCAGTCCCTCCCACCCTACTTTGCTCTCCCAGTTTCATGTGCTCTTTTTAAATCCTCTGAGCCTACTTTAGTGCTGCCAGTGTGATCAAGGATATAGTGCCACCCACTGGAGCATGGACAACCATGGGGCGGGGGGGGGGGGGGGGTGGCCATCAGGGGTCAACATTCTTGAAGAAAACTGACTCTCCCGGCTTTACCCACTCCCAACAGCCCCTCAGCTGGAGACTCTGTGAGAACCTCCCCATCCCTCCCCATGCATTCTGGGAATTTGTCTGGGTTGATTTTCTGCGCATCACAGCCACTGTGAGTTTGTGCATACAGCAGCCCTATCTCATCTTGAAAAACACTTTATTTTTTATTTTTTATTTATTTTGTGGCTACCCTAGTGTGTTTGTTAGGGCTTCTATTTCCATGCAAAACATCATAACCAAGATTAACTTGGGGAGGAAAGGATTTATTTCATCTCACAGGTTGGAGGCCATCATCCAGAGAAGTCATGGCAGAAACTTGGGGTCAGGAACTGACTGATGCACGAATTGGCCATGCACGAATTTGGCTGACTGGCCTGCATAGCCTGTTTTCTCATGCCATCCAGGACCATGGGCATCCTTCTACATCATCCACTAATTAAGAATATGCCTTGCAGGCTTGCCTATAGGCCAGTCTTCTCAGTTCAGAGCTTCTCTTCCCAATTGACTGTAGCCTGTGTCACGTTGATATAAAAACTAGCCAGCACACCTAGAGAGTATAATTGTTAATGAATGGATTAATACTAATTTAATTTCAACAGCATGCAAAGTCTTTGTTCCTACGTAGCTTCTTTTCTGTCTCTTCCTCTGTACTGTTGTTTAATACAAAGTACTCTAAATGCCACGTGTCTATCAGGACAGTTTCAAAATTATTACTTTATTCAGTTGACTCAAATTGGAAGAAACAAAAACCATGTAAACAAAATTTGTACTGTCTTTTCTCTTTCTGTAGTTACTTTACTGGTATGCATTCTGTTTATAATTTAGTGTTTTTTTATTCAGTCTAGAGGGCTTAGTAGGTCTCATGGGGCAGGTTGCTCACTACCACTTCTGTCATCTAGGTTTTGGTCATCTTCAGCTATTAACCTCCGTAAGGGCTCTTTGTATATGATAAATTGTTACCTCTACAGTTAAAATGGTATGAAACTATGAAACATAAGGTGTATCTGTAATTTAAATTGGAGGATGTCTCCTGTGTGTTTTCGTGCAGCAGGACTATCCCTTGGAATTAAGTGATGGAAGTTAACACCCAGCCTTTTCTCTTAGTAACAGCCGCTCCCAGGAAGGTATGCTGAAGAAAAGATTACCACATCAGTTTTCATGTACTTGCTGGTAGAACTTGCCGAAGTAATTGTTCTGTTATATAAAGTGCCATTGAGGATTCTCCTACTCTTGCTTGATTTTATGTGTCATTCTTCCCCTTGATAGCAGCACAGGAGAATATGCTGTTGATTAGCTCAAGTCCATAAGAAAGATTTCGATGACTTAAAGTAATTGGTTAGTGCTAAGGGTAGCTGTATGTTTCACACAGAATCCTTCCCTTACTCCCTGCCACTCAACAGACTCTAGAAGGAGCCATCACAGTCAGCACTCCAGATGCAATGGCTTCCGTACTGCTCATCAACAGGATTCTTTGCTACCAAACTCAGCATAAAGAGGCCAGTGATGCTATGGAGTTATAGAAAGGAATGGAGACTTCAGTGTTTGCCTCACAGTATGAAACATATCTAGAAGAAACGGAAAGAGTGGGTATGGAACCTGGATTCCTCTGTACTCTGAGTGTATGAACGAATGAATGCCTGTATCTTGTTCTCAATTCTTCTAGAGTCACCGCTGCAGGATGAGTGCAGGAGAACCATGCATATGAGCACAGAAATAACAGCCTTTGGTTTTAATAGGGTTTTAGGAGGGAACAAAATACCTGCTTCATGTAGAGTTCTCATTTACTGCCTGACCCATTGAAACTGTCTTGGTGTAGCTCAAGCTGACCTCCTGACTCAGCCTTCTGAGCCCAGGGATTAGAGGCATGCTCTGCCAGGCTCAGCTTGTAATTTCTCATATTCAAATTTGGGTTTCATTATTGACATTGAAGGTCATGCTGTACTTAAAAGTTCATGTGATGGTTTTATTAAAAAAAAAATTAAGTCCTAAAAAATTTGTGGTTTTACACAACTTTTTTTTATCTTTGATATGTTTGTGTCTGTGTGTTGACACACAATGTGAATTTTCAGTTTTCTAATAGCAAGTTAAAGAAATTGTGCAGTTTCTAGTTGTTACTGCTCTTACTTTTATTTCTTGTATGTCTTCTCTCTATGATAATCAGGATGCACAGAGTCTTCTGAGTGCTTGGTCTTGTCCACATAGCCTCATGTTAGTTACTATGTAGGGCATGTAGTTGCCCTTTACCTGCCTTTGGAGAACCTAATTTAGTGGGTGAGTCTGAGTGACTCCTTAATCCTTGAGAACCATCACAGCAGCAACTCCGTTTTACCCATGAGATCGTTACCTCTGCAGATCCACAGAGCCAGACTTAGTCTTTAACGTGCAGGTTCATCAGCTGGATGCTGTCAGCTTTTAGATCCTGAGCCTGAACTTCGTAGGTCTTGAGTTGAGTCAAGAGCCTTGCTGTCGCAGTGCTCCCAGCCTGGAGTTAACTAGACTGGAGTCTAGAATCTGGGAAGCTCCCGTTAAAGAAGTTCTAAGGCAAGGTAAACTTTAAATCAGGTTCTCCTAGACTCCTAATTTGTTGTTGTTTTTAATCTAAGTTATTGATCATTTTAAAAGTGGAGCTGCTGGAGAAACAGATACCATTTGCCATCTCTGTTGAAAGCAAAGCGGTTGGGGAGGAATGATTGGGGATTGGGGGTGGGTGTAATTATAGTTCTCTTAGAATTCAGTTTTTATTTGGTATCTGTAGTAGGCTTATTTGGGACAGAGAGTAACTTTACATCTTAATTGGTACCTTTACCATATACCTCTTTCTGTCTTCTTATGCTTGCCTTTGGAAATGGCATCCTCTGTCTTAGCTCTCTACCATAGCACATTTTATACTCTTTAACTGCTCACTAGGCTAATTCTCTGACCTTAAAAGGCACTGGGAGGAATATGTTGACCTCCCTGTTGAGAACGCCAGGACACTTTTCTGTAGTAAATCCATGTTAAAAGAGAGGCTTCGTTTGTCCACATGTGAGAGTGACTTTTGTTGTTGTTGTTTTAAGACTAATTTACTCTTCCTTCTCTGACCCATCACACACCCACACACACACACACACACACACCCCGCCCCCTCAGGATTACCTGTTTTCCTTTGTCTATTCTGTGTTCTCCTGGACATAGCGAGTGGTGAGTAAACATTCTAGAGGGACTTACACTGTGTTATCTCAGTTAATAACACTCTGGTTTTAAAGGTTAGTACAATCCAGAGCCTGTTTCAGATACAGAAAGAGCATTTTCCTGGTCACATGATCTGGTGTGGCAGGTCTGGTTTTCTTAGGCAGTTTATGCAAATACTGTTACTGTGGTACCTCCCCCTTCCTAGTATCTAATTCCTAGTCATTGTTTTCCTATGACCTTGAGGGTGAATAGATTTGGCTGAGCTTAGGATTGTCAGGATTTATTTTTTTCTTTGGAAAGATTTATAAAGATAGCTCAAAATGCTGAATTATGCAGAATGAGGGTGAACATTGTATGTGTTAATGATTAATGCAGATGTTAATAATTTTTGGATTTTAGGTTTTTATTTGTACATAGATTCTGTTTATATCTATTTTTTATTTCAGGAGTCTGAATATAATTATTGTGTGGTCAAAAGTAGAGCTGTGGTTTGATTCGTTAAAGCTTGAGGCTAGGAGTCTTATGCTTATTTTCATAAATAATATGCTAATGCTATTAAAATTATTAAAATCTAGAAAAAGTTTGAAAGTTTCTGGAGAAATGATTATTTCTAGGCCAGAAGAATGTTGCTGGTAAGCTTAGCTGGTCTGAGAATATGGTCTCTGCTGGTGCATGACTAGTACTCTGCTTTGCTGTGCTTCATTTGAAGCACAAAGGACAGCACGGAGCTCAGGGACAGCCAAAACAGGAACCAGCCTTTGGTTTGCTAGTTGTATGGAGAGGCCTTCTGGAAGTAGTGCAGAAACATGTCTTATTCTTACCTCAGTCAGAACAAGATCTCTTGGTTCAGATGTGCTCAGCAAACCTGTGGGAACACGGTGGGAAAGGGTGAGAAAGTAAATTTTCTGTGTGCATTCCAGTAGCTAAAGCTTGTATCTATTTCTGGTGAGATAAAGTATAGTTTTCAAAATAAAGCTTTTTCCCTTTTTTAATAATGATCAAGCTAGAATAGGAAAAGACAAATTTAAAATCCAGTCAACAAGTTCTTGAGAGAGAACTTAAACTGCATGTGTACCCTGACCCCCAAGCCATGTATGTGTGTGAGTGAGGCTATGTATCCCTTGGTCCATTGGCACCCAGTTAGTAGATGTGAGGCTGAGAGGTTGTCCCTCTTCTGCTTCTGTTATGAATAGCCATGCCAAGTTAAAGGCTTCTTCAAGAGTTGGCCATGGCCTGGGGTTTGCGTGAGACTTTCCTCCTCTCCTCCGGCTTGATTGCTTCTCACTCCGGGTGTTTTCCCTAGCACCCCTCCAACCACTGTCCATTCATAAGTAAGACATGCAGCTCGCAGTACTCAGCCTGTGTTATCTCCCAGGTGGAGTATCGCACCCTGACCTTGTCATACATTCTCTGGCTTCCTGGGCATCCCACAAAATATCTGGGTTGGAGTTTCCACAGCCCTGTAACTGTTATGTATGACTGCAAAACCAATACCATGTGGGTAATTCCAAAGTCCGCTCTTGGTTCCAGTGGTCACTGAGCTACCCTAGGACCATGGCAATGGCAGTCTTTGAGTGCCCAAGTCGGTGAGCACTGTAAGCAATACTGGGAAAACAAGTCAGCACGGTGTCCTGAGGGCAACACAGAGAAAGTTTTAAAAATTCAGTTCCTTGCTCATATCCTCAAGACTCCAAATGGAGTCTGGACATTTCCATGTTTTCCTAAAGGCATCTTTTCTGTTGTCCCAGAATGCCACTGCTGCCACCACCACTGCTGCCTCTCATTTGAGTGGATGAAGAGATGAGGTTTTTTTTTATTAATTAAAATTTAAAATTTTTTTCATTTATTTTACTTTCTGATTGCAGTTCCCCCTCCCTCCTCTCCTCTACCTACTCCATCCATCACTCCTCCATCTTTATTCAGAAAGGGGCAGATTCCAGTGGATTTCAGAAACCAGTGTTTTAAGAGGATTAGTTTTATACTTGTGACTGGGTGTTATTCCTATATGGTTGTTTGTGCCCTACAACGTGCAGTGCCTGTGGAGGCCACAAGAGGGCACTCGATACTGTGGTGCCGAAGTTAAAGCCGATGGGCAGCTGCCACTTGGATGCTGTACATGAACTCTGGTCGTCAGCCTCGTTAACTGCTGAGCCATCTCTCCAGCCCTGTTCACTGTTGTGCTATTTATCTCTTAAGAAACAGTGGCTGCTTCAGTCCAGTGTTTTTCAGGCTTACTTGCTCAAACTGCAGGTGCTTCTGCTGTTTTTTCTTCCTAATTATTCCTGTAAATGTGTTTCAGAAATGCTAGCAATATCTATGGCATGGTTTGAATATTGCGCCACCTTGAAATTTCCTGCAGTAGATTAATTAGCTATCACCTTTAAAGTCATGCAGAGTCAGAAGCACTTTTTATGTAGTTCATGATATGTAAGTTCCAGAGCTTATGCATACATAGTTGTAAAACAAGGTAGCTCTAGAAAGTACTTACAGAAGGGATATACTGAGCTTATAAAAACTATCAGTACTCAGCTTTGGATTTAGAATAGTTTTAGATTTACCTAACAGTTCAGAGAATCAGGAAAATTCCCATCCTCTCCACATCTACTGTGACCTCATGATAATAAGTATGGATATCTTGGAGAGAACATGAGGGGAATTGGAGAGGGAAATAGGGGTAGATAAGATCATTAAACATGTGTATGATAGTTGTAAAAGTATCCTTTTAAAGATTGCTTTGTAAAGTGAAGAGTACCAACACTCCGTAGGTATTTTTATTTTAGGGACTGTTCAGTTCAAGGAGGGAAGGGCTGCTTGCTCAGCTCTAGGACACTTGAATGGATGGAGAGAACAAAATCAATATCAGCTGAGGCTTTCGGTTAGTTGTCCAGTGTGAGAGGAAATCCCACTGGTGCAAGAGCAGAAAATCTTGGTGTTTCTGTCTTAACACGGAGTTCCTGTTACATGAAGGAAGTCCTTTTCTTTTGACGGTTTTTTTTTTTTTTTAAATTCTTGGATGTTTGAGAACAAATTATAATTTAAGCCATTTTGTCGTCATTAGTGCTTTTAGCACTCTCGGGCTTAACTCACTTATTCCCTGTGTAGGCTTCCATGAGTCTATCTCAACTGTACTCTGAAGGAGCACTGGAGTACTCTAGATGGCAGCTGTAGTTAGTTCTACAGCGAATTGAAATAAAATGCTCTCTGCTCCTTCATGGTTAACATGACGTGATGTATGTATGTTTATGATTCAGAAAGCAGTAATATTCTAAACGGGGAACAAAAATGTGTCAATTTACATATAAAGAAACATTTTATTTGTGTTATAAAGTTAATTTTCATTTCAGTTTATATCTTGACCTGGCTGCCACATAGTTATCCACAAAACTCAAATTTTATTCCTCAAAATTTATATTCATTCAATTAAATATTTAAAAATAAATTAGATTAATATTTATATCTAATGCAATATAAACATTAAGTTACATGTATATTATATAAATATTAAATTTAATACAAAATGTTTAATATAAAATTATATTTCAAATATAATTTTAGGCTCTTTTTGTTTTTGGTGTTTGTGTATAATCAAATAATTTTATTTCTCGGTCACTTTACTTGAAATGACAATGATGTCAGTGAGGTACAAGGTAATCAAGAAATGTCCCCAAGCTAAAAATGGGCAAAAATCATTACTTCATCTAAATCAGAAATGTACTACAGGAGATTTTTAAAATTAGTCCAAAGTATATAGTTTTCCAACGATAGCTTATATCTAGCCTCCCATTTGTTAAAGGAAAATGATAACATAGTAGTTAACATATGTAGTGAAGCTGCCTGTACCTGACAGCAGGTGCACCCACAGTTAATAGAGAGACGGGACTTGAAAGTGACTAGACAGCAGGGCAGGGTGCACACCTTAACATGGCTATAGGACATGTTGAAAACAGTGCATCTTCCTGCCAGAGAGGAGCAACAGGTAAACACCGACTCGCACAAACCTTAGGTCTGCAGTGGTGTCTCTGCCTGTCAGATATGCTAGTGCAGTGGTGGCACAAAGCTTGTGGGAGCAAACAGTGAATGTCTGATTTGACTTAGGACTCACTCCACAAGATGGAGCCCGTTCTGGACACTGCGTGGCCTAAGACTAGATAGCCTAAGGACCTAAGGGAAAGCCAAATACTACTGTTGTAAATTTTTTTTTTTTTAAAAAAAGTAGCAATAAAATGACTCCTAGTGATGTTCTGCTATACTCATAGAACAGTCGTGTAGTGATAAGTTATATATTTAATAAAACCAGTCTGGAATATCAGAGAAGAGATCTACCACAGTCAATCCAGAAGGGTCAGAGAGTAGTGATTTCCACCTTTAATCTCAGCATGGGGAAAGACCTGAGTTTGTGGCCAGCTTGGTTTACAAAGGGAGTTCCATGCTTCCAGATAGGCAGTGGTGGTGCCAGGTCTTTAATCTTATCCTGGATGTGAAACAACTGAACGAAGAAAGTATTTAAGGCAGGCATAGAAAGACAGGCAAACAGTAGAAGTCAGGAGGAGTGAGGCTGAGGAAGCTGGAAGACAGCTGGGTGAGATTTGCTCTCTTCAATATTTCAGCCTTTCCCCAATATCTGGTTTTGAGTTTTCTTTATTATAACCAGAATTCGTGCAGCACAGTCCCTTGTTCATCCATTCTCAAGACCCATAGCCAGACATTATGCAGAGAATAAGAGACCTTGGAACACTCAGCCCTAAATAGGAAGTCTTCACCAAATTCCTCTCCCCAGGACTCACGGAACCCTGTGGAAGAGGAGGTGGGAGGTGGGAAGAGTGTAAGACACCAAGAAAACAAGGTCCTCTAAATGAACAGGATTGATGCACATAGGAACTCACAGAGACTGAGGCATATACAGGCTTTGTCCAGGTCTGCACCAGATGAGGTCCTAGGGCAAAAAGGGGAGGTGGACACATGCCCCATCCCTAACCTAGAAGCCAACGCAATTAACCACTTGCAAATGAAAAATTAGTTTTCACCAAGGGAATTTCACTGAGGAAACAAATCACTTTTAAGGATAGGCCCTATGCCTAACAGTAGATGGCCAACAAAATGAACTCGCCACATCATTGGAGATTCCTTGTCTTATAATGTCATGTCAGGGCTTAAAAAATTTATACATATAGACACACAACATACATATATATAATATAAACAAATTTATATGTTTATATAAATATATATTTTCTTTTTCTGTCCTATGTGTCTTTTATGTGTATTATGGCTTCCAGTTTAATGTTTTCGTGACATGCAAATAAGTGGTTTTTGGGCTCTTTTCCTTCTGTTTTTGTTCTATTTTTATTTCTATATACTGGTTTTTATTATTGTCCCTTAGTCCTGTTTGTTTTCTAATGAGAGACCGAAAGGGAGTGGATCATCCTGGAGGAAGTCAGGAGGAACTGGCGGTAGAGAGGGTGGGGAATCCATTATCAGGATATATTATGTGAGGAAAAAAAGCCATTTTCAACAAAAAGAAACATATTTCGTGATCTCTGCAGTCAGACCCCAGTTCTCCCTGCTGACCCTGGCCAGATGAAGATAGCCTATTTAGAGCAGCGCTTTGAAAGCACTGCAGGCTACTCTGGGAAATAACTTGAAATGTTCTCAATAGAAGAGGCATTTTAACTGTCTTTCTAGGTACATGAATACTCCTTGTGAATTTATGGGACTCTGCCCATGCATCTGTGTTTTTGAGTTATAGTAATAGGATATTGTCATTTCCCTTATCAGCTAACTAGCCCTTTGGGAAATAAGAATTAAAATGAAATATATGATTATTAACCACAGAGTTGTAAGATAGAAAACAGAACTACATGAACTTGAGTATAGTTTTTTAGCTGACTTCAGACTTGATGATTTTTATGCAGATATCTGAATCTATGCAGCTCCAGTATATGCTAATTATTGTGAATGGCCTTTGGGTTTCTCTGATCTTTTGTTCTTTAAAGTAGGATAAAGTTACTGGCTGGTTCTTACTATCACAGACATCTGTCTGAGCTAGCTTGTCCAGGAGGTAAATGTCTTCCTTCCTTTCTGTTCTTTCTTGTTTTCAAATTTGACATGAAATCTCCTTGGACCTTCTAGGTTCCATTGAGACTCCGCCTCACCTTCAGCTTGGCACTTAAGGTGTGTCACTGTGCCCAGCTTTGCTGTTTCTAGTTAGTGAACGGGGCCTCGCAGAGATGTAAGTAACAGTGTGAGGATGACTCCTCATATTTTAAAGTCCATCATGCTGAGTATCCTGTCACCTAGGTTTCATCTCAAGAATGCTTTGTAGAAGGTTGATATCCTTACTTATGTTCCCAGACATTCTGGTTAGTGATTTGTATTTGTTCCCATGTATGACTTTGCAAAGTACTGTTTTCTGAAATTACTGTTTGATAAAATATAATAATAGTCTTACACCACATTGATTTTGTGCTCTTAAGTTTTATGATTTTACAGATTGCCCTGGGAAGTAAAACAAATCTTAATTTTCATTTGCTATAACTTACATTATTTTTGTGTATATGTGTGGTGCTGTATGTGTGTTTCTGTGAATATGTGCCTGTCACATGTTGTGGAGGCCAGAGGTTGATGCTGATTCCTCAGTCACCCTCACCTTACTTTTGAGACAGGATTTCTCCCTGAGTCTGTGATTTGTTTAGACCACCTGGCTGATGTAACTCAGGGAATCAGGGGACCAGGGCCTTTCCCTCCTCAGTCTCGGGGTTGTAGATGCAGACTGCTGTACCTGGCTTATTGATGCAGATGCAGACTGCTGTACCTGGATTGTAGATGCAGACTGCTGTACCTGGATTGTAGATGCAGACTGCTGTACCTGGATTGTAGATGCAGACTGCTGTACCTGGATTGTAGATGCAGACTGCTGTACCTGGCTTATTGATGCAGACTGCTGTACCTGGATTATAGATGCAGATGCAGACTGCTGTACCTGGCTTTTTGCACGGATTATATGGATCTGAACTAAAATATGTGCACCCCAACCAGCATCATAGTCTTATTATATATCTCAGGCTGACATCAAACTCCAGTCCTCCTGCAGTACTTTCCAGAGGACTGGAATTGCAGGTGTGTGCTACCATTTTTAGTACTTTTTATAGCTTCATTTTGTGTTTTGTGGGATAATAAAACTAGTGTTTTAAGTTTTGAAAAAATCTGTAGTTTTTGTATTTATTTGAAACTTTTATGCATATGTGTGTTTTACTTGAATATATAATGTCTGTGAACCACATCAGGGCTGGTACCCTAAGAGGCCAGAAGAGGATGTAGATCTCTTAGGACTGGAGTATAGATGGCTGTGTGCTGCCATGAGGTGCTAGGAATTGAACCATGGTCCTCTAATAGGTGATCAACTCGTTAGCCCCTAAACCTATGCTTTAGACCACTGGATATTTTTTGTTTGTAGCTTTCTAAACTACTTTTGATCTAGAACTTAGTCTTTATGCACACATTTGTAACTAGACAAATATCGCTGTTCTCTGAGTGTACATAGTTTTTCTTCTCCTTTTGTCTGCCCCCCACGTGTGTGTGTGTGTATGTGTGTATGTTGTGTATGTGTGCCAGAGAGAGGGAGGGAGGGAGGGAGGGAGGGAGGAAGGGAGAGAGAGAGAGAGAGAGAGAGAGAGAGAGAGAGAGAGAGAGAGAGAGAGAGAGAGAGAGAGAGAGAGCAATTAAGTTACAATTAAAATAATTTTATGTGGAGTTTTGAATCCCCAATATGCTCTAGTGAAAAACTGTCTTCCAGTAGCTTTGAAGCATAGTTACCATGGAGAATATACTTGTTTTTGTGTTTAGACTGAGGATTTTTCTGTTAATACAGTGGGATTTTCAGGAAACATGGTAACTTATTCAACTTAGTAACAGTGCTGTGACTGGACTTTGAACTGTGTTGTTAGACCTGTTTTATTATTACATTCTTTGATATTAAGCAGGATAATGAATTCAATTTTGAATACCTTTTGAAACTTTGGTTCCTTAAACTCCATGTTTTAGATGGGAATTTCTCACACTTCTCTTGGCTTCCCCCCCCCCCCTTTTTTTTGTCATCTGTCAATTTTGTTTAACGTGTGAGTGCTTTGAAAATAATAAGCTCCTGGATGAATCTAAGCTAATATCTTATGAATCATATTGAAAACTTACATTTGGAAGCAACAGAATAGATAGGAGCCATGGCAGGCTGTGTGGTGAGAACTCCAGCACTCGAGTTATCCTTTCTCTTGTTCTTTGAAGAACTTTGAAGAACTCTAGTTCCTTCCTGATTGCTTGTGGAATCTATTGCTTCTTAACTTCCTTATTACAGCATCAGTTCTCATGGAACAGGCCAGTTTCACCCTAGGATGTTAGTTCTTTTCTAGCCTAAAGATGCTTCCAAGTTTCTATCCTCTACTGCAATGACATTCTGTAGTTTGCATTGATTCTCAGTTGTTCTTAAACAGTGGGAACTTAACAGTCGTACAAAACATGGATTTGTTCATATGTGTGCAGGTATTATAATTGTCTTTAGCTGACTGTATGGGAGGGGACAGACATGTTGTAGGTAGCAGTAAAGATAAAAGAGCTCATTTAAGCCTAAATAAACCACATGGCATTTAAACATTTTAATGTCATAGGACTTGAAGAACTGTCCACTTGGACTTGGTAAAGCATTGTGAGAATGGGTTATCTGTGGTCACAATATATGTGCACCTGTGGGGGGGGAGGGGTAGGTAGAGAGAAATATGTACTCATGTGTCTTGTTTATTTGACTAAAATTTATTTTAGAAGACTAGTGGATAGCTAGGAAACATAAGAAAGTTTCCTTTGTAGCTCTTAAGAATGTATGATTTTTATGCCATACGTGAGGCCCAGATGGTCAATCTCATCACTCTGTCTCCCCAAAAAGGGTGAACCAAAATAAATTGAAATTTGGAGGAGTAGGGGACCTTCAGTGAAAAGGAATTTAAGAGACCTCCTGACTGTCAGAATTTGGTGTAGTGTCTCAGATTTAAACTGAACCAATAAAAAATGAGTAAAAGGTTAATGACAATTGAAAGCTGTTTACTAACTGGTATTTCAAGAGATATCACTTCTCTAAAAAATATTGTTTCAAAAGGTTTTAGAGTTAAAACATTAACACCTGAATTCAATTTTTAGTTCCCTGCTTAAAAAAAAAAAAAAAATCCTAGAGAGGTCACATGACCTCAGCTCTAGTGAGGCAGCAGCAGCAGGTATGTCGTTAGGACTTACTTGCAGCCTCCACACATATGTGCACGTACATACCTAGAGTTCTTTTTCTTTTAAATTCATGTTTAATTATAGAAGGGTTAAATGTTATCTCAGATTTTCTTGCTAACCGTTGAGGCCAGTGAAGTAGGAAAGTATGGCAGTGGAGATTTCCTAGTTAATTATTTAAAATTTTATATGTGTGTACACACACACACACACACACACACACACACACACACACACACACACACACACGTCTGTGTGAATGTGTGTGTGTATGTGGACAGACAGAGAGGGAGAGATAGGAACTGAGACTGAGATTAACAGGAGTCAATTTCTTTCCTAACTATGTGAGCCCTGCAGATTGGACCCTATGTTAAGCTTGGCAGCAAACTCTTTACACACTGTGCCACCTTGCTATTTATTTGTTTATTTATTTATTACTATTTATTACTATTATTATTGTGTGTTTTTGTGTCTGCACGATGCAGTGCACATGCCAAAGTATGCATGTGGAGAAAATGCGTAGAGGAACCCCGTGGAATGGATTCTCTTCCTATACCTTTATGTGGGTCTGGAGAATGAACTCAGGTTTGCTCAACAAGTGCCTTTATCCACTGAGCACATGGCTATTAAAGCTGGCCAATAGATAGCATTGGGTTTGTCATTCTTGTACACTTTTTGGTGCTCTGACAATTTCCGTAATAAAAGGTCAACATACTTAGGTTGAACAGTGTCTGAGTATACACTAAGGACTGAGGAGTGTAGTCATTGCTCTGAAGGATGACATCAGACTAGGATACAGATGAGGAAATAAAGTGTTAAGTTTGGGAGAATAAAGGAGTAAACATTAGATTGACTCTGGCAGCAGTGATGTACTCATGTTCAGTAGCATTCTATTTAGTAATGGCTTGAAAGCACAAGAGTGCTGGTGTAGCTGTACTGAGGAAAAGCTGAAAAGTGTTTCCTAAGGTAAAAGACAATAAGCTGATACCACCAAATTCAACCTAAGAATTTTACTTAGTGTGGAAAATTTCAAAGTATCAAAAAATATACAAGAATGACAAAGTGATACCCATTTCAATTTTAATAATTTTATGTATACATAAGTTCTGTGTGGCTTGGTACTACTTACAGTTTCCAGTATTCACTGTTATCTTGGGATGTACCCTGGGAATAAGGTGCTGTACTTCCTCTGTAGTCTTCGTGGGGATGGGAGGGTGGCAAAAATGAGCTTCCCATGTCATTGTTTAATTGCTGTCTTTCATATGTCATCTATTTTTGCATCTGGGATGAAATAACTGACAGATTACACTTACAGGAGGAAAACACTCTAGCTCATGGCTTCATCCTGTCACAGTGAGGGTAGGGTGGCAGAGCAGCACACTTCATGGTGGTAGGAATGCTTAGCAAGGCTGTGCATTTCATGGCAGACCAGAAATGAAAGGAAGTACCCTGAGATCAGGCACAGTGTTTAAAAGTAACTGACTTCCTTTGACAACCAGGCCCCGTATCCTAAAGGTTCCACACCCTCCCAGAAGTGCCAGCAGCAAAGAGACATTGAAGATTCCACCCACAAAATTTACAATTGTGAAAGAGACTCAAATAATAAGAAAACTAGTAACTTAGTTGGGCTCATTTCCACCTGTTTGCACTCATTTATTGGGTCACTTCCCCTCTTGTAAAATAATGGTAGTCATTTCAGTTTTAAAGTTAAGAGACTTACAGGTTGAATATTTAGAGATTTACACAAATGTTTTCTAAGTTTTAATAGAATCACAGGCATGAGAAGGTTTTGTGGTTTCTGTGATGATAATGGCTGTCATTTTAGAGGTTCTGCCTGTACTACATCATGTAATGGTTTATTACACACATTGCTTTGTACTCATACATTAAATGGTAATTTTTTAATGTGCTGATTATTAAACTGCAATTTAATTTAACTCAACAAAATCACACCATTTGTAAATTTCATGGCTAAATATTGGGTTCAGGTATATTTGGATTAGCCCCTGATTTTGCATATAGACTTGTGAAACCCAACATTTGTTTTGCTTTGTTTGGTTTTTCTGAGACAGGTTTCTTTGTGTAGCTTTGGCTGCTCACAGAGATCCACTTGCCTCTTCCTCCCAAGTGCTGTGGTTACAGGAGTGCACCACCCCTGCCTGGCTTTGAACATATTTTTTTAAGCATGTGTTTCTGCAGTGGGGTGTGGCTCAGTGTTAAGGTGGCCATTTTAAAGAAAAGGATTTAATTTAACTACCGTGAAATTAAAGTTAGATGTTGTATTTAACGATAGAAAGTATATACTTATGTTTTCTAGTCAGATGTACTCTTTTCTGTTTTGTGTAAAGTATCCAGAGAAAGTAATTTTAATCTTAAAATTTTATATAGTTGTAAAGTGAATTTACTCTGCTGGTCTTAACCTGGTTTGTCCTGTACACACACAATCTTGGATTGAAGCACATATCAGTGTCTGTGGACCATGAACCATGACTAATCTACAATAAGGAAGGGAACTGTTGCTCTTTCAGAGGTAATTATTTTAGAGCAAGGAAGATCTATAAAGATTCAGAGATGGGTATGGTGATGCATGTCTTTAATATCAGCTACTCGGGAGACAGACAGGAGAATCTTTGTGAGTTAAGGTCAGGATGGTATTTATTTGGAATTTCAGCCTGTCAGAGTCACACAGTCAGACCCTGTCTCAATAGCTTTGCCTATGTCAAAGAAAATTAAAGATATAAATAATGTTACATTTAGAATGCATGCTTAGCCAATATAAAAAGACAAGCGATGTCTGCACATTTTGTATTACTCTTTGTACACTGAAGAAAACCTTCAGTCATGGAAATAGAAGAATTCCTGAGTAAGTTTTCCTTCGTTACAGTTATTTGGTACACTAATATTACTTACCACATACTATCCCCATTTAGAATAAAAAGTTTTCTAAGGTGTAAGCTTAATATTTTTTATATTTGGAGTAATTTGTAAAGCATTTTGTGGCTTGGTGCCCATAGGAGACGTGTGTTGACCATTTACCATACACTGTACTGAACAGTTTTCATAAACAACAATTCTCTTTTCCTGGTGAGACAAAAGGAGGCTGAAGTGAGAGTTCGTGTTTCTGTTGCTGCCTTTGCTTTCTGAGATTCTCTTTGTGCTCAATCTAGGTCTCTGTCAGCTTCTACTGTGTTTATCTGTGAGGTGTGTGTGAGGGATAAGTGTGGAGTGAACATGGTCAGTGCTACATCACTCTTGACACATTCCCTGAAAGGTAAAATCCCAAAACAAAGCTACGGAACTAGGGAAGGTCAGGATAACAGGCTGAGAGTAGACAAAGGTGGAAAGGTATTGGAGATTGCACCCATGACCTCATGCATGCTGATCCTGTATTCACAGCTTTCTTTTCATATTTAGATAGGATCTCACTAAGTTGGGTTGGCTATGAGTTTCTTCTTTAGCCCAGGCAGACCTTGAGCTTCAGATTCTCCTGCCTCAGCTTCCTGAGGAGGTCAGAGTATGTATTTAAAAAAACTTCTTTCTCCCCTGCCTTTCTTTCCCCCTCGGTTTCTCCCTCCCCACCTGCTCCCCCTCCCTCCTGTTCTCCTTCCCCCATGAATCTCTTTGTGTAGCCAGCCTGGCCTAGAACTTGAGCTCTTTCTGCTTTAGACTCACGAATACATGAAAAGTATTTTCAGTGTACATTTGTGACCTAAATAGCCGTAGACAGGTGTGTATGATGATGAGTCTTCAGGGTCTTGCAGCAGAGCAAATTGTTGAATTTTTTACTACATTTTTTTGGGGGATGTTTTTGCTATTCTTTAACAATTTTATATATGTTTATTTTGTATTTTGGTCATTTGCACACTCCCATACCTTCTCTCCTTCTCCTCCCACTCTTGCTGAACCCCTTCTTCTCAGCAAATGCCCCTCCTGTCTTTATCTTTTTGTAGTGTGCAACCCCTCCCCCCATCTCATTGAGTTTGTATCGTGAACTCATAGCAACTGTGAGTTCATGAATGTACCAGCCACGCCATGTTCTGAAGACTATTTCATAGCACTTCTCCACATCTTCTGGCTCTTACATTTTTTTTGCTCACTTTTTTTGATGTTCCTGAACCTTGGAGGGATGATATAGATGTTTTGTTTAGGAATGGGCACTCAAAAGTCACTTGTTCTTAAAGGTTTGACTAGGTATGATTCTTCATTTCAATTGATTCCTAAGGTAAGGAGAAGCTTCTCCAGCCAAGGCTGAGAGAAGTACTGATCTATGGAGATAAACATAAATATGCAGAAGGTAGTTTATTACTATGTCCACTCAGGACTGTAACAGTAGAGGTTTCTGCCCATATATGGTAGCAGACACAATTGGCCTTCCATGGAGTATGCTTCAAATTCATAAAGGAAATGACTGGTCATACCACTATTGCAGCAATTGTAGTATTATGGTTGTTGGAATTATGCAGAGGACTTCTTAGTTCTGCTGTTGTTAGGACTTTGCCACTACTCTTTGAAAAATAAGTCACTTCAAAACGACATTTCTAAGGCAAGTGTGGAAATGCATGGCCGTAATCATCACAATAGGAAGCAAGAGTATTGCCATGAATTTGAGGTTAACATGGGATTCGTTGTGAGTACTAGGCCAGCCTGGACTACTTTGCAAGACCCTTTTTCAAATAACAGTACCACCATTCTCATTCTCTTTAAGAAGTCATTCTAAATTTTATTTCACTTTTTTTTTTTTTTAAAATTGTGAATGTATGTGTGCAAATGTGCCAAGGCCTGTGTGGAGGTCACAAGACAAGTTGTAAAAGCAGTTCTCTCTCCCCATCATGTAGGTTTGGTGGAATTGAACTCAGAAATTTAGGTTTGTGGTGAGTGCCTGTACCCTCTCTGTCATTTAGGAGGCCCCCTACTGGGATTCTTAAATCATTAATGGGAGTAATTCTCAAACTAACTTCCAAAAATGTCTGTTGAGTTAGCACAGGACTTGCTGCCTACTAAAGCTAATGGAGAGTGAAACCGAAGAAACCCTTGCTTGCTTAGGGTTTAAACAAATCAACAGAGCTGATAATACAGCAAAGTGGTAGATCATTTATGCATGACAACTTATATTCACCTTCCAGGATACAAAACAGCAAACAAAAGCAAATGAGGAGACATGGCAGCCGAGGTTTTTCAGGATGGATTTATTGTCTGCTAGTTCAGTTGTCCATTCTGCCCCCCCCCCCCCCCCCCCCCGTTCCCTTGGTAGTCAATCATTTATTCTGTGAGATCTTTATTGACTAATGAAAGTGGACCAGAAGGTGGAAATATGAGTTCATTTTTAAGTTGGAAAAAAAAATCTGATAGTAAGTCAAAACTGTTAAATGTCCTAGGAAGTCTACCTGGTACCTGTGGGGAAAAAAGTCTGTCCCGGAAGCAGGCTTTCTGGTCCTTCCCCAGAAGGACCCTGTTGCATTAGGGTTTCCTGGTCCCTGGCAGCCAGAGGTGCAGCCCCAGACCCCTTTGCCTCCTGCTGCTGCTCAGGCCCCAAAATGAGCCAGACACTTATATTAAGTTCATGCTGTTTGGCCTATGGCTTGGGCACCTTGCTAGCTAGCTCTTACATCTTAACTAAACCCATTTTCATTAATCTGTCCGCCATGTGGCCCGTGGCTCACCTGTGTTCCTTACATGCTTCCTCTTGGGTGGCTGGCTCAGTCTGTCTTTGACTCTGCCCTGCTTCTCCTACCTATGTTGTAATTTCCCCTCCTACCTTTTCTATGGTGCCTGTCATGGCCCAAAACAGCTCCTTTATTTAAAGATTGATATTCACAGCATACCGAAAGACGTTCCTATATCAGGACCCAAATAGACTGTTCCCACAGTGTTTTTATATAAGCCAACTGCCAATCTGCCTTACGTGTAGAAGCTGTCCATAGTCTACTTCATCCTGTTTAAGGGGTTTGTGGAAGTGAGGAAGGTCAGCTGTGATACTGAACAAGCAAAGGAAAGATTAAAAGAAAAAAATGGCTATAGGAGTGGGAATTGCCTAGAAATAAGAGAGGACTCAACTGTATTAAAAACACAGTTGCATCTTGAGGGACATAAAAGATTCAATATTTTTGCAAGAACAATAAAATATATAATATATAGTACAATATAGTGAAAACCTGATCCTCTTTTATTTTTCTTGGAGGCAAGGTTGCTCTGTTGATATCCTTCAGTGGGAGTTCTGAGCATCTGCATGGGTGACTCTGAAGCTGGATGGTAGGTAGCACCTATGTGCGTTATGCTACACTTTGCTGCTTTTCTCTTTGCCTTTGAGTGTTTCTGTTCCTCTGTTCCCATCATGAACATTAGGTTGTTGTGTCTTCTCACTTATGTAGCATTCCACTAGGTGGCTTTTCAGTGAATTAATTATGGAATTTGATGTTAATCCACAATTAGGTCTGTTTGGGATGTTCTCTTTTGCTATTGCGTGCTACAGTGGGTGTTCCTGTTTATCTCTGATTTTAACCCATAACTTTATTGGGCTAAGGAGGTTCCTATTCTGTGTTTTGGTCTATTTTACCAAGTCTTCCTGCATAGAGGTTGTACCTGTTTAAACTCCCACCTACATGCATATTGATTTTCTTTTAGTTTGTTAAGATCTTTAAACTTTTTTGAAATTGGAATATAATTGCATCATTTCCTCCTTTCCCGTTCAGTTCTTCCTGTGTACTCCTGACCTTTTTTCTTTAACTGTTGTTATGTATACGCATATATTCCTAAATATATAAGTGCAGCCTGCTCAGTCTGTATAATATTGCTTGTATATAAATGATCTCAGGGTTGATCCCTTGATATTAACCAGTTTGGGATCTCTTCCTAGGGAAAGCTAGTTCTCCCAGTCCCAGCATTGGTTAGGTGCTTGTAGTGTTTGAGGGTTGAATCCCAATGAGATAGCTCCCTTCCATGTTAGGATGTCTCAATGGCATCCTTGCTTAGGTCTCCATAGGCAGTCGTGTTGATGAAACTTCATGGGTCTGGCTTCTCTGACATGTTTAGAAGTCACATTCTCACAGAAAACTTAGTTTTTCTTGCTCTTACTTTGCTGCCCCCCCCTTCCATTATGATCTCAGAGCCTTAGGTGCAGGAGTTGTGTTGTAGATGTATCCATTAAACCTGAGCACCGTGTGGTCTCACGTTCTATGTTGTAATTGGCTGTGGTTTTCAGTATTGGTCTTTGTTGTAGACTTTTTTCTTTCTTTTTGATGAGAATGAGGCCTATATTTACCTGTGAGGCTAAAGATAAATATTTAGAAGGTATAATTAGGAGTTGTGCTGTTTTAGTAAAGTTGTGGTTGAAGGTTCTCCTCCAATGTCCATATTTCAGTAGCCCTAGGTAGTTAGTTAGGGTTCTAGTACCAAGCACGATTTCTCTCTTGTTGAATGGGTTTTAAGTCCAATTAGAGAACTGTCTGTTACTGCTGAGGCATGTGTGCCACTATTGCACTCTTAGGGATAGTGAACATTGCTAGTCATTGTTGTGGTTCATGGACATTATAGCTTAGTAGAATTAGTGGTTGTTTTCTTTCCTTTGGAAGCTTGCATTGTATTTTCTGGTATTAAAGCTAGTTCTCAGGGAGAAGGTTTTCAGGTACAGCTTTAATCCTCTAGGTTTTGAGTTCAAAATATATAGTATCTTCAGCAATAGGGACTTACCTTCCACTTCTAAGAGACAACCAAGGGTAGCATCATTAGCTTAAAGTGTTTTGGAAGTCTCTTGGATTCCCCTGACCAACTTGTCAATGGGACTGGGGAGGGCTTCTAATGCCTGGTGTTGGGAATTTGTTGGTTAATGCCCTGCCCAGGCAGCAGAGTTTCACTGTGGAGCCTTGGGTGGCCTGGAACTCACACTGATTGATGCCTGCCTCTGTCTTGGATTGAATGTGCAGCACCATACCTGGTTTATTAAAAACATTTAAAATCTTTGCTTATGTGCATAAATTTTAAACGAGCTCTTTTTGCAGGCCCTCCTTCATGTTCCTGTACTTTTTCATGTGTAATAAGGTTGTCTTGTGAGTTTTGCTGGTTATTATTTTTACCAATTTATCTTCTGGGCTGCTGGATCTTAGAGATTTGTATCAGCTGATTAGATATGTAAAAAAATAACCAGCTGTGATAGCTTCTTTTCTTTCTGATCTCTTTTTACAGTTTAACTATGTTCATATTTGTTATTATTGTTACAGGAATTATGAACACTTTTTTGTCTGTCTGTGGGTGGGTGTAGTTGCACACATTTGTGTGCAGATATGGTCATTTGTGTGTGCCTGTGTGGAGACCAGAATTGGATATGATGGCCAGCTCTGTCATTCCCTGCTGTATTTTCTAAGATGGACTCTTCTCACTGAACCTGGAGTTTGAAGTTTGGACTAGACTGAGAGGGTTTACCTTTTCTGCTTCTAGTGCTGTAGTCACAGACACACACAACTTCACTCGGCTTGACAGTTTTTAAGGAAATTAAAGAAGTGTGTTATGTGGCTAGGTGTTTCTGCCTGCATGTATGTTGGTATACTGTGACTGTAACTTGGTGCCTGAGGAGGCTAGAGGACAGAGGAGATGGCTGTGAACACCCATGTGGGTACTCTGTAAGTGCAATCGTACTTACAACTGCTCAGTCATCTCTTAAGCTCCTATACTTAGCTTTATATGTGGATCCTAGAGAGCCTACTTCTACGTCTTCAAATTTATGTAGAAGGCATTTTATCTCCTGAACCATCACAAGCTGGATATAAACATTTTGTATAATAAGATTAATCTGTGTTTTATGATTTTCTGGCTCTATAAAAATTTAGTGAGAACCCTAAAAAATTATACTCAAGATACTTCTACTGTAAGATGGTTGGTTGAAAGAAGTTTTCCCATGATGTTCTATAATTTAATTTTTAGATTTATATATCTGTTTTGAAGGGGCATTTATTTTAATGTACAGAACAAGGAAGAAATTAAATTCACATCCTCAGAATCATTGTTAGATGATAAGAAATTTGGTAGAGTAATACCTGTGGTCATCTTCTCATTTTTGAAGTGATTATAGAGATCTGAACTTACTAGGATTTATCTTAGGTAGAAACTTGAGTATTTTGCAAAACGATTTAAGTAAAGTGTAAGGGAATTTCCCCAAATCCCTGTCAGGAACAATTAGTTTTCTAAGCTTTTTTCAGGTTTGCCAGCAAATTATAGCTCCTAGCAGGAGACCAAACCCCCATAGTTGTCAAAGCTTCAGCATTAAATCACTGAGTATTCTAGAAGTTGCAGAGAGGGAAAGGTATTGATTGTATAGCCAAGTCACCCAGATGTTCGTTTTCCAAATTTTCAAGTGAGAAAGCTCAAAGGTGGCTCTTAGATGTTAATTTTGTCATCTTTCTTATTTTAAAAATATGTTGGGATTTAGTATAAAAGTCAGGGCTCCATGTTTGCTGCTGCTCAGCAGGAGACAAGTACCCACCACTACAGGATACATCTGTGGTTGGTAACAGCATGACTGTTTTCTAAGAAGCATTTGTGTTGTTTACAGTGTTACTGATCCTAAACTTAGATTGACTTCCTAGGTTTTACTGCCAGCACAGACCTTTCCAGTGTAACTGTGTAAACATGTTTTCATTTCATATAGTAATTTTCAGTGACTTTCAACTTTAACACCTTTTTTTTTTTTCTTAGATGGGCTCTGGACAGGCTTATTTTTTCCCGTGTCACTCTAGTCACTTGAGCAAAGGTATACCTGGCAGTTATCTCTGAGAGGAAGGGGAAGATGTGTAACATTAGACGGCAGAAAGCTGGGCAGGTCCTTAACATGCATATCTTCTGTATTAACTGTGATCCTCTCTAATTGTGAGGTATATAACTGTGCCTTGCATGGTGCCTAGCACAGTACACTGGTGTGTGTAGTTAGCCTTTCTAGTTTTCTGTTTTTCATTTTAAAGGATGAGATACAAACAGATGCCTTCTTTTTGAAAATACCTATTAGCTGGAAAGGTAATAAAAAATAGTTATTAAAAGTGGATAATTAGTGAAAGATCACCCTGATTTGGACTCTAGTTTTTATTATATAGGTCATAGAGCCTAAGGCAGTGGGAGGGTCTAAGGTATGACAGGTGCATAGTCATATGCAGTGAGTGTGCTGCCTGGGATTTCCTGTCTGTACTCCCAGCTGCAAAGCATCATCACTTACCAGTACTATTGCAGCCACATTCTTGAGTGAGCATCAGTAGAGCTAACCCACCTGAACACTTGTGCTCCGTATCCCATGCCTTGAGGATCTCAATACAAGATGGAGACAGAGAGTGAGAGTAGCTCGTTGGGGGACGACAGTGTGTTTTGGCTGGATTCTGAGGGTATGACCCAGCTGTCTGATGAAGATGAAGAAAGGAAAGAGAGTTTCAGGTAACTAAGGAGTTCTCCTCTCCTTGAGTCCTTTGTCTGTCTGTCCCTCCTCTTCTGCCTGCTCTGTGTTGGTCCATTTTTCTCTCTGAGTAGCTTTGGAGAGAAGAGGGCTGTAGCATTCTTCTTCTTCATCCCACAACCTACCCTGAGCTTGTAAAATGTATTTTCAATTACTTGTTCCAACACAGGAAGAGAAGATGTTAGACAGGTTTTGTAGGTAGCATTTCAGGAATTTCAAGTAGAGACTCATAATGAACTGCTACCCATTTCTGTGTCTGATTTGTATCTTAGTAGATTTGATCTGAATTTTCATCTAATGGATATTTCACCTTTTCCTTGAGATGTGTTCTGATGTGGTGTGTGTGTGTGTGTGTGTGTGTGTGTACACGTGTGTACATGTACAGATGCCTGCATTTAGGAATATATATGAAACATTTTGTTTAACTTCAAATCAGTTATTTTGTGGCTTTAATCCTCATTTTTACTTACTTACTCCCTCTTTCTACACTTTGGAATTTCAGGTAGCAACTTGGAAGTTTTTGTAGGCTGCTTCCTGGCTTCTGTTAAAGAAACAAGTTTTGTAGTTTTGCATGCTGGAACGAAACTTGCAGTATTTAATTCCATTATATTGTTACAGAATTTAGGAAGCCATGTTTCATAGAGGATTAGGGACTTAACACATTTATAGACACTAAAAAAAAAATCTGTTGATCAAATTTGAAGTTAGAGCTACATCCTCCCACTACTACCCACATGGGCAATTAGATATCTTTGTAATTTTACCTATGAGTCCTTAGGCAGGTGATCATATCAGTTCACCAGATACCGTCTTTATGTTTACTACTCAAAGCAAGTAGTCATTCTCTCTCTCTCTCTGTTTCCCTCTCAAGCTTAAAAATTTTTTTTAAATTTATTTTTAATTCTTAAGGAAAAGAGCGATTGAATATTAGGAGCTCTTGTTGCAGTTAAAACAAATGAGAAGTAGATTTTAAAATGTTGAGAGAGCTTTTATTAACATCATTTTTGTTTCATTTTTTTTGTCTCATAATTTTATTTAACCTTCCAGATTTGCATAAGCTTTGTCTTTCTCAAGGTGTACTGATGTTACACATACGCACTGGCTTTTATTATGGTCCGACCAGTATATGTTTGGTTTGGTTTGTATTAAAACTGACGTGATTAAAATTGTGTTAGTTACTTCGTGGCATTTGTCAAAGGAAGAAACAACTTGGGCCTGACTCTGTTGATTTTTTATAATATATTAGGTACTGGAATCTTAAATTTTATTTGTTAAGCAGTGGGAACTCTCCTCAGATTTTTTTTTTTTTTTTTTTTGACATTTAAAAGTAAGTCTGTCAGTCTGAGCCCTTGTCTTGAGGAGTACTGACTGACAGCATAGTCAGTCATTCTGAGAAACTGAGCTATTTGTAGTTATAATTTTAGCAAACCATGAAACCATAGGGAGTTTGTCTTTGTTTACAATTGTATATCCTATCTGAATACCACCAAATATCTTCGAAACCAAATATGCCTTTGGGATTTTATTTACAAATTCCAGAAAGAGATGTAAGGCCCCATTTCACACAGAGTTTCTCACCCTATTCATCAGTAAGGCATGAGGAAACAAGGCAGCACAGGCTTTCACAACATCCACAGCATGTTCCTGCTGAACCGCCAAGCAGAAAAATGTATGTGGGTGTGGAAGGTACAGGGTTGAATGACATGCTGCAGTATAACTCTGGAGAACAAGTAATATAGAGTCTGTGCTGTAGGAGAGTTGTTTTTAATCAGTTCTGTAATTAATATACACCAAAGTTCTAACTTGTTTCCTTACTAATTCACATAAATCTAAACTGTTGTCCTGGTAACTCCCCCACCCCGTCTATGTCTGTCTGTCTCTCTTTCTTTGTCTGTTTTCTAAATGAGATGAGAGCAAAAGATTGTCTATTATTTCTCATGAATAGAATCTAAGTTAGGTTTTAAATATACTCTTAAAAGAATGGCTCCATGTCACGAGAGGTGCTGGAGCTAATGTTATCAGGTTGTCTGGAATGTGGTTCCTGGTGGCTCCAGCACTCTCTGCTGTAGGGAAGGCACTGTACTGAGAGAAGAGCAAGTATTTGCTGTTAGCTTCTGCAGTAGCCTTTGTCTTTGCAGCAAACGGCACGTTTTCTGGTAGCACTGTAGGATTTGTTTGCTGTCCATTGTGAGGTCAGAGGACCACAGACTCAGATCTCTGCTCTCTGACTTCTCATTTGTACTGTGGAGTTAATACTGTGTAGGTTACCCTGGGCAGTGGTTCTTAAACTAGTTAGAGATCCTTAGAGCCTTTAGAAGAGAATAATCTTTGGTGATCATTAAAAGGAGCTTCTATAAGTGGGAAGGAAACTACAGCTCAGAAAAGGAAGGTTCTAAATGTTAAATCTTACGAAAAGAAACTTTATTTAGGAGTTGTTACATGGAATATATTAGGCTAACTATGTTACAAACAGTATGTCCATTAACTGCATAGCCTTAAATGTCCCCCCCCCCCCAGGTGAGGGTTTATGTTTTAGATCTATTTAGCCTCCATTATTGCGATATAGTAAAGACTTTAGCCTGAGTGTAACGACAGAAAAACTGTCATTGTAGAAAAGCTCTGTTCTGCTACTTAAGCAATAACTTCTCAGAGGCACCACAGTTCTGAAATTCCTTTGAGGTGTGTCTCTGCATCCATGATGTGTAGATAGGCAGCTAACACTAGAGTGGAGCCTGAACCCACTGTTTTGAGCCCCTTAGTCACCTTTATTTCTATCTAAATTCAAGACCATTGATTTTTAAATAAGAAGAGAAACTTCTTACTCCACTTCGCAGAACAATTTGGTGAACACACCTTACGAGACAGGCAGGCTGGGGAGGGTGCTGTTGATTGGTCTTAAGTATTCTGGAACTTGGATTTCATGTACTTGATTGACTTGTGGATGCTTTTTCCTATCTCTGTCTTGCTTGAAACAATGCGATGCTACACCATTGTTCAGTAGGACTAGGTAGAAGTGCTTCATTTCTTCTGTGACCTTACTTTTTAAACAATGTATTCAGAGATTTACCTTAATGACTAGAAGATACTTCACAATTCTCCGTTTTTATTATTCTTGACATTTTTTCTTCTTGAAGTTCTTGATTTTGAGATTCCCAACCAGTTTTATGAACTGGGAAGGATGGAGAGAAAATATTAACACTTAACCATCAGTGTAATTACTGCTCTACACTCACATCCATTGTATAGCTTATAACTTTTCATAGGCATCTCATTTTAATATCATACAAAGTGCCAGAATGTGTATTTTGCCAAGAAGAGTTATTATGTTGCTTTAGAGTTGAGTTTGGTCCTCAAAATATTCATTTACTATTAAATACAACTTTTACTGAACATATTCTTACCAGTGTTAGAGTAATAATCATAAGAGTTTGGTGTAAGCATCCGTAATCTCAGAAAATTGTGTGCAATGTTGGAACTCAGCCATTATTCTGTCTTTATGATTTGAGAAATAAATTTGTCCTAACCTCAAGGCATGCTAGTGCAAGACTTTCTTGGTATTTCAGTAATTCAGCCCTTTGGATTGGTGCCTAAGGTGAACCTTTCATAAGAAAGGCATATGATTGCTTGCATAACTTTTTATGTTCTGAAAGGCCCTAAAACATAAAAACTGTTTAAATAGTTTAAAAATTCTGAATATTATGGAATAACTGCTGAGTGGTTGAAACCTGTGGTGCTGAAAAGTCATAGGGTGAGAGACACACAGACATCCATAAAGGGATTTAGAGATGGTACAGAGGGCTCCCCCAAGCCATTGGGGCACACACACAATATTATTCAGTAGTGAGGGATACTGGACTGTGAACTTCTGTTGCTAAAACTGTAATGACTATTAAAATAAAGTATTAACATTTTCAGTTGGAAGTGAACAAGCCAACATCAACCAGCTGTAGAAAATCTGGATGTCATTTTCTGCTAGCCCCGTTAGTGTTAGAAATTCTGTTTTAACAATTTCTTATGAATTTTGGGTGTTTTATATTTATTTAAGCATGTATTAATCTATATAAACTAACCAGAACAGAGATCTTTCATATTTTAAAACATGGCTTTATTTTTATTTTGCATATATAGGTATTTTGCCTGGAAGTATGTCTGAACCACATGTATGCCATGCCTGTGGAGGTCAGAGCCTCTGGAACTGGAGTTATCTGTCATGTGGGTGCTGGGAACTGAACCTGAGTCATCTGGAAAGAACAGCATGTGTTCTTAACTGCTGAGCCATCTTTCCAGCCCCAAGCTCCTGTATTTAGAGTTCATATCTAGGATGTTAGGCTGTAGCTTTTCTCACTTGTAGGTGCGCAGAATACTCAGAAGATTCCTAGCTTCAGACTCAGCTGCTGACTTACCTCAGCCACAGTTGAAAGAAGAGATGATAGGTTGTCCTGTGCAGGCTGTCCCTCAGAGCCATCTTTATCAGTGGAAGTGACACATACTCTTGTCCATATAGACAAAAGTTGATTAAAAATCCAAAGTTACTTGTTGCCTCTGGCAGAGAGCACCTTCCTTTCCCTATATTATTCTCTTAATCTAACAGAACATCAGAAAATGCTGAGAATCTAAGACAGGTTTTTGGTCCCTGTTAGCACCAGTAGGGAATAACTTACTGTTCAACTATAGCAGAACCAGGGCCAGACTTGATAAGGGAGAATAAATAAACAACTGACTGGAAACATGACAAGAGAAAGATAAAATGCTGCTGCTGCCTGGAATTTACTAACAGGACCAAGAAGGGGTAGGAGGCTTGAGTAGTCTCTAAGGTGGTGATCTAGACCCTGTAATACCTTATTCATCTTTAGAAGGGAGTCTCCCTGGACTTCGTTGAACTTCAAAACTGCATGTGTGCATTTTCAGAAGATAGAAGCAGAAATATGGAATATGGTACAAATAGAGGATGTATTAATGATGTAAAGAATTTTTCTCAGCAAGCCAATTTGACTGACAGCTTTTCTGATTGAGGGACTTTTTCATTTTGTTTTACTATATAGAGGTTCAAGACTTGAAGGTGTTTGACAGAAATTTGTGAAAAATAGCTTTTGGTTCTTTAGATTTCTTAGCAGTGGGGTGTTCTATAAGAGGTGGGCTGAACTCAAATGTGGAGAGCAAAATTTGTTCATAATTTAAAAGCAGAGAACTAGTCAATATAATAAGCAGATAACAAGTTTTTATTAGTGTGAAGCACAGTATATCTAAACACAATTTACGTTAGTAAGTTAATGTTTACTGTCTGTCAGTGAGCCTTTATTTTATACACTAACTCCAGTATAACATTCATATAGTGAATCTACAGCTTGGTCACCACACACACACACACACACACACACACACACACACACACACACGCACGCACGCACGCACGCACGCACACACACACGCACGCACTCTCTCTCTCTCTCTCTTACATACAGCTAATCAAGATAACCTTTCTAGTGTTCCTTGGGTCACTGTAGATAAGTTTTGTTGTTTCTTGAACTTGACTTGAGTAGAATTATGTACTATGTGATAGGTGTGACTTTTGTTGCTAAACATTTGTGAAAACTGTTCGTTTGGTGCAAGTGACAGTGCTAATTCTCTCCTTGTCAGCCTGCTTTATGAAATATAGTAAGAAATATGTGTGTTAGTTATATTTTTAGCGTAAATAATTGTAAACATACAGTGTTGCATATAAATATACTTGATTTTTACATGCGGACTATATAACCAGGAATCTTGTTAAATCGTCTTATAATTCTACACTATAGAAACCTTCATATTATCTGTGTATTTGTCAATTACAATTTTTATTTTTCCAATTTTATGTTGCTTACTTTTTTTGTAATTTAAAAAAAAAGCAACAACAACTGAATAGGGCCTCAGTAGTGTTACCAGAGGCATCTTCTGTTTTTCTTAATTTGCCTTTAAGAATTATGTTAGCTGTGTTCTTTAAAGTAGTCTCCCTTTGAAATTTATGATAAGGCCCAAACATTAACTCTTAGAATCATATATGATTTCTGCCTGTCAGACTATGGTCAGTTTTAGAGGTAAATCTTAGATTTTTAAGCCAGTTTAATTTTGAGGAGTCCCTCCCTCCTCCCGTCCCTCCCCCACCCTGGATTGTTTCAGAGCTGTTTTTTTTTATTCCATTTTCTTTCCCAGTGATGTTTTTGTTAGCTTTTGTTTAATTGTTTCAGCTTTAAGACTTGGTTGGCTCATGGAATGGGCTGAGAGGGGTTTATTTTTTTAGTATGGGGGACTATATGCATACAGGAGTGTTATTACTTATTCCTTCAGTGCTTGAAATATATGCACTAATGAATACACATGAGCCCAGAGTTTTCTTACAGATTTAACTACCTATACAGCTATAAGACTACAAATTTTTTGGTTTCTTTTTTTAGTATTGGTGAGCTATATGCTTCAGTGGATTGGAATTTTTATTTAAATTAGACTCTAGCTGCATTGAAATAAAATGACTTAAAATGTCCTCAGAAATCTTTATAGTACCCATTTGTATTTCAGCTATGGCCGACTTCCTTTTCATTATTCAGTGTGCTCCCATTTTTTCCCCTCTCCTTCATCTGTCTTCTTTCCTAGGTTCCTAGATATTGAAGAAAAATCAGCCTGTTGCTCATTTTTAATTTTTGTATGTTTGATTTATTCTCATTCCCCTCTTTCTGAGTCTGATATATTCAGTTTAGCCTCAAACTTCCTTTGTAGCTGAGGGTGACCTTGTACTTCAGATCCTGCCACATGGTAAGGAAGGGAGAGCTTGCTTTGGCTTGTCACTGGAGGCAGCGAAATGGCAGCAAGTGCTTGAGGTGACTGTCACATTGCATATGCAGTTAGGAAGCAGAGTGGTGAAGGCTGGTGCTTAGCTTTCTTGTTAGCAAGTGTTGAGACCTTGGTCCATAGAATGATACTGCCCATTTAAGATTTCTTCACAACTTAACCCAGTTTAGAAGCTCCCTTACAGACACGCTCAGAGTTTTTTCTCTTTTTATATTATAATAAATATGTATAATATGTGTGAGAATGTATGTGTGTGTGCACCCACCCCCATCTTAACATATTATAAAACTATTACTACTGACTTTTGGAGTATCTCACTTTGTAGTCCTGGCTAGCTTCAAAGTCACCTTGTAGCACAGGTTGGCTTTGACTTCCAAATTCTGTGATTACAGTTGTGCATTCTTTACCCATCAGTCTGTCAATCTTAGTTCTCAAATCTGTGCTTTTATTTTCTTTTGATGAATTCAGTTTTGTTTTGAACTTGGCTTATCTTACCTGTTTTTTTCAAATGGATACTTTGAAAGATAGAGGATTCTAGGTTACAGTGTTTTTCCTTTATTACAATTCATGATTTTGCTTTCTTTTTTTCTTGTTATTTTTGCTTCTTTGAAGTCAAATTGTTCTTTGTACAGACTTTGAGTTTCTTGTAAGATTTTATATTTAGTAGTTTGGCTAGGATACACCTTGTTTGCTTTTAAAATTTTTGATTGAGGGCTGGAGAGATGGCCCAGCACTTAAGAGCACTGGCTGCTCTTCCAGAGAACTCTGGTTCAAGTCCCAGCATCCTCATGACGGCTTGCTGTAACACCAATCCTAGGGAATCTGATGCTTTATGTGGGCTTCCACAGGCACTTCATGCATTGGTGTGCACTCATGCATACAGGAAAACATTCTCACATATCAAATAAAAATACCAACTTTTTGGCTTGAGATTTGTCAAAATTCCTTGAGTTGGTAGCTAAATGTTTTTTATTATTTTTAAGAAATTTTTTATTGTTTTTAAACTGGTGGTTTTGTTCCTTTTTCATCTTTTAAATCATCAATTTAGAAATATGTGGGAGTTATCATTTGATATTTTTCGAGACAGTTTCTCTGTGTAGCCTTAGCTGCCCTTGGCTATCCTGGAACTGAAAGAGATCCACATGCCTCCCGAGTGCTGGAATTAAAGGCATGTAACACCACCATCTAGTTGATTGTAATTGTATGTGTGTGTGTTACTTTTTTCTCCTTTTGTTTGTACTTCAAGGTTGATGATTGTTTTCTAGGTAACTGCTAAGTCAGGTTTGTTGTTAAACACATCTAATGAATTCCTTTTTTAAAATTTTTAAGATCCCCTTTTTGTTTTTCCTTTACTTTCATTTTCTCACTGCTCACACATGCTCTCCATGGTCATGTTTGGAGGTCAGAGAACAACGTTTAGGAGTTGACTCTCTCCTGTTGATTTCTTCAAATGAGGTCAGGACCAGGCATGACAGCAAGTACCTTCACCTACTTAACCATCTTTGTAGCCCACATCTAATGAATCTGTAATTGCAGACATATTTCTTAGTCTTAGGGTGAACTTTAGTGTCTCAATACCCCAATTCCCTGTTGAAATCCTCACTTTTATCTATATTTTTTACATTTCATTGAACATATTATTCATAAATATTTTAAGCAACTTAATAAAAAATTAAGCAAATGCTTCTTACCAGCTAGTGTATCTTTCTTTCTCTTGCTTGGCCCCAGGCAAGTAGTTGTCCACGATCTATTTCATCTTGAAAAAGTCCATGTTTTTCATTTCTCTAGAGTTTACCCTAGTTGCATACCCTGGGTTTTTTTTTTTTTTTTAGCTTATGCATTCTAGGAAAATTATTTCAACATTGTAGATTATCTGCTTTAGCAAGCTCTTATAATTTTTATTACATTTATTGATTTATTGTACGTGTTTATGCATACATGTGCATGGTCACACATGCTGTAACACATGCATGGAGGTTATGTCCTTTGACCATGTGGGTCTGGGAGCTAGAGCTAAGTCATCAGGCTTGGTGCTAACCAACTTTACCAAGGAAGTCATCTTGATGGATCTTTATCTGCCATTTCCTGTTTGGCCAGGACTGACGGTGCTCACAAATTCTTTCATCTAGGTGAGACTACAAGTCGTCCATACTCAAGAGTTTGCCTTAACGTTTTCTTTACTTTCTTTCTAAAGTTTGCCTTAAAAATATTTGTTTAGCAGTTAATATAGATGGGCAATGTTCAATAAACATTGTTTTGTTTGTTTTACTTTTTTATTTTCTAAACTGAGTTAGTATTTCCCTAGCACTTCTGACACTATGTGGCTTGGTTGTCACCTTAGCATTACGTCTTGTGGGCTCAGTCCTAAGACATGGCTTTCTTAGAGACTCAGTGGAGAGCTTAAGAGCACTTAGCAGCCATCTTGTCCCTTGTCTCTTTAGCTTGCTGGGCTGCTGATGAGCTATTCAGTTCTCAGCTGGTTTCCTTTCCTTTTTTCCCTTAATTTTGAATGGCTTTATTGATATCTTTGAGTATATAACCACCAATGTAATGATCCGAGGGGAATTCCACAGGGACTTCTCCGGTAGTGGTCTTGTGTGTGTGTCCATGACATTGTATTACCTAGAGTCTTAGCAGGCTTAGGTCTTAATGCTTGTGCAGTAAGCACTTACCAACCATTATGATGGTTTGGAAATGCTTAGCAATAGTTCTATAGACACTGTTTCAGAGTCAATGAGTTCTGTAACCTATCATTTTCAAGGTTTACATTATGTTGAATAGATGTAATCAGGCTTGTATAATAATTACAACAGTTATTTTCTAGAACAGGAAGCAGGTGTTTGGTATATCAGGGTTGATCTATGGAAGCTAGTGTAGAAATAAAGGATCACCACTAGCCACTCAAGTTCTTTGAGTTAAACTTAAAGCCAGGAGATATTTTTTTCTGCCTTTTGGATTGTGTTCATTGAAACAGTTTTTGTTGAAATGGAAATTCTTACAAAAGCCTCTCATGTTTCTCTCTCTAGGAAGATGAAGTCCTCAATACAGTCTGAAGAGGATGATTTTGTCCCAGAACTACATAGAAATGTTCACCCCCGAGAGAGGCCTGATTGGGAAGAAACACTTAGTGCAATGGTAACTCAGTTTTGTACATATGTATATAGTGTATATGTATAGTGTAAAATGACTGCAGCATTATTCCCAGGAAACAGTATAATATTTGTTGTTGCTTTGTATGTTTATTGAGTAGATGTTTTCGTGTTTGTTTAGATGCCATCCATAAGTAGAGAGGTAGAATACAATGTGAAATAATAATTCCTGGCTGTATGGGAAGGTTACAGATGGCCTTTGTGAAATATGAGCAGACACCAAAGACTGTAAAGTAGCAATAGTGTGTTTATCTGGGAACACATTAGGTAATGGAAGAACAAGTTAAATAAAGGCTATGTCATAGAATTAAAAGAAATCCGGAAGAAACACAAATAGTGTGGTTCAAATTAAATGGGCTGGTGGAAGAATATGAGACAAGTCAGAAGTGTTTTGGGGTAGAGAACAGAGTATGTGCTTTCATGTGATCTAATGACAAGGGCTTTGGCTTTGTATGGTGAGGGAGGTTGGAAACCATGGAATGACTTAATGGCTGAGGAGGGACAGGATCTGGCTTGACTTTTAAAGAAAATTCAGATTGCTAGTAAGTATTAAGAGGCAAAAGAAGAAGTCAAGAGACCAGTGAGAGGGTGCTCCAGTAATCCAGGAGACTAGTGAGGGAGAGTGCTTCATTAAATCAGGAGACCAGTAAGGGACGCTCCAGTAAGCCAGGAGACTAGTAAGGGGTGCACCAGTAAAGTAAGCCAGGAGACTAGTAAGGGGTGCTCCAGTAAGCCAGGAGACTAGTGAGGGGTGCTCCAGTAAGCCAGGAGACTAGTAAGGGATGCTCCAGTAAGCCAGGAGACTAGTGAGGAGTGCTCCAGTAAGCCAGGAGACTAGTAAGGGATGCACCAGTAAGCCAGGAGACTAGTAAGGGGTGCTCCAATAAGCCAGGAGACTAGTAAGGGACGCACCAGTAAGCCAGGAGACTAGTAAGGGGTGCTCCAATAAGCCAGGAGACTAGTAAGGGACGCACCAGTAAGCCAGGAAACCAGTGATTGAGTGCTCCATTAAACCGGGAGATCAGTAAGGGGCTGCTCTAGTAAACCAGGAGACCAGTGAGTGGGTTGTAGTCAGTAATTTATGGCTAGGCCTAGCTTCAAGATGGGACCAGCAGTCCTGTATAATTATAAAAGTCTTGTATTAATTATAAGCTGTTTGGTCTATGGCTTAGTTTATTACTTGCTAACTCTTATACTTTAAGTCAACCCACATTTCTATTTATGTTTAGCCATGTGACTTGGTACCTTTTTGCTCAGTGCAGCATTCTCATCTTGCATCCTCTGTGTTTTCTGTTGTCTCTGTTCTGCTCTTCTGCTTCTCATAATTCTCCTAGTCTGGTGCTCTGCTTCTACTTCCTGTCTAGTTACTTGACTAACCAGTGCTTTATTAAACCAATATTTACAGTACAAAAGCATACTTACAGCAGGGGCGCTTCAGGAAGGCAGGAGACCAGTGAGGGGGTGCTTCAGTAAACCAGGTGGTGTGTGTGTGTATGTGTTATTATGGGTATGGTACACGGGTGTGTAGTGTGTTTGTGTCTATAATAAGCTAGAAGTGGTGATGGTCTGACCCACGATAGTAACAATTACAGTGTAGATCTAGTTTTATAGACTAAAAGGAATGATTTTTACTGATGACTAGGAGCAAAGAGTGTGAGCTAGAGATATTTATGCTTTTGAACTGATTAACCTGAAAAAATGGAGTTTACTGAGTTGCTGGGAAACCAGTTTATTTGGGAAATAAGTACAAAAATCATCAGTGTAACTTTTCAAAAACATATTTCAGCTACTAATTTAATTTTTTAAAGAAATCTGTAATTTAGGTCTATCAGTGAAAAATAATAGAATTTTTTATGACCTGTAAACGCTATTTTCAGTTGTGGTTCAAAGTTAATATTCCCTATCATAAAAGTGTAAGCATTCACCTGTCAGTGAAGGCCTAAAGAGTTCACAAACTTTAGTTTGAGAAAGGTCTCTTGGTTCATATATGTTTGCAATTATTGATATCAAATTGCAAGCATAATTGTCTTTTTAACTCAGATTAGAAACCTAGAGCTTTTTGCATGCCACGCAAGTGCTCTACCATCAAAGTGTCTCCTAAGATCCAGGCTTATGATCTTACATGATCAAATTTTGCTACTTGTATTATAGAGTTACTAGATTTTTTTTAATTTACACTTGACTTTTAGTATTTCATTGTATTGTCTATTAACTACATTTCATTGAAACATAGTTGGAAGTACCTCAGTACACAGTTAAGTAACATTTGTAATAGAAATTCACTTTGCACGTGCAGTGTGGTCTTAATAACACTGCCTTGAACTTGTAGTTTGAGTCTGAAAATAATTCTCATAACAAACTTGCATGGGAAAGAAAATCTCCCTTCTTAAGATTTGGTAGCTTTGGAAGTATACATAGTAGCTTGTGGCTACAGGTGGCCCTAGAAATACTAGCCATCCAAATGATTTTTTAAACTATACCTTTCTTTCTTATTTTAGGTTAAGTAGCTTTCAAAATACAAATTCTGTCACAAAACTAAGTTACCAAAACTCAGTAATAGAAGCTGAAATATGTCCAAGCAAGCCCTTTTTTGGTAGACACATATTTCTGCCGCCCAAAGAGTTATAATATAATCCTAGTAAGTTCTACTCTGAGTTGTACGGTATTAATGCTTGTTTAAGTTATTTGGGCATTCTGTACTGTAGGTGTGCCTTGCAAATCCCTCATAAGGGCTAAGGCTTCATCTCCTCCAAACTCTGTAGAAGCTAAGCCTCATTGGTTATACTTAACCATCCATCAAGTGGGAAGGAGCATTTTTTGCTTAGGGTTTTTGTTTTGTTTTGTTTTTGAGACAGAGCTTTTCTGTTTAGCCCAGGCTGTCCTAGAACTTGATCTGTAAACCTGGTTGGTCTCCAACACAGAGATCTGTCTGCCTCTGCTTCCCTTCTATCTGGATAAAAGGTGCTCATCACCACATCCACTTTGAAATTGCTTTTTTTTTTTTTTTTTTTTAAATAACATGTATTAACTCCTTGTTATAATGTTATTTTGTACTCTTAATGTTCTCTTGTATAAGTTCCTTGAGGATATGCTACAATCGGTCCATTAAAAAATCACAGTTAATAAATATGGAATTCTTAAATTATAGAAGTGTACAGGGAACATGGGAGGTGTAGTTTAGATGGTAAAACAATGGCCTATCTTGTGCCGAGTTCTGATCTTGATCACCAAGACCACAAAAAACCAGGTACAGAGATTCACACTTTGTAATCTAAGAATTCCCAATGTAGAGTCAAAAAAATCAGAAGTTCAAGAACATTTCAGCTGTGTAGTAAGTTAGATGTCAACCTGAATTGCACAGGACCCTTGTCACAGAACAAACTGAGGGCTGTAGAGCTGGCTGAGTGATTAAGAGTTCTTGTTCTTCCAGAGGATCTGAGTTTGGTTCCAAGCACCCACATAATGGCTCAAAACCATCTGTAATTTCAGTTCCAGGGGATCTTAAACCCTCTTTGGACCTCAGAGGGCACCAGGCATGTACATCTTGCATAGGTATACGTAAAGGCAAAACATTCATGCACTCAAAATTGAGAAATATAAAAAATATAAAACAAAAATAAAAACAAAGTTATCACAACACTCACAACTGGAGACCCTGAAGCCTCCTGGTTCACAGCGGACTAAGAGCAAACTAAGACCCTACCAAGAACGACCCTGTGACAACTGGAGACACACAGCTCCTTGGCCTACAGCCAAATAAGAGCAGCCCCTGCAATTACTGGAAACACTCAGGCCCCAGGCTTACAACTGAGTAAGACTCACCAAGAGCTGACTAAGAGCGAACCAAGAGCTATGGGCAGATGCCAGTGCAAGAATATATATAACAATATAAGGAACAACAAGACACCACCAGAAGAAGATGGTGTTTAGACAACATCAAGATCTGAGCATAAGAATAAAGAGGAAACAAAAGGAAATGACCTTAAAAACAACTTTATGAAGATAATAGACACATTAAAAGAGGATATAGAAATTCCCTTAAAGTAATAGAAGATATGAACAAAAAATTAGAAGAGATGAACAAATCCCTGAAAGAAAATAAAGAAAACCAAGACGAAGAAAACAAACAGATGAAACAAACATTCTGGGAATTAAACATTTAAATAGAAGCAATAAAGAAGGCACAAACCGAGGCAAAGCTGGAAATAGAAAATGTGAAGAAACGAACCAAAACTGCAGATGCAGCATAACCAACAGAATGCAAGAGATGGAAGAGAGAATCTCTGGAGTGGAAGATTCAATAATGGAAATAGATACATCACTTAAAGAAAACACTAAAACCCAAAAAGTCATAACACAAAATGTCCAGGAAATCTGAGATACCATGAAAAGACCAAACCTGAGAATAATTGGAATCAAAGTAGGAGAAAAACAACAGCTCAAAGGCACAGAAAATATATTCAACAAAATCATTGAAGAAAACTTTTCAAACCTAAAAGAGGAAATGCCTATAAAGATACAAGAATCTTATAGAGCACCAAATAGACTAGACCCTCCCCAAAAATCTGTTTGCCACATAATAATCTACAGAACAAAGAAAAATATACTAAGAGCTGCAAAGTAAAAAGGCTAAATTACCTATAAAGGTAGACCAATCAGAATAACACCAGACTATTCACTGGAAACAGTGAAAGCAAGAAGGTCCTGGTCAGATGTTACACAGACCTGAAAGAGCATGGCTGCCAACCCAGACTAACTATAATATACTATATCATATCATATTGTTTTGCAATACTCAGAAAAACCGTCAATTACCATAGATGACAAAACCAGATTTAAACAATATCTATCCACAAATCCAACCTTACGGAAAGCACTAGAGGGAAAACTCCAACCTAAGGAAACCAGATACACCATGAAACCACAGACAATCAATAATCCCACAGAAGAAAAACCCAAAGGAGGGAAATACACACAGCTACCACCAAAAATAACAGGAAATAACAATCATTGGTTGTTAATATCCCTTCCTATCAGTGGACTCAACTCACCTATAAAAAGACACATCCTAACATGATGGATACATAATCAGAAGCCATCCTTCTGCTGTATACAAGAAGACAGACATAGGCTCAGAGTAAAGGGTTGGGAAAAGACTTTCCAATCAAATAGTCCTAAGAAACAAGCTGGTGTAGCCATCCTGATATCTAACAAAATACACTTCAAATTAAAATCAATCAAAAGAGACCAGGATGGACATTACTTCTTCATCTCAGGAAAAAAATCAATCAAGATGAAGTCTCAATTCTGAATATTTATGTCCCCAACAAAAGAGCACTTACATATATAAAAGACCCACTACTAAAGCTTAAACCTCATATCAGACCCCCACACGATAATAGTGGGAGACTTAAATATCTCACTTTCACCTTTGGATAGGTCAACCAGACAGAAACTCAACAGAGAAATAAGGGATCTGAGATGTTATGTCCCAAGTGGACTTAATAGATATATACAGAATCTTCCACCCAAACACAAAGGAATATACATATTTCTAGCACCCCATGGAACTTACTCTAAAATTGACAACACACTCAGTCATAAAGCAAATATCAATAGATAAAATTTTTTAAAAACTCCTTGTATCACATCAGACTACTATGGTCTAAATCTAGAGTTCAACCACAACAAAAACAAGACGGTTTCAGTGCAGAATTCTACCAGATATTCAAAGAAGACCTAATACCAATACTCCTAAAATTGTTCCATACAGTAGAAACTTAAGGAACATTGCCAAACTCCTTTTATGAGGCCACAATCACCCTGATTCCCAAGCCACTCAAAGATGGAATGAAGAACAAGAATTATAGACCAATCTCCCTCATGAATACTGATACAAAAATACTCAATAAAATTCTGGCAAACAGAATCCAACAACATATCAAAAAATTTCATCTACCATGATCAAGATGCAGGGATGGTTCAACATAAGAAAAATTGTGAATGTCACCCATCATATAAACACACTGAAAGGAAAAAAATGATCATTTCCTTAGATGCTGAAAAGCTTATGACAAGTCCAACACTCCTTCATGATAAAAGTCCTGGAGAGATCAGGAACATACCTAAATATAATAAAGGCGATATACAGCAAGCTGACAGCCAGCATCAAAGCAATCCAACTAGAATCAGGAACAAGACAAGGCTGTCCTCTCTCTCCTTATCTATTTAATATAGTTCTCCAAGTTTCAGCTAAAGCAATAAGAGATCAAAAGGAGATTAAGGGGATACAAATTGGAAAGGAAGAAATCTAAACTATCACTATTTGCAGATGATATGATTGTATACATAAGTGACTCCAAAATTCTACCAGAGAACTCCTACAGCTGATCACCACCTTCAGCAATGCAATAAGGGTACAAGATTAACTTAAAAACAAAACAAAACAAAACAAAACAAAAAAACCCAAATCAGTAGCCCTCCTATACACTAAAGATAAAAGGGATGAAAAAGAAATATGGGCAACATCACCCCATATAATAGCTGCAAATAGCATTAAATATCTTGGAATAACTCTAACGATGAAGTAGCAGGCTTCTTTGACAAAAACTTTAAGTCACTCAAGAAAGAAATTGAAGAAGGTATTAGAAAATGGAAAGCTCTCCCATGATCCTGGATAGGTAGGATCAGCATAGTAAAAATAGCAGTTTTACCAAAAGCAATCTACAGATTCAATGCAATCAAAATACCACCAGAATTTTTTGCAGACTTTGAAAGAGCAATATTCAACTTCATATGGATTAACAGGAAACCCAGGATTGCCAAATCAATCCTGCTCAATAAAAGAACTTAAGGAGAATCACCATCCCTGACTTCAAGCTATACTATAGAGCTATAGTAATAAAAACTGAGTGGTAATGTCATAAAAACAGACTTGTGGATCAGTGGAATCGAATCATAGACCCTGACCTTAATTCACACACCAGAATACATGATTTTTGACAAAGATGCCAAAAATATTCTATGGAAAAAAGATAGTATCTTCAACAAATGATGTTGGTACATAGAAGAATGCAAATAGATCTAAACCTATCACTCTGCACAAAACTCAAATTCAAAACAACAGCCTACAGAATGGGAAAAGATATTCATCAACCCTACATCTGACAGAGGACTGATCTCTAAAATATATAGAAAACTCAAGAAACCAAACCCCCCGAAACCTAAATAGCCCAATTAAAAAATGGGGTTCAGAGCTTAAAAAGGAATTCTCAACAGAATGAGAAATGGCTTAAAGGCACTTAAAAATTTGCTCAACATCTTTAACTATCAGAGAAAGGCAAATCAAAACAACTTTTAGAAACCATCTTACAGCTCTCAGAATGGCTAAGATCAAAAACAGATATGAAAGCCTATGCTGGAGAGGATGCAGAGCAAGGGGAACACTCTTCAATTGTTGGTGGGAGTGTAAACTTGTACAGCAACTCTGGAATGCAGTATGGTGGTTCCTCAGAAGACTGGGAATCAATCTTCCTAAGGATCCAGAAATACCACTATTGGGTATATACCCAAAGAATGCATATTCGTACCTAAAGGCATTATTTTAACTATGTTCATAGCAACATTATTCGTAATAGCAAGAGCCTGGAAACAACCTAGATGACCCTCAGCTGAGGAATGGATTAACAAACTGTGGTACATCTGCACAATAGAGTGCTACTCATCAATAACCAAAAAAAAAAAAAAAAATGACATTCTAAAATTTTTAGGTAAACGGATGGATTTGGAGAATATCCTCCTGAGTGAGTTATCACAAACCCCGAAAGAGAGACATGGGATGTACTCACTCACAAATGGATTTTAGATAAAAACCAAAGAGTACACAAGCTGCAAACCACAACCCCTCAACAGTTTGGGATCAGAAGGAACTTAGAGATATCCAGAAATTCCTCTAGGAAGAGAAAATAGAGATCACCTTAGTAAATTGAGTTGATAACATGTTGCAACCATGAATAGGTGGGAACAAATCATGAAAGGAGATGGTTGAATGAGAGGAGCAAAGATTGAGATAGAAAGAGATATCAATAGAGGAAGCTAATGTTGGGTTGGAAAGAGACTAGGTGCTAGGGAAACCTCCAAGAACTCACAGGATGTCCCTGGCTAGGTCTCTAATAACCAATAGTGCCTAAAAAAGGACTTCACCTATAATCAAGTAAATAACCACCCTAAGTGTCATCACAGAACCTACATCCAACAATGAATAGAGCTGGAGGCAGAGATCCATGACTGAGCAATGGGCAGAGCTCCTGGTCCAGCTTAGAGCTGGGCAGGAGAGTCTGTATGAGCAAGGGGATAGAGATTATGAGGAGAATTTCCACAGTGATGCCTAGCTAGAGCTCTGGGGAGTTTACTGAATCATGAATAGGCACTGGAGATCCATCGGGAAAAGGAGCTAGGCCCTCCAAGGGTAGGTAACTGTTGATTGGCATGGGTAGTATGTGGAGCTTCTAGGGGCGGAATCAGACTATGTTTCTCTGTGTGGGCTGGCACCATGGAGCCCATTTCCTGCAGAGGAACACCTAACCCAGCCTTGATTTTGGGATGAGGGAATGGGACTTGTCTGGAATGAATGTGCCAGGCTGACCTGACCCACCTTGGGACTTCTTGCCCTTTTGGGGAGGGGATGGTTGAATGGGAGGCAGAAGGCTGACTGGGAGGGATTGGAAGGAGGGAAGGGAGGGGGAGCAGGGGATACATGGATAAAAAAGACTTTTTTTTTAAATAAAAAAAGATAAAAATAAAAACGATACGGGGATGAAATTTGAATCAGTACTTCTTAATCTTTCTCTAGAAATTCATTTTAATTTTACACACTGACTAAAAATGAAGTTTGCACTGTTTTCTCTCAATAATTAGTTTCACTATTGCTTCAAGAAAAAATTACTAAGATAAACTTTCCTAAATTTTTCTCTGAAACAGTTCCACTTAATTAGTTCTAAGTTAATCTAAAAACTAATGGGCCTAAATGTTGATTTGTATGGTATAGTGAAAAAGTTAGCTTTTCACCAACATTTAAAGAGATGCAGAAATTTATGAGTTCTTCCATTCAATAATATATTTATTTATTTAATAAAACTCTTATTTAAATTTAAAAATTTTTATATAGAGACATTTTTAAAAATGAAAGTAATTGTAAACCCCTCAATTAGTGCTCTGTTTCCAATCTGATTAGCTACTCTTCACAGACTGCTCACAAAAATCATTATTTTAAAAATTTAAATCCAGATGCTGGTGTGATGTCTCTCCTGGTAAAGTACTGGCCACACAATCTTGAGGATCTGAGTCTGGATTCATGCACCCACATAAAAATCTGTGTGCCATCATGCTTGTTTGTAATCCTAGTTGCTGAGGCCTGGGAACCTGCCTGGGAGCCCAGCAAAGAAGGCTTAAGACAGACATCAGGACTGAAGTCTGGATTCAGTGAGCTGTGTGCTTCAGGTAGAGATGCACCAGTAGCCCTGATACTCAGTATTGCATGATAGCATTGTAACGAGTGAGGATTGTGTTAGCTGATCTTGGTAGGGCTCTGCACTGAACCGTCATCCCAGAAGAGGAAGAAGCTGCACTGGGAGCTTTTTGCACATATTCTTTCTAGCTAAAGGTCATTTCCTGTACATTCATACTCTGGCCATCCGTTCCGGTCTGAGGCATTGGCATCCTTGCCCTGGCAATATACCTCCATCCAGTACTTCATGTGCTCTCCACACTCAGCATATAGAAGGCAGACAAAGGAGGATCTCTTGGGTTTGATGGATGGGTGAGCTCTGGATGAAGTGAGAGTTCTTATCTCAGAGAAGATAAGGTAGAGAACAACTGGACAGGATTCCTGATGTTATCAGGACATGTGAACATACACATACATGTAATCCTTCTCACAAAATCAAAACTAATCAACACAGTGCCTGTAGCCGCAGCATCAAGGAGCCTGAGTTGGGAAGTTTGCTTGAGTCCAGATTTTGGGGTCTGCCTAGGGGGACAGTAAGACCCTACCCCCACTTTTTAATACAGGACAAACCCAGTGAACTAAAGAAAAAAGAAACCTAATAGAAAAATACAGAGCCTTTCTAAATTACTAAAAATGAATTATTTGTAATCAGCATTAAAATTCTTTTAGTATTGCATATTAGGGTCTTCAAAACACTAGCATAAAACATAAAACAGCTGGTGTGTGTGTGTCTGTGTGTATGTGTCTCTGTGTGTCTGTATGTTTATGTGTATGTGTGTGTGTGTGTGTGTGTGTGTGCACACGCACACGTGTACTTGTGTGGAAGTGTGTGTGGTAGAGGTTGGGCTGTTTTTTGTTTTTTTGCCAGTGTTGGACTATACCTCCCTGACAGTCACACTCGTTTCCCTCCATTTGGTGTTGTCATGTCAGGATTTGTTATTCATTTTATGTTTAGTATTAGAAATACCCAAACTAAACAGTGTGTGACATGTATGTGTGTGGGCATTGATATTTTAAAAACATAATGATTCAGTGCACATGGAAATTGAAGGAATGCTCCTGTGACTTAATAGTGCAGCTTGCAACATGCCAAGCAGCAGTGAGTTGATGAGCATGCTGTTTTAATAGTTTGTATTAGGAACATTTTTTCACTTCAGTTTACTTTCCAGTCATTAAAATTAGTATATGTATAACACACCTAAAACCAGGTTATGTTGGAGCAAATTAAATTATTGATAATAAAATAAATGGCTGGTCTATAAATACCTCTGTTAACAGCTATATCTCTGAAAACAAGATAAAATTTCATTTTCTAGAGTATCACAGCTTTAAAGTTATGGAAAACAGTTAGTGTTTAGTATTGCCAACCACATGTGTGTGCGTGCATGTGTGTATGTGTGTGTGTGTGTGATGCTTCCTCTCTATCTAAGGACACACAGCACACACTCCCACAAGCTTACTCAGCTATTCATAAAGGAGGTTATGCCTTCCAAGCATGCTTCTTTCCCATAGTCCTTTGCTTTTCTTTGTGTCTCTTAGCACCTGGTTCTGCACTGTCATATTGCACCAGACCTTGTCCCTGCCTCTCACACCTAAGAGCATTCATTCCTCTTGTTAAAATCTTTTGAACATCAGGAATAGTAGATTTTTCATATATCTCGTTTTTGGGACTCATTGCAAGCACCTTCCCTGTTCTAGTTTTATAATTTATGTTAATAAACTGACTTTATTATTCATGTCCAAGACCTTGTATTGTTGTGAATCAAATAATTTAAAATCTTTTCTACTTGATTCACTTTGATTATTACACAATTTTCACGTGTGCTGAGAATTAGCTCACACCTTGGACTAAAACCATTTTATACCCTCACACTTGTTCCTCCATCATTTTTGTGCCATTACACTAAGATTTTGTTATTTATTTTATATTTATTATTAGAAATATCAAAGATGAGGTATAGATGACAAGTGTATATGCTGCCTGTGTGTGCTCCTTTGCCTAAAAAGTGTTTTTTCTCAGATCATTGCAAGGCTTACTTTCTCATTTTTAGTATTCAAATGTTACCACCTTCCTTAAAGCAGTAACCCTGCAAACCCCCCCCCCCCCCATCTCTGTGTGTGTGTGTGTTTTGGTTTTTTGAGACAGGGTTCTTTGTGTAGCCCTGCTGTCCTGGAACAAGCTCTGTTGACCAGGCTGGTCTTGAACTTACAGACATCTGCCTGCCTCTGCCTCCCCCATGCTGGGATTAAAATGTGCACCTCCATGGCCTGGCTTCCCCTCTGTTTCTTACTCTGCTCTAATTATCTCTATATTAATTAAAAATACTGAAAATTTATGTGATTATTTCTTTCCCATTGCAATGTGAGCTGCATGAATAGAGCCTTTAATTATGGCTAGTTACTGTTTTCTTTTATGAGCCTGGCAGAGTAAGTTTTCAGCAAATATTTTTCTCGGTAAATGGAACTTCCATTCTTTATACAAACAAAATGACCATTTTCTGTAGTAAGAAGCTTCTGGCACAGACTAACACGAGGGTCCGGATCTGTCCACTGCCGCTTAGGCTCCCCAAGTGACTCAGAAGCTTCTATTCATTTCATGCTGTTTGTCCTATGGTTCAGGCATATTGCTAGCCAGCCCTTTTATCTTAATTCAACCCATTTCCATTAATCTGTCCTGCCATGTGGCCCGTGACTTACCTGTTTCATTACATCTTGCTTCATAGGTGGCTGGATGGTGTCTCTGTCTGACTCCGCCCTCCTTCCCCTATCTGTGCTTGGACACCCCCCCTCCCCACTTCTAAGATGCCTGCCATAGGCCAAAACAGTCCCTTTATTTCACAGCATACAGAAAGACATTCCCACATCAATTTTCCTTAAAAACTAAACTTTCTTTTTTATCTTACTTTTGAACATTGTACAGGTATGTGTTTGTTAGCTTGTCATAAACTAGAGCCTATGGGAAGTCACTCTTGAGGAGGAAACCTCAATTGATGAGCTGTCTTGATCATTTGCCTGTCGGTGTATCTATGGGCATTTTCCTAATTACTCATCGATGCTGAGGATCCAGGTCACTGTGGGTAGTGCTAAACCTAGGTAGGTTGCCTGGGCTGTATCAGAAATGACAAGCCAGAGGAAGCAAGCCAGTAAGCCACATTCCTCCAGGTTTTTGCTTTTGAGCCTCTGCCTTGGCTTCCTTCTATGCTGAACTGTAATCTGTGAGAACAAATGAACCCTGTTCTTCCCAAGTTGGTTTTTTATCACAACAGACAGCAAACTAGGACAGTACAGATAGAATACCTGTAAAGATAATATATACTGTTCATAGATTTTCCTAGAACATTTTATAAAATGCATAATAAAATTATATGTATTATTAGGATCACGTATAATCTGAAGAAGCAGAATTATTTTTAAACAACTAGGACAGTGATGTAAAAAGAAATGGAGAAGATGAAACTCAGTTATAGAAAAGCATAAATTTGCTAATATGTAAATGTGCTAATTTAGGTTGAATAACCAGCTGTTGCCTAGCAGAGGAGTTGTGATAATTATCCTAATGGTGCTTGCTAATAATTTTTCTAAATTGTTTTAAACGTTGCCTTTGAACAATTTCCCTGCTGTTAATTGGTTCTCTGACATGTTTCTAGTAGAAGTGAACCTTAAGGCAATTCTACTGCTGCAAAGCATCTTTCTTCTCCATTGTTTTCAAAGTATCATGGTACTGTTTTGCTTTGGTCTCCTCATCCTTTTGTTTTCAGTCAGAAGTAGATAATTTAACTGAAGCAGCAATATATTTTACTTATGGCTGTTTGTATGTCCTATAAATTGGTTGGGTACTTAAATCTGTTTGTAGTCTTCTTTAATTCCTGTTGTGATGCTAGGAAACTTAATTGGCTGATGTGTTGTTGGGTCCAGTCAGTGGTGTCTAGGCATTAGAAAATAAAAATACCTGTTACCATTATTTATCTCTCAGAGTCCTAGAACTCCTCCCCCTCCCTTCCTTCTCCTTCCCTCTCCCTTCTTTTTCCTCCCCCCCTTCTGTTATAGAAGAAAGTCATTTTTTCTTTATGGTTTTGGAGAGCAAATCCATAATGACAAGGAAGGCATGGCAGCAGGCAGCTAGAACAGAAAGCTAGCTGATTCCATTTCATCACATTGAAAGCTGAGAGTGTGAAGTGGAGGTGGGACAAACCTGCCCCAAGTGACCTATTTCCTCTAGCAGTGCCTCACCCCCGTAAAGGTTCTATTACCTCCCTAAGCAGCCCCTCCAATTTCTGAACATATATTTAAATTCTGGAGTGTATGGGTTATTGCTTATTCAAACCACTAGGCTGGTTCTTGCTATATAGCCTAGGCTGCTCTCTATCTCATCATCTTTCTGTCTCACAGTAGGCATGTACCCCAGTCTTAGTTAGGGTCACTATTGCTGTGATGAAATACGATGACCAAAAGTAGCTTGGGGAGGAGAGGGTTCTTTTCACTCACAGTTCATCACCAAAGGGAGTCAGGACAGAAACTCAAGCAGGGCAGGAACTTAGAGTCAAGAGCTGATGCAGAGGCCATGGAGGGTGCTGCTTACTACTGTATTGCTGCTCATCATGACTTGCTCAGCCTGCTTTCATATAGAACCCAGGACCACCAGCCCAGGGACAGCACCACCCACAATGAGCTGGGCCCTTTACATCCATCACTAATTACGAAAATGCTCTGTGGCTTGCCTACAGCCCAATCTTAGGAGTAGGCATTTTCTCAGTTAGGGTTCCTTCCTTCCAATAACTATAGCTTGTTCAAGTTGACACAAAATTAGCCAGCAGAGTCCCTATAGCTGGTTATATAAGTGCAATTCTCTCACATAGAGACAACTCCTAGAATTTTGTTTACTGTTTTTCAGCAGTTCAAGATGTAAAAGATTTTCCTCATTATCAATGTTTTAGTCAGAATTTTTTTTAAAAAAAATTATCTAGAAATAAAACATATGACATTACTTTAAAAGTGGCTGTGCTCTCCTGAATCTTAAGAGAGTAAAAGTGGAAATTGCCAACATGTGATTTTTAAATTTATTTTCAGATTTATCACAAGCTTAGGGGCTGAAAATAGTAGGCATTCATTATGTCTCATTCTGTAAGTTGGGCAGGTGGAATGTTTTCTGTTTTGGGTCTCATAACACAGAAAGCACCCTCTGGGCCGAGCTTTCATCTGGAGATGCTTTGGAGCAGTTAGCTTCCTGCCTCATTCTGGTGGTGGGCAGACAGTATTCCTTGCCCTAAGTGTGAGGTCCATGTTTCTTTCCTGGCTGTCAGAGAAGACCCTGTCTCTGCTCTTTTAAGTGACCTGAATTATTCTCACGTGGTCCTTTCGGCCTACAAAGCTAGCAGTTGTCTTCTTTGATTTTTTACTGTTACTAGCTTGAGAAGATTTACTTTTGGGTTGCTGCCCCAGTTGTGTGGTGTTTTAATACTGACTGCAATCACTTCTCTGAAGTACCCAGATAGATGAAGTAATGGAGAAGTAGGCAGAAGGCTTGTTTGTGATTTTTACCTACAGCAGAGTTAGATGTTTTCTTTGACTTTTATACATCATAATGTATTTGCCACATGTGTTAATATTGGTTGATGCAAGTAGAAATAGCACACAGGTTTTAGGTCAGTCAGGATCATGGAAGTTATCAGTACAACAACAGTGCTGGGGGCAGACAGATGGCTCGGCACCATATGGGGGCTTACAACTGTCTGTAATTCCAGTTTCTAGGACCCACCCTCTGGCCTCTGGTCTCCTAGGGTGTTGTATTCAACTGCACATACCCCCACATAGGCACAGACACATACACATAATTAAAGATAATAAAAGTAGATCTCTAATAATAAAAGGAATTAAAAACATTTAATGTTATATAATATTCCATAAAGTAGAATATAGCTCTTTAGTTAGTAGGGTTCTAAATTTATTTCATAGTTTTTACTTTAGAAAATAACTTTATGATGAGTTTTTCTTTCTTTCTTTCTTTCTTTCTTTCTTTTTTTTTTAAATCTTAAAATAGAGAAGTGCTGAGTAAAGTGTATGGAGATCCCCAAATTACTTGCCAGTTGAATTAAAATATTGTGACTAACACTGTAACTGCTGTCCTTTCTTGGCCTCATTTTCTTTGTGGCAGAGGAACAGCTGGGTCAGATTTCTTTGAGTTCTGTGATACATTAAGCAATTTTTACATATTACATTTTTCTCCTTTGTCTTTGTTTAAAAGTTTGAAAGGACCAAGTGGGTTAGTTATGATTAAAAATAATGTGTTCATGTATAAAATTCTCCAGGAATAGAATTTTTTAAATCCGTAATCCTCATTAGTGTTCTGATACATGTGAACATAAAGTTTACTGCGTTTTGAGGAAGGCTCACACCCACAGGTGTGCAGAGGGCTTGAGGATGTGCTGAGGCAGTGCGAAGTAGCTGGCTTTCATATCTGTTTCAGAATGAAGTACATTGCATTACTGATGAGTGACGTTGCAGTTAACAGGGCAACATTGCTGACTGCTTTATTTGCATATGTGGTCACAAAATCAGTTACTTGAAAGTCTCTGTTACCTGCACCGGTGGGATGATAGTAGAGCAATATGGGGGCGAGGAGGGATGAAGGGGGGGGGGCGGGTTAGGGAACAGTAAAAACAGACAGGACAAAACATGTCTTCCTGATTTCAAAATCAAAATGTGTTTTAGTAAGACAGAGCAGTTATTACTTATTATATGATTGGCTCAGACTGTAGAGCAGCAAATGCTTGCCTTGTTATAGATGTGTATTTCTGAAGACTACTTACTAGATTTTTACTGGAAAGAAATCCCTTTAGCTAATATTAAGCTTCTGGTAGATTTTGACCTCAGGTTTTTATCTCACAAAGCATGCTCCCACCTCTGTCCTTACACAGTGGAACTTTTAATGTGAGTTTGGGGCTTTAAGTGTGAGTCTCGGTGAGCCTGGCGTTCATTTCCGTTTGTCTTTGCAGCTCACTGTTTCTCTTTACTCCACTTTTTGCTTTCCATTTGACACATATGGCCTGTCATTTATATATTTTTCGTAAAAGTGTTCAGAAAGGAATGAAGGTCCTGTGACAACAGCTACTTCCTGTTACACATTTTCATGCAGTAATTGGCACTTGACATTCAATATTTAACAGTTCTCAGTTGAGCCGTGTTCATGTAGAACTCACTTTAAACCTCCTGAGCAGGCGCTTCACAGAAGACTGCACTTGTAGGACAGCCTTGCTCGTCATCAGAGCTGTGCACAGACACCCACACATCTCATCACATACGCAGCCGAAAGGACCACAGATCTATCCAGATTTCTGTGTAGTATTACTTTGCTTACATTGAGGACCTTAGTTTTTAGTGAATTCAGTAGTTTCTTGTTTGCTCTACTCTTCCATTTTTATTTTACTCTTAAATTTAATTTTATTTATTGTTACTGTGTGTATGTTTGTGTGTGATGTGCATGTGAGAACAAACACATGTGTACCATGACCTGCATATGTAAGGCGGGGGACAACTTTCAGAAGCTGGTTTTCTCCTCCCACTGTGGTTTAGGGAGTGATGTCAGATGGTCAGGCTTGTGCAGTAGGACTTGACCTGCTGAGCCATCTCACTAGCCCATCTTCTACCTTTAGTAGTCACAGAGTAGGAATGCTATTTTATGGAGAACTGTTTGACCTGTAGGAAATAACTTTGTAGGGATATATTGTTTTACTGTATTGCCGCTTGAAATGATCCCTTCCTGGGCTTAGCCATGAACATAATTAGGATCATTTGTTTTATTTCATTCTCTATTTCTATAGAGTGTTGCCTTTTCCCATTTTAGTCTATTTTTACTGATATTTAAGTCATCTCAAAATAGGGACAGTCTGTCTTCCCCAATGGTAAACTTGAAGTATTTTGTTTACTCTTCTGTTTTTTAAGAAACACACATGCACATTCATATTTAGTGCTTTTCAGGTGGACTGGTGAAGACTACTTCACAGCAGTGGGTTGGGATCTTCCCGATTGCTTTATAGTCATGATTGTTCCTCTGTCTAGAGAGTTGTACTTTTTCCAGTGTAATATGAAAATGGCAGAAAGGCAATCAGTCCAGTCTTGGTCAGATGTGAGAGACAGAGATGAGTGTCTTTGGTCTACAAACCTCAGCCATAATCACCCTCATCATGAAAATATGTTAAGTTTTATCTGATAAATTGTATATATCAAGTCTATACTCTCATGTTTTTCCTGCTTATTTTAATTACAAGTAAGAATGAAAGACAATGCATAGATTTAGAAATATTGTATCATCCTTACATTTCTGGAACAAAATGAGTTTAGTTATGCATTTTTATTAACAAAACAATTTGTTTTGCTATTTTATGGCTAGTCTACAATTTTCTATTATACTGATGTCGGCCCTTTCACCACTTATTTTTTATTTACCTTTTAATGAAAACCTAATTTACATATGAAAAAGTAACAATTTTTGTTTTGTTTTTTTTTGAGACAGAATTTCTTTATGTAGGCTTAGCTGCCCTAGAACTAGCTTTTTAGGTCAGGATGTTCTGGAACTCACAGAAATCCAATTGCCTCTGCCTCCCTAGTGCTGGTATTAAAGCTGTGCACCTCCCCACTTCCCCTTGACAAGTCTTAAGTGTATGTATCGATGAAATGACTTGCTTTCTTAATGTATGAGCAAGATCAAGATTGAACATTGAATGTTGTATAAAATTCAGAAACCTCTTAGATGCCTCTCTGTCAATTTTTTTCTACAAGTTGTATGTATTCCTCTTGTACATGAAATCCTGCAACATGGACGTACTTTTTGTATCTGCATTTTTTGTGTGTATATGATAGACTCCCACACAATCCTCTTTTTTTCTGTGACAGTTATTTGCATATAGCACTGCTTCATATTCTTATTGACTGTTAGATCCTTAGTCATGCCCTCACTGAAGCCTTGTGTTATCCTTTTGTTATATTTTTAAAGCTGCTCTTTTAAAGTTCTTCCAAAATCATGCATTCTAGGTGTTAGGTCTAAGTACCCTACACACTCCCCCCTTCAAATGGCAGTACTGGTGACATTGTCCTTAACAGAAGGACTTTTGCCAGGTAAACAGAAGTGTTGTACTGAGTAAACAGAGGTTTTCCTGGGTCTCAACATCAAATGTAAGCATGGGCTCAGTGAAACTAACAAATAGACCCATTTCATGGGTGGGAAGAAAAGGTTATTGGGTGTTAAATTGCCAAGGCTGTGTCTCGGAGCAGAGAGAAGAGCAACGTGGAGAAAAGCACAGACTTTGCAGGACAGTTAGCATGGCAGGTCTTGAGTGACAGCCTGTTTGCAGGACAGTTAGCATGGCAGGTCTTGAGTGACAGCCTGTTTGCAGGACAGTTAGCATGGCAGGTCTTGAGTGACAGCCTGTTTGCAGGACAGTTAGCATGGCAGGTCTTGAGTGACAGCCTGTTTGCAGGACAGTTAGCATGGCAGGTCTTGAGTGACAGCCTGTTTGCAGGACAGTTAGCATGGCAGGTCTTGAGTGACTGTTTGCAGCTGGCCGGAGGTAGTTGACCTTTGGGGCAGATTAAGGGAGGTTTCTTGTAAACAGAAACCTGCATATATAAATTTAGGCTCTTTAACAAGGCCACATTACCTAATTCTTCTAATCCTATAAAAGAGCTCCACTCGCTGGTCACAACGCAAAAAATTATCTGAACCAGTGGGAGCCATTCTTATTCAGACTACCACTGGCCATCCATCATATTCCTAAGAATACAGTAAATAAATCTATTTCCCAATTGCCACTTTTACTCACTCAACCATTTTATAAATCTCTTGTATTATTGGACCTAGTATTAATTTTCCCTTACTTAAAAAGTTATTTTATGATCCCAAATATTACCTTAGCAATTGTTAACATTCATCAGTTATTATAATACTAAAATACCTTAAAATATCAAAATAAAGACATGTTAAAAAAGAAAATGGGGGAACTACCTGCTAGACAAGTTGGCCAACTCTTTCCTAAAGGGCCATCTGATGCATAATTTTTGACCCATGGCCAGTGTCTACCTAACTCTGCCCAAACATGGGCACAGTCCAGTAAAGATTACTGCAAAAGCAAGTGAGCTGCAACACTTGACCTACAGTGTCCAGTGAAACCGTTTCTCACCCAGCCTTTGTAAGAAGTTGTCCAAATGCTTGCATCATGCTTCTAAAAGACTTAGGGTTTTTGTTTGTTTTGTTGGCGTAAAAGACGTTTGCTTTGTGGTCTGTATTGTTACTTCATTGAGTAGATTTTTTTGTTACATAGTTTTCATAATCCATCCGTAATAGAATAGAGAAGAAAGTCGTAAAGAAATGTACCTCACAGTGACCAAAAAAATGAAAAGGTGGCTTCAAGAGGTAAAGGCTCTATAGACAGTACTGTTGGGAAAGTGATTACAGACAGTACATTTTTCACTAATGATGAAACCTGAAATAAAAGTAACAAAATAAAACATAATTGGTGAATGAACAGTGTATTTCCTCACATGCACACACACTCTCTCACACACAATCAAAACAACACAGACAGAATATAGTACACATTCGTCCTTATTTTTGAAGACCTTGAAAAGAATTAAGGAATATCTAAGGCGATTGACCATGAAATACAGGTCTTAATAATAGTTAACATTGCTAAGAAGAAAAAAAAAACCTGAAAAAAGTACTTCTACTTATGGTAATATAGGAAGAACCAGTTTTTACAAAATCACTCAGCTATCGCATGTAGTTTAAACATTTTTTAAAACATTATCCAAACTATTTACTTTTCATAAGAAAAAAACCAGTTTAGTTAAGGTTGTGATTATTAGGCTAGGAAGCAGAGGCAGGAGGATTGTGAGCCTGAGTCCAGCCTGGGCTGCTTAGATGGTGAAAGGCTGGGGGTTTCCTCCCAGCCCACCAGGAGTGTATCTAGTGAAGTTGAACCAGGTGGCATGCTGTTTTACAGTTCTAAGTATTACTTTATATTGTTAATCTTTGTGCTATTTATCTTTTATAATTAATGTTGTGATCTAGTCTATGAGAGCGAATTTACTTATGACAGATACTTGGGCTTTAATTTTATTTTTTCAGAGTGTTATGAGCCTCTTGATTCTAGTTGTTTTTAATTAGCTGAGTATCTCACTAAGTTTCAATGTTATCTCTGTAAACTGGTGGACCGAGGAGTATGCTGGCAATACCACCGTCAGACTTTGTTCCAGTAACTCCTAAGACAGATTTTAGTTCATACTGAGAATCCTAAAAACTGATTATAAAATTTTATGACAGGAACATGAAAATTCTTATTTTTCTAGTAAGTTTTCCCTTATATGGCAAACTCAGGTATTTAAGTTTAATATTTTTGTTGGCTTATTCTGAATAGCCAAAAGTCAAGTAAGTTTACAATTTAAAGGAAAGTTATTAAACCAAAGCATGTTTCTAAATACAAGTTCAGAAGATACATAAAATATATAAAATATTTTAATAATATTTTATAAGATATAAAAAATTATCTGTAGCCTATTTTTATAAAAAGAAGTCCCAATACTAACAGAATCACCATAGCTTTCCTTTGTCTTTATTGTCCAAGGCGAGAGGAGCAGATGTCCCGGAGATCCCTGGAGATCTTACTCTCAAGGCTTGTGGCAGCACCGCAAGTATGAAGGTTAAGCACGTGAAGAAGTAAGTACAGCCACACATACAAATGGTGTCCATTCCTTGATTCTTGAAAATATTTTTAGATCAGATCTTCCTATGTATGTAAGAATTTATACTGTTAAGCCTTACAGTGTAATTCAACAGTGAACTTTATAAGGATCTAATATAGTTTGAAGTTTCTGGCCCAGACTTTCTAGCCTAGCCCCAAGGTTCAGACTCGCTCTCAGCCTCATTGCTACTTAGTCCCAAATAATCACATAAAGTCCTATATTAAATACATGCTGCTTGGCCTATGGCTTAGGCATATTGCTAGCTAGCACTTGTATCTTAACCCATTTTCATTAATCTGTCTTGTCACATGGCCCATGGCTTACCAGAATTCCTTTACATCTTCCTCCTCACAGCAGCTCACAATCTCCCTGACTTTCCTCTCCTTCCCCTTTTTCTATGCTTGGATTTCCTACCTGCCTATAAGCTGCTTGCCATAGGCCAAAACAGCTCCTTTATTATCCAATGGTAATTCATAGTGTACAGAAAGACATCCTACATCAGTCTAATACAAGCCATTTTCCTAAAAATACACTTTATTTTTCATCCTTATATGTTGTTGCCTATTAAGTTTCATTTGTCTAACAGGGACATCTACACCTGCCTCTACCACTAATACATAATCTCATTTATTAAGAAAAAAATTATCTTTTGGTTGAATTATGGAATCCTAGGCTTGCCTTTCAGAAGCCTAACAGATTTCTAGTGTTGAAAGTTACATGGAAAGCTGGGTGGTGGTGGCCCATGCCTTTAAAACCAACACTAGGCAGAGGCAGGCAGTTCTCAGTTCAAGGTCAGTCTGGTTTACAAAGCAAGTTCTAGGACAACCAGGACTGTTACACAGAGAAACCCTGTCTCGAAGCAAACAAACAAATAAACAAGCAGAAAGTTATGAGGAATGCCAGAGTCTTTTCCATGTAGTTTTAACAGGAAGTCTGGTAAAGGAGGGCTAAACACGGAAATGAGCTTCAAGTGTAAGTCTAGGGAAGGTAAGGATAAAAATGTTCATTCTATACCCAGGTCCAGCACTCCCGGACTGATGGGCTGTGACAACATCCACAGGTAAAGTCTGGTGTGCTTTGTGTTGTGAATTCTGCTTCTCTGTAGAAGTAGGCAATATACAGTTAGTTTACCAAAGGTCTGGCATTTCTAGAACTTAGAACAAGGTTAAGAGACAACGTCTCCTCTTTTGATTCCTATCTACATACTCAATGCAATATTCATCTGGTCCCATCTGTTTTTGAAAAGGTTTTGTATGACTGTTTGTGGCTCACATGCATGTACTTAAGTATTTTTGCTTGCATGAGCTCTGAAATCCATGATATTTATACTCATTTTGAGTAGTCAAGTATCTTGTTTCATATCTGCTTTCATGTATTTTAGGTTACCCTTCACCAAGGGACACTTTCCAAAGATGGCTGAATGTGCCCATTTTCATTATGAGAACGTGGAATTTGGCAGTATACAGGTATACTTGAAATATTTCCTACATTTTGAATTGAGATAATTTGATAATTGATATTTTAATATTTGTGATGTTTTGATACTTACTGATTGTTGTAAATCTTTTATTCTTTTCTGTTGATTAGTACTTGATGCCAAGTTGATACATATTTTTAATCACTATACTAACTTGTATCAGTTAAGGTCAGTTAAGCCCCCCCCCACCCCCTCCCCCGTCATGAGTCATATTCATATTTCCATGAGTTTGCAAAGTAGCTTTGTTTCTGGAATTATGTAGCCTTACCAGCACTACCTTGTCTGGGTCACTCACTGTGAGTTTTTAAGTCCATAAAATGGAAGTGCTCCCACTTAACTCTCAGGTGCCTCAGTTATTACTGGCATCAGCATTCTCACGGAGCATCTCTTGTGGTAAGTCACTGGTGGCTTAATATAAAAAACAAAAACCTTAAAGTAGCACACTGTGGTTAATTTTAAAAGCTGTGTTTTTCCAAGGCAACAAAAGCTATTCTTCATTTTATTTGTTTTTCATGATAGTCAAATAGAAAAAAGATCTTGATTTCTACATATTACATAGAGAAGTTCTTTACCTGCCAATCTAGCTCTGCATGTCCAGGATGAGGAAGTCTTCCAAATATGATTGATATAGGCCACAGTGTGCTACTTATCATAATTGTATCCTAAAGCCTATCTAGATGGGTTTGACCTGTAGGATTTATGAAGGCTCAGGATATTCTAATTCAGATAATTTACAGTTTAACATGCAACAGAGTCCTTATCTTTTGGGTTTATGCCCAAGAGGGGTATTTCTGGGTCCTGAGGAAGGCTGATTCCCAATTTCTGCCATACTGAATTCCAGAGTGGCTGTACAAGTTTACATTTCCACTAGCAGTGGAGAAGTGTTCTCTTTCTCTGCATCCTCTCCAGCATAGGATGTTATCAGTGTTTCTGATCTTAGCCATTCTGACAGGTATAAAATGGTATCTCAGAGTTATTTTGATTTGAATTTTTCTGATGGCTAAGGATTGTTGAGAACTTTCTTAAATATCATTTGGCCATTTGAGGTTCTTCTGTTGAAAATTTTCTGTTCAGAATTATACCCCATTTTAAAATGGGATTTTTTTTTTAATGTCTAGTTTCTTGAGTTCTTTGCATATTTTGTAAATCAATGGGAAGTGGGGTTGGTAAAGATCTTTTCCAATTCTGTAGGCTGCCCTTTTGTCTTATTGACTGTGTCCTTGGGATACACATGGATTGCCCCAGGAAGGGGAAATGGTTAGAATCTCCTGGGTAAACTGGGAGGGGGAAGTAGAGGGGAGAGGAGAGGGTGTGGGAACATGAGGGTTTGAGTTGGGGGAGGGATGGAAAGGGAGAGCAATAGAGGAGATATCTGGACAGAGTAAACCATTTATAAGGTGAGGGAGAAACCTGATACTATGGAAGTCCACAGGGGAACCCACAAGGAGGTCCCAGCTAAGAGTCCTAGCAATGCTGGAGAGGGTGGCTAAATTAACCTTCTCATGTAGTCAGATTAGTGATGACTCTAATTGTCATCATAGAACCTGCATCCAATGGATGATGGAAGCACATGCAAACACCACAGCCCAGCACTTGGCCAAAATCCAGGAGTTCAGTTGAAGAGAGGGAGGAGCAACTAGAGGAGCAAAGGGGGGGGGGGGCGGGAGCACAGTGGAGAGAAACACAGGGACAGCTGACCTGAGCTAATGGAGCTCATGACTGGACTGACAGCTGAGGATCCTGCAAGGGACTGAACTAGACCCTCTGAATGAGGGTGACAGTTGCGTAGATTGAGCTGTTAGAGGGGCACCTGGCAAGGGGAGCAGGAATTATCCTGGATACATGAACTGGCCTTTTAGAGTCCACTCCCTGGGGTGGGATGGATGCTTACTCAGCCTTGATACAGGGAGAAGGGGCTTAGTCCTGTCTCAACTTGGTATGTTAGCTGTGTTGACTACTCAACGATGGAGGCCTTACCCCCTTTCAGGAGTTGATGGGGGTAGGATGGGAGGAGGTGGGGGAAAAGTGGAAAGGGGGGAGGGGAATGGGCTGGTATGTAAAAGGTAAAAAATACTTAAATAAAATTAAATGCAGTAGAGATTTCTAACACTTGACTATGACAATTGACTGTAAGACACAAAACAAAGGATGTTTTCTTTGCTTACTACTGTATTTGAGATTTCATTTATAATACTGTCTTACTTAGTTGAGTGAGTGAGTGAGTGAGTGAGTGTGAGTGTGTGTGTGTGTGTGTGTGTGTGAGAGAGAGAGAGAGAGAGAGAGAGAGAGAGAGAGAGAGAGAGAGAGAGAGAGAGAGAGAGAGAGAGAGAGAGAGAGAGAGAGAGAGAGAATGAAGGAACATGCAAGTACTAACTGGGGATGGTATGGGCTATTGAAACTCCAAAGCCCACCCCCAGTGACACACCTCCTCCAACAAAGCCACACACCCCAACTCCTTCCCAGACAGTTCCATGAACTGCAGAACAAGCATTCAAACAAGGGAGCTTATGGGGATCATTCTCATTCTAACCACAAATGATAATTTTGTTACAGAAGAGCTGTTCAAGAATCTAGTATTAAATATATTTTTTATTTTTTGACTATTACATATTTGAGTGACTTAACTTGTTTGCATAGCTTTACAATGAAGGTAAATTATTTCTTGGTAAACTTACATTGTAGGTGTGTGTTGTGTTTTGTTTTTGTTTTCTTTTTGACAAGTAATAAACATTGTGAGGACATCTCTCATGCATCAGGAAGAGAAATAGTATAGAGGTCTGTAGCCAAATTGAGAAGAATGTTTAAAATGCTGGCATTATGTAACAGGTCAGGAGTCTTTGAGGACTCTCTTAAAATACAAACAAAGCTGTTATTGGTATATATGATAGAATGGAATTACAGCTTTAGATAGTACTTGCCTTTCTATTGGGATCTTGAGCAAGCAGGTCACCTCATGTTTTACTTTCTTTATTGCTGAGGTGTTAAAATTATAAGATACTACAGTACGTAACTTCATGTTTTGTTTTGATTGAAGACTGTAGAGTGTATGTATGGAAGAGATGTAGGTTAGGGATAGTATTCAACTGGGTTTGACGTTTCTTAAGTAGGCCAGAGGCTTATTAAAAGGCTTCAGACCCTCGTGGAAGACTATGTCACGAGGGACATTTCAGGTAGACCCTGCTGGTGAACTGAGACAGTCTGCATTTGAGGTAAACACTACTAGTTTCACCTGCTTGCTCTTGATACCTCTGAACTGGAAGAGAAAGGATGAGGGTACAGCTTACTGTGTCCCCTCCACACCTAAAGCTTATGAGCGAGGGTTTTCTGAACTGTGTTGATGCATCAGGCGTGTAGGATTAGGGGCAGATCATAGGACACCAGATCCATTCACTTTGTGAGTTAATTTCAGAGTCTTCTATTGTCTGTTGGCCATGCTCCATTTGGATGAATTTATCTTGAGAATTCCACTTCTTATTAGATATGTTCAGCTTTGTTTTCTGTCTTTGGAACTGGGTCTCTTTAGCTACCCCCCCCAGGTTCTGCTTCTGATATGGCTGAGCCTAAGTCATGTTTAGAAGGGAAACAACAGTTTCCATGAGCCATGTTGTAGTTATATAGTAAAAGAACTGTAGCAGCTACCTGGCTTGACTATCTGTTGGGAATTTTTGACTTAATATTTATGCTTTAGTTTGTTTGCATATGGTTTTATGTTTTATGGTCTGGTTGAATGCCATATATAGGAAAACTAAACATAATAATACTGGCATTTAAACAATTCTACATTCTATTTCATATTAATAGTTAAAAATAAGGTTTGTCTCTGTTAATACTCTTTTATTTTATACGTGTAGTGCTTTTTACAGTAGATAAGCCCCAGTACACTCGATCCTAAACATATTTGGGAAAAATAAATCTCTTATATGTAGGCTCAAGTTCAGTATGTAATTAAAAATATGTTATGAGGAGCACACAATAAAATTTGCTAAAATGTGCCTAGAAGAACTCACCAGTCATGTTGTATGATGACATAACCTAACTGTCAGTAGGTTATTCATGCTGTCAGTGGTTGGCTCAGGCATTACCTTCTAATGCATCCCAACTCGTCACCTTTTCAGTTATTTACCTTCTTGTTTTAAATTCTGATCTTAGGAATTTCTCTTGGACTTACAGATTTCTTTACATTTATCAGCTCTTAAAATCTTGTAATTACAATTGGCTGTCCTTCCCTAGTATGATAGAAGATGTCAATGTTTAATGGCTGTTACTGATGTCATGGGGCCTTCCCCTAAGTGTGGTTTGTATGCCCAGTGAGACTTCGTTGGAGAAAACTAATTTTGACTTTGCAAACAGTTGACAGTTGGAGATGCCTTGTAGCAGGAATGAAGATCTCAGCGCTGCGATCCCATCTGGTGTGGCCCTGTGCAGTTGCTGTCATTGTCTGCACTGTGTCTTGTGTCTTCTGTTCTCATGGCTCTTACATTCTTTCTGCCTTCTCTTCCTGGGTATACCCTATGCCCTAAGGGGAGGGGTTTGGTGATGACATCCCTCTCTCACTCTCTGCACATTGTCTAGTTGTAGATATCTTTATTAGCTCTCATCTGCAGCAAGAAGCTTTTCTGATCATGGCTGAGCCAGGTGGGTATAGGAGAATGTCTTTAGGAGTCATTTTATTTCTGTGTTCCTTTAGCAGAACAATAGTATTTTTTTTTCCTTTAGGCCTGTGGCTTATCAGGTTCTTGGCCACCCGAGCAATGTCAGGCATGGGTTCCATTTCATGGAGTGGGCCTTAAAGCCGGTCAGTTTGTGGTTGGTTACTTCCACAACTTTTGTGCCACTTTTGCATCAATATATCAAGGGGCAGGTCACCATTTGTTTTGCTATACATGTGTAGCAAAAGGACAAACCATCATAGACTAAAACATTAGGAAACTGTGAACCAGAGTCTGGTCTTCTAAGTTATATTCCTTAGGTGTTTCATCGTAGTGGTGAAAAGTTGATTTGTAAGATGGATGATAAAAAGTGCAATTGCAAGTTAAAATTCCTCTTGTTCTCTGTCCCTTCTGTTAACTAGTATGTGTCTATTTGAATTTTTAAAATTCACAGAATGTGTGGTAAATTTTAAAGCTCTCTTAACAGCTAACCATCTAGCTGTATCATTTTACAAGTAGATGTGGGTTCTGTTATATACTGTGTCTTGAAACATGTTTTTTTACTTGAAAGTATTAATCTTGGAGGTATTTTATTATTCCTGAAAGTCTGGAATTCTCTCTTTTTACAGCTCCATGTGTATTATTACTTTCTATTGCTGTGATAAAATACGACCAGGGCACTTTATAGAAGAGGGTGTTTACTTGGGCTTGTGCTTCCAGAAGGATAAGAATCTATTACAGCAGACATGGCAGCAGGAGCAGCTGAGAGTCCACATCTAGATCCACAAAGGCTAAGCTTCTGACTTCTGAAACTTCAAAGCCTGTGTCCATCAAGACCACAGCTCCTAAACTTAACCAGATATTTCCACCAAGTGGCCAAGTAGTCAAACAATGGCCTATGGGGCCATTCTTATTCAGAGCACTACAACCTTCTACTTTTTCTTATTTTTTAAAAAGTATTTACTTCTTTTTGTTTTATGAATGAGTGAAAGGTGTTGGATCATTAAAGATGTGAGCTACTGCATGGGTGCTTTGAACCTAACTGTCCTCTATGAGAGCAGCAAGTGCTCTTAACTACCACCCCATTCTTCAGCCTACTTATTTTTTTAGTTGTATACAATTTATTTAATTAGCTTTCTGTTAATAGATAATTCTGTTTTTTATTGTTCTGTGTCCACTAAATAAATTCCTATGAGGCGACTCACTGGGTCGTTGAGTATATACATTTAAAAATTGGCATTTATTGTTAAATTGTTTTCTATTTTTAAAGTTTAGTAATCTAAATAAACAATGGGGTGAATCCCAAGTCCTCTAGTGGATGCCTACAGTAGCATGTAGTTTTGTATGTGCTGTTTTTCCTTAGAAAAAGTTTAATTTAAAAGTGAGGTGTAGTGAGAAGTCAACAGTAGTCAATGTCAGCAGTAACTGATAATAATAGAATAATGGAAGCAGCCTACTCTATAAAATTGTTAGTATCTTCATTGTCATTTAGTACATAAAGTAAAGGTTATTTAAACACGAGCCCTGCAATACCATGACAATCTGATAACTGAGATGTGACTATATCCTGCATAGTGTGATTATGCTACACTATGGCTGCGGCATGTCCAGGTAGGACAGCCTGGAGTTTATCCGTCTATTAAAATTACATGCAGCTGAAAGCTTGAGTTATTTGTGTCTCTTATTTTCCATTTGATATCTTTGGACTTTGGAAGGCATGGGAACCTGAAGCTGTGGAAAGCTAAGCCATAGACAAGAGTGGAGTGTGTGTGAAGGGCAGGGTGTGTGTTACTCTATGCCAGTTTGTTCTGAGGGCAGTGAGAGTATGTTTTCTTTAACATTGATGACAGTAGCATACATTGTTAATTTTTTTATATTTTGTTTGTAAAGCAGGTGAACTAAGGCAATGCATTAATGAACGATGTATTATTTACTCACAGCTCACTTGTCTTCTTTATCCTGTATACTGCATCTTAGAGTACTTCGCTTATTCTTTGTCCCTCTTTTGTTATCATTCTTGTTGGCTTCTTTATCTTAACTGTGGTCTAGCACAGGATGAGACAAATGAACTGTAGTCTGGAAATAGATATGCGTACCTACATTTTTGGTAGAAAAGATTTTTGGTAGAAAAGATTAACATTTTTGGATTTATGAAGGAAGACAGATTGATGGATTGTCCCAGATGTGTTGGTCAACAGATGACCCATTTGGAAAGTAGTAAGCTTGATTGGGATCTTTAAGGCTCTTCTAAGTTGCATTCTGTTGTCTCAGTTTAGAGAGGTGAACATTTGCGTGATGAAAGGATGTCTCCCAGGGTTTACACTGGGCATAGAGCCAGCATTGGAAGCCAGGCTGTCTGAGGAACCCGAAGAGAACTCCCTTGCTTATTACATACTTTGTAGATGATTCTCAGTCCCATGTACACATACATATATGCATATGTACATTGATATCTCTCTCTCTCTCTCTCTCTCTCTCTCTCACACACACACACACACACACACACACACACACGCACACGCACACGCACACGCGCACACACACACGCACACACACAGACAGCTGAGTTGGCAGCACATAAGCATAATGTTACCAAAATGGGATGAATTCCTGTGTTGTCCATCTCTTCTCTGGCAGTGACCTTAGGTAGATTATCTAAGTCTCTTGGGAGACCTCTGTTTGTGCTACCATGCAAACAAATGATGCTGGTGTGATGGAGTGGGTGAGTCCTGTGTTGTATTCTCATTGCACTCTGCTTTCCCGACCACAGGTCAGATTGTCACTTAGTCTTAATTTTGCTTTCTTTATCCTCATATGGGGATTCCTTGATACACTAAAAATGCTGGGTGATGGCAAATGTTTCTTTCAGCTAAGAAAGTATGGGAACTGTAGCTCTGACAAGGTGAAGGGAGAACGGACAGCACAGGGCAAGGACAGTTGTCTCATGCCATGTCACTCTAGTCTGCTGCTGTCAAGTGTCAACAGCCATTTTCAAAATTAGTAGAAATAGTTTTTCTTCTAGAAATAGGTTGTTGAGATATCTTTTACATTCCTGGAACATGTTCTGTTATGTTACATGTGTTTAAAACACATTTCTTTCATCACTTTACTAATATTTTATACGTTGGTCTCTCTACCTAAGTGTGGGGAGTTTTTACTTGTCCTTTTAAATAAATACCTGGGATAGTTTACATTAGTCAGAGCTGTTTGCTGTTTGAATGTTTCTTGGGTGCCTAGTTCCCAGTAATTTTTAATTATCATTTCAAGTAAACACTTAAGATTGGTCTAATTTGTTTTTGTCTTTAAAAGGATAGTTTTTTTTTTTTTTTTAAATTTACTTAATTTTATTCTACTTGCATGGATGTCTTTGTGAGGGTGTCAGATCTTGGAGTTACAGACGATTGTTAGCTTTCTTGTGGGTGCTGGGACTTGAACTCAGGTCCTTTGGAAAAGTAGTCAGTTTTCTTAACCACTGAGCCATCTCCCTAGCCCTAAAAGGTTAGTTTTTATATTTTTTATTAAGATAAGTATCTATCTTGCCTTTCAAGTTTGTAGGTTTTAACCTGTGTAAAATATTCTAAAAATGAAATCTCACCAGAGATCCAGGTTTTAGTTTTCTTGATCACACCGTCCTGTCATTTTTCAAATACTTGATTTTTGAATGTAATTTTTCTACTTAATTTTTTGTTCTTGATTGGAAAGTTCATTTTTTTTTAGTTTTTGTTTTGCTGGACAATAGTTTAGGAAAACATACTAGTACTTCCCTATCAAAATCCGTTTGTCTTAAACCACTCTTTTCTATATATTTTTCATTAATATTATGTGTTTAATGTTATATACATTTTTGTGAGAGAAACACATTTGTATAGGAATTGTTAATAGTTCATTTTACTTCCAGCCTGTCAATGAATGATTGAGGGCACAGGGGTTTTCTGTAGCCCAGAGCTGCCGAGCTACAGGCATGTACCAGGCTGTTCTCAGCAACTTTTTGTTGCATTTTTCCAAATGGTAGTGTTAAAATAAAAATAATGATTTATTCAGATCTCACAAGTTATATATATTTGTGAATATTCATATTTTAGTGAGGGGGAAAAGTCCTGTAACATTCATAGAAACAGTAGCTTGTACTTTTCTATGAATCTGTGTTCTTCCTCCGTGCTCTGTGTCATACCGCCATCTAGTGTTAGACTGGCAAGTAGACATGTTTAGTTATAGGAATCTATTGGTTAGTCTTTTACCCAACATTTACATGTACTGTTTAGTAATCTCAGTGCAAGGTGGTAGATCATGGCTAGTTAGAAATAAGGCACAGGAAAGGTGTAAGTTTAACACCTGAGTTCTGAGATTTTCAAGGAGAGCATTGTGAAAGTAACTTGGATGTGCAGCTGTGGCTCTCACTGCCGTGCTTTGATACTGGGGAACAGGAAAAGAGGCTGTGAAGTGTGACTTAAAAACAGTGGGGAGAAATAACAAACATTTTGAAGCCTGGACTTTTATTTTATTATTTTAAGATAAGGTTTTACTCTGAAGCCAAGGCTGGTCTAGAACTTACCATGTTGCCTATACTGGCCTTTTCTTTTGACTCTGCCTTTAAAATGCTTGGGTTTTAGACTAGTACATTTGGATCTGGAACTCCCTCCATCTCAAGTGCAAGAGATCAGGGGACTCTCTAACACTGAGCTATATTCCCAGCCTTGTACTTGCAATTAAAGTAAGGAAATTCACATTATTTTTAACTGTTTGCATATGGTCTCATAATTCTTCACAACCATTTCAGTAAAGGAATTTAAGATAAGCATTGCTTAAGAACTTACTGTGTAACACAGCTATTCTGAATGCTCCTTTACAGATGGAAAAGAATAAGCAGGCAGAACTAATACTTTAATAAAAAAAAGAACAAACCATAGTTTTAAATGCCCTAGTTGAAAGTTAAAAAGTATATGAACTGTGTTCTTGCCTCCATTATCTTAAGTAAGTTCTCTGATACCTTTGGCCTCAGTTTTCTAAGTTGTTAAAGAAAAATAAAATAATTATCCCAGTTATGTCACAGAGTTCTGTGAGAGTTATGAGAGTTAAGTGATAAACTAGGTTAACTAGTATTCTTTGAAGTATTTTAGACAGAATTCCTTCCTTCCTTCCTTCCTTCCTTCCTTCCTTCCTTCCTTCCTTCCTTCCTTCCTTCCTTCCTTCCTTCCTCCCTCCCTCCCTCCCTCCCTCCCTCCCTCCCTCCCTCCCTCCCTCCCTCCCTCCCTCCTTCCTTCCTTCCTTCCTTCCAATTTTTTTTGGTGTGTGTGTGTTTTCCCGTGCATATGTCTTGGCACATGTGGAGACAGCAGAGGACACCTGGTAGGAATTGGTAGGAATTTGTATTGTAGGAATTATTCACTGGCAATTGATAATATAAAGGATTAATATTTATTAAAGGGTTTATATAAACACTTACTGTTACAAAAATTGAACCTTAAGACAATTCCTGGAGAGTTGACTTGTCCCAAGCAGTGGATGTGGCTGTTCTCTCTCTGAGAATGCTGGAACAAAGGGGAAGGGCAGGCAGCATGCAACCAGACCTTAAAGAGGGCTGGCCACATCCATATAGGTGACCTTTAGCTTCAAAGCCATGCCTAGGTCTTGCTCAGAAGTGCCTGAACCATTACAAGTTGGTTCCTCCCTTTGACCACGTGGGTCCTGGAGATTGAGTCCAAGTCATTAGATTTGGTAGCAAGTGCTGTTACCTGCTTAGCCATCTCACTGACCAGCAATTCTGTTTTATGAGAGTCTCCCTATGAACCCAAGCTGGCCTAGATTTGTGTAGTCCTCACTTGGGTCACCATACCTGTCTAGAAAGGCAGTGGTGCCGAGACGGAAGTCTGGTACAAGTAGTCATCTGAACACTGAGGAATGTCACACTTGTTCTGATGACTGAGGGTGATGGCGTCAGGATTGAGGTGGTCGGAGTGACTTTACAGTAGGCTTTGTCCAGAGTGTTCCCATCCTTAATTGAGATTTTATCAAACCAAAAGAAGTTAAAAATACAGCTCTGATTGTACATATTCTGTAGCAATATTCCACCTAAGAGGAAAGCATTGTTACTTGAGGGATAATTGAAAGTTGAGACTATTATCAGTGCTGCTGTCATCCCAGACCTGAATTTCAACTGTATCTGAGTTTATCCTATTTCTATAAAGTCCTTGGCTTGTGGAAAATGTATATTTTAGAGTCACAATTGTGTATGAAGGTTGCTTATCAAATTAAGCTAAGTATGCTTGAAAACTGGTATGTTGATTATGAAACTGTGAAAGGTACAAGATGTTAGTCTAAAACAGTGGTTCTCAAGCTGTGGGTTGCAGCATAGCCCTTTCATAGAGGTCACTAAGACCATCAGAAAACTCAAATGTTTTCATTATTATTCTTAACAGTAGCAAAATTCCCATTATGAACTAGCAGTGAAGGCAATTTTATGGTTGGGGCCACTGTATTAAAGGGTCTCAGCATGTGGAAGGTTGAGAACCCCTGCTCTATAAGCCATGGTGTAGGCTTGCCACAGTTATAGACCCAGGGCTTGCCCTTTCTCATAGCAGCAACACAGCGACCAGGCTGTTCTAATCATAGCATGACTACTGTTGCTGTGTTGGGTGGACGGGTGTGATGAGGATCAAATATACCTTGTGTTTGGGTTTATAGCCCAAGAGAGATAGATACTTACAGTTATGAAAATTGGAGTTTAGTTTAGGATATTTGAGCTTCTAACCAGCATTCCTGTTTGCCACCTTGCCCTGGAATTGCCCTGTGATGCAAAAATGCGGATGTATTTATGAAGCATTGCTTCCTAACAAGTGTTTGCTCTGATGGGAGTCACAGCCAGATGGGGCAGATCCTGCTGTGTCCTTGAGGGTTTTGTTGTTGTTGTTTATTTTTACATTTGTATAATGAACATTGTCCAGAGCTGAGTGTGATTGTATGTTTAGACATGAATAAATCAGTTGCCTCATCCATACTCATCTAAGGAGCAGGTGCTCTGCTGATTCTTACTAGGTATACTAAAATGCATGTTTATCTCTAGTTTTTCTGTAATAAATCTGAAGACTAACTGTGTTACTGTGTAGTGTGAGGTTTCTGGCCCGAACTTTATGGCCTAGCCTCAAGGTGCAGACCTGCAGACCCGCAGACCCACAGTCCCACAGAGACACACATGTTTGTATTAATTGTACGCTGATTGACCTGGGACCCAGGCATATAACTTGCCCTTAAACTAACCTATGATTCTTGTTCAGCTATGCGGCTAGGTACCTTTCCTCAGAGCAGCATAGGTGTCCTCTGCATCTTCTTCTCTAGTGTTTCTTGTGGCATCTCTGCTCTGTGCTTTCTGTTCCCAGAGTTTTCCCAGTCTGGTAGCTCCACTCACACTTCCTGTCGGCCTTCAGCCAATCAGTGTTTTTATTAAAATAGTAGGCTGGACAATTATTTACAATGTAACATAATTCCACTACATTACCAATGTTTGACCCAGAGACCAAAATTAGTGTTCGTCTGCTTGTTAATGAAATACGATTCCTTGGGTGTTTTTCTACTAGTGCTCTAAACTAGGCAGTTGAATCAGTATTTTTAGAGTTGGGCATTAGAGGGATGAAGTATTATGTGTGTGGATCATTTAACATTTCACAGCAGATCTTGTTCTCACATCTCTATCTCCTGTAGGCCTCTGACATGAAAGGAAGCTTGTTTCACAGTCTCTAGATACAGCACAGTGAATTTGTCACCATCACCCAACTGAAGAGATGAATGAAAGAGGAACCCTCTGTGCTCTTTGCCATATGTTGATTAAGCTTTGGAGAATGACAGTCCTGTGTGTCGAGCGTTGTGTTTTACTGGGCTTTATGCTATTGTCTTTCTCGTTCCCTGAGAGAAAGGACTTTGCTGCACACTCAAGGCTTGCTGAGTAGAGTTGTATTTTTAAAAATCCCAACAACACTAATGACAGTTGGTTTCCATGGTGATAAAACTGTAAAGCCAATACAGGAAGCATCATTCCAAAGATAGATTTGGAATGAATTTAGAAATATGAGTTTTGAAAGTTGTGCTAACTATTTTAAATAAAGGAACAATATACTGTGAATTTGAAAGGAGTGAAAATTATTTAAGTAACTGAGTTTTGTCAAATTTCTGTGGGTAAATTTAGCTCATTCTTTCATAATTTGGTTTAAGCATTGCCTAAAAACACATGCATTGTTCAGACCTGGGTATAGAATGTCTTAAAGCTCATAATTCTTTTCTAGATAGCTTTCTTGGATAGCATGTATCACCAACCAGAGAGTACTTCTAACAAGTCTTTGGGAAAGCAAACAGTGTAACAGTGGCATTTAAAGAGAAAAAGTATAAATATATAGGTCTTTAGATGTCTGAGAGGTTATTTCTGAAGTACCCAAAGATAGATAGAATATACCTTTACTGGAGACCGGAAGTAGTTTGAATATTGAAAGCTTGAAGTAGAGATCATCCAGTGAGGAAATCTATAAAAGATAAAGTACCTGACTAGGGAAAGTGAACACACACTGGGAGATGCTTCTGCTAAAACTATTAACTCCTTACTTGGGCTTACAAAGCTGAAGGCATAAGTCATTGTCCTAAACCTGCAGTCACTTTGGATCCCAGTCATTTATCTGTGGGATAAGGCTAAGTATTTGGATGCAGTTGGGGATGGCAGTGGAAGTTGTAGGTCCTTCTCCAGGATCCATGACCTCACTGACACCTGGAGGTTGGCTTGGTTTCCAGTACCAGGCGTGATTTTCCTCACATTGAGCAGGTTTCTCAATCTATTTAGAAAAATACTGATTTCTCACAAGATACAAGTGCACTACTGTAACTTTAGGAATATCTTGCCGTGGTGGTCATTTTGTGGTTCATACACATCTCAGCTAGGAAGGGCTGTTCATTGTTTTTTTTCCTTTGCCATCTTACAAAGCACCTGCTTGTTAGTTTTTATTTTTACTGTTTTGTCCTACATTCTATTTTTCATAAATAAAATGTCTTTTCACTCCTTTCTTCCTAGTTCTTCTTAGGATAAATGATTTTATTTCTTAGTCTCTCTCCTACAATTTTTTCTCTTTTTTATTTAAAATTTTTTTATATCTACCTCTGCTCCCCCTCTCTTCCCTCCTCCCAGTCCCTCACAGTCCTCCTTCAGCCTCCCCCACCCCGTTCCCCCCATCCATTCCCCAAGGAGGGCAAGGAGTCCCAAAATGAGTCAGTTTAGTCTGGTGTATACAGCTGAAGTAGATCGGAGTCCCTCATCCCAGTATTAAGGCTGGGTTAGTGTTCCTCTGTAGGGAATAGGCTCCAAGATGTCAGTACATGCACAGGAACATCGTCTGATCCTACTGCAAGAGGCTCCACAAACTGCCCATGCCATTTGATGGTCCTCTACCTTTGGAGGGTTAGTTTCTTTCCATGAGGGTTCCTCAGCGATGACTTTAGGGTCAGTGGGCTCCCAAGAGCTCGAGTCAGCTGTCTCTGAGGGTCTCCTTCTTAGTATGCTCTTTTCCTTCTGGTTTGGAAAATTCATTTTTATGAATTTAACTTGAGTTCATAATTTAAAGTAAAAAATGTACAACTATCTAGCCTGCTTCTATTGTATAGCTTCATATTTAGGGCTTTTGACCGTGATAGCTCTTTCTCATCTGCCTGTCTGTGCTGTCCAGGGTAACCATTCCATTATTTCTACACAGTTAAAATTGGTTAGCAAGTGTAGACTCAGTGACTTACTGCCTTCTTCAGTAGTTCTGCTTTCTGATACAGTCTATTCTCTCGGGCTCACTTTCCTTCTCCACTATGTTTTATTAAAACTCTGCCAGCCAGACTTTATTGTTGGACGTCTTGTTTTTGTTCATCAGAAGACACTTCATTTTGACTCATGTTTTTGTATGGTAGTTTAGGTATGAATAAAATCTTGGTAAATTTATTTTAGAGCTTGAAAATATTCTTAATCTGCTCCGTCTGTTACTGTTCAGAAGTTAGATGTTCTGTATCTTCTTAGATGTTTGCTGTTTCTAGTATTCTTACCTCCCTCCTGCAGTTCTAAATTTTTGTATGGAAATATTTCACTTTAGAACAAAGAATTTATTTTAGCTTTTATTGTTGAACTGGTCTATTAGAAACAGATCACCCAGGTTGTGTAATGTGTGGGTGTATTTATATTACCTACATTTCTGAAGGTTACCTTCATGGACTATGCTAATTTTTCATTCATCATTTTTAAAAATAGCTTTTTAACTTTTGAGATGATATGTAATCACATCAATTCTCCCTTCCCTTCCCTCTTTCCAGACCCCCGTATCGCCCTCCTCCCTATGCACGCCTTCAGATTCATGAGTACACTTCTATTCGGCAGAACATGAAGCTCCTCTTACATAGACCACATCCTGGGACACACCCACAAAATCTTCATTTTTTAAAAGATCATTTTCTTTGTTTTTTTTTTTTTCTCTCAATTATTTGGGTGAAAAATTCAGCTTTCATTTATTTTATCCATTTAGAAATACATATTTCGTTCTTAAAGATTGAAAGGTTCTTTTTCTCTTTATCTTGATAACTACAGGCATGCATATGATATACCTAGAATAGTTTTATTTATCATATTTGGGACTTACTGAGTGCCTTGTATTTGAATGTCTTTCATGAATTTTGGAAGGTTTTTATTAAACATTTCTGCCCCATTCTTAGACCCTCTCAGTATCCATTTTATATCTATGGTTATCTCTCTGAAATACTCAGAAATGTAACTATACTGATACTTCATTTTTTTTTCTTTTTGGTATTTTGTTTATAAATGCCATATTGTCTTTTGAATTCACAGCGACTAGTTTGCCATCAATATCTGACAATATTTATTTCCTTGGAGATTTTTAAAGCTTTAATATGTTGGATTTCCCGTTTGTTCTATTACTATCTTTAAAAACTAGATTAAGATTGTTCTTTGGAGATTTCATATTTCCTAAGGCTGGATAATACCCTTTGTATAAGTATAAAAGGTGTTCTGCTTATTTATTCACCTGAAGTTCTTCTCATATAGCTTTTGGGTTTGATTTTGTTGTTGTTGTGTGTTTGCTGATGTTGTTTAGCCCGCAGAAAGTGCTCTACATATTTAGTGTGTGCCTTCCTGTTTCAGGCGTCTGGTCAAGGAAGTTCGTGGCAGTGTGCCTAGCCATTTGACTTTTACTTGGATAACATGCACTTAGGTTGACAACCAAAATTCACCACCACAGATAGAGATCTTATTATTTGCAGCAGTTTTAATTAGATCCTTTAAGTATTTGAGGGTAGGAATCTAGACTAGAGGTTACTTTTTAGAGAATTGTGAAGATTGGTGAGGTATGTACGGTCTCTATTCTTTCCTTCCAGGCCCCAGTCCTCTGTGTAGCCCTATGTGTCTGCCTTCAAAGATCTTTGCTCCTCTCCCCTGCTGCCAGAGCTTTCTTGCTTTTTGTAACTTAGCAAGCTCCTTCCATTCCCACTTTCCCAATCCCTGGGCATAACGGCATTGTACCCTGTAACGGGCTCTGCCCTTTCCAGCCTTCCTGTGCCGCTTCAGTCTTAGTTGTCGGGTGTCCTGATTGTCTCAGAGAGATGTTTCTCAGCCCGTCTTGTCTTTTAATTACTGTGCTCCTTGACCATAGTGATCCTTCCTTGAAGAGGCTCCCTATTCTCAATAGATCTGTATTCCGATGCTTTTCCTAACTCTTTAATGTCTTCATTCCGTGCTCTTGGCTCATACTTGTGAGAAGCAGTTGATGGTTTGACATCAGTCTTTTCTGCTGCTGTGCCTTGTAATTACAGTTTGTTACATTAGTCTGTAGTTTCCCGGGGTTTGGCTGACTTTTCCCTGTCCTATCTAAGAAAGAGTCTTGATTCTTTGCCTTAACAAAAGTCTTGTCTCTTCCAGGAAGTTATTTAGGCTTCTTTTCATTCTTTAGTTTTAATTATTTTTAAAACTGCAATTGTGCCATGAAACTAGGTTATTGTTACTTTGTGAACTTCTTAATATCTGAAGATTTTTAATAAATAACTTTTTGTAACATGGTTCACATAGAGAATGTATTTTCTTAAGCAGAACATTTTTTTTTTACAGCATTAGCTACAATATGTGGCATTTGTGAAGAATTTCTTGAGTGTCATGTGACTTGAGAATAGGTGTTATGTCCTTCTACCAAGTATCACATGGTCACTTATTGTTATTTTTTGAACACGGGATCCTACTTTCTGGAACAGTTGTAATTTCACTTCCAAATTGGAGTCAGGTGTACCACATGAATGTGTGAAACAGTACAGGAAAAATAACAAAGCTAACAGCATGATGGATGGCGATACTTAGCCTAGATGCTGGCATAAGAAAGAGTAACCAGATATGAAGCACACTATTTTGGATATATACCTCATCCAAAGACTTCATTCTCAGCTGTTGCCTATGCTCACATGTGGGCCTCATATCGCTCATTTTCTGTCTTTTTTTCCCCCCCATAGAAATCATAAATCTTTTTTTCGTATGAGACCTATAGCTTCTATATGCTGTTAGCTTAAAAATAAAACAAAAGCCAATGTCAAGACCCAAATTTTAAGTCTGAAATTAAATGTAGCTGTAGGCTAAGCCATTCTCTGGGCAGCCAGTTTGCTTTTCCTACAATAGCCTGTGCTATTTTTAAACTTGACATAGAATCTCTCAGTTTACAGTTTAATGCCTTTGTGCATAATACATAAATAAAGGGAATGAAGACCTGACTGTGTAACAGTAACTTGCTTGTGCTTTTTTGCATCTGTGTTATTAAATAAAAAGCACAAAGAGGATTCATGGAAATATGTTTTTCAGAGTTCTTCATTCGACTGCTTTAAGCTATAGATTTCTGTAAGGCACGTCTTATATAAACTTGATGTGAGGGTTCAGGTATTGTGTGTTTAGTTTATTCTCGTTTGTGAATCATGACTTTTTTGTTTCTTCTGTGACACAGCTTTCATTATCAGAAGAGCAGAATGAAGTAATGAAAAATGGCTGTGAATCTAAAGAGCTGGTCTACCTCGTACAGATTGCCTGTCAGGTAATTCCTAGGATTCACACTCTGCATAGAGTTAATTTTCCAGAGTAATTAGTAAATTGCTTACTACAATGTATTTTTCACATTGCTTAAAGACTTACAATCTACAGAAAACTGCTTCTATTGAAATGTAATTGGGCTATGAATAACTTGAAAACTAATTGCTATCTTTTTAAAAAGAGAAATTCTCATCATACAGTGCACCACTGAGGCTACAGTTGTGTGCCTTCCTAGTAATGTGGAGAAGTTTCCAGTGCTTTGGAGTATTGAGTAACAGTGATTATTAACACTGAACAGTTAGCTTTTCATAGTAGCACTGCTAAACACCAGAGCTGAAGCCATGAGTTCAATAGAATCAGTTTAATAAGAAATTTGTTCATTAAAATAAATGAGTTGTTGATCATCTGCCACGAGAAGAGGCCATTTGTCTCTGTCTCAAGTTCTTCTATAGTGATTGTTCTCCACTGCATTGGGGAATCTCATATCAGATATCCTTCATAGCAGATAGTTAAAATTCACCACAGTAGGAAAGTCACAGCTATGAAGTAGCAGTGAAATAATTTTATAGTTGGAGTCATGACAACATAACTGCTTAAAGGATCACACCACTAGGAAGGTTGAGAACCACTGTGCTGTGGTGTAACAGGGTGCATGCATGGCTTTATAGCTTGCTGCTTCTTGACTGCTCATATAGAACACGAGGCTTTCTCATAATTATGATTTTCTCATAATGAGATTTAAAATATACCATTTGAAATCAGAAATTTCTTCATCTAGTAAACATTGAGCATAAGCATACTTCAGATTCACTTACTCTACACTCATCGTGCCTTCTGCCTGTTAGTGAATTGGCTATTGGAAAGCAAATGTTGGGAGAAAGACTTTATTCTGCATGTAATTTTTTGTTTGGGGTAGAAAATAAGATACAGAATTTCTGTATTTTTAAAAACACAATAATTACGTTCATGAAGTTAAAAGTTAATAAACCTGGAAAATTCTGTTGCTTATATTATATGAGGAATATGTAAATTCTTAGTTCTTGTTTTAAACAAAAATTAAAATTAAGTACTTTTATTTTTAGGTGTTAGAACATTGTATTGAAAATAGAATTCAGCTTGTATATAATTAATATGTGTTTTGTTGCATGTCACCACAATTTCTTGGAGACATGACAATCTTTTTAGGATTTCATAAAATACTTTTGGTAAGAAAGGTATTTTCTTATTTCAAGGCTTTGAACAAAACATAGAACATATGAAACATTTCTTTTTTTATGTTATAGAAGCAAACAGCGCTTAGTGATACCCAAACTAAAGGGTTTGGGACCTCCTCCTTTCCTTTGAGTGGATAGATGACAGAGAAGTAACCTGTACATTTGAGGCTGGGCCAGGATGACATTTGTCCCAGTCTTGTCATGACTGTACTTCTAAAATTTAACACATGCAAACATGCAGGCACACGCCTCTTTAATCTTGATGATTTGTGTGAGCCAAATCCAGGCCTTTTATTTTTTGATGGTGAAACAGAATGTGAATGGTTATAGCATCAAGTAGTTGATGGGGCTTAGTGAAGGAGAGGGAAGGGAAGGAAAAAGCCAGAAAGTCTCCAATAGGCCCTTGCTATTTGAGGTCTGGCCATATTGAGAGAAATAGTAAGTTGATTTTCAAATGCAAATATTAAATACTTTTTAAAATAAACCACTACTACTAATATATGAATAGCAATCTTGTGTTCTTTCTCTACCAAACATGGTTGGTATTCTGGAATCAAGGTTTCAGTTCCCCTGCAGCATAGCACATCTTAGCATCTCTTGTCATTATCAGCCACACTTTAAATACATAATTGTTGCATGACTGCACTTCCATGTATTGCTGACCTAGATGTTAGATAGTTTTCTCATTGTAAATGTCCTCTCAAACTGTTTAAAACATTTTGGATCAGTTGTTAGTAGTATTTATTATACCAGAGTGATAATTTACTACATGATAATGATGCCATTTATCTCTTCTCTGCCTCACTGTATGTAATTACTGAAGCATCCCTTGGCTTAGTTCAGTACTCTTACCTCGTATGCCAGCCATAAGCTGTATTAAATGAGAATTTAAAAAATAATTGAAAGCCTCACTACTGACCCCTTTAATTTTACACACAAGGAAACCGAGGTTCACAGTAGTAAAGTGTCTGCCTTAAGCTCTGAGGAGTCAGTCCTCGCAGCTAGAGCTGTGAAAGTGTTCAATGTTCTCACTGCCGTCCTCACATCTACTTCCTTGCAGTGTTCAGTCCAGGATAGATTGAGAAATTGGTTAGTGTCTAGCAAAATAAGATCATCACTTCACACCACAGTAGTTAGTTCTAATTGTCACTTTGACACAGTCTGGAATCAGCTGGTGAGAGGGTCTCAATGAGGGATTGTCTAGCTCTGCTTGCCCTGTGGGCATGTCTGTTGGGAACTGACTTGATTAAGTAGCTTGATGTAGGAAAGACCCAGGCCACTATGGGCAGCACTGTCCCTTCTTTGGGTCCTGGACTGTGAAAAAGTGGAAAAGATAAGTTAAATAATAGGCATCGTGCATTTATTATTCTTTCAGTAATCTTTACTGTGGATGTGGCATGGCTATTGTAAGTGCCTGCTACACTGAGGTTTCTGCTATGATGGGCAGTAGCCTGCAATTGTGAACTAAAATAAGCCCTTCTGTCCTAAATTGCTTTTTGTTAAGAGTATTTTATCACAGCGATTGGAATGAGACAGACTCACATGGATGTAATCTCATTCATACAAGAACTGCTCATTCATACATTTTATACCTCTGCTAACTGCTACATTTTAACAATATATACTTAAAGTTCTTAAAATAAGTAATGTTGTATGTATATGGTGTGTATAGGTGAATCACAGGCATGTCTGCTGCTCTTGGAGGTCAGAAGAGGGCACTGGATCCCCTGGGGCTGGAATCTGAACCCAGGTTCTTTGCAAGAGCAGTGAATGCTAATCAAGGAGCCATCTCTCCAGCCCCAAGTTCTTTTTATTTATCTAAAATTTGTGATTGGTTATTTTACATTCTCTCTTGTTTGTTAGCTTAGAAGATAATAAATTAAATGGTCAAGGCTTTTCTGTGACACTGATTTTTTGGGTATTACCTTTGAAGTGTATCTTTGCGTGCTCTTCACAGTTTTTATTTCTTTTAAACTTATGAGTCTGGCAGTGTAACTGTGTCTTCTATACAGAATGAATCAAAACTCATTTGGCATTTCTTGATGAACTATGTGCCAGTAGCCATATGATATAACTGCTCTGTGAGATAGATGGTCTGGTTTTTATCTTGTAAGTAATGCATCCAAGATTTGGGGATGTTAGTACGCTCCACAATGTAATCATAGGTACCAAGATTTGAACCCAAGTGTAGAATGGCTGGTAGTGTAATTTCTTGGGACAGCATTATAATGCAGGTGTTGTGTAAGAGAATTTTTTTTTTGTTGTTGTTTTCAATGATATTGAAACATTTGTCTTGCAGAGAAGCTCCTTAAGTAGTATGATAAACAATGCAAAATAGCTTCAGGAAGTCCCTGAAACTGACCAGATTTACTAGCCCTGTCCCTGTCCCTGTCAGAGTAAACAATAAAAACCAGAGCCATCTCAGATAGTGCAGAGCTAAGCTTTGGGACAACACAAAAACCTATCAAAAGAGCAAAAGCTGTAAGGAAGACTTGAGACCAAACCGACTGAAGAGATCTAGAAAGGAAACCCTCCAACCTGTTAATGTGCCTGTAGGCTGTGCAATGGGCTCCAGGTTTCCAGTTTTGCAAGCTGTCACCTATGCTGGGATGAGCCTTGGTAATGCAGAGTCAGAATGACAATTTGAGTCATTTTTTCCTCCTGAAGTACCCCCACCCCCATATTTCAGTTCACCAACCTGGACTTTGGTGGTATATACACTTTGGTCTGTCATGGGAGTTTGCTCTGGGGTGAGTAGGTTTGTGTTGTGTCCCCCCAGGAAAAGTTTTGTCACAACAGTAGGCATATTTTCTCCACTCCCTTTTCATCTGTATACAAACACACACTCAGATTAAATTCTAGATCCCTTAAGGGAGATAGCCAAGGCCAACTGGGGGTAAGAGTGTAATTTTTATGATACAAAAATATTAATGCTCTATCATGGACCCAAAGCAAGTATAACAGACAATATATACCAGTCAAATCCAGTTATCTGATAAGGTGTATGTCTCCTTAGAATTAACTCTAGGGAAAGTTCTTCCAGACGATTTGAAGACCAGGTCAATGGTCCTCCAAGTCCTCTTATTAACATTATCTAAAGTTCTCATAACTGCTCTGTGCCCAGATCTTCTTGTTCTGCTTTCTTCGTTCTGCCCTACCCTTTGTGAACAAATGCATCAGCTTCTCTGAAAGAAGACACATTATCTTCTTTATGTCTTGTTTATTGCTGTGGGTGTAGCGTCTGAAAATGATGCTCTTTTTCCTCATATATTTCTTGGATTTTTTTTTTTTAAAAAAACCTTTATTTTAAAAATTGTGAAAATGAGTAAGAACTCTGTGAAATATAAGAATTGTTATATGGACAGAAACTTCACTGTCTTCCATGTTGAAAACTGAATTAAACGCAATCAATTATGGAATGAAGCACTTGTGAGTATGTCAGTGGAATTTAGTATTAAACGCTTTTTTAAATTTTACTTTAAGCAAATCAGTACTATTTTTAAAGTAAATTCTTTTATTTATTTCACATCCTGGCTGCTGTTACCCTCCTACCTCTCCTCCCAGGTTAGTCCCCTTCCCCAACTCCATTTCTGTTCAGGAAAGGGCAGGTCTCCCATGATTATCAACAAAACATGGCATATTGAGTTGCAGTAAGACCAAGAACTTTCTCATGTATTAAAACTGGGCAAGGCAACCCAGTATGAGGAGTAGGATCCCAACGCCAGTAAAAGAATTGGAGACGGCCCTGTTCCCAACAGTAGGAGTTATACAAGAGAACCAAGCTATACAGTGCAGCATTTATGCAGAGTGCCTAGTCCCTTGCAGTCTCTCTGGTTGTTGTTGGTTTAGTCCCTGTGAGCCCTATGAGCTCAGGTTAGTTGATTCTGTGAAGCTTTCTTGTGGTATCCTAGACCTTTCTGGCACCTACAATTCTTTTTTCCCCTTATCTATAGGATTCCCTCAACTCCGCCTGTTGCTTGGCTGTGGGTCTGCATCTGTTTTCATCAGTTGTAGTTGGGCCCAGCACCAATCTGGTCACAGGAGATGGCCAGGCTATATATCAGTGCTAGGAGTCTTAGCTGGGGTCATCCTGGTAGATTCCTGTGCCAGGTTTTACTTGACCCTGAAAGGCCCCTTCTCTCCGATAATCTCTTCAGTACTACTTCCCTCTGCCTCTCCCCAGCCCTGACTACCCATGGTTCCGTTTTCACCAGCCTGCTCTCGTCCACTCATGAAGTTTCTTTTGTTTCCCCTTCCCAGGGAGATCCAGGCGTTCCTCCGTGACTCTTCCTTGTTACCTAGTCTCTGGAACTGTGGATTGTAGCACCGTTATTCCTTATTTTACAGCTAATATCCACTTATGAGTGAGCACATACAATGTTTGTCTTTCTTGGTGTGGTTTACCTCACTTGGTATGATTTACTTTTGAGTTCCATCCATTTACCTTCAAGTTTCCTGGTGCCCTGAGCAATACTTCATTGTGTGATGTAACTTATTTTCTTTATCCACTCCTCCTCAGTTGAGGGGCATCTAAGTTGTTTTCAGGTTGTGGTGATTACAAATAAAGCTGTTTTGAGCATAGTGGAGCAAATTTCCTTGTGGTATGTGATTGGAGATATGCCTAAGAATGGTATAGCTGAATCTTGGTGGTAGATTGACTCCTACGTTTCTGATTAGCTGCTACATTGACTTCCAAAGTGGCTGTATCTATCAGCCTGCACAAAACTCAGGTCCAAGTGGCTCAAAAATCTCAGCATAAATCCAGATACACTGACCGTGGTAGAAGACAAAGTAGGAAATAATCTCTAATGCATTGGCACAGAGACCACTTTCTGAACAGGGCACCAATAGCACAAGCACTAAAGACAGACAATATATGGGACCTCATGAAACTGGAAAGTTTATGTAAGGCCGAGGACACCGTAAGGGTAAAACAGTGGCCTAGAGAATGGGAAAAAATCTTCACCAACCCTATCAGACAGAGAGCTGATTCGAAAAATATATAAATAATTTAAGAAACTAGATATGATTAAATCAAATAATCTAATTAAAAAAATTGGGTACAGATCTGATCAGAATTCTCAACTGAAGAACCTCAAATGACCGAGAAACACCTAAGGAGATGTTCAACATCCCTAGCCATCAGGAAGATGCAAATCAAAATGAACCTGTGATTCTATCTTCCACCCGTCAGAAGGGCTAAGGTCAGAAACAGATGTCAGCCTATGCTGGAGAGGATGCGGAGCAAGAGGAACACTCCTCCACTGCTAGAGGGACTGCAAACTTATACAGCCACTTGGATGTCACTATGGTGTCTCAGTATTAATATTAATGTGACAAATTTAAACATTCTAACATGTCAGCTGAAAATTTCATTTTGATCTATTTATAGTTTCTTTGGTAGAAGGATAATTCTTATTTAATAAAATAAGCATATTTTATTCTATTGCTTTAGAGTAGATGATACTAACATTCTTTTTAAAGTTTATTTTTATTTAATTGTATGCATGTGTGATGCTGACATGAATTGATGTGTCACCTGCATATAGAAGGCAGAGGGTATGATATCTTTTGAAACTGGAGTTATAGGGAATTGACAACTGTGATGTGGGTGCTGGGAACCAAGTCCCAGTCATGTGGAGGAGCAGTAAGCACTCTTAACCGCTGAGCCATCTCTCTAGCCCCAGACATTAGTAATTCTTATTGAAAGACACTAACTACATTTTCGCTGTAATGAAGATTTATTCTGATTCGTTATTTCTCTTTTCTCAAGATAATATCTAAGCATTATAGGAGTCTCAGGGTTCTTTTTTGTCATGGTGGTAGAGCAGACAGCTGGTTTCTAGGGAATGCCTCCTCTCAAAATATCTCCTCTATTCTGGTGTTCTCATGCTTGACATTCCACCACAGAAATACGTTCCTTGTATTAAATATCTCCTCTCAACGTCCTCCACTTAGCAAACACTGTTACTATCACAGTTGATTGAGTGTTAACATTCAGAGAGCATCTGTGTGTGAGCAAAATACATAGGCAGACTTCAGGTCTACTAATTTAAACGTTGTACAGCCTATGTGAGATGGAAGTGTTGTTATTCCATTTCACTGTTGCTCACAGGTGCCCAGCATTGTGTCAGGTTCTGTATTGATCATTGTCCAACCTAAGATTTAGGTTATTGTAATTTTTTTTCTGAATTTCATAATTGATAGCAACTGCCATTTTTCAGATTAACTTTTCTTAAACAAAAGAATTCCAAAATCATGGGTAATGACTGTTCTCAGAAAGAATAGCAAATATTTCCTTTTTTTCCTTAGACTTGTTAAGACTTACTGATTTTTTTGACATCATTGAATGGTAATAATTACTGGTTAGTAATAATTTAAGATAAAAATTAGTAGAAAATTAAAATTGTTAGAGATATAATGAAGGATTTTTCATTGTTCCTTTACAATATTATTAAAGTATTCCAGTTGTTATTTTATTTATACTTCTCAGATCACCAATATAAAAAACAAAGTCTTACTTTAAAGTTGCTCATCATGTAAGATCTTTGACAATTTTGCCTAGTAAATTTGATGACATTTAGGTGGTTTTCAAAATCTGTATTACATACTGTTCTGATGTCATAAGCAATTTCTCATATGCTTATTCTTATCTGTGTCTTCCTGGTGAGGTATTTGTTAGGTATTTTTCTACTTTTAAATTAGGCAGTTCTTTTTCTCTTTTTAGGAATTCTCTGTGTGTTTTGAATCATAAGCTTTTGTCTATTTTTCAGGTAGGCTAATGTTGGCCTTGTAGGCTAATTTAGGAAGTGTCCTCTCTGTTTTCTGGAACAGATTCTAGATATGTGGTATATTTTCTGCCTTTAGGTATCTGGGAAATTTTATGAGTGAATTCATTAGTGCTTGTTGCTGTTTTTTTAGGTATATTAAATGTTATTTCAATAGCTTCAGTATCTGTATGCTTACTTGAACTGTGAATCTCTGTGTATGGGGTTGACAGCTCTGAGGTGCTCAGATTTTCCCTCTGTGTTCGGTCACCTCTAGCTTTATCGCTGCTTCATTTTTTTGTATTAGGAGTTTGCTTTCTTCCTCCCCATCCACCTCTACTCCTCAATTAAAATGGGTAGCTCATTAACGTTATTGATGTTTTCAAAGAATTGTCTTTGTTTTACTAATTTCTGGCTTTCAGTTGTAGACATGTATTCTTAGTAGCCTGGAAGCAAAGGTTATATGGTCTCTATCTTTTTAAACTTTCTTTAAAGTCTGATGGTCTAATAGCAAATATGTGGTCTCTATCCCTTCAAACTTTCTTTAGTGTGTTTTATACCACAGAATGTGGTACTAAGTGTTTGGTGAATCTGAGAAGCACATGTCATCTGCTTGTTAGTAGTCTGTTTGGTCAGTTAAGTTGTGGTGACAGTCTTCTAGGTCTGTCCACCTGACATGCAGATATGGTTATACTCTCTACCTGCAATAGATTACCTGTTTCCTCCTTGCATTTTTTTCTATTTCATCTTATTTAGTGTGTGTGTGTGTGTGTGTGTGTGTGTGTGTGTGAGAGAGAGAGAGAGAGAGAGAGAGAGAGAGAGAGAGAGTTTTACCTGTTGTGCGGTATATAAGAGCATCTGATCCTCTGTAACTAGAAAATCAGTTATTAACTGTCATGTGGGTGGGTCCCAGTGCTTCTAAGCTCCTAACTGCTGAGCCATCACCCCCTCCCCACACCCCACTTCAGTTACATGCACATGCACACACATGCACACACACACACCTACCTAATGTTTCTTAGTCTTTACAGAGTATGTGTGTGTACAGTGTACAGTGCCCATTACACATTCCATTATACATTATACACACAGTGGAATAGTATTCAACCTTAAAAGAAAGAAGGTTATTTTTGTAGGGATTTTTATTTTAATGGATGCTTGGTAGTAGTACACAAAAATGAACTTAAAATTGGCTAAGCCATTACATAGCCCAAAGTATGTTGTGTTTGAATTCTTTTTGAAGATATAGTTTAGATATCTGTGAAGAAAAAAACATCCTAAGGGACCAGACTAACCAACCATACTTTTGTAATTCTAACCTTTAGTACTTACCATTTTTGTGAGAGAATGTTAGCTTGGTGCCTGTGGAGGTCAGAAGGCTGCATTGTAGCCCCTGAACTGGAGTTACGTGTGGTTGTAAGCCACCATATGGGCTCTGGGAATCAAATCTTTCTTCTCCTCAGACACAGTCAGTGCTCTTAGCCACTGAGCCATCTCATTACTTATTATTTATTCCTCCTGTCTATCTACAACGTTACCTTGTTTACCAGTACCTCCTGACTTCTTCCCCACTCCCATCTTCAACCTCTGATAACTGCCATCTTGCTGTCTATAACATCCTTGTTACAAATGTCTTTTCTTTACTGTCGGGTCCTCCTTCCTTCCTTCCTTCCTTCCTTCCTTCCTTCCTTCCTTCCTTCCTTCCTTCCTTCCTTCCTTCCTTCCTTCCTTCCTCCCTCCCTCCCTCCCTCCCTCCCTCCCTCCCTCCCTCCCTCCCTCCCTCTCTCCCTTATTTGTGTGTGTGTGTGTATATGTGTGTGTGTGTGTGTGTGTGTGTGAGAGAGAGAGAGAGAGAGAGAGAGAGAGAGAGAGAGAGAGAGAGAGAGAGAGAGAGGGAGGGAGGGAGGGAGGGAGGGAGGGAGGGGGAGAGAGGGAGGGAGGGAGGGGGGAATGTGAATGGCATATATAATGGAATAATACTCTGTTATCCATATAAAACATTTAGGTTGTTTTTCCAGTTTGGTCTTTAAACAGGAACATAGGTATTTCTTTGACATATTAATGTCAGTTATATACCCAGTATTGGAGTGGAATAATGTTTTTAAAGTTGAACTTCTATAGTGTTTAGCAGCTGCACTAATTTATATTACCACCAGGAGCACACAAAGGTTTCCTTTTCTCTTGTTTTCTCCAAATGTCACCTTTATCCCACTTAGTGTGATAAGCTGACCTGAGTGGGGTGATGCCTCTTTGTATATCTAATTTGCATTTACTTACAGTTAATGATACTGACATTTATTTTATGTGCCTATTGTTTCTTTGTATAACTTCTTTTAAGAGTTATTTATTTAGGGCTAGTACTCATTTTTAATCAGATTATTATTACTCTGAAGTTTAATGCCCTGTCAGACATATAGTTTATTAGTTTTTATTTTGAGTTTATTTTCTAGGCTTAATGTTATACACATAGTATATACACGTATATATCCAACATAATAGCAAAATGCATTCTGATTAGATGTTTTTAGACTACTAGGTGTTGATGAGAGCTACCACGATAGGCTGAGAAGGGATGGGGAGGAAGGGGCTTCAAGAGAGGTGTGGTCAGTTTACCCTTTCACACTGGAGATGGGATACTGACCAGCCCACATATACACATGGACACTGACTCTCCCAAAGGGTTTTTCTTTCTTTTATTCTTCAAGGAGCTCCAGCTTCCTTTACCATACTAACTAACCAAGAAATTAATTTTGCTCTTCTATGATTTAGGAAATATACTGTTCCCTAAAGTTACTCAGTGGTTCTTTCTGTAGATTGAGAGTCACATGGCATCTTACCCCTAGCAGCTATGTTGAGTGAATAGCAGTAGACTTTGGAGAGTAGTAGGGAGAGGACTGACGGAGGGTACCATCTTACTTGTGTAAGTATTGACCTTGTGTTTGAATATGATTCACTGGAATGTTTGGAGCAGAGCTTCTTATCATCATTAAGTTAATAGAAACTTTTTATTAGGAAACACAAAGTTTCATGACCAAAATACCATTGGAGAATAAAAGCCTGATCTTAAGCATTTTGAAAAACAAAAGAATTTATTGGAATATTGTTTTTTACTCATAGGGCAAAAGTTGGATTGTTAAAAGAAGTTATGAAGATTTCCGGGTACTTGATAAACATCTTCATCTCTGCATTTATGACCGTCGATTTTCTCAGCTCTCAGAGCTTCCCCGGTCTGATATCCTGAAGGACAGTCCTGAGGTAATCACTTAGCACCCTGTAGAAATAATGACGTGGGAATTAGCCAAAATTTTTGTCATTGTGGAATTCAAGAGTACCAAGGATTCTTGGGATTGCTTATTTCAGAAGAAAGACTTAGTAAGATGTTTAGAAATAAATGAGTATCAGTGAATATTTTATGAGGGTGGGAAAACCTTATAATGATGATGTTAATAACCAATATGTATTAGCAGATCATTCTTCCAGGAATGTGAAAATATTCAAAAGCCAAAGATAATAATTTGCTAATGGACTCCATACTGAAGCAGCATTATTTGGTTTATGTTGATGGCATACTGTGTCTATGCACTTATTTTCACTTCTGCAAAATATGTAAAAACATAAAACAGTTTAAATCATTTGTATAAAGAAATTCTTTTTTATGCCAGTAATGAAAAGTACAGTTGGAATAAAGACCGTGAGTAATATTTGAAAGTAAATCAAATACATTTTATGGGAAAACAAAACATAACCACAACCCTTGTATAGGATGACCGTGGAACAGGGTGAGTATTAATCTTATATACAAACATGAAATAAACAGAGTAGCTGAAGACATTGCAGAAAGGCCTTCGGAAGTGAGGTTACTTCTGGGGCAGGTGAGAATACGTCCATGAAATGACAGCATGTTTTTGTAACATAAAATAATTAAATCTTTGAAGTAAAGTCTCATGTACATCCATAATAGCAGATCTGAATAACTGGACTACACAGATAAAGGAGATAGCTACAGAGACTTAGTGAGCTAGGATCCCACATCGTGAGCATGTAGCCCCTGGAACGATCAGAAAGTTAAGTTGTGAGAAGACATTTGGAATTGTAGAGAATAGGTACAAAGTAATCCTTACTCATAGAAGTTAAAGGAGGAGAGAGGATGTAGGGAAGTATTAAAAATTAATCTAAACAACTTCTTAGATAAAGAAAACCATGTTTTCAGTTCCAGTGGGCTTCATTAAATGCTCCAAAATAACTGAGTGAAAAGCCTCATACATGTCTTAATTGCTGTTCTGTTGCTTTCATTTTGTGTTTGTTTGTTTTTGGTGGCTCTTCTGGGGGCCTGCCACCCAGCTTCCAAATAAATCACACGTGCAGTCTTATTCCTTCTTGTGAATTGGCCTTAGCTTGGCTTGTTTCTTGCCAGCTTTTCTTAACTTACACTATCTCGTCTGTCTTTGGCCTCTGGGTTTTTACCTTTGTCTGTTTCTGTACACCTTCCTTTCCTTCTCTCTTTGTGTTTTGCTGGGTAGCTGCGTGACTGGACCCTGATGTCCTTCACCTTCTTCTCATCCTACATCTTTTCTTCTCCTACTTATTCTCTTTTTGCCAATCCTGCCTGTCTTTCTCGTTCCTTGCTACTAGTTGTATAGATCTTTGTCAGACCATCAGGTGTTTTAGACAGACAAAGAAACACAGCTTCACAGAGTTAAACAAATGCAACATAAAAGAATGTAACACATCTTTGCATCAGTAAACAAATATTCCACAGCATAAATAAATGTAACACATCTTAAAATAATATTCTGCAACAGTTGCTGTGACAAAATACCTTAACGAAAGCAACCTAAGGAAGAAAGGATTTACTTTGGCTTTCCCTTAAGAGATACAGTCATGTCAAGGAAGATACAACAGCTTTCAAGGAAGTAATGGTAGTAGGAGTAGGTGGCCAGCTGGTCACATTCCATGCACAGGGAAAACAGGAAATAGATATGGGTTATAAAGCCTGAAGGCTTGCCCCATTGACCTGTTTCATACAACAGGCTCCACCTCCTGAAGGTTCTACAACCTTTCAGAGAGCACCGTCATGTAGGAAGCCAGTTTTGAAATACATAAGAATACTGGAGACAGTTAGCCATCTCTCAATACAAAATACCTTTGGTCCACCTTCAAAAGACCCAGTAGTCTTCGATAGTACCAACACTTCAAATGCCTATTTTTTTTTTATGAGACTTAAGACATTCTCTTAAGTGTGATGTCCTGCAAAATTGAAAATCGAATTGACATAATTCTAACATATAATGGCACAGAGTAGACATTTCCATTCCAGTGCGGATAGATGGACAGAGTAAAGCAGGACTTGACGAAAGTGAGACCAAAATCCATCAGGGAAAACACCCAATCCTGTGGTTCAGTATCTAACGTCTGGGACTGGTGATGGGGTCGCCTTAGTGACAGAGATGTCAGTCAGCCCCACCCCTCTAGCTCTGCTGCCTACAGCAGATATATCTCTAGGATGTTCATGTTTGCCTTCATGGCTCTCAGGAACTGGATTAAAACTGAATTCCTCAATCTTGTATCTTTCATACCTGCAAAAACTAGCATCTTGATAGATTCTGCTGTCTCCTCAGGTGGAACTTGGCCTTTTGGTTGTACTTTTGTTTTTTGTCTCGACCAGCGAGACTAGTTATTCGAGGGTCTTCAAAGAGGTACCACTTGAAATACCAATGGGGGTGAGAGAGAAAGGAGACCAAGCACACTAAGAAAGACAGAGTCAGTCTAGATCATGTCAAGGTCTCGTTTATTGAACAAAAGGCAGCACTATTTATACCCTAACGGGGGCATGCCCATGCAAATTAGGTGTATATGTGCACGGACCAATAAGGGCCTAGGGGGCAAAGCCCCCAGTGGGGAGGGGTTTAAGGGGAAGGCGGGAACCTGTCTTCTTTGTTTTGTTCTCAACTTGGTCCACCACCATTTTTTTAATTTCGCACCCTTACAATCGCTAGCCAGGAAGGAGCAGGGACGGTTAGTTGCAGGGAGGGGTGAGTGACTTGCTATTTTTGGCCACTGTGCTTAACAATACCAGGAAATAGCCTAAAAGGGACATCTTGTGGTTCTTTAGAGAACTGCCTTTAGCAAAACCAGGAAAGAATCTCTTGCCAGCAGCGCAATGTGCTTAAAAACCATGAAACGGTCACTGCTTTATACGATGCCTCCAACAGTTTTTGAGATCTTTATCTAAATTAAAAAAAATTTCTTTGAGAATTTCATAGATGGATACAGTGGAATAAGTACATCTCTTTATTTCTCCTTTCACCTTCCCCATACCCTCCAAAACATGTCCCTCCATGCCTTCTTTTGATGACACACTAAGTTTAGTTAGTGGTTATGTGGGTGTGTGGCCATCCATTGGAATATCGGAAACTTATCATGGTCATAGTCTTCAAGCAGAATGATTCTCTCCTCTTCTCTAAATCTGTCAATTGCCAATTGCTCCTCAGTAAGGAAGTGGACATGTCTGCCCCATCTATGCTGGGATTTTGGGTGGTTTGATCTTGCACGTAAGCACAGCTAGTATGATGAATACAGTACCATTTCATATGTGGAAGGCAGGATTTCCATATCACTCCTCCTTTACCTGTAGCATTTAAACTGTTTAATATTCCTCCTATTCCACGCTGTTCTCAGAGCCTTCTTGGTGAAGATAGGTCCCTTAGTGCTGAGCAATCTGTTGCTTCTTCTTAACACTTTGACCACTGTCTACATTGACTGCTGCCCATGGTGGGGATGTGTTGGGGTGAGCAGCTTCTCAGACCAATGTTAGGAGCACTGCTCCCATCCATGAAGATTCATATAAATATTTAGAAGACAATTTGCCATTTGGCAAAATAACAATCACACATAATATCTTAAGGTCTGTGACTTTATAATCCATGTATGGGCTTTGGACACAGAGTGTTGTACCAGACATGATGTTTTCTCCTGTGGAGAAGATATCAACTCCAGTTAGAAAGTGCTTAGCCATCCTGCAACTGTTGAATCACGGTTGAACTAGTGGGCACTTTTTACCTGGCATGTAGGTACTTGTGACATGAAAAACTCAGCTCAGAGTAAGAGTTGTAATATCTTTTCTCTGTTATCTCACACCCCAATACAAGCCTACATAGTACTTTCCAGCACTATGAAAGTTAGCCACCAAGGGGTCAGGGCTCTTGGTTGGGTTGAGATTGGTTTATGCATGTTAGACCACAGTTTAACAGCTTTTATGTGCTGTAAGCACTTCCTAGGCAGTTACTTTCCAGGGTTAGGAAAGTCCGTTAGGAGCTTTGGTGAGTGGGATCCTGCTCTCAGGTTCCTTTCTTACTGTACAGAACAGGAGGCTTCTGTTTAATGGAGCTAGTTCCTTTGTCAGTTATAGGTCTTTGTCAGTTATACTCACCTTGTTTACAGCTTTAAACTTGTTCACACAGGAAAAAGGTCCTCAGGAAACCCCATTATTAATTTCTCTGTTCTCTGCTTGTTACTCTCTGATATTGTGATCTGAATGAGATCAGTGAGCGATGTTGGCTTGCCTTTATGTTTTCTCTGTCCATCACAATACGTCATTGCTGTTGAACTCAGCCTCCAGTTCTTGAGACACAGGCAGAATGTATCTGTATGCTGCCAGAATATAACCCCAAATGGCCTCTGATCTAGTTCTCATAGACTCCTCTCGAAGCTTCCTGGGCTAAGCCTTCAGTTTATAGTTTGTGTGTGTGTGTTTGGGGGGGGGGATATTTTTAAATATAATAAAAACAATTGGAGCTATCAGAGGGATCTACCCACAGTCAGTCTAGGAGGATCAGACAGTGGTAACTCACACCTTTAATCCCAGTACAGGGAATATCCCAGGAGTGGTGACGTATACCCTCAATTCAATCTGAGTTCGAGGTCATCTTAGTTTACAGGAGTTCCAGGCTCCCAGGCAGGCAGTGGTGGTGCTACGCCTTAACTGAGTGAAGAAAGTATTTAAGGTAGGCATGGGAAGGCAGAGCAAGCAGAAGAAGCCATGGCTCACACTGTTAGTCCCAGCACTTGGGAAGCAGAGGCAAGAGAATCTCTGTGAGTTCAAAGCCAGCCTGATCTTCAAAGCAAGTTCCAGGACAGTCAGGACTGTTACACAGAAAACTGTGGAAAAAACAAACAAACAAAAAGCAAAGAAAGACTGGAGGAGGTGGACCTGTGCTCTGATATTTCTGTTTTTATTATATTTGAATATATCCCCACATTTGTGTGTGTGTGTGTGTGTGTGTGTGTGTGTGTGTGTGTGTGTGTGTGTATGCATTCTGACCCCCCCACCAGAATGGCTGGTTCAGTTCTGCTTACAGCAGATTAGGTCTTTGCTACCCAAATCTCGAAACTCTTCACCACATTCCTCTTTGAAACAGTTCCCTAAAAACAATATGGTCAGATTTAGCACAGCAAGAGCTTCATTTTTTCTATAAACTTCTGTCTACATTCTTATTAAAGTGCCCTGACCAAAACAACATACACACACACACACACACACACGCACATGCACACGCACACGCACACGCACGCACACACACACCAACGAAAGAAAACAAACTTAAGGGGAAAGGACATATTTTGGCTTACGTTTCCAGAGAGCCTCAGTCTGTGTGGGGAGGGGGCCGTGGCAAGAGCAGGAACTCATCTGTTCCCATTGCCTTCACACTAGAAGTGGAGGGTGAACAGGCTGTAAAGACTTGTGGTCTGTGTCATCACTGCCTGGATTGTCATGTTCCAGAACAGTGGGCTGTACTGTGATGTAGGATTACATGAATACGGCTGCTCCTGTACAGTAAAGAGGAACATGGGGAAAGCTAGGCAAAAGAGCCTCGGATGTGTATCTTTTAATAAATACCTTTGTGTTTTCCATACAAAAATAGAAAAAGAAAATCATAAAATTAGAACCTGTACAGTATGGCCCTCGATAATAAGGTGTTAAAAGCTAACAATCCCACAATAAATAGTGGTTGAACTATGGTGTAAAAAGTGCCATCATTTCACTGGTAATCTTCTATAACTTCAGTGAAGGATTTCCTATAACTTTTTAAGTGTTTGAGATAAGGTCTCACTGTACAGTCCTGGTTGGCCTCACCAAAATCCTCCTGCCTCGGCTTCCTGGGTGCTGGAATTAAAGATGTGTGCTACCATACCACCCAGTGTAATTATTAAGTGCCTAAAGATTTGTAGGGTTTTTTTTTCCTTCCAAAAGTAACCAGTTTGCAAAAAGCAAAGAGTTAGTGTTTTCTGTGAGTTACAGTGAGCCTTTCTTTCCAGACTGTCACTCAGATGCTTGGGACTTACCTGTCACGCCTCTCAACTATTGCTGGAAACAAGATCAACTGTGGGCCTGCCCTCACCTGGATGGAGGTATCTGTCTAAGTGTGTCTGATCAGAGTTTATTCTAGAATGATTTACTTAAGGAATTTTTTTAGTAATCTGATAATTGATAAGTTTCCCAGATACATAATGTTCTCATCTTTCAGGAGAATTGATACTTGATATATTTTATTTTGATTTTAATATATTCACATGTCTGCATGTGTGCTGTTTGTGTTCCCGGTGCCCCAAATGGCCTGAAGAGGGCTTTAGGTGCCCTCAAATTGAAGTTATAAATGGCATGAACCAACATTTGAGTGCTGAGAGTTAATCGTTAGAGTGCCTAGTGCTCTTAAATGCTGAGCCATTCCTCCAGCATGGTATCTGATATTCTGACATTAAATCTATCTTTTTAATTAAAAATAATTTAAATATATTTTATACATCTATTTATAAAAGATTTAAAACATATTTTAGATAAAATATAATAACTTATGAATCTGTTTATAAAAAACATATATGTATTATGTTAATGTATACATTTAATAAGCTATTTGTTTAATAATTGAAAATATTTTCATGAACAAATAGCCTTTTAGAGGGCCAAATTTAATAGTGCCTTAAGATAATTATTGTCAATTTGTATATGTAGAATTGTGTATATTATTTCCTCTCAAAAGTTGAGATACTACAAAAAAAGGATATGGCGTCCTGAGCCGGCCTGCTTGAACTAAAACTATCATTTTATCTTGTTGGTTGAGTGATTTTGGATTTAATTTTTCTTAAATTACATAACTTTCTCCAGTTTTTCATTTTTACCTTTACATGAAGGTAATGACAGTTTATTTTGGGATTATGAGAATTAAGTAAGAACCTGTACATTCTGTGCACAGTGCACAGCACAGTATATGTCATATCTTAGCTACCTAGTAAGTGATGGGGTTTTAACGATTTTTGTTAAATTTGTGAGGTGGTGCACACAGAACCTGTGTGAAAGTCAGAAGACAACTTGCAGAAGTTGCTTATCTCTCGCACCACGTGGGTCTGAAGGGCTCAAACAACCTGCTCAGATGTGTTGGCAAGTGTGTTAACTGGCTGAGTGGTCTTGCTGGCTCATAAATGACAGATTTTTTTTTTTTCTTTAAAAAGACTTTCGGGGCTTATTGTCTCTCTAAATTGAATCTTCATTTATGGGTAGGCAAGTCACATGTCTTTAAACATCCGTGGTACTTGGTTTTTGCTGTAGATTGACAATAAGGGAAACCATCTTCTAGTTCACGAGGAGTCGTCCATCAACACTCCTGCAGTTGGCGCTGCTCATGTCATCAAGCGGTACACTGCTCGGGCCCCTGATGAACTGACCTTAGAGGTAAATGATTGGAAACTGCTAATTGTTTCCGATCCTTGCACCCTTTATAGCCTGTCTCTAGCTACTTCTAAGAATTCACTTAAGTAAAATAATAGTACTAATAGTAGTAAAGACGTGAGATTTTTCTCTGCTCTTTTATCTTTCAGTCTGAAAAGCTTTCTAATTTTGTTTAAATGAGTATATTTATCCTTCAGCTTTTAGGTCTTACTTTTTGGGCTTACTCCATGGGAATTGCATACTCTAAAGCAGGGTTGGATGCCATTCCCAGCGGCTCTCGTCAGTCTGACACACAATCATGGTTGCCTTGTTTACCTCAGTAAACATAGTAGCTCGTACTTACAGGAAAGCTAGTTATCAGAGAAGAGCTAGGTGTACAATGAGCATTTCTTGCTGTCATACACAGAAGGAGCAGAGCTGACTGATAAGAGACAGACGGATGCAACAGGTTTTTATTCACCAGTGGTCCATGTAACATCCTTTACTTGCGGTTCTGTTCACAATGACCAAGTTATGTCATCAGCCTAGTTGTCCATCGGTAGGTGAATGGAGAAAGAAAATGTAACATGTCACAATGAAGCTTCATTCAGCTATGAAAAAGGGCAATATTATGCCATTTTCAGGTTAATGGAGGGAACTTGGAACCATCATTTTAAATGAAATAAACCAGACTTAGAAAGACAAATATCACATTTCTTTCATATATGGAATGTAGAATTAAATCTATCTGCCTATTATTGATCAGATATGAAAGCAAAGAAGGAAGCCAGTAGGAGATAGTAGGAAAGGGTAACAAGATGAGTGTGACCCAATGGCATGGTCTACTTGTGTGAAAATATAATGAAGCCCACACATCAGACATGTACTAATAAAAATTGAAAAAAAAAATAGAGCAGCTAAATCAAACTGCTTATTACAAGAATGAAAAGTTTGATCATGCTGAGGTCTGAAACATGTCTTTCTGGTTTTTATTTTTATTCTGCATTTATGTTCATCCTTGGCGTATAATAAATAATAAATGTGTGTTGATTAAACAAATAAACGAAAGAACTGTGCAAAAATTTTACAGCATAGAATAAGAACTATTCTCAAACTAAACTGTTAGGCTTTGCATATAAAAATGTAAGCATTGAAAGATACTATGATTCTTAACAAATATGACTTTGAGAAATTAATGCAACCATAAAAAGACAGATTTCTGAACACAAACTATAGTAGTGATAGTCTTACAGACTTAGCTCTGTCGTCATTTTCTTTTTTAATTTTGATTCTTATTTTGGAATTAACCGTACTGAAAATTACGTTTTGTCATAAAATAAACGTGTTAATAAATTAATTTTAATACTAAGCATTGTGGCACATGCCTTTGATCCCAGCACTTGAGAGGCAGATAGGCAATTCTCTGTGCATTTGAGGCCAGCTTGTCTATATAGTGAATTCTAGGACAACCAGGGCTGCTTAGTGAGATCTCCTTTCAGTACATAAATAAATAGAAATTAATTTGAATGTTTTATACAAAGTATTATATCATTAAACACTTATCATAGGAAAATAACCATAGTTTTACCATTTTAATACTTAATATGTAAGTTTTTTATTTTTAAGTTTAATACTTTTTTTAAGGATTTATATTTATTTTAAAGACTGTCTGAGAATTTCATGTATGCATGCAGAGAATTGTCATATGCATCCCCCTTTCTTCCCTTCACCTCCTCTTCAGTTTCCCCCTAACATTTCTTCCTTTCTGGTCTCCTGCTCTTCTTTCTTAGTAACCTATTAACTCCAGTTAGTGTTGCCCATATGTGCAATTTGATTAAGTAGTATATCCTTTATTAAATATGCAATCGAAAATTTTTATTTATGATTTGTTCATTTGTATAAACTTACACATTGCCTTTTTATATTGAAAAAGTTTGATTCTTTAGCAGAGTAATAGTGTCACTTACTGATAGTGGAGTTAGCAGGTTTGTATTTATCAAGTACTCATCTGAAGCTTTTTTTCTATGTGATTAAATAAGGTATGTCAAGTATTCAGTCCTGTGTTTGTATGCACATGGTGATCAGTGCTAATAGATACTATTATTCCAAATATGTGGATTTAATGCTGTCTTTTAGCCATGACTTTGATCGCTGACAATAACAGCAAGTACAAAGTTCTAAAGCTCCTTCACTGACATCTTAATAAAATGAAAACACCGTTGAGTCAGAAATGAATTGCTATACATAACCCAAGCATCTGGCTTGGCTCTTTAGGACTAGAGTACATGTGGTTTGCCTCTGTGATCACATGGCTGGCCGTTTCCACCAGCAGCACAAAAACCATTATACAGAGTTTATCCTGATGCCTGTTGTTTGCACCATGGTATAGCAAAACCATCATAAGCTGGGAACTGTGTTTTAACAGAAGTGGTAGTGATGGTGGTGGAGTAATGCCTCACTTTAAAAATGTATTATACTGGGGTTGAGGCGATGACATGCCAGTTGAGAACACTAATTGCTATCACAAGGACTACGGCTTGGTTCCTAGAACCCCTATGATGGTTCACAACCATCATACTTCTAGTTCCAAAGGATCTGATGCCCTCTTCTGATCAGGTACCAGACACACACGTCATAAAGCAAAACACTGTGCAGGAAAATACATCTTTAAAAATCATTTTACTGAAATCTCAATGTTTTGAAAGTACTCACGTCTGCTAGCTGGATCAGTTTGGTGCTATTTACCTTTCATTAGAATCCCCTTTTTAGTAAATGGTAAGACTGTTAAAATTATTTTTTAAAAGTTAGTATGTTTTTCAGAATTATTAAAACTTAAAATAGTACTTTGCTCTTTTATACTATATATATCTTCATTATAGATAAAGCAATTGGTTTAAAATTTATCAAAAAAATGTTTTACTTAAAATTTTGATTCTTGCAGGTGGGAGACATCGTTTCTGTAATTGATATGCCTCCCAAAGTATTAAGTACATGGTGGAGAGGCAAGCATGGATTTCAGGTAAGCAGCAGATGTGCTGACTGAGAGAAAACTAAAGAACATCTTCTATTTGTCCTGTCAGTGTAGCTATTTACAAGATGCGCCAGGAGACCTCATTGGAAATTCCAGGATATGGGTGACGATGGTGTTGGCTCTGATTCCTATCTAATTGCACTCTGCTGGCTCTCCTCACCTTTCCCCCACAACTTCCATTCCTGAGCTAGCTAGAGACAGAGTGCAGGCAGTCTCAGGCCTGAGAACCTCTTCTCAGGTGATCAGAGCTATGATTCTGCTTTGCTTCTAATTGGTTTAAAATAATGATTCACATCTGCTTTCTGTTAGAATTTTCTCAGTTTGATTTTTTTTTTCTATAAAAATGAGTCATAAAGTGTGTTGATGACAGAACAATAGAATAGATGTGTCATTTATCTTCCAAATTTGCTTCAGTGGTTGAGATTTGACAATGTCATTTCTTAGCAGTCCGTAGCTTTAACCACTTGGCTACTTCAGCACAATGGCCTCTTTTAAATAACCTTACCATAATGTCTATATAATCTTGTCTTATCCGTTAAAACTACATAAGGTAGCCTCTGAAAATGTCTTAAAATTATATTTTTAATCTGTACCCATGGTTTTGTTTGGGGAGGGGTTGTTGCAGCTTCCCTATAAAACTGTTAAAAGACATTCTAAACTGTATTACAGAGTTAGAAACTTATGAACTGCTATGTAACTATTTTAAACTTCGCCTATTTAAAAATTCTGATTATTAGCTTTTTATCAAATGTGCTCATTTAAAAAATATTAATACAGTTTAAACAGTGCAGCGCAGTAGTTAATTGTAAGCTGTGGTGCCAGTGTCATGTGCTATCTTGGCTGTATCTTGTTGATGCTGTGTCTTCTCAAATGGAGATCACAGGACTTTATTTTACCTCATAGATTTGTCTTAGAGGTCATTGTGTGAAGACAGAAATGTTAAATACTTGTATCAGGTTTATAGTGTCTGCTGTTTTGCTAAATAAGTACGAGTAATAATCCTAAAACTTAAATACTTTTATTTGAAATTTTTAGTTTTATCATTTTTTCTTCCTTTTTAAAATTTATTTATTTTATATAAAGAATGTAATTTTTATCTATGCATCCCCTGCTCCCCCTCCCTTCCCTTCTTCCAGTCCTTCCCAGTCAGCCTTTAGCCTCGCCCCTCCCCATCCACCTATCCTCTCCCCCAAAAAGGCAAGAAGTCCCAAAGTGGGTCAGCTAAGCACGGCACATCCACTCCAGGCAAGTCCGATCCACTCATTCCAAAGTCAAGGCTGTGTGGGGTGTTCCTCTGCAGGGAATGGGCTCCAAGGTGCCAGCCCATGCACAGGAACACAGTCTGATCCCACCCCTCAGGCTCCACACACTGCTCATGCCAGTCACCTACCCCTGGTGGGCCTAGCTCCCTTTCCCAATGGTTCTCTGGTGGCCATTTCTCATTCAGTGAGCCCCCCAGAGTTCTAGCTAGCCATCCCTGCAGGAACTCTCCTCACAATCCCCATTCCATTGCTCACATAGACACATCTCCTCTGCTCCCAACTGGACCAGGAGCTCTGCCTAGCACTCAGCATAGACAGCAATTTAATTCCTAAGATCAGAACATTATCATCATCATGTTTCTGCACAGCTTTGTGTAACTGGCCTTTTTATTTCCTTATGATTTCTCCAGAGCTCTGAGTAATAAATGCTTTTGATGAACTCTAAAACTGGGTAGGAGACTAGGGTATTTTATTTTAATTAAAGGGTCGATTCTTGGCCCAGTGAGATGGCTTAGGAAGTAAAAACAGTTGCTGACAAACTTAACAGCCTGAGTTCAAACCCCGGGGTCAACATACTAAGGGAAGAGAACCAACTTCCAAAGGTGACCTGCCTTTCTTCAACCATGTGCCCTGACTTGCATGTATGTGCCTGTGCACGTGTGGTACAAATAAATAAATGCTAAAAAAGAAGTGATCAAAGACAGCTTGGCTTTAAAATGAGTGTGGTTTGGTCTTGGTATTACTATCAGCTTTCTTCTGTGTAGCCTTAGACATGTTCTTTGTTTCCTTTGAACTTAAGTTCCTTATTAAAATCAGAGGTTCTGCTTATAATTTTCATATTCTCTTTCCGCATCTTAATTCTGTTAGTGTAATAATACTAAGTTTCCCCTCATTTATATAGGAAATATTTGTTGAGTAACGTAGGCATAGATTTACTCTCCTAATTTTATAATTAATAAGACCTACACATATCATATCAATTTGTCAGACTAGTTCTTTTCAAAGTCAGAATAGGGAACTGACTGGATGGTTCAGCAGTTAAGAGCACATACTGCTGTTGTGGAGACACAAATTCAGTTCCTATCACCTACATCTGGTGGCTTTCAACCACCTGTAACTCCAGCTCTAGACTCTGTGGGACTTGCATTCACAAATTTTATTACAGACCCCCCTTGTATACACATTTTTAAAGTATTTTTATAAAAATATACAAAATTGGTGTACATTAACCACTTTAAAACTAGTAGAAAATTAATTTATTACCAGAATAGATTATATAACATAAAATTACTACTTACTTTGAGGCAGGGCATCTCACAGAGGAAATTATCCCTGATTATCCTGGAACTCTGTAGATGAAGCTGGCCTCAAATGCATAGAGATCTGCATAATTATGCCTCCCAAATTCTGGGATTAAATGTGTGCCATCATACTGGGAATTTTTTTTTTTTAATGCAGGGAGATTTGTATTTGATTAAAAAAAAAAAATCCAAATCCTGTTTATCTTTCACTTTCCTTGGTCTCAGGAAAGCAACTGAGTCTGTAGATGGTATTGGAATCTCCTCTAAGAACAACAGTTGATGAGGTACCTAGAAAAGCCAGAGCAAATCTTCAAATGTCACTGTTAAAACTTTTTAAAATGAGCTCCGTATTTTAAGAACAAGCTGCTCTCTGCTCATTATTCCTCGCACCTACACCCGTCATTTGTAAGAGTGCAGATGGCCAATTGCATTGAGATGTGAGTGGGAAAATGTGTTGGGCATCTTTGAGGGAGGTGTTAGCATTTCTTATGCAGGTCTTTTTTTTTTTTTTTTTTTAATTTCAAAGGTCTTCCAGGTAATTATTTCCTCTCACTGTTATAGAAGGAAGATAGTTTTGTGAGGGTTGATAGTTCAGTAAAGAGCTTGGATACTGAATGAGTGAATGAATGAATGGTGGATGGAGCAGAAGACTCAAATTTGTGTTAGTAGCCCATTGCCTGGAGAACACCAAGTATAGTTTCTAGGTTTACTCTCCACTTGCATGAACATTGTGCTTCAGTTTGTATGTTCTAGAAAGAAACATTTTCTCTTCATCCAGCAAGGAGTGCAGTAAAGGTCAGCATACCCCTGAGCCTGTGCATTGCTGTCACTTAGGCTGCCTTCATGTAAAGCTCAATGCATTGTATGCTGGGAAAGTTCTCGTGAAAAGCTCATTCTCCCTCCTCTTGTTAGATATTTTTGAATTCTGAGTTGTAAGGGCCTCAGCAGAGCTAGCAATACCCCAGGCTACTAGTGGGCCTTAGTTCATATAAATTATTGTAGCAGAACCTACCTGAATCTTGTAATCTTTAAAAGCCTTTAACAGTTAAATGATATCATAGGAATGCAATGCATTCTCTTTAAGAGCTTTTATGTAATCCTTCTTAGGAAGACAATGTTCAGAATGCCAATATTCAGTGTTTCAAGTTTCTGTAATATAAATTATGTTGGAGGTCCTTGTATTTCTTATGTTCTGGTATAGATAGGTGATAAAAATTCAGACATTAAACAGTTGTGTGTTCTCATGTTCTGTTAGTGGGCATGGTTATTTCTTGTTTTTTATTTTACTTTTTAAAATAAAAACTGTCATTTTTATCTATGTACCCCCTGCTCCCCCTCCCTTACTTTCTCCCAATCCCTCCCAGTCAGCCTTCAGCCTCCCCTCCCCATCTACCTATCCCTGCCCCCAAAAGGAAAACAAGACCCCAAGGTGGGTCAGCCCAATGTGACACATTCACTCCAGACAAGTCTGATTGATTTCCTCATCCCAAAGTCAAGACTGGGTTAGGTGTTCCTCTGCAGGGAGTGGGCTCCAAGGTACTAGCCCACACACAGGAACACAGTCTGATCCCACCCTTCAAGACTCTACATACTGCCCATGTCTATCAACAGATGCCTACCCTTGGATGGTCTAGCTCCTTTTCCTGATGGATCTCCAGTGGCTGTTCTTGATTCAGTGAGCTCCCTAGAGCTCCAGCTAGACATCACTGTGGGAATTTTCCTCATAATCCCTATCTTCTTGCTCACACAGACTTTCCTCCCCTGCTCTCAGCTGGGCCAAGCGCTTGGCCCAGTGCTCAGTCATGGATCTCTTTCTCCACCTCTGTTCATTGTTGGATGTAGGTTCTGTGATGACCCTTAGGGTGGGTATTCACTTGATTATAGGGGAAGTCCTGCTTAGGCACTCCCTCCACTAGTGGTTGGAGATCTAGTCAGGAACAGCCTGTGGGTTCCTGGATATTTCCCTAGCAGTCAGTCTCTTTCCAACCCCACATTGGTTTCCTCTGTTGAGATATCCGTCTCTTTCTATCTCTCTCTTTGCTCCTCTCACTCAACCATCTCCTTCTTTCAAGATTTGTTCCCAACTCTTCTTGGTTGCAGCCCGTTATCACCCCAATTTACTAAGGTGATCTTCTCTATTTTCTCTTCTTAGGGGAATCTCTGGATGTCTCTCAAGTTTTTTCTGATCCTGAGTTGTTCAGGGGTTGTGGTTTGCAGCTTGGGTATTCTTTGCTTTTTTGTCTAAAGTCTGCTTAAGAGTGAATACATCTCATGCTTATCTTTCTGGACTTGTGATACCTCACTCAGGAGAATATTCTTCATATCCATCCATTTGCCCGAAAATTTTAGGATGTCTTTTTACTGCTGAGTAGTACTCCATTGTGTAGATGTACCACAGTTTATTAATCAATTCTTCAGTTGAAGGGCATCTAGGTTGTTTCTAGGTTTTTGCTATTATGAATAATGCTGTTCTGAACATAGTTAAGCTAATGCCTTTGGGGTATGAATCTGTATCCTTTGGGTATATGCCCAATAGTGATATTGCTGGATTCTTTGGGAGATTGATTCCCTGTCTTCTGAGGAACAGGCATACTGCATTCCAGAGTGGCTGTACAAGTTTACACTCCTACCAACAATGGAGGAGTGTTCCCCTTGCTCTGCATCCTCTCCAGCATAGGCTGTCATCTGTGTTTTTGAACTTAGCCATTCTGAAAGGTGTAAGGTGGTATCTCAGAGTTGTTTTTCTTTGTATTTCTCTGATGGCTAAAGATGTTGAACAATTTTTAAGTGCCCTTCAGCCATTTATAATTCTTCTGTTAAGAATTCCTTTTTTAGCTCTGAACCCCATTTCTGAGGTCATATACAGGCTGGAAACAGATAAGAAAAGTGTATTCTCAGTTTCTGTCCAAAAACTACTGCAGACCAGTTTTTGACTTGTTTTATAACTAATGAAACAGTATTAATATACTCTTTTATCTGTATCTTGGTCTTTAAGATGTAGACTGTTGTATATATTGTATGGGTTTTGACAGAGCATATGTACTGGATATCATAGTTTATGTTTCCATTCACCTGGTGAAGGACACCTTGCTGCCCTGTCTTCTGACAAGTATGAGTCAACATCTCTATTATGCCCACTTGTATGTTTTGTGTAGATTTTAAAGTTTTGCCATAAATACCAAGGTATGCAGTTATGGGATCACATAGTAAGAATACATTTACCCTTTAAAGAAAAGACCAAAGTGTCTTCCAAAATAGTTTCCAGAATAGTGGCTGTTTGACTTCACATTCCCTGAGCCTCCTTGTCCCTGTGTGGCAGCAGTCAGGTTTTGAGGGCTTATCATTCACAGTTGGTGTTTAGTGATATTGTACAACTAACCACCTTAGCACTTGAGCTCACACTGCTCTTGTGCTGCCATTTGCCCTTTCTACACTGTCTCTGCCTCTGACACGTCAGTTTTAGTGTGCATGAGAGCCATGAGTTCTGCCTTAGTTGTGGGGTAGGATACCAGACCACCTCTGGTGTGTTTTGTGTCTGTGCCTACTAGGTAAGCCCAGGTTGTCACCTGGTACTTGGTTAAGACTAGCAATTTGCTACATTATGTTCAACACATTGTCCTAGCCCAGACCATAATTTAGCTGTGGGAACAGAAGGATAAGTTCATCCACGTGTTTAAATTATACCAGGATTCTCTTTTCTTTAAACTTTTGGGAGTAGGAAGTGTGAAATTATATTAACTACAATGACTTGAAATTCTGAAATATGTAGTTTTTGTCTCCTAAGGAATATATTGAGTTTTCTATCTTTGTTTTTTAAGGTTTTCATCATATACCATACTTCAGGTAGAAAAGAAGTCTTCACTGTTTAAAAATAACTGACATCACTCTTAGATTCATAAATTTATGTTCCTAGAAATAGGCCACTCTTAAGATTGTGGAGAAAGGCCTTAGATTTATTTATTCATTTATTTGTAAAAGGCAGTATACAAGCATAGTTGTAACATCTTTGATCGTTTTAGTTAAAGTGTAGTCTTCTTAGAAGGTTTCTGCTTTTGTCTTTGATGGGCTTCACTTGCTTCAGAATGGCCCAAGAAATGTGTTAAAAACTAGATGTTGGTATCAACATTTCAAGGCATGGAGCAGGAGATGGGGTTTTATAGCAAATTCCACAGCTGATCTTTGTGGCACACATGAAGCCTGCTGATTCGCTGCCTGTTTTTAACCCTTTGCACATAGAAACAGAGTCAGTAAAATTCAACAATTGTTCTGTCTTCCCAGCTCACAAGGAGCCTTCCTATATATGCTGTCTGTGTGCTGAGTCTAGAAGATAAGCCCCATTTGGAGGTGACAGTGATTTGTATATTTGTGTTCTCTTGGTTCTCCACAGCATGGTCAAGGGTCACCTGTTTTATTTTTTAGTTATTCCACAGCACTGTATGAGTGTTTCTGTGCACAAAAATTAAAGCAATTCTTAAGCACCAACAATGTCTTTACCCAAGAGTTTAAATGTGCTTTTTGTAACGGATTGTCATTAAAAAAAAAAAAAAAAAAGTAGGTGCTTGGAAATCTTGCTCCTCTAAAAAGCTGTACCTTTTTATAGCTCAAAATAGAGCAAAATGTTTCTTTCCTTAGTAATACTATGAATTTCATCTAGAGCATCACATATTTTCAAGAGCAGGGGGAATACATGGTATAGTAGAAGTCATTTCATAAGAGCATATGTAAGCCATTCTAAGTGCTTTTCACTTACCTTTAATTCTCACAACTTTAGATAAGAGTCCTGTAGTATGAGGTGGGTGCCATTTATAGTATGTGGTTTTTCGCTTGGACTTTTGGGCCTAGTTTTAAGGTTTAGGCCTGCTGACCCACAGAGACACACAGATGCTTATAATAGTTTTAGGCTGGTTGGCCTAAGGCCCAGGCATATAACTTGTTAACTTTTTATTTTTAATTTAACTTATGACTCTTATTTTGTTTAGCCATGTGGCTTCGTATCTTTTTTTAGAGTAGTATAGTTGTTTTTTGTATATTTTGGCTTCTCTCTGGCATTTTGCTCTGCTCTGCCTGTTTCTAGAGTCTTTTTAGTCTTGTAGCCCTGCCCACATGTCCTGTCTGTCTTCGGCCATTCAGCGCTTTTTATTAAACTCATAGGCGGGGACAGTTATTTACAATGGAACAGCATAATCTCCCTACAGAGTCCTCTTCATATTTACATGTAGAGAAAACCCTCTAAAACGGCATATTGTTCAGTAATGAACCCACGTAGAAACAGGCATTCTGGATAAAGAACGGATCAGAGTAACAATTAATGAACAGTAGTAAACTGTACTTGCCTCCATGTAAAAATCTTAGATTTTTTTGTAGTAGATGACAGTGGACCATCTGGTTCTAAAATATCATTTAGGGATAGAAGTCTAGACACCGTGTGTGTGTGTGTGTGTGTGTGTGTGTGTGTGTGTGTGTGTGTGTGTGTGTGTGTCTGACTCAGTGATCAAAGTGATTTATATACAAGCAAGAGTACCAGAGTTCAGATTCCCAGAACACAGTAAGTGCTGGCTGGGTGTGGAGGCTAACTTGTAATTCTAGTCTTGGAATGAAGAAATGGGTTCTCCAGGGCAAGATGGCTAGCAAGACATACTATGGGCTCTGGTTTTGATTGAGAGACCTTGCCTCAAGAATAGTAAGGTGGAAAACTGTTAAGAGCCCCACTGTCAGGGGCTGGAGAGATGGCTCAGTGGCCTAAGAGCACACTGACTTCTGTTCCAGAGGTCCCAGGTTAAATTCTCAGCACCACATGGCAGCTCACAACTCTCTGTAACTCCAGTTCAGGGGATCTGACACCTATGACAAAACACCAGTGCACATTAAAAAAAAAAAAAAATCCCCAGTATCAACCTTGTCTCCAAATGCATTTGTACATATGTATTTGTAAATGTGTGTATCCTCACATATGTGTATACCCACACAGGGGCAACTAATCACACATATTACAGGTGAAGAAGAAATCAGACAGACAGAAGAAATCTAGACACAGAAATATGGATCAATGGTTTTATTTCATAAAAAAAGAAAATATAAAATACATTCATAACCAGAATACTACAGATATAGAACTGAGCTCTGACTTTGCCCCAACCCCACTTTAGATTAGAAATGAATACATTTTATGTATTTTCATTCATTGCTGATGTTTAAAAGGTTCAGTTTGGTGCCATTGTTGTCACTGGTGACCAGCCATGAATTTGCTACTGTATAGCTTTTTATTACTTTATGCCATCAGAATGTAACCTACCAAGTGATGGCTGACACAGTTTCACTGAAGCCATTAGCAAGACAGTTAAGAGCAGTAGTTATTAAGCTCTTTAAACTCTACATTCTCCCCAGTTTGAACTGTTTTCTAAGACCCTTCTGTATTACTGTGAAATAAAAGCTACAAATAATATCTCTACCTACATGGATGTGTATTCAGTTTCAAAAACAGCTAAAATTTTCACACACGACAGACATAAAAGGAAAAATAATCTCTTGACTTTTAAAATGCACAACATTTAGATATAACTACTTAGGATGAGTACATGAGAACTTTCCTACTTTAAGGGAATACAGAGACTTAAGCAGCATTAATTAAGCATAACAGGGCCCATTTGTAATCTCATCAAAATATGTAGCCATAAAGTTATCTCTGAAAAGAGATGTGAAAGATATATTGTATACCATGGAATCTTGCTGTTCGAAATGAAAAACAATCCAAGTAAACATAAAGGTACACCATGATTTATGTTGGCAGGCTGTGTTCTTAAGCTATTCTTTTTTCCCAAATTTATCCTAGGAAAAATCCCCACATTCCTCTTTTGTAGAAATTGATGACAGGATTAAACCATTCACATGGAAAAGCAGAGGATTTAGGATAGAAGAATGAGGCCTGACTTGTAAAACAACCAATATAGAGTGTTAGCACAAAGAGAAGGTATGCTATAGAACTTCCGGATCATGAGCTTGTGGTATTGATGCCCATAAAACAGCTTTTTATCCTTTAAAACAGGATAAAGTCTTGAAATAGACCCACAATACATAGACAAGTGATTCCAACAACCATCAGACCCCAGATCAGTGAAGAAACATTTTAATTTCGGCTCCAAGATAAACTTTAGTTTGTATGTTGCATCAAGTGTGAAAATTGATTCAAAATGAATCACAGACCCAAAGGTAAAGGATAAACTATGAAATTCCAGATTAAAATAAGAGAAAATGTCTGTGGCTTTGGATTAGGCAAAGATTTCTTAAATGTAACATCAGAAGAACAATCCATAAAATAAATTTAATTTTAGCAAATTGTAAAAAGCACCATAAAAAGAGTAGAAAGATAAACATAGACTGGGAGCAAGTATTTACATTAGTTTTATCTAATTGAGAACTCGAATACGGGATATATAAATGAATTCCAAACTCACTAAGAAATGGAACTCGGTTTTAAAGATGAGCAAAGATGAGGACATATGCATAGCCAAAATGACTTGAATGGCAAACACAGAAATTTCAAACTGGTAATCTTTAGGAAAGTGCAAGTTATAGCAGTGAGGCATATCTCTATAAGTGGCAAGATTGAAGAATTAGAAATTTTATACAATACTGGTTAGAATATAAAGGTCCTGAGCCCACTTGGTTTATAGTTTGTTGGATTTTTAGGTGAATTATATACATATTACATATCCTATTCATTTCATTTCTAATGAATTAAGAAAAAAGAAAATGTTTATGCAAAAACTTGAACGTGGATGTTTATAACAGTCTTATATATAATAATCTAAGACTGTAAATGATTATATTACTTAAGCACTACAGTTCGATGAATAGGCAGGCATGTGGTAGCATCAATGAAATGAAGTTTTACTTAGGGATAAAAAGTAATTAATCACTTATACACACAGCCACACAAATGGTCTTCAGGATAATCATTCTGTATGGAAGAAGACAGATAATACAACTTTTTACTCTACAGAGTTTCATTCATCTGAAGTCATAGGAAATTCAAAATAATGTACAACAGTCTATAGATGATCGGGGTTTTCCTGGCAGCAGAGGAAGAAGGTGAGATGTAAGGAAGGAAAAATTACACGAGGACCTTAGAGTTGATGAATGTATTTATAAGCTACTTTGTCATGTCATAACTTATTAAAATATACTTTTAAATATATGCAGTTCATTGTTTACCAGTTGACCTCAAAAAAGGTAAAAGAAAAAATTATGCCCAACACACTTGACAATTTCTGTGTCTTCTACATACATTTAATCTTGTTCATTTTATGTTTTTTGTTATTCTGTTCTTACAAATTTCCGGTGAAATTCTGTTTCTTATATCTCTCATTTCCTTTACTTTGAAAGTCACATTGCTACTAAATTTCTTTCTAAAACAGACCTTCTGTCCCTCTGTTGTTCAGAATTGGCTGGTTTTATTTTCTGTAAAATGAACTTCAAATTCCTTGTTTGGTATGATAAAATGACCACTCATGTTCTAACCACGTATTCTCATTTATTACTTCTCTGTTTCTTATTTTCTAGTGCTTTCTCTTTTAAGAAGAAGATTTAATTTTTTTGTTATGTGTATGAAATTTTTTACCTGCATAGATGTAAGTGCATTGTGTGCATATCTGGTAATGGTAGAGGTCAGAAGGGGAGCCTTGGATCCCCTGGAACTGAAGTTACAGGCATTTGTGAGCTGCCCCATAGGTGCAGGGAACTGAACCCACATCCTCTGTAAGATCAGCAAGTGCACTTAACTGCGGACCAGTGTTTATTTTATAAACTTACTCATTGACCATATTTAACCATTAACCCACCCACTCTGACCTAGAGGAGTCAGGTTGGCTCCAAGCACCCCTGTTACCATTGCAGGTTGATGATGAGTGAGATTGTACATTCTCTAGAGTGGAGGAGAATTCAGACCATTTTCTAATGTAATAAATTTCTGTCCTGCCTCAGGCCAGGCCTTCTTAAACTTTCACCCTGCCTGGGAACAACTTCCACTGCAGAACCAGTGAACTGGAGTACAACCTTGGGTATACAGGTATAAAAAAATAGAAACATAAATAAAACACTTAATAAATCATAACAAAATATTTTTAAACTATTCTTTGGTACACATAAAGTTTTATTGCTTATTGTTGATATGCTTGTTTAGCTTTAAACATAAATTAAACTTTGACTACATATTTTATAATGTGGGATGTAGAACATCATTAGTATTTTTCATATTTGATCACAATTTTGGCTTTGTAAGTATCAGTGCTAAGAGCTAAGATCAATACTTTGCATACCTACTAATAATATTAGAAGTATGTGGTGTATGGCCATTTCAAAAGTTATTAGAAGTTCTCTCCTACTTTCTCGACAAAAGATATTTCATGATTCCTATTAAGCAAAACTCAAACAGCAAGTTTGTTTTTGAGACAGGGTGTCTCCTCACATTCCCAACTGTTCTGGAACTCACTATATAGACAAGGCTGTCCTCTAACTCACAGAGATCTATCTGCTTGCCTCTGTATTCTGGGATCAAAAGGGAGTACCACCACACTGCCAATCAACAATTTCTACAATCAAGTACTAATCAAATGTGGTCCAAACATGCAATAATTTAATAGTTACTGAGGAATGGCGGCAGAAAATACTGCAAGTCTTTGTATTAAACCATTATAGTTTCTGTACAGAAAATTTATGTATGCAGTCAAAACAGTGTAACTCTTAACATCCAGTAGTCTCACATCTGAGCCCAGGTAATTTCAGGCAGTGTTCATGGGCACTGCATGATGTGGTGACATATGCAGAACAAGTGTGCATGCTGTGTGCTCAGAGCCCACACTGAAGCTACACACGACAGCCCAGGGAGCCCTGCCAGAGACAGCTTGGGTACATCAGCATTTGGTTTTTAATTATTTTTTGGTTATTTTATTTGCAGAAATGTTTTGCTATTGTCAATTTTTTATGAACCCCCCCTCCCCCCCCCACACACACACTTATGCAGCTGTTGTTTTAAGAAGCTGTGCTTTGAGCTTAGTGGTTGAGAGCACTAGCTGCTCATTGAGAGATCCAGAGTTCAAGTCTCAGCAACCACATGATGGCTCACAACCATCAATAGTGAGATCTGGTGCTCTCTTCTGTAATGCAGGCATACATGCAGACAGCACATACATATAAACAAACAAGTAAATGATTAAAAAATAATGGGCTGAAGAGAGGGAGGAGAGACTGCATCAGAAGAGGGATTGGGATCATGATGAGGAGACCTATGGGGTAGGCAGTTCTGTGCTGTCTGTTGTGAGCTCACAGACTGAAATAACAGCTGACGACTTCATAGAATGGATCTGGACCCTTTCTATGTAGTTGACAGTGGAAAGGTGTGGGCAGGTTCTGGAACCTCTGGAGTCGGACCAGAGTCTATCTCAGTCCATGAACTGGCTCCTCAAAGCCCATGCCTAGTGGGAACATACCCTTCCAGCCTTGATACTTGGGGACAGACTCAGTCCTACCTCAACTTGATGTGCCAGACCGAATTGACTCACCTTGGGATTTCTTGGGAAGCCTTCTCTGGGGAGCAAACAGGGTCGGAGGTGAGGAGTGGGGGGTGAGGAGAGGCTGAAGGAGGACTGGGAGATGGGTAAGGGAGTAGTAGTGGGTATGGGAATTTTTGAAATGAAATAAAATAAAAAGCTGAGCTTTAGGCAATTAGAGGAAAGACAGGTTTTCCTGTCTTCTCCTTGCCTTCAGCTCAATGTTCTAGGTAGACTCTAGTTTTCTTCATAAGTCTACCAAAACCTACATCTATGATAACACTTCTGGTCTCTGGCTTAATGCAGAAACATGTATACGGTTCTTCTTATTCCTCATATCTGAGTTCTCATCACTATCTCCTGACACTGACTTGGCACAGAACTTTGAAAGTTCTGACTTTAAAAAAAAAAAAAAAAATCTGTGCTTTGACAGAGCGTGCTCTACAGTTTGACCTCTTCATTTTGGGGAGAATTTTCTCCCCATTCTCTGCTCTGGACGTTAAGTAGCATGTTTCTGTCAACTCCTAGATTGACATCCCAGTCTCTGGCCTTATTTCTGACTCTGAAGCCCATCTGTCAGAATGTAAAAGTCTTTTCTTTTTTTTTTTTCCTGATGGAAATTAGGGAGTAGGCATTTCTGAAAACAGTTGAGTGTGCTTTTGTGGGAGACAAGGGTGGGAGAGACTCAAGTAGAAATGCAAAAAGGATCCATGCAAGGACTGCTCTTGACCAGTAAGTGCAGTCGAGACAAGATTCCACCCCAGCCTTTAGCTCTGCTTGTATGGCTTTTGCCTTTTCTCTTTTGCTTCTTCCTCTTGGTTTCTGAAAAGTACTATTTTTCTACATCTGACAAGTCACTGGGAACAGAGAGTTGGGCCTACTTTTAAAATCTTAGACTAATTGATACCATAAGCTGTCATCTGCATGTATGAGATAGTGTTTGTTGGAAAGGGCTTGGAGTGCAGACCAGGTCAGTCCAAAGCAGAGTTCATTCTCTGAGAATGATTGTGGAAAGGGGAAAATAATTTGCATGTCTATGAGTTTGTACTGTGTTGAATATCCTCCGTTTTATGGTTTTCTTCAGAAATAGGGTATGCAAATACGGAAAATTTGAGTGTTGCTGGATTTGGTTTGGTACAAGATTAATATGGAGGGAAGCTAAGGGCATTAGTCTAAATGTTCAGAAGGTCAACAGGGGATCTGTAATGGATGGGGAAAAAAGGCTGAACAAGACAAGTTACCCACGGGGGATATAGACATGAAGGAGTTAGAATGCTCCACATGTCAGCAGCAGCTTTGGAATATGAACACCAGAGGTTTAGCGGGGAAGGAAGTTTTGTCAATAAATGAAATACTGGCCTGTTAACATTCTGAGGCTAAATAACTCCCATAGAAGAATCCGTGGTACAACTGAGCAGCAGGAGGTCTTTTGCCAAGCTTAAGTGCTTGCCTCTTGATAACCTCTGAGTTTCCCTAGCAAATTAAACTTAGAAAGTTTGTGTAAGTCAGTGGTATGCATGTTGCTGTTGTATTGGAATTCCTTTTTAGCTTTTGGTTGGCTGCTTCAAAGAGACAGTATTTAGGAGAAGGCCTCATTGTTTAAAAAGGTTTCATTTCTGTTCCTACTTGTACCAAAGCTCCAGGATATTTCTGTCTTATTGCTTTTCTACCTGACATTTTCTTCAATTTGCATCAAAATATTTTTAGTGTGCTCATTGTTGAAGCTAAAGCAGACTCTCTAATTAACGTACATGTTCTCAAGATAGGCCACAGCTTAGCCCATCACTGTTCTCCTTGTTTCTATAGGAGTCTGAGGCTGAGCTAAGACTTGCCAACCTGCCAGAACAGATTCTGAGAGCTGTGGTGCACAGGCATAGGGCCGACCCAGTAGAGAACTATACCTTAGGGGTGAACTGGAGTCACTTGTAATACTCGGAGTTAGTGTAGTTACTAAGTGTTACCATTACTAAAAATTGAAATATGTAAGTTTTTAATAAATGAATTATATTAAAATATAGTGTTATAACTGTTTTATTATATTCTACTATTCCTAATCTTCAGGTTCCATTCTTTGGTTTCCATGATACAAATATACCACCATGTGCTACTCTGTATATTTTTCAATCTTGTGCCCCATTGACACTTTAAAACCAACTGTGGTAAGGGTGCTTATGCCACAAACACCAGCAAATGCCGTAAATCAAAAGCCATTTTCTTCACTGGACCCTGTTAATAAACACCAGCACATTTTTAGGTTTCATGCCCTCTCTAACTTCGTACGTCATTGAAAAGACTTAGAGGGGAGCTACTGAAGTAATGTTCCTCACCTTTTCTGTGAGCCCCTTACTCTCCAGGCATTTCCTTAAAATCAGTCTTTACCCTCTTTCCGTGTCTTCTGTTGTTGCCTCTTTGCCATCTTCTCCCAAAGCTAAATCTCATTTGACTCCACATGATTGATGGACCTGTTTCTCTTCATCCCAGCACTGATGTAGAAAGAACAAGATGTCATAGCAAATAAGTCCCATTGCCCAAACTCTAGACACTCACCACTTAACAATTGTAGTGGTTTAGAGTAACTAATATGTGCGAAAGTAGTTTAATCTGTCTGATAACTATCAGTGTTCATTAACTGTTTCAGAGTTAGTTACATCAGTGAATAATACTTTGAGCAGAATACATCTATAGACTGTGATTGATCATTTACAATAGGAACATAAAATCTGTTTGCTGTCTACAAATACATAAAATTATCTGTTAAGATCCCTTCATCATTAGGGATGCTTTTGATTTTAAGGAGAAAACAAAACAAAACAAAACAAAACAAAACCATGAGAACCTACAGTTGAGTCACCTGATTATTGGTGGTAGGCAAAGGCCTCTGAGATTCTCTATGCCTTTCCTGGTAGTCAGGTGATGGCAATGCTTGTACACACACTGCCATCACAGGAGAGACAGGACAATAGCATGACATTGCATTCACATATGTTAGTTTCACTGGAATGCCAAATCTAGAAACGATAAGTCTTTTGTTTGCCTAATATTACAGTGTGTAAAAAAAGCACCAAGAACAGTGATCAGAATTAGGTATTCAGGTCATTGTAGATCGCTACACAGGATGTGAACAGAATTTTCATATAACTAAATAAATAGTACATTGAGACAAACTTAAAAGATAAAAAATAGTATATATGGAGACATAGTCCCCTGAAGAAATTCATCAATCTTTGAGCAGTTTTGAAGGGAATTGATGGGAAACTTATTTGCTGAGTTTCAGATAACTAGGCTAGTCTCTCTCTCTCTCTCTCTCTCTCTCTCTCTCTCTCTCTCTCTCTCTCTCTCTCTCTCTCTCTCTCTCTATGTAACAGCACTGGCTATCCTGGAACTTTCTCTGTAGACCAAGCTGTCCTCAAATTCAAGATCTGCTCACCTCTGCCTCCTGACTTCTAGGATAAAAGGCATGTGCTACCACACCAGGCAAGGCTAGGTATTTTTACTTAAACTCTTGAAGTATGGTTGGTGAGATTCCTCATTTTCCAAGTTAGGAAACTAAGCTGTTTACTCGGGGCCCAGACCCTAGGAAAATGGACAAGCTCCTTTCCAATCTGGTCTTTATGGCAAATTTCATGTGCTTATAAATTGAATTGAATTAAACTATGAGAGGAATAACATTTGAGAGTAACTTAGCTTATGTACACACAGGGAAGAGATGGTCAAATGTCCTATTCATCTGGTGGAGGAGCTAGAGCCCCGAAGTCTTTGGTAGTCAGCATGCTGGAATAATAACATAGCACTTGACAAGTGATTACTACATGCATTCTAGGTAAACTAATCTGTTTAATCCCTATATACACCCTTATGAGATAAGTATTATTATTGCATTTGGAGAGGGTAACTGAATTACAGAGACCATCTTGCTTATCTAAATTAGCAAGTAGCAAATTTAGGATTGGCCCAGGCCTCTTGCTTTTGAGGCTGCCCTGCAAGCCTGTGTACCATGTATGCTTTTATAGAATACATAAATGGAAAAAATAAATGAGGATTTTTTTTGAGTTGATTTTTATCTAGTCCAACCAGTCTTGGAAGAATTTTACTTGTTTGGAGAAGCAGGAAGTTCAATAGAATATATGTTAGAAGAATTTTACTACTAAAATATACTTAATGTATCACTTTGCAAGTCATGACTTTAATAATCCCCAATTCAAAATTTTTAGACAGGATTCATACTCTCTTAACAACTTTCTACTTATTATCTGATTATGTCTTTATAATTTTAAGAAGTATCATAGAGTATTGATCTAGAAATTGAAATAAGAGTGTAGCAAATGAACCTGTGAAAATAACCACACACAGATGGAAAGTATACAGCTCAGCACATTGTGAGTCATACTCTTGGAAGATAGTCCCATTCTTCCTCAGTCTGTCAACAAAGGGAGATGCAGCGTGATGGAGTTTTCATGTTTCCTCTTTAACATCTGCTGCATCAAGTCCCATTTATATCCCTATCTGAGGAAACATCTATAAATATTGGTAAAGATTTTCTTGATATGTTTTCTCTTGAGTGTTTATCTCTGTACTCATTCTCTTGCTTGCACTATACCTTTGAGTATCTGGAACTCAGTGTTTTCTAGATATACCTTGTTGGGATTTCCCCTGAGGCTCTATAGGAATCTTGGATGTAAGGGAAGTATGGTGTTCTCTGCAAACCACAGTCCTTTGCACTGGGTGGAAGAAGCTTTGCCTTCCTTCCTGCTTTCCTTACCTGCATTGCTGATTGTTTAGCAGCAGTGGCTGTTGTAATTTAAATGAGTCATTATTTAAGAAACTAATCTTCACTATGTAATTTTTAAATGAAACCTGCAGGAGAGTGAAGAAAATACTCATAAAACGATTTGAATTATGCTTTGATGTCAGTCTTTTAAAGAAATCAACATACATGTATCAATGCAGCTAGGTTAAGATTTCAGTAAAGTAAATTATTAGCTAGTTATAATTTTACCTGTTTGATGTTTGGCTTATAGAGTGATTAGATAATTTAATTGGTACAAAAGAGTTTTAGAAAATGTAAAACTCTAACAAAGCATACTTAGATATTTGGACAGAAATTTACACATAGCTTCGTATACTCATAGTAACAGACTATTTTATTATTTTTTGTGTGTGTAATTGTCATTTGGTATTCACAGGCTTGGAATATTAGAATCATTTGGGAGGGGTGTGGAGTACATTACTGGAACTGAGCTGGCAGCGTTCACACTGGTCTGTTTGCTGGTTTGGAATCCTCTCTTTGTTGCTTTTCTTTAGGTGGGACTCTTCCCTGGTCATTGTGTCGAGTTAATTAACCAGAAAGTTCCCCAGTCAGTGACAAACTCAGTGCCAAAGCCAGGTGAGTGCACCTTTTTCATTGTGTCACTGTGGCCAGCTGTTTACAGACAACAAATGGTGTATTTCAAGAAAGTGTTTTGCCTGCTTTGCTGTTCTTTGCATTTATGGGTACAGTACATGTTTTATGTGGTTTTAATTTTTTTAAATGCTTTCTTTTTGTTGAGCATGTCACAAAGAATTATGCACATTCCAGTTTTTGGCAATTTTAATGAACTGTGGCTTGTGTAAGCTTTGTCATTATTTGCTTTTAGAGTTACATAGTAGGATGCTAGATACTCATGGATATGGTGAGTACAAGTTAAAGAAGTTACATTGTGGTGGCTTTTGTCTATAATCCTCTTATGTGGGAGGTAGAGATAGGAGAATCAGGAGTTTGTGACCAGACTCAACTATGTTGTGAATTTGAGTTCAGCCTGGGTTAATATATGAGACCCCTTTTGAAACAACATTCATGTACACACATACACACACACACACACACACACACACACACACACACACACACACACACACACACACACACACACAAAACACGCATGCATGCGCACACACACCCAAAAGTAGAGGAAAAAAAGACAGACTACTGACTGACCTACATAATCTAGGTGATATGATTAGAACAGATAAAATACATGTTCTTTTCAGCTTTTAATTTTCATCCGTAAGTATAGGCATAAAAACCTTTTGAATAGCATTTCTAGTTATTTATATAGCTTATAATATATAAATATGATCAACAGGTTTTAAAAAAGTAAAGCAATACTATAAGGAATTTAAGGACTAAAGAGAATGGAGATTTTTAAATGTATTCAAGTGGTTTCACCTGGGCAGGAGTCTACTGAATTCCTAGTACGAAGATGCTTGATTTGATATGCATTTTGTTTTTATTTGCTTAAGAAATAGTCTTGGCTTCAAACCTGTAATTTTCCTGTCTCTGCCTACTGAAGATGAGAGATGTAAACTGCATGCTTTGACATAAATTATTAAAAAGGAAAAATAAAAACAATGAATTTTGGAGGGAACAAGTAGTGAGATTTACTTTTGTGGTTATATTTCTTCTGCTCTTTTCTAAAGAAGGAAGAAATTTCTGGGCCCCAAATCATTTGAACTATTTTTTCCTGAAGTACCCTTGGGTTTGGAACCTATATTCGAGAAGCAGAAAAAGAAAAGCTTTCTCTTTTCTATGAAATGTTCTCCCTGTCTGCTCTTGGCACACATCAGGCAGTGTTTGTGGGAACAAGAAAAGCTAAAGGGCATAGCCTTTTCCAGTGTGTCGCACATGGTAAGGGTTCATTGTTTCAGTTTATCTCAGAGTCATTTACTTTAGGGAGACTAAATTTATTTCTCTGTAGAGAAAGTTGTTCAGAAGACCGTTGTCTGCAATTTTAATTGAGCCAGGATTCTCTTGTCATCTCCAAGCAATTGTATCTTGCTTGGGGTGCTTGATTGATAAATGTTTATTAGTAACTTTGATGATTATAGGTTTCTTTTACCATATGACATTAGTCATGTAAAAGACATTTTAAGATATAATTTATGTACCATGAAGTTCACTCTTTTAAAATACATAATTCAGGGCTGGCAAAATGGTTCAGCAAGAAAAGATGCTTGTTACTCGAGCCCAACCATGTGAATTAGCCCCAGAACGCACATAAAAATGGAAGGAGCAAAACTTGAGTCCTCAGAGTCGTCCCGGGACCTCCATACTCGTGCTCTGGCACACACGCCTAGACAGACAGTGTACATGTAAACACAAACAAAACTTTTTATGTTTATGAAATAATTCAACTTCCTAGTGTTCTCATAGTTGTAAAGCTAATATAGAGCATTTTTATTACCCCCAAAAGAAGTCCTGTGTTAAATAACAGGTATTGGCAACTCTCTTATGCATAATGTTTTCAAGACTTTGTATATTATAATGTAGCAGTAACAATGATACTTGTTTATTCATGTGGAGTTGTTTCTGTTTGCTGCTCTAAACAATCACATGCAAGTTTTTGACATGTGTTCATCATTCTGATACTAGAGTTTTTTAAATTAAGGTAACAGTGATGGGTTTTATAATGACACACATATACTACTATATGTTGTTTATATTCACCCACAGCTACCTTTACCTGTTTCTACTCTCCCTTCTCAGTTGTTTCCTGAGTTAGTAGAGGCTTTTTCAGAAAGCCCTTCCATGTGTCTATGGCCTGAAGCGGTCTGGTATGGTCCCTTCTAGCAGTCTCGGAATTTCAAGTCTTATAGTAAGTTTCAGAGTATGTATTAAGTTTTGTTAAGTTTTGAACTTGTTTTTGTACAATATTAGAGGTAGGGCCCTGGTTTTATTCTTCTTCATGTGGATATCTACGTTTCTTGAAATGATTTCTTGAATCCTGTGCATGCTTCTGGCACTTTTGAAAAAATTAAGTGGCTGAACTTAACATGGCTTATTTGTAGACATTCCATTCTACTCTTTTTTCTTGAAGGGGGTACACAGAGATAGACAGAGACAGAGGCACAGAGAGAGTGAGAGAGACACACACTGTAGCATGCCATGTTGTTTGGGCGCTGTAGTGTCATTTCAGATCAGGTCTTTTGATAGTATTAACATTGCTTTTCCTGCTTAGGGTCACATTTCCTCTTTGGGGAATCTTATGCTTCCGTATAAATTATAGGATCCTTTTTTTTTTTCAGTTCTGTGAAGATAATTGGGATACATTGGAGATTGTTATTGAAGAACGTTATTAGGGATTACATTGACTCTGTAGGTAACTTTCAGTAATATAGCCATTTTTACAATGTGTATATCACTTTGGTACATGTTCTTCTGCTCTGGTTAAGGTTTTAGGCACTATACTGAATTAAGAGTGATTGGATACTCTTATGGTAACACCAGATAGAGGTTTGTCATATGTAGTCTTTATTATAGAGAGGTATGTGCCTTCTATTCTTTACTTTAAGTCTATTTATATGATTCTTTTGTTTGTTAAACCATTTGTACTAGGTAGTTTTTTGGTTTTTTTGTTTTGTAAACATGACACAAACTAGAGTCACCTGGGAAGAAGGAATGAACATTAATTGAGAAATGTCTCTCTCTCACATTGGCATGTGGACAATTGATTAATAGTGGTGTGAAAGGACCCAGCTCACTACAGGCAAATAGTTGTTGGTTATATAAACAAGGAAGCTTAGTGAGCCAAGGAGAGTGTGGTGGCTTGTAAGAAAATGCCCCCCAAAGAAAGTGGCACTATCAGGAGATGCTGGAAGAAGTGTGTCACTGTAGAGGTGGCCTTTGAGGTCTCATATATCCTCAAGCTGTGCCTAGTGAAGCAGTTTACTTCCTGTTGCCTGCTAGATGTAGAACTCTGGGCTTCTCTCCAGCACCAGTCTGCCTACACACCACCATGTCCTGCCATGATGCTAATGGATTAAACCTCTAAACTGTAAGCCACCTCATTAAATGTATTCCTTTATAAGAGTTGCTGTGGTCATGGTTTCTCTTCACAGCAGTAGAAAGGCAGAGAGCAAGCCAGTGAGCAGCATTCCTTCATTACCTCTGTTTCAGTTCTTGCCTAGAGGTTTCGGTATTGAGTTTCTGCCCTGACTTTTCCTCAGTGATGAAAATGACCTGAAAGTTGTAAGTTAAAGTAAATCTCTTTCTCCCAGTTTGCTTTTGGTCGTGGTGTTTTTTTTAAATCAGAGAAACAGAAAGCAAATTAGGATACTACTCTTGCATCTTGATGCAAAACTAACATGATCTTGATGTGCTCTTTATTTGTTTAAGTGTTTCAGGGAGAGTTTTTGCATGTATATTCATTGAGGAAATTGGTCTATGATCTTCCTCTGTTGTGTCTTTCTCTAGTTTTAATATCAAGGTAACATCCAGATTCACAAAAGGGTTTTGCCATGTTCTTTCACTTGGTTACAATTTTGGAAGGATCATTGTTGACTCGTCTTTGGAGGTTTGCTAGAAGTCAGTGGTAAGAGGGACACTCTTTACTGCTGCCTCAATGTCATTGCTTGGCATGGATCTTTCTATGTTGTTTGTGTCTCTTAGTTTTCTGAGTCACACACGTTGTGAAGAAGTTTTTCATTTATATTTTCTAGTTATTTCAGAATATGTTTTCAAATTATTGTCAAGTTATTTTATGTGATCTGAATTTCATTGGAATTTACTGTTCCTCTTTTATGTCTTATGGGGGCGTCTCTGTCTCTCCCTTTTTCTTAGATTGGGTAAGGCTTCATCAGTTATTTTTCCAAAGAGACAGCTCTTTGCTTTAGTTTTTGTTCTTAGTCTCTGTTTCATTATTTCCCCTGGTATGGACTAGTTCTCTCCTGCCAGCTTTGGATTTGTCTTGGACTTAATTTTTCTATGACTTTAAAGAACATCGTTAAGTTATTTATTTGAGTTCTGTGAGTTTTTAATCTTAAGAATTAATAGATGAAAACTTTTATTTTTCAAACTGTCCAGAGACTCATTTTCTCTTAGCAATATTTTTATTTCCTCCCTGAGTTCTTTAATGTCCATCTAGTCATTCAAGAGTATGTTGTTCAATATCCTAAATATTTGTGTAGCTCGGGAAATATGTGTGCGCACATACATATATGGTGTTAATTTTAGTTGTATTCCACTATAATCTGATAAGATATAGAAAAATCTTAAGTCACTTATATTTGCTAAGACTGATCTCATGGCCTGAATGTGGTTTGATTTAGAGACTGTTACCCAAACCTCTGAAAAGAATGTATATTCTATAATTTTGAATGGAATAGTCCCTGTTATGTTCATTTGATGTGTGGTGCAGTTTAACTCTGGAATGTATTTGTTGATTTTCAGTCTGGTTACTCTACTTGTTGCTAAGTTTGAGTGCTGACACCTCCCATTATATTGTCTTAGAGCATATCTGTTCTACTCTATATATCAGTATTTGTTAATGACGTTGGGAGTTCCAACATTTGGTGCATATATATTAACAGCTATTATCTTTGTGTTTCCCTTCATTAATATCTAGTGGTCTTTTAATACCTTTTGCTATTTTGGGGTTTGAATATATTTCACATATCAGATTACCCCTGTTGCCCTGATGTCACCTGTGATTAGCTTGATACACACATTTGCATCCTTTCATTCCGTCTGTAGAAGCTTTGCCATTGAGTTTCTTGGAGACATTTCATAGTTGGATCTTTTAAAAATCCCACAACTATCCATTGTCTTTCAAATAGAGTTAAGATCATTTACAGTTAGTTATTGCTGAATCTTGTAATTTTGGCTACTTCTTTTTGGATTGTTTTTTTAAAAAAATTATTTACTGCAGTGTTGGCTTGTTGGTTATGAATTGCTTTAATTTATGCTTGTCTTGAAATGTCCTTATTTCCTGGAAATTTAAAAGCATAACTTTGCTAGATGACTGTTTACTCTGAAGGCTCAATTCCTAGTACCTCTCAAAGAAGAAGAAATGGGCTATTGTAACAGCAGCAGCACATACCCACGTACACTGAAAGTCAGTTGGTGGGTGGGCAGCCGAAGGCTCCTGCACTAAGCCTGAGGACTGGAGGGAAGAACTGACTCCTATGGGTTATTCTCTGACCTCCATGCTACAGGCTGCACTTAATAATTAATTAATAATAACATACATACATACATACACACACACATACATACATACATACACACACATACATACACACATACATACACACATACATACATACATACACACACATATACATACATACACACACATACATACATATGTACATATATACATACATACACACATACATACATACATACACACATACATACACGCATACATACATACACACATACATACATACGTACATATATGCATACATACACACATACATACATACATACATACACACATACATACAAATAAATGTAAATACATACATACATACATACACACACACAGACACACACAAGTAAATGTACATACATACACACATACATACATACACACATACATACATACATACACACATACATACAAGTAAATGTAAATACATACATACACACACACACATACATACATACACACACACATACATACATACATACATACATACACACACACACATACATACATATACATACATACATACATACATACATACAAAGAGGCCTGGGAGATGGCTTTATTGGTAATGTACAGGCTTTGTAAGCACAGAGACCTCAAGTAAAAGATTATACATACCTACAATTCCAAATTAAGGGGGAACAGACAGGACAATCCCTGGGGCTCCCCAGCCTGTCAGTTTAATTAAGTCCATGAGGTGCAGGTTCAGTGGCAGACCTGTCTCAAAAAATAAGGTACTCTGTATAACTGCTGGCTGCCTCATGCACTTTAGTACAAAAATGCCCACAGTAATGTACAGTGTGCTATGAAGATAAAAATAAAGTGATTGTGAAGTAATGAAAATATGTGTAAACGGAATTAAGGAAATGTAAAAATATGTATAAAAGTAACAAAATATTTGAAAAATAATGTAAAGACAAAATATTGCTAAAAGTGTAGAAACAGAAAAGGAGATGCATAACACCAAAAATGAGGAATAAAAGATGAAAACTTTAAAAAGATGCATTGTTGGAGCAGCTGTTTGGTGTTCAAGGAAGAAGCTGATACTGTATGCTGGTGCCTGGACACGTGTCAAATGTCACTTTATAGCAGCTTCCCTTTCTGGAGCAGGCTTCACGTGTAGCTTTGCAGCTGACAGGTCAGAATCTCCCTTCTCGGCCTAGATTCTTCAGTTTGCACATGCAATGGCAGGTAGTATAGTAAGGGGCTATCTCCAGAGTGTGTTGTGAGTGGAGGAAGCAAGCACTGTACAGACTTAGCTGTCCTTGTACTTTAAACCTGTTAAACACCAAGTACCTGTTGAAACAGTGTTGCTGTAGATGTCACTTAGCCTACTAGGCTTGTTCTATGGGTAGGCCGGCCAGCCATCACTGGGGCCGCCCGATTTCCTTTGGTATACTTTCTGGTTCACCCCCATAACACAGAGGGCCACATGGTTGAAGCCATGTGCTCCTTGCTTCTGTCTGGCGAGTTGCCTTTCGTTTTTCCTGCACCTTTGACCAGCCTAGTTCACCAGACATGATTGCCAGTGTTTTTCCATTTTTTTTTCTCTTTTCTGCAGAGAAAAGAAAAATTTTAATTTGTGTGTGTGTGTGTTTGCATATAAAGGCAAATATCCCCAGAGTGTGTCAGATATCCTGGATCTGGAGTTACAGACCTTGTGAGCCACCTGATAAGGGTTCTGAGAACCAAACACAGGCCCCGTGCAAGAGAAGTATGTACTCTCAATCTGTGAGCCTTCTTTCCAGCACCTAGAGTCTATTCTTTGTTATTTTGGTTGACACTTCTCATTCTCCACATCACCCGGAGGCCTTCAGTTGCTGTCCTACTCAGAAGTCTCACTTCTAATAGTCTTTTAATGGTTTCTATGAGATTTTCTATATTAAAAATAGTATTACGAACACTAATTCTGTTCTAGTTTGGAGGTAGCTTTTATTAATTGATTTTCTTGATGGTTTTCTTTGGGGAAACGCACCGCACAAAAATGAAAAGCAGTCAGAAGCTGTGCTCTGACACTCTTTATGCACAATCTAGGGGAGTGCACTCAGTCTCTAACCATTTTAGGGAGGTTTTATTTGTGTGCAGTTCCACAGATGTTTATTGCCAGACCAAGGAGCGTCCCCTCTAGTTCTGGTTTGCTGAATATTGTAAAAAATGATGTCAGTTTTTTTAAAAGCCAGTTTGTTAAGTTCTTTGTGGATTTTTATGAGCACAACACAACAGCTATAAGTTCGTCAGTATTGTCTTATGTCTGTCTGTGTTGTGAGCGTACAATTTACTTGTCATTTCACCCGGCATTGGTAGTGACAGTCACACATATCCTATAACCTGGCTTTAAAACCCAGCTTAGCTTTGGTGTTATAATTGTTTATATTAATCTCATATTTTGTCATTTTTTTCAAGGAAAAGTAATGCTTCTTTTAACAATAATCCTTGAAGACTTTACCATTGAGAAAATTAATCACTTATAGAAAGGTTTATATTTGCAGAATTGCAAGTCATTGTTAATTTTAAATAATTGGTAGAAAAACAAGAATACCTTAAGCAGCTAATGATGTATCTTTTGGAAACAACTCAGAGTTGGATGGAGGAAATATGCATTCCTAATACAGATTGAAAGAGATGATGCAGATTCACTCAGCCTTGGGCTTGTTTCACACTTTAAAACTGTCTTTGCCTACAGTATAAACAACTTGAATGTTCTATTTATTTTTAACATTGCCATCTGTCACTGTTAGATGCCAAATCGGAAAGATGAAGCTATAGTTTAAGTCTGGAAACTTAAAACTCCCTATAATATTATACAACAAGGGCAATAGGAAATTTTTTCCTTTTAAAGTTTTTTTTAATGTTCTTAATGTGCTCAATAATTTGTGTAGATGAAAATGAAACAGCTTTTTGAGTCCTGACCAAGACAGGAAATATCCATGGTGCTTAAGGGAAAAGGTAAGTTTTAGAGAAAAAGGAGATAATAGCAGCGAACAATAGGATGTAGTCTGATGAAGAAGCCACAGTGCATTCTGACGGGAGCATCCATCTTCTAAGGGCTCCTGTTGTTTGGTGTTCATGGAGGAACCACTGATACCTTCCTTCAGTTTGGAAATGTCCTCAGATGCTGTCTCTTCGCTTCCTGCCCACACTCCGTACATTCCATGATACTGTCTCACCTATGGGGACTCTGTTCTGTTGCCTGCATTCTCTTATTTCCTTAGATGAATACTTTCTGTTGACCCGTCTTCAACATCAGTGACTCTGCCTTGTGCTCTGCATAGTTTTCTCTTAAGCTTATGTAATAAATTCTTAAATTTTCATGTCATAGTTTCATTACTAAGAACAACATCTGATCTTTTAAAAATAATTTCCTTGAAGATATTCTATATCTGTCACATTATCTAACTTATCTGTCAGAGAGGTGGGGAAGGAAAAAGAGTTAGGAGGAAGGGAGAGGAAGAGAAGGCAGGAGAACCAGTGAGAAAGCTCGTGGGGAAAAAACTAAGTTTGCTTTTTTTTTTTTTGTTCCTTCAGACTATCTTTAGATGACTCCAACTTGTAATGTTAAAAAATAAAGAAAGAAATCACTGAACCAAAAGATTCCAAGCAGCCAGCCCTATCTTCCATTCCGTGTGTGTGTGTGTGTGTGTGTGTGTGTGTACGTGTACACGCATCCAAACATGCATACATAATACAGATTTTATATACAAACTTCAAAGTATAGCATATAGACATTACAACCATCCAGTATACAAGATGAAATAGTCCTCTAAGGAACATAAGTATTTAGTATATAAGAATGTGAAATTAGCTGGGTGGTTGTGGTGCACACCTTTAATCCTAGCACTCAGGAGGCAGAGGCAGGAAGAACTCTTGAGTCTACAGAGCAAGTTCCAGGACAGCCAATGCTGTTATGCAGAGAGACAAAAAAAAAAAAGAATATGAAATTAAAGTGTACTTTTAAGGTATGAACTTCTAAACAGAAAAAACTCAGACAAACCTCTCTGACCATTATCAAGATAGTTGGACAGAAAGTTTTAATAAGCCAACTTCAATACTGTGGCCATTTAGCATATTTAGTAGAGTAATAGTATTGGGTTTCTCCTAGAACCTATGACCCATGTAGCCACATGTTTCTAGTGAGTTATCACTATGCCCATAGATCTGAGCATCTGTCAGCTTTCATCCGGGAAGCTTCTCCTTGGAGTAGGTGGCACCTAACACAGAGACCAACTGAGCAATGTGCAGAGGAGAGAAGACTATAGAGTGTTCTGCCCCAGAGCAGGCATTTCATTTCTCATGCCAAGGCTCAGGGATCTGTGCAGAGGAGGGGCAGAAAGAGTGTAAGAGCCAGGGGTGGTGGATGACTTCAAAGAATGGTGTTTCCAGATGCACACACGAAATGCAGTGTTTGTGACACATGCCTGAGACCTATGGTGAGCTTCAGCCAGACAGCATTCCATCGTAGGGGCAAGAAGGCAGGAATGCAGCTCCACCAGCTGAGAAGATATTGCTGCTGTGAGAAGGGGTGTCCTTTTTTGTTGTTTTTAAGTTTGCTACAACACAACAGGCCCCAACCTCAAAATCAGTTGGAGAAAGAAGTAATTCTTTATGATTTAAAGGAATCTCAAAGTAGGATGTGATGAGATGGGTGGGTTGAAAGGGAGGTGATAAGGATGAATATTCAAAATACCTTCTATGTGAGGATGTGATTTTCTGAACTCTACAGGCATCAGGAATACAAATGTTATACAAACATGAAGGAAAACACCCATATACATATAATAAATCTTTAAGCTACATGAAATTCTTCAAGAATTAATAAGTTAAAAATAGAAGTATAAAAATATCAATTTGAAGCAATAGAGAGTTAACAAAACAGTAAACAATCAGAGCTAAAGGAGAAATAGATTTGTCTGTCTATCTGTTCATTTTCCTCTATGCTGCAGCTTCAGCCGGGTCTCAGGTATGCTAGGAAAACCTCTACTCTAGCTGTGCTTCAAGTACCTATTCACTGAGCCATGCTGTTTAATCTCCTGGTCAGAAACGAGATCTGTGTGATTTGATTTTGGTTTAAAACTTTTTCCAGTACATCACAAATTATTTTAATTGCATGTATTTTATGTGAGTTTGTGTAGACCCATGTGTGTCTATGCCATGATACACGTGTGGAGGTCAGATGACAGCTTACATGAATTAGTTCTTCCATCAAGTAAGTCCCAGGGATAGACTGTGGGCCTAGCAGCAAGTGCAGCTACCTGCTGAATCATCTCTCAGGCCTTAATTACAGTATTTATAGTGCAATGGTGGGAGAAGGAAGGAGCCTCTGTAGATGGTCACACAAATGGGGCTGCGTGGTGTATTTTTGTTCTCTGCTTGGTAATAGTTCTGCTTTCCGCTGGCACTAGACACAGAAATAACTGAGCTTTCTTGTTGGGGAAGAATTTCATAGTTAAAACATAACTGGTGAGATCTTTTGATTTATTTAAGAAGAATATGACACCTTATCAGCCTGAATCAGTAGCATGCTTTTGAAATTAAGAATACATCCTAAAAGTCTTCATAGTATTTTTATTTGTTTCTTTGTTGTGTGGAGTAGTGCTGTGGGCTGCTTGCTGGTCAAGGGGCTGTGCCTCAGAGCATTTCCAGCCTGCAGTGTTGAATTTGTCTGTTTTTAACTATTGGTTTGTTTAGTTTGAGCAGTGTTCTTTTAAGGCAAAACTCCCTTGTAATGTTTTCCTAAGAACGTGGTCTTCATATATTTTGCTTTTTCTTATTTCATTTGTGAAGTTGCTAACTCCAGTTCTTTCCTTTGTTTTCCCCACACTCCTTCCTTCCTCCCTTCTCTACTGGCTTTTTTCTTCCCTCCTTTTCTTTGTTCTTTGATTTTCCAGCTTCCTTATCATCATGTTTCTTCAATGTCTTTTCCATATCCTATTTGGAATGTTGTCTTAAATATTCTTCCTGCTGAATGTAAACATACATGAGGCTAGTTTTGGATGGAGAAAGAGCTCAGTGATCAAAAGCAGTCACTGCTCTTACAGAATCCTGGAGTTCAACTCCTAGCACCCACATGTTGTCTCACAATCCTATGTAACTCCTATACTGGAGGAGATCTGATGCCTTCTTCTGGCCTTAGTGGGCACCAGGCCTGCAAACAGCACACAGGTATACATGTAGGCAAAACACTCTCACAGTGTTTAGTTGTTTTTTACTCTTAGGTAGCAGGTGCCACTCAACTCCCAAATAAACCACACATGCAGGCTTATTCTTACTTATAAATGCCAGGCCTTAGCTTGGCTTGTTTCTAGCCAGCTTCTCTTAACTTATCCTGTCCACCTTTTTCCTTTGGGCTTTTTTCTTTTCTATTTCTGTATGTTTTTCTTTGTTTCTTACTCTGTGGCTTGTTGTGTAGCTGGGTGGCTGCCCCTGGAGCCCTCTCTTCTCTGCCTACTTCTTCTTTTCTTCCAGATTTCTCCTTCTGTTTATTCTCCCTGTCTGTCAGCCCTGCCTGTCCTTTCTCCTCCTTGTTATTGAGAATTCAATTCTTTATTAGACCATCGGGTGATTTAGACAGGCAAAGTAACACAGCTTCACAGAGTTAAACAAATGCAACATAAACAAAAGTAACACACCTTAAAATAATATAATAATATAACACAACATGATAGGAATAAAATTAAAATGATAATAAATTTTAAAAAGAAAAATCAGGTGATAAAATGAGTATCTTTGATGGAACAGTCAGGGGAGCATTACAATGCTTGAGCCAGTTTCCTCTCTGAATACATTGTAAAGATTACGTCAAGATAATATTTTCTTATGTTTCATCAAGAAAAGAACCTTAGACAAGGTGTGATGGCTTTTTTCTTTCCATCCCTTTTCTTCCATTTTATATAATTTTGCATTCTTTATGCTTGGTACATACTTGAAAACAATTTTTGACTTTTAATTATGAACAAGAGCTGTTTCCATTAGAGACATCAAAACTGTCTCCTAACTTCTCACATCCCCTTAAAACTGTGTTACAAATAGGTCCTAATCACACATGTCTATCCTAATTAGTCTTTACCATTTTAAGAAATCATTTCAAGTTTTAGTGTCATTCATTAATCTCATTTATTTATTATATTGTGTGGTGCTAGAGACCTACCTAATCCTGGTTCTCATTCTCAGCCAAGTGCCTTGCCATTGAAAAATAATAACATCTCAGTCCTCTGGTCAGTAATTAATTGGGTACATAATACATGCTGTAGCTGAAATAGAATACAGCAGACGAAATTTCTGTCTCTGGGGAATTTCAAGAGAACAGTGAGAGGGCTGGAGGTGAATAAATCAGTGAACTATATCGTATAGGTAAGTGTTGTGGATACAGTTGAGAGACTGAGTATCTGGGATATGGTTCATGTGGGGTTGAGGTTTCAGGAGAGTAGCATGTTCAGGGAAGGGACTGTTGGAGCATCAGGTATGAGCAAAGATTTGAAGAGAGTAGTAAGACACTAAGCTGTGTAAAGTCTTAACCTATAAATGTGCCACCAGGAAGGCCAGGGGAGTGAGAGAGTAGGGAAGGTTTAGGACAAAAAGAAAGAGGGTGCTATCGTATCCTCTGGGACTAGGTATTACTGTGGGGTTTTCACTGTTATTTGAGAAGGTAAAGATTATAAGCAGAGCAGTTGCTTGATCTAATGTACTTTGCTAAAAGAATATTTTTGGTGGCTAACTTAGGGGTTAAAAAAAAACTCACAGCAACTGTTGAGGTGGCCATGCTAGAAGTGACAGTAGCTTTGGCCAGTGTGTGGAACATACAAGTATTAAAAAGTGTTTTGATTCCGTATATATTTCGCAGACACACTGTGAAGACTGAATTAGTTCAGTAATTTTTATACTAGAAAGTTAAGAATATAGCCAGTTGGCTCCCCAGTGAATTCGTTTGTGCCTCCTACAAACACCAAGGCACATCCTATTCCATTTGCCACAGACAGATAGCCCTAAACATTTTGTTAAATATGAAGGGAACATGACAGATGACTTTCCCTTTATCATAAGAGATCAGTAGTTTACATGTACAGTACATTTTTTTAGTTAGTTACTTTCAAATTTTCATTTTTCATTTTGAAATAATGTCTTAGAAGTTGCAAAAATAGCACAAGAAAGGTCCCTCGCACTTGTCACTCCTCTGAGTTGCTCTGTCTTCCATAACTAGCTATGCAGTCATAATCAAAAGCTGGAAACGGACATTGTCCCAATGCAGTTAACCTTGTGGACCTCACACCCAGACCTGTCAGTTTGTGCATACACTTTCTTGTCTATTTCCACTTGCCGTAGAGAACAGTTTTGGTGTTAACATGAGAGTTACTGTTGTTAATTGTGCAATTCTACCACATCTACAGAAACTTTTGTGGAATTTATTTATTTATTCATGTTCATGTTCTAGATAACACAAGGGCCTTGTGGATTTTACTAGGTGCTAAGAAAGTGACTTTTCTACATCATACAAGTTTTACTTCTTTCCCTACTGTTTGTCTTGGTTATTCTTTGTGCTTGTGTGGAGGGCGTGTATGTGTCTAGACATTTGTGTGGGTGTGTGCACACCTTTGCAGGCATGTGGAGTCAGAGGTTGATGGTGAATGTCTTTCTCAATCACTCTCCACCTTAGCTTTTGAGACAGAGTTTGTCACTGAATTTGGAGCTAACCAGTTCCACAAGACTGCTTGGCCCCAGGGAGCACCAGGCACCTGCCTGTCTGTTCCTCCTGCTGTTGGGATAGACCCCTTCCAGCACCTCATGCCAGATTACGGGTGCTGGGATCTGAACAGTGTTGGTGCCTGTGTGTGCACACTTTTCCAGCTGAGCCCCAGCACCATCTTTCTTCTTTCTTCTCCTCTTTTCTCTCACCTTTGCCCTCCTTTGCTTGTGTATATATTAAGAAGGGATTGGGAGAGAGAAGTGTTTTAAATTTGAAGTTAAAGGAGAATAGATTTGCTTTCTCTGTCGTGAATAAATTTGAGAGGCCTTCCATCCTGCTCAACAAAACTCTCAAGCCCACACCGGCTCCACTAGTGAGATATTAACTTGCTTTGTTCCAGCCACACTCGGGATTCTCTGTACCCGTTATATTTTAAAATCAGATTTGTTCACTGCGGTCCTTACTGTGGCTAGCCTTTTAGCAGTGATTTTATATTCAGAGCTATGTTTGAAAAATGGAAAAAAGAGTAAGTGTAACCACAGTCTCCCATGGTGTCTATAAATCCTCTGTCAGCATTGTCTCTGCTGCCTAATAGTTAGGCAGCTTTGGCAGGGTGCTCAGCCTCTGCCTATATGTAAGATCAGGTAACTATCAAATGTATAGAGTTAGGATGAAAATTTTAGTAAGTACTTGGAATTGTTTCTGTATGTAATAATGATTTTGTTGAAGAAAACAGTATCTGATGGTAGAATTTACATTGGAATTAGTAAAACCTAAATTGGAACAAGAAGTCTGTGTTTTCCATTTCTGAGGATGATGTAGGGTAAGTGAAGATTCTCTTCAGTGTGTAGTGTTTATGCAGCTAGCTAAAGATATCTTTTAATAGTAGAAAACTGGGGTTTATTGAATGCTCATTTGGTAGAGATGCTGAGAATTGTCTCATTTGCTGGTAAATGTAGAGGACAGGAAGTCCCTTGGAGTCAGTGGTGAAGTGAGCCTCACCCTGTGTAGTGAAAGTTCCTCTTGGAAGCTCCGGATTTTTGGATTTACCGTTCTGAGCAAACTTCTTTTTTCCCTGATCCATGCATAATTGTTATTCTTAGAATTTTTCCTACACAGCTCGTATAAGTTGATGCATTTTAAGACATGTCAGTGACATAACAATCACAACTCAGTATCAGCAAAGATGCTGAAAGGTTCGTTCCCCTCGCCTCTTGCAGTGGATTTTATGACTCAGCCTTTACTAGCCTTACTTCCTGCTTGATCACTTACTTTCTCTTCCCTTACTTTGGCCTAACGTGCCTCATTTTGTCAGATACACTGCCTTGACTCACTTAGCAAATACAAATAACTGAATAGCAAGCAACTGGCAAAGCATGAAGGGCGCAGTTAAATGGCAGTTTCCTAGGACTGCTTTCTGAACAGGAAACACTCACCTGTGGGAGGCTGATGGGTGGAGCCCTGCTGAAGCCTGTTTTGCAAGTGTGAGCTTAAGCTGGGGCGGTCCTGTGGTGTGGCCAAGCTGCGCTGGCTGAGCGGAGGATTAAGCAGAGCCCTCACAGAGGCTGACTCAAACAGGCCCAAAATCTGGGCCAAGTGCTTCTGAGAGGGGGGACCTGGAAACAGCTGGCACCTCAAAGTGTGGTGGAGACCTGGCCAGGAGCACTCATGTGCTGAATAAGATCTGAGCTGGAGAGATTATGCTGTATTCTTAAACTGTTTCACCGAATGCACAGTTCCCATTGCCTGGAACTCTGCTGCTAAATACAGTCTCGGAGTCGTTTTGAATACTGATCCTAAAGCTTGCGCCACAGCAAGAGGTAAGGAGATTTCAGTCCATCATTCAGCATTTCATTCAAACTACTTTGGACTAATTCCCTAGAGCTATTTTTAGATCCTATTTGAGCACATGTTACCTTAGTTCTCAAGTGAGTTGTGGTTCAGTATTTATTTAGGAATGAAGTAATAGCATTAATATTTGTCTTATTTGTAAAGATCAAGTCACTTCTTAAAGCAAAATTTGTCAGTTGTACTGCTTGTGCATTATTTTCCCGGAAAGCTTTAGTAAACACTTATTTTTCTGCTGTTTCTAGTCAGCTAGAGTTGGTAATACCTTCTGGACTGGGTTAATGTGATAGAGGTATTCATTATTAGATGGCCGTCTGTGTGTGTGCAGATGTTTCTTGTGGGCTAATACTGTTTGAGTGCTTGAGTAATGGAAAATCAGCAGCACTGATTTCAGACTTCAGTCGGCTCTGGAAAGGCTGCTTTGGTTAGCATAAGGAGTCAGTCCCTTTTGTCCCTCTCCTACTAGCATTCTGCTCCATAAGGACAGCTGTCAGCATTCATGAAGGACTAGGTTGTGATCATGTGTGACTTCGATAATGAAGCATTTTCATTATGCCATTTCATGAGCATGACATGGAAATAAGTATTTTCTCTGAATCACAAATCAGCCCAGTTATTTTTTTCTTTTCAGGGTTGACCTACCATTGCTTAAATTACAATCAGTATTGTAATTTTCAAAATATTAGGTGAAGAAGTTTCAGAATATAGAGTTATTGTTCATCCCCAAGTTTACATCTATTATTCAGTCAAATGTCCTGAAACACAGCCTTTTCTCCTTCCAGGTATTATGTGATACTGTTTTGCTTTTAGCAGAAGAGAGCAGATATCGAAACTTAGGTTGGAAAACCACAGGAAGGACAATTAGAACCATTCAAAACTTGTCTGTACCTCCCCGTAGCTCGGGTCCCCGTGGAGTTATATAGCCAAATTGGATTAAACAAAGTCTGAAAAGCTGAGTCATATTCTTGGTCAATCATGTACCAGAGGAAGATTAGCAAAGTTTTCAGATCAAAGAGAGAGAGAAATTATAATGGGAAAAGTGACACCAGTATTTGGCATCTGTCATTTCTTGTGAATCAAGTGGTGGTTATTAGGATTGTATCATGAAGGGAAATTTCTATAAGTAATAAAGACCTAGCAATTTTGAAGAGAAGAGAGGCTGAATCCTAATCCCTGGGTCTGACTTCAAAGCCAGCTTTTGCCTTTTAAGATACTTATTGTAAGTTCCAGACTCTCAGAATATCTGTACTTTTAGAACCTGTCCCTTTCACTTTTTGCTCCACAAAGCAGAAGTCTTTACAACTTCCCCAACCCGCCTATGATAATACTAATGTTCCATACCAACCATCATACCTTAATAGAATCCACAGTGGCAATAAAATGTGAAGATGCTTATGTTTGAATCTAATCAAAGAAGAAAAAATAGTAGTATCCAGGAAGGTTCCAGAATTTTTGTTTCCTATAAGCTAATATAGTATTACCTTTACCTTTGATTTACCCAAATTCCTAAAATAATACTTTAATTTTTATAAGACTATACATATTAATACATTTCTTCCTGAAATCATACTTGCCAAATCATGCTGTAAAAATAAGAACCCAAACATTATTAAACCTCTTAGCAGGTTTAAAACCCTGTAATCTGTGTATTATATCTCATTCTGGTGTTAAGGTACATTCAGCATCAAGAAATTTACATCCACCTCATGTTCCTCCTACTTGCTTTTGGTAAAATGCAAATCTTCCTTTGTTCCACTTTTAGAAATGAAATTAGTCATAGTCTTTTATATAACTGGGTTGGTAAAGTCACCAAGTTATTAAAAAATACCCTTTGCTTTTGCAAAGAGTTGAAGGACAAAACTGCTTATATATTTTAGTTTGTTATTGAAATTTAATAATTAAACAAGTATCTGAGAGCCAAAACTAACCCGTACACATTACTTATGTCAACCTAAAGTTACATAATCTAGACTTGAGCCTCTGTGATATTTCTAGTAAGAGTCATAGGCTCCTAAAAACATCAGACAAGCAGAGTAGATACTGAGAGCCTTACCTCTCACATCATGACATTTCCCCACGGAACATGGCTTTAAAGCTTCATGTAGTAACTTAATGTATTTTGCATCCTCTGGGAAGGGCAGCAGCCTGATGCTGCTTGGGTGTCAAATATCTATATATTTTAGGCAGGCTATGTGAGTGCATTGAAGTATGTATTGGGAAGCTGGTTGCCTGTTTCTGCTTAGCCTTTTCTATGTGAGCTCTTCTTTCTTCTATACTGAAAGATTCTCTTTTTAAATTCATTGCAGACCTATTTTCCAGAGCCTTTAATGTCATTGTTTTGCTTTCAGGTCAACATGACTTTGAAATGGCTCCTCATCTCCCTCATCAGCAAATAAAAGCCTATATATGACTGTCAGTGGAGGTCTCTCTCCTTTCCAACAGTTACCACTGCAGTGTGGCCCCTTTCTTCAGGCAGCCTGCAGGACTGGGCAAGCATTCCTAGGATACCTGGTTTCCTCCCTTTGGGGTTGGAATGTCAGGCTTCACTGTGAGAGCTATGCAGGCTCTAGATATTTCTCTCTGGCAGCCTCTGGCAGCTGTCACCCGCATCAGTTACAGAATTATGTTTTTTCTTACTTTCACAATTATTTTGATATATTGAGCAAGAGTGATTTTGTACCTTTTTGTTCACAATAACATCAAGAGCAGTTTAAAAACTGAAGCTCAGCTCACCTAAAGAAATTTTAAATATGTATTGGGGGAATCAGTTTGAAGTCCAAAGCTAGACAACTGTTGCATTCCTGATTTCAAAAATAGAAGCTAATTACAGAAGACATTATTAAAGATTTTGGCTTTTTAGCATAACTCTGCAGAAGCTCAGAATTATGTAGCTTCATTGTATTTTTCTGCTTTTGCTTCAGTAACTTCCTTTTTAACCTAGGCTATTATCTTTATAATGTATATAGAATTAGCTAACAAAGTCATAAATGTCATTTTAGAGGTGGATTTGGAAGCAAATAAACCAAAATAAATTTGGAAGCAAATAAACCAAAATAAGCAATAGATTATTATGTAGCGCAATCAATTTTATGCCTAAGTCCTAGAAAAGAAAGTAAGTTATATAAGTTAATTATATGAAGACTCTTCCTTCTAGTATTAAACATCTATGGAACAGAATAAATAATTAAAAATTAAACTCAATATACTAGACATGAAACAATAACCTTAATAATGATTTTTTAATATTAGGTTCTTATGCTACCCTTTCCTCAGATGACTTAGGAAGCCCTCCTTCTTTAAAACAGATTTCCAATTAAGTTTTAGATAATGTTCCTGATAAGTTATTTAAAACATATTTTACATAGACTTGAGGGTTTTCTATGCTGTTTGACTGTTTTCCCAGTTGATTTTTTTGTTTGGGGGTATTTTTATTGAAATCTAGGTGTGTGTGTGTGTGTGTGTGTGTGTGTGTGTGTGTGTGTGTGTGTGTGTGTGTGTGTGTGTGTGTTTCCTGCCCAGTGAAACATTTTTTTACACCATTAAACTAAGATGTTATACTAATGGATTTCCTTGTTTGTAATTAAACAAAAATTGTTGTCAAAAATATATCTTTGTACTCTTGGCCCAGTAATTTTCACTAGTCTAGCCAACCCAACAAAGGACTCACCTTCATCAGACCAGGGTAAAGGTACCTGATCTGAAGTACATAGAACTCAAAATGTTTAGCAACAAAATGATGCCACAGGTGAAAAGTTCTGCACCAGACCTTAGGAGACAAATTACAGTCAAAATGTGGATACACTGTAAGATTAATAAAATTACCCATAGGCTGTATATAAGGTATATGTGCAATATACATGAATTTTATGTTTCAGCTTGGTCCCCTCACCTCGTTTGCCATCCATACATGGAAAGATATTTATTCAAGTAGATCGACAGATAGATATGTATGTCTGAATCTGAAATTATTTGAAAAAAGCATTTGAGTTACTAAGCATTTTAGATAAGTAATACTCAACCTGTATTTCTCTTATTATTGAAAAGCTATAAAAGCTTTAAATTTTTAGGTAATTGGCTCAAGTATATATGTTTTAAACTATTTAAATAGGATGCCTCATTTTAACTGCACGCAAATTATGTAGGTACAGAATAGTACCAGATAAACTGAAAAGGCTTGAAATGTGGGTGCTAGGTTATCTTGATAATATGTTGCTGGATATGTAGAAAATAAGAAAGGAATAAATGCTAGTGTTCCCATAATCCTTAACATAGCCTGTAATGGGGGACGTAATCATTTTATTTAATATTTCTGTTTGAACATAAACTTCTAAGAGTATAATAGTGATTAAATACATGTAACTCATTTAGAATGCAATGTTAATACAAACTGGAATTAAATTCATTAATATCTCTAAATTCTTTGCACATAATAAACATTCAGCGAACGTTTTATAACTGGTTAAAGATTTCTTTTCCTTTATGTTATCTTTGAAGGTCCAGGAACAGAGCTATGAAGAAAAGGTATCTCACTAAATAGACCAGAACATTTATAGAGATAAGAATAGAATCATAGGTAGAATATCTTGAGCATGTCCTTATTTTTTAAAACTTAACTGTGTTTGATCTGCAAGAAAGTCTTTTACTGTGTCTGGTAGAATGTTCCTGAAGTTAACCTTGTAACACTCAGGAGCTCAGGCAGGAGGATCTTGTGCTGCAGGGCAGGTCCTGCCTCCCCAAACCCCACAAATTCACATCTAACTTTTAGTAAGTGGCTAAGTGACGATATAAAGGAGTCAGTTACATCTTCCATCCTAAGAACTCATATGAAAACTTTTCCATAGTATAAGAGAAAGAGGTTTTTAGAAACTTTATATTTCAGTTACTAGAAGGTTTTTTCTTTACGTTCAGTTCTTTTAATATCTGAGTCACATGGTAAAATCTTGCTCAGCCTTCTAGAAGGTGTTGCTTTGAGATTTGTAGATTCGGGTACAGCATAATTTATGAGTCCATTTATTTCCAAGTGGAAGTTTCAGTGTATCAATATTTCCTCCCCACACCCCACTTAAGTGCTATGCTCTCTCAAACATTACTTTTTTGTTTTCCAAAGGTCCTTTAAGGTTATACAACAATACATGACAAAAATACAATAATTTTCACAGCTCTTGCTTGTACCTCTTTGAGCTATTTGAGTATATATAAACATCTTCATCTTTTCTTTATGTTGATACATAAGTAACCCCATGTTTAGGCTGTCACAGTAGAAGCTGTGTCTTTCTTTACCAAAAACAAACAAACAAAAACAGTCCTCATGTTTATTTACACTGCTAGTATTTGTTCTATTTTTGCAGCAGGATTTGCTGTGATTTGCAGCCTCAGCTGTAAAATTCTGACGCCTCTTCATCAAATTTTTTTTTATCTGAAAAGGCTATAAAAAGTCATAGAAGACTTTCAAAGGGGATTTGAATTTAATTCACCACTTTGAAAATTTTAAAATTAGAAAAAAGACAACTGACAACCTTAGTAGATACAGAAAAGCCTCTGATAAAGGTCATCACCAGTTTATTTTATGCTTTGTACCAATTTGGAACAGGGAAGCTCTTCACATTTGTGGTTTCTACCCAAAAGACCCAAAGTTATTCTTAATGGTGAAATACAAGAAACAATCAAATCAAAGCTTGAAACAACATAAACATTTAAAAACATTATCTTGTTTACTTTCTTGAGATTATAATATAATTATATCATTTCCCTCTTCCATTTCCTCCCTTCAGACTCTCCCATGCACCCCTTCTTGCACCCTTTAAATTCATACTCTCTTTTTTTCATTTATCTTCTACAGTGATCCTGTTAGGTGCACAGGTTGTATTGGACATGCATCTATTGGGACTGAGCTCCACAGCTCTGTGTTTTGATTGTTTGTGGTTTTCTGTAATGATTGTGATCTGTTGCAAATGAAAGTTTCCCCGATGAAGGGTGAATACTAGGCTTATCTGGAGTACTGAACACTTACAATGTAGACAGGGATGCTGCTGCTTTAGTGTAGTGGCAGCTGTATGTTCTCCTCTAAGACCCGTGGCTTCACTATTCCTGGTTCTATGGCTAGCGTTCCAGTGCGTGTCTTCAGTCCAACTAGAAACCGTTGTTTACTGCCAAGGTATGCATGTCGTTACTATACCCTTAGGAGGATCATGCCATGTTGGTTTCTGTTGGTTTCAGTCATAGCTGGGTACAACTGTTGGTAACCTCCCTCCTTTGGAAGCTTGCCTGGTGCCTTCTGGTCCCATGAAAGCTAGTCCTCATGAGGAAACATTCAGATCAGTTCCAGATCAGAGGCATAATGTCTTCAGCAACAGGTGTTGGTTTTGTACATGATATCAGATACACACTACCAGATGCCACAGTAGAGTTTATTCAGGGGAGTTTCAGAGCGGGTACAAGAGAGGGAAGCAGAAGAGAATGAAACAGATTCTCATGTGGTGGCTCCTTTTAAGAGAGCAGGTGGGCACAGGTTTATGTAGCCACACTTAGGGGTGGCATATTCTGCCAGCGCCGTGTTGGGTTTATCACGTGGCAGCTACATGCTGGGAATCCTTACAACAGGGACTTACATATTGCCTCTGTGGGGCACCAAGGGCAACAGCTATAGTACAAAATATTGTGGGAGTCTCTTTAACAGCCCTGACCAACAGTTCAAAAGAGGGCTTCCCTTGCCTGTTGTTCTCACATTTGTCAGATGGCTTTAGCTTTGGATGGAGCATTGTCAGCCCAAATGAGAGAATTTCATTTAAACTGTGTATGTATATTTATTTACAAGCTTACAGGTATTATTTTTTAAGTAGATAATCAATAGCTTATGACTCCTTATGACTTTTTTAGACATTCTTACTGTTATTTTACCCTTCTTTCTCTTTCTTGTATTTAAAGTAAGCTTAATTTAAAAAAGAAAAAAGATCCATATAAACCAGAAATAAAGAAATAAAAGGACTGGAATGGAAGAACTAAGTTTAGATTATTTATATGTCCATCTAGGAGTGTCGATACATTAAGAGAAGCTGGAGCTAGATAGATGGCTTGGCAGTTAAGAGTCCATATTGCTCTTGCCCAGGGCCTGAGTTTGACTCTCTGCACCCACATCATCAGCTCAAACTACCTTACACCTCCAGTTCTAGGGGGGTCTGGTTCCCTCTTCTGGGCCTCCACAAGAGCTGCACAGACATGATGTACATGGAGGCAGATATACGTGCAGATAAATAAATAAATGAATTTAAAAAAATAATGGGGGTTAGCATGGCTGAATAAAAGATAATGTTTGTTAAGTTTTCTACCCAGCAATAAGTGCTTTAGATATTTAAATGGTTCAATTGTGCCAAAAACCCTATTACATAGTTACTATTTTCAGGGTTTTTATAGATGAAGAGTTACAGGTCGCTTAGTCACATAGCTAGCAGTTACAGGGCAAATTTGAAACTTTAGGAAGCTCACTATTCCAACTATGTTAATTTTCTTCATAGTAGTAATGAGATTATTAGAGGGTGTAATTTAGAAATAAAGATATATTTACAGTAGCAACAAAAAAAATGTAATGTTCTAAGTCTATAACAGAAAATAGTTAAGACCTTCCTAGGAAAAGCAGTTGAAGGATACGAAAGAACCTTCAATACATCTTTTCATAAAACAGAATTAGTTTTACAAAATAGTAGACACACAGAAGTAGGTGGTAGAATAGTGGATAATACACATGAAAGAGAGCTATAAAATGTAAGTGCTCATGCAATGTATTTATGACTTGAGGTAAAAAAAAATATTATAAAACATAGATGCCATACCTAAAGACATGTTTTAATTTATTCAATAAAAAGCAAATTCTAAACATGGTAAAAATTTTATGAGTGATGTTCAACTGACAGATTTTTTTCAGATTATATAAGAAATTATTACCTACCAGTAAGAACAATACAATCAAGTAAAAATTAACAATGATTCCCTTAAAGAGGAAAATGAGCGACCAACCAAGTAAATGCCTACTAAACTAGCACTCACAAGACTACGTGTTAAAGTCAAGACCAGTGTCACGTCCCTGAGACTGATGAAAGAAACAGACAAAATAAGACCTGGTACATGCTATGGTAGTGTGACATTAATAAGTTATCCAGGGCCTGTCATTCTAGAGGCTACTTTGGTAAAGTCTAACTAGAATCTCTTAAAACTTACACATTAGGTTTCACTGGTAAACTTTGAATAAGGCTGGACAGCAGCATACCGAGCTCCATTCTGAGCATGGCTGTCAAAGGAAGCACTTAGTAAGTTACTTAGTGCAAAATTAATTAAAGTAGAATAAACTCTAGCTACCATAGGACATTGTGGGTAGAAATTGTTCTATATGCTTAAAAAAAGGAAGATTAATACAGTGAAAAAATTAATATACTGAACTGCAAGTGCCAGGAGTAAATCTCGTACTACATAATGATGCAAAGTTTGATGTCATGATTTCATTCCTAAAATTTTTATCCACAACATGCTCATCTTAATTGTTTGTGACTATATACACATGTAGTTTCAGTACAAATCACGGGTGAGGATGGAAAATATTAAATTTGATATAAAAGTTTTCTGTGTAGAAAAAATAGGATTAAGGAGAGTCTGCTGCCTCAGCAATCTATGGTGCTTTATTTCTTGGTTTACAGTGGGGAAATGTATGTGGATAAGTAAGGTGACAACATGCTAAGCTTAAAAAGTCTAGGTGATCGTACATAAAATTACTTGGTTTAACTCAGGAAGTAACTCCATTCCTGCAAAGTTTTTATTTACTAGCATGTGGAATGGAATTTAGGTATTATTTCCTAAGGCTGTGGCCGTTTAATACAGCATGTTGTGATGACCCCCAACCATAAAGTTATTTTTGTTGCTACTTTATAACTGTAATTTTGTTGTTATGAATTGTAATGTAAATATCTGATATACAAAATATCTGCTGTGCAACCTCTGGTGGAGAGGTAAGTGGAAGAGAAGGGGAGAAGGAGGATGAGGAATGTGTCCCCTTCTCCTCCTTCCTTTCGGCTTCAGTTTACATTACCCAACTAAAAGGAGTTTAATGGAGTTATTCTGCAGTGTGGGAATGATACCCAAATTCAACTCCACATGCTAGCAAACAACCCCAGTGCCAGAAAGACTCACTTAAGGACATTAGCCAAAGCAGTCCATAGATTCCACACCAACTATTACACGCTATTGCCAATACTCGTGGCTTCCTTTCAGCACGTGATGGTAAGACCTTATTGCTGAAAATACCACAAAATTCAGTTACAGAACACCCGTAAGTGGGACACAGGCAGTACATTCCTCCCCATGACATTGAGAATCATCAGAGAAAATGAGTGGAAAGTCTATAAGAGCCAAAGTTGATGGATAATGTCAAGGAAACTGTTTTCTGGACACAGTAGGGCAGTTGCATATATAAATTCACAGCACTTGTAGCAGCAGAACAAGTTCTGCACAGATTCAAGACAGACAAAAGCCTAGCATGGAACACAGTGGGGAGGAAGGTGAGTGTAAAGTCCACCTTTCTGAGGAGCCATTGGCATTTGATAGCTACTGGAGGAGAGAGAGTTTTCTTTAATGATGTGGCCCTGGTAGGTTGATCACAGACTAAGGCAGGCCTTAAAATTTACTTTTTAGGTTTTTTTTTTTTATTGTTTGTTTGTTTGTTTGTTTTAAACACAGAATTTTATATAAGCTCAATTAAGGCTTAGTGGTGGTCTAGATAAAACCCTTACTATGTGTTCCGTGGTGTATATAGATAGTGCTATATTTAATAAAAGCACTTAAAGGAATTTTTGAATTCCTTTGAATAAATTGAATAAAATTAAAATATTTTTATGTTTCTCTAATGGAAAACTAAAGTACACAGTCAAGACTTAGAATACTAAACAGAAAGAGGTTCTAAAAGAGGCTGAAGATCTTGTAGTAGTTGCCCAACCTTGAATTTCTGCCAAATGGTTATCTAATCTGTGTTTGAGAACAAAGCATAGGTAGACTTAAAAATACAGTGTAAAATACCACAGAATTTTGATACTTACATGTTTTATATAGACTTACAAGTTTTATTATATCTTCAGTTTGCAGGGAAATAAATCTTCAAAGAGTGTGTACAAAAAAAATTACCTGCTTGACTTTCTGAGTTTGTTATAAATGTGTTAATGATATATGTTCTAATAAACTTAATGCTTCAGCCATTTCTTAGATACAAACCAGCTTCTTGTGCTAAAGTTAGTCTAAGAGATATGTGAGAGCTGATTCAGAGAACGCTAGGTGAAGTGTAAGAACTCAGGTCTAAGCTGAGAGAGACTGTTTGGCAATTGTTGGCATGTCATTAAAGACCTCAGTGTCCAGCCTCCACATCAGGGTTCACCATGCTCTACAGAAGTGGCTGTCATTACTATCTCCCTGTAAACTGGTAATTGGTATCATAAAGACTTATGTTGGCAGGATGAAGTTGTACTGCTAAAATGTGTAACTACAAGGAAGACAGGTCTGGTTGGTTTTTCTGGTTTATAAAAAGATTGCAGATAGAAAGTCTGTCCTGGCTAAATAACATGAAAAAATTTAATATTGTGAACCATGTTTCATTTTAAATTTTGGAATAGAAAATTTGGTTATAAAATATGATTTGTTTTAATGGTATCATTTTATACTTCGCTTCTTACACATTTTATTATTTTATTGTCTCTAATCTAACATCTTATATGGACCTTGACTCTTACAGTCTCTCATCTACTGCATTACTATGTTTCTCCAGAGGAATGTGTTGTCAGCACTTAACCATCTACAGCCAAAGTTTACCTTCCTCAGCAGAATTGCACTAATAGAGCTGAGAGTACTTTGTTTTTGCCTTTCAAGGGAGTATGCTAGTAACGCTGAACAGGGTTGGGAGATATTTCTTATATCCAAAGGGAGTTGCTTTTGTCCATGTTAATATGGAAGAAATGAGGAAGAAAGTTTACATGAAGAAAACTAATATGAATGAACAATTTGGAATTATCGCAGTAGCATCAAATTTGAGTGCAGTTAATTTGAACATTCTTATTAGTTTAATTTCTGATCCAGTGTTATTATCACCATGAATGCCTATTAATAGGCCTTAGGCTGGGATGTGAATATTCAGGAGGTAAACCTAGCACCCCACCCTACCTGCACTTCCAGGACTGGATATCAGCAATGGCTCTGGAAAGGTAGCATAGCAAAGTCGGCGCACAGGAGAAGCAAGGAGATGTGCACACAGGCACTTTCCCTGCTCCCTCTGCAGAGAGGGCCTAGAACTGCTAGTGACATTCTCTGCTGCCTAATTTTTATTGCAGCTTTAATCAATTAGGCCTTGTGTCACTGCGTTAGAAAAAAATTAATGTGCACACTCTTCACCTTACCCAGGAAAGAAATCTACTTTAGCAAACCAAGAAGCAAGGTTAAAACAGCCTACTGCCCTGGAAAGACCAGTTAAACACAGGATATTCCCTGAATAATGGGGTTTATTGTATTGAAAGTTTGGTTAAAGGATCATAATTGTAAATTTATTCTATCAATATCAATTAGTTGTGATTTCTATGTGTAATTGATTCCCATTAGTAATTCTAGGTATGTTGTTTCTAAGTAATAATAATAAAAAAGAATATTTGCACCTTTCTGCTGTTGAGTTCATTTGAACACATACAAATATGCATAACAAAAATAAATCTTAGTGGGTAGGAGAGATGGCTCAGAGATTAGGGGCAGTTTTGCTGCTCCTCCAGAGATCCTGATTGCATTCCCAACATTCACAGGACAGCTCACAATTGTCCAAATGGATCCAGTTCCAGGGGGAACTGTTGAACCAGACATGCAGGCACAGGCAAAATAACCATACTCATACACATAAAATAAATAAATCTTTAAAAAAGAGATCTACTTTTAAAAAATAAACCTTAAAAAAGACTGTATATAGGTGTGAATATGTATGTGAATTTGTTAGTGTTTGTGGAAGTATGCATTCCTCATTGTTTTTATATGATAAACTTCTATATTTTACATTTTAAGCTCAGTTTATCTTAGAGATGATACTGTATCAGTAGATAGTCTTTAAAAAATATTTTTAAATTTCTGAGTGTGGCAATGCATGCCTTTAATTTTAGCTCTTGGAGGGCAGAGGCAGATGAATGTCTGAGTTCAAGGCCAGCCTAGTTTACATAGCAAGTTTCACGCCAGCCAGGGCCACATGGGGAGACCCTGTCTCAAAAAACTAACCAAAGGAACAAAGGAATGCACACGAATGATTGTGTGTGAGTTTAAAATGATTTATCTGGCCAAGTCTTTTATTGGTGCTTTTCTTTCTTTTCTTTCTCTTGTGCATACTGGGTGGTTTGTTTTAAATTGTTTAAGCTAGTCAGTGTGTTCCCATAAAGCCCATATTCTCTATTGTGATCTGTGTTGTTTGTATCCACAATGAATACTTGCTATCCCACCAGCTCTTATGCCTTCTGGCTCTGACACATATTCCTTGGAGTAGTTCTCCCTGACCATCCTGTCTCCTGGAGTTACTTTGCTCCCAAGTCATGTTTACCTTGCCCTGCCTATTTCCTTATTAGCCATTAAAAAAAAATCTGAATTGCCTCTCTTCCTTCATTTAGATAGTGTCCTACAATTACTAAGAGCTTGAGTGTTAGCAAACGGACAGTTTGAATTCTAAGTATTTAACCCAGCATGTTGACTTACCACTTAAACCTCAGTGTCTTCATCTAAAATTGGAGACAAAGGCTGATCACATGGCTCAGTGTAAAAACACTTCCTCAAAAGCCTGTTAATCCACTTTATGTAAATAAAATTTAAAAAGCCAGATGTTGTGGTGCATGTCTGGAATCTGGAATTCCATTATTTCTATGAACAGAGACTGGAGAATCACCTAGAATCTCATGGACTGCCTAGCTTGGAGTATAAAATATGACGACAATGAGACTGTTGTACAACATGAGACCCTGCCTCAACAAGGAGAGAATTGACTCCCAAAGTTGTCCTCTGTCTTCCACAGACTGTGTACACACATGTTCACACAATAGTAAATATAATGTGTACGCATGTGTATATGCATTAGTAAATATAATGTGCATACACACATACATGCAATAGTAAATATAATTTGTACACACATGTACACCCAATAGGAAATATAATTTGTACACACCTGTGCACACAATTATAAATGTAAATTAATCAAATGACTAGCAGCAAGGGGAAAGTAAATGCACACTAGCTTATTATTATAGTTTGTGTCACAGACAACCAGTATACTATAAATGTCTCACCACATACTGGTGAAATTAAGAGCATAACATTTAATTTTGCGACAAAGAACTTCAGATAGGAAAGTTCTTAATTTTTTGGAGGTTTAGGACATTAAAGGCAGCACCAAAATTATATTGATGATTCTAAGTAAAAATAAAACTGTTTTGAGTCAAGGCTCATTTTATAGCACTGGCTGGTCTAGAACTCACTGTGTGCTGGCCTCAAAGTCATTGATCCAGCTGCCTCCGCCTCCTGAGTGCTAGAATTAAAGGTGTGTGCATCATGACTGACTTCTAAGTACATCTTAAACACCTGATGAGTAAAGTAGATTCTCCCATTGGACCTGTAAATTGTAGAGTGACTGTTTGCTTCATTTTGCCCAGGACTTGTAAGTCTGTCTAAAGAAAGCTTAGCTAGGACACTTGAAATTTGTGGGAAAGATGCTTCCATCTACAAAAGTGTGTCCCATGAGATGAAATAAATGGCTGAGCAATGTCTGATCTGGTCTAGAGTGGTCCATCTGGACCCTGAGTTGCTATAGTACACAAAGCTCCCTCAGTCTTCATCTGTTCTGAAGATAAAGATTTGAATTTGCTTAAGAATCTATAGTGAGATGAGTCAGACTCTAGTAATCTGTGTACAGAGCAGGGATTGAGGCCTTGGGAAAGAGGCTTCAGTGCAGCCCTGATCTCTGAGCTTTGCTGTTTGATCTCTGTTGTCTTGTAGAGTAGCTCTCCTGAAGGCTGCATTTCTTAGCAAGCATCATTATTCTAGGGACCTGTTTGTTTTTAGTGCTTTCACTGTTGGGTTTCTAATGTATTAGTCCTTGAAAATACTTTTTCCAAATACTGATTTCCTTATTTTTTGCCTTGATCTTCAAAGAAGTTAAGTTGGTGCATTTAGATAATGTGGCATTTTTACTGCATTAGATTGATGAACATGTTTTATGCCATCATAGGGTGCTCCTTTGGATAAAAGAAGAACAGCAGATTATCCAGTTGTAAATCATGAATTACAAATGCTGTGGAAATTTCTCACCATTAAGACTAATATTTTAGTCTATTCTCAACTAGTTGGGAAATGAAGGCAAAAAGATCTTAAGTTCAAGGCCTTCCTGAGCTACAGCAAGTTTGAAGCTGTCCACACAACTTGCCATCTCAGTGTAAAAAGTATAAAGCAGAGCACTTGATGAGCCCAAGGCCAGGGCTCACTTCTCCAGTACTAAAAGAGAAAACTTTCCCAGACAGTTTGGATGGGAACCACTTTCATACTCCGTTCCAGCCTTTCTTGCTTATATGAAGATATCTAAAGCAAGACACTGGTTCCAAACTCAGTTCCTTCTTGCGTGCTCTGAGATGATGGCTGCTTTGATGGGAGGCCTTGATTTAAAGTTCACAGAGTACATGTAATTGCTCACAGTCCCATCCAATAGGATCAGATCACAAGCTAAGAGGAACAAGGTACGCCATAGTCAGACAACTGCCTACAGTTACAGAGTATGTTTATAACAGGGTTATCTGAAGGTTAACGATCAAGGTTGGTTTCTTTTTGTGCTGACTGAAATGTAATCCCTTACCACAACTAAGATACTCATTTTGTCTTGCTTTTGTTTTTTAGTGTCTAAAAAGCACGGCAAGCTCATTACTTTCTTACGAACATTCATGAAGTCTCGCCCAACAAAACAGAAGCTAAAGCAGCGGGGAATCTTGAAAGAGAGAGTGTTTGGTTGTGACCTGGGGGAGCACCTTCTAAATTCTGGGTTTGAAGGTAATATTAAACTTTATGAGCTTACAGTGCTAGTCCTGCCTGACATGTTTGCATTGGTTTTCTGTCACCAGTCACTGAGCGGACGTGACTAGTGTGTGCCACGGTTCAGTTCAGCAGATGGTGCTGAGCTTCCACAGCTCACCTCCATCCTGGGTAGAGCTGAGGGTCTTAGGAAGTGCTTTGCCAGAAGTATTCTGATGGGATGGAAAGCTAGCAGCATACAAAGTGGGCTTTGTTATATCTGTCCAGGTAATTTCTTCAAACAGCTTCCCTGTTCATGTCCTCAAACATTTACTTCCAATGATGGATGTTTTGCGACTGTAAGATATTACAGCCTTCTAGATTTTACACCTAAAATTCATATTTCTTTCTCCTTAGATTCTGAGTGGATAATTTAGTGGCTGGAGGAGTGTTGGAGGGAAGGAAAGCAGTTTAAAGTTTTATTAGCTGAAATTTTAATCAGAACAGAAATTTGTTTTTTAGTATCTAGATTACTTATATTTCATTTAATAAGTGTGTAGGATTTTTTCAAAAGATTGGAGACTTTATATTGTTTGCACAAAGTATATATCTACAGTTGTACCACGAATGTATATTTTATACACACATAGACTATTTTAAAGTCTAAAAGAATTAAATGTGTACTTTAATTATAAAACAACTAGAATAGTCATGAAGGAAAATATTCAAATTTTTATATATAACTGTGAGAAATGAGAAAACACATAAAGTAAAAATACCTGCGTATTATATATTGTTTGTTCTTATGTTCACTCTGCTTTTATATAGACTTTATAAATAAATGACATTGTGGACCACATAATGCTGTATTGGCAATGACAGATTATATATATGATAGCAGTCCTGTAAGACTGTAGCTGAAAAATTTCTGTCACCTAGTGAGATTGTAAGCTTCTAAAAGCTTAGTACAGGCTAGAGATCCCAGGGCCTGAGTTTAGTCTCCAGCATCACTGCCTCCTAATAAAAAGTCTGGGCCAGCACAGCACTGTGCATTTCTGTCAGTATTGGTGCTGGTCTTTGTATAAAAGTATAAACATAAGATTATAATGACACACTTAGTTTTTTGTTTTTCAAGTCAGGGTCTTTCTAAGTAGCCCAGCTGCATATGTAGTTTTATGAATATACCACTCCCTATGTAGTTCAGGAAGGCCATGAAGATCCCCTTGCCTTTGCTCCTGAGTGCTGGGATTATAGGTCTGACTATGTACATAATTCCTGATAATGACAATATTACTATTTTATATAATAACCATATGATTTAAAATATGCACACTTTCATTAAAGCAAATGTTCATTGTGAAAGTTTTACACATTATGAGTTACACTTGTTATTTTATAGTACATTACTTCTATCTAAAAGTTACTATGGAACAATACCGTGTACTATTATGTCAGCAGCCTCATACACATCTTGCATTTACTGTGTTTCTTGACTGGATTACTTTTTCCTGTGTTTGATTTAACTTCATTTTGTGTTTTTCATTGTGGCTCCTAAATGTACAAAAGCCACCATGAATGTTGTCAAAAAGAGGCCACATTGCTTACCCTGGACAGAGTGTTAAGAGTGATCAAGAACTATGCAGATAGGCTAGTCAATAGTGGCTATTTCCTCTTATCATAGCTCTGATTGGGAAGAAAGAAGCTTTGGTGGCTGTTAAGAGTTTTGCTTTACTAGCTACTCAAAAATGATCAAAGTGTTGGAATAAAGTGACTGTTAGATGCTCAGTTATAAATAGAAAATCTGCATAAACTCCTCCAAGGCTCAGGGAATATCACTGATTTAGGGGGCAGAGAAAATGCAAGAGCCAGAGGAGTTCTGTGACACAGTCCCCTCTGGGCATGTCATGGCTGCCCCATGAACTCACAATAGCAGTGAGTGACAATCTGTGCAAAACATCATTAGCATTCTGTCTCAGTGGGGAAGGATCCCTGCCTGGGGAACTTTAGGAAGTTGCTGAAGGGGGTGTGTGATACTTCTTAGCGGCATATGCGCTGGTAAAGTTACTATTGCCCAAATAAAGTACTCCATCTATGCTCATGTAGACAACCCTAATTAAATACAGTGGGCTACAACACACAGGCACACGCATACGCACGCATGCACATACTTACTCACATGTGTGTGTGTGTGTGTGTGTGTGTGTGTGCAGTAAGGGAATGGTTAAAAGAAAATGGAAAAGAGATTTGGTGAGAGAAGGAAACTAGAGAGAATATGAACAAAATAAAGCATAAAGGGAGAGGGAGAGAGAAATTATGAAAGAACAAATAAGATTTTTTTAAAAGAACATTGCATTATTAGGGACAAGGAGACAAATACTGACAATTGGGGGCTGGGAGGATGACCAAGATTTCAGTTGCTGACTTGTGCTCAAGCTCATGACGTTCTGTTCAAATTGAAACACTCTTTCTGACCAGAACCGAGCTTGAACATCGCCAAAGCATGTTATAAATAGCAACTAGAAGATGTGTAAGAGGAGTCCTTCTACTTCAGAAGACTCGCCAAGGGTGGGAAGGTTGTGAATATCAGCATGGCTGAGGTGGAGCGGCAAACGCCTTAGTCCTAGTTGTGGGTGATACTTAGTCACAGGATGTTCTTGAGGAAAGGTGAGTGTGGAGTAACTGGAACTGCATCAGAAGTGTGATGTTGAAGCAGCAAGAGTAAAGGAAGCTGTGGCAGAAAATGAGCCCTCAGAATTCAATGAGCTATCTCAGCAGCTTCCATAGACCTCAACAAACTCAGTGTACCCCAGTGCCAAAGGATTGTCTGTAAGGAAGAACTGTGCAGTCCTCCTACTGGCAGATCTGTGGTAGAAATAAGCCAGATTGCCACTGTGGATACCTGGAGATGGAAGCTCTCCAGGAGCAACTGTGTTGGCCTCAGAATGATCCCAGAAAGCATTGTCAGCTTCCAGTAGGACAAGGTGAGGAATTGGGGACTATGGTACTGAAGATCCTGACCCTCAGTTACACTGGGTTATTTAGTTTATGTCTTTATTTATAAGGAGAAAATTGAAAAGTAAAATAATTAGGAAAAAAAAATAGTGTAGTATGAGGTTTCTGGCCCGAACTTTTGGGCCTAGCCTCAAGGTTTAGGACCGCAGACCCGTAGACCCACAGACCTGCAGACCCACAGTCCCACTGTCCCACAGAGACACGCAGAGGCTTACTATAGTTTTAGGCTGATCAGCCTCAGGCCCAGGCATATCACTTGCTAGCTCTCTACCCTTCATCTAACCCATGTCTCTTGTTCAGCCATGCGGTTCGATACCTTTCTTTAGAGCAGCATAGTTGTCCTCGGCTTCCTCTGGCTTCTCTCTGGTGCTCTGTCTGGCATTCTGCTCTCAGATTTTCTTAGTCTGGTAGCCCCGCCTACACTTCCTGCCTGCCTTTGGCCAATCAGCTCTTTTTATTAAACCAGTGGGTGGGACAATTGTTTACCATGAGACAACACAATACCCCTACAAAATAGTTTGGAGATTAAGGAAGAATACTGCTTATAATACATTGTGGTCTTAGCTGTGATTACCAAAGTCAAAATACTAAAAAATAAACTTATAAAAAAAGTAGCTAAGATTAATTCATTAAAGAAAAATAATTTTATGAGTTGAGTGCAGCCAGTGCAAGAGTTTCCTATTCGGGTACATAGCACTGCCCTGGCCTGGGCACTGACTCATCCAGCACATACTCCAGTCCTGCAAGTCTCAGTCAGAATGAGCATGCTCAACAAGTGTGCTGTATTTATTTTGTACTGTCTGTACTTTCTCTATAATTGTTACATTTAGATATGTTTACAGATATAAATATTTACCCATTGGGCTATGATTAACTACAGTGTTCAGGACAGTACTGTGCTGCCCAGGATGTGCCCTTGGAGCAGTGGGCAAGATTATACAACCAGGATATAAGGTGACCATTAGGTATGTGTGAGCACACACTCTTGATGTTGGCACAGTGAAATATGAGGATGTTTGGCTGAGCATATGTTCCTGCCAGTAAGCAAAGCATCACTTTAGGGTCTTTACCCTAAACATATATGTTTGCCATACATTTTTTTTTTCCTGAGACGCTCATGTCAGAGTAATATTTTGGTAAGTGACTCATTCTCTGAATTTATTTCTAGTGAGTGATCAAATTTACAGAGATAATACTGTACAGTTTCTAGTTTTCAGCACCTCCCTATTGGAGTGAATCACAGACTCAGCCATTTGGCTTACATGGCATTGTAAGAAATCATGTGGGAGCCTGACAAGCCAGTTTTCTGTTTATTCTGGTGGGGTTTTTTTTGTTTTTTTGGTTTTTTTGTTTTTTTGGGTTTTTTTGTTTTATGTTTTTTTTGTTTTTGTTTTTTTGGTTTTTTGGTTTTTTTTTTTTTTTTTTTGTCCCTGGTGCCAGGGTTCACTTGAGATAATACAGGGCTTAAACTCATACTTTCACAAAATGTGAGTCCACTAAAGATTACAGATATTTATGCGACTGACTCTTTAAAAATCTGCCAAACGTATTTTCTGTGCTGATAGTCTATTAATTTTTATCATTTACTTGAACATACTCAACCCTAGAGTCAGGTTATTTCCTTGTTTTTATGTCTCTTTTGTACATCCTTGCTTGGGTGGGATCATTGAGAAGAGCCAGCCTTCATCAGGCTGGTCCAGCATGCCTGCGCTTTTAGCATCAATGCAAATAGTTTTAGCCAAAAAAAAAGTTTTGGCTTTTCTTCCCTTCTTCTCTTGCCTGCCTCCCTGCCTGCCTGCCTCCCTGCCTGCCTCCCTGCCTGCCTCCCTGCCTGCCTCCTTCCCTCCCTCCCTCCCTGATTAATGGAAGGCAGCTGCCCACATAAGATTTTTGCTTAGGCAAACAGAAGGTTTTCTGTAGTATTTATAAATTCTGATTATAAAATCTGGTCATGTGGAATGGAGTTTTCAGCTCTCCATGATTTTTTTTTCTTCTTGAAGGCTTCTTTTATTTCTTGTACTTATTTAAAAATGGGATTTCCTTAAAAGTTAGAAAGGAAATTGCTACCAAGAATAGTGAGAACTTGGTAGGAAATAGGCAAAATTATGTTTGATATAAAACAAAAGTATTAGGGCTGGAGATATTGGTGGAGTGCTTGCTCAGTAGGCACAGAGCCCTAGGTTTCATCCCCAGTACTTTGTCAATCAGCATGGTGGTGCACACCTGTAATCCCAGCCCTTGGGAGACAAAGGCAAGAAGGCAAGAAGTTCAAGGTCATCCTTGGCTACAAAATGAATCGGCTACAATGAAATCTTGTGAAAAAGAAGAGAGAAAAAAAGTATTTAAAATCTAAAGGGAGGAAATTGCACACATTGCTGTGTTTGAACTTCCTTGTCTCATGTAACAAAGGCCCTTATTTTTAAACATTGTACATACAGGAGGATTTTATGACTAGAGTATAGAAGGAAAAGACCCTCAATGGAACCACTCCTGATTCAGTGCTTGTGAGTCCATGTATTTTCCTAATTAGAACAATGGTGCTCATTTTGAGTGCACTTTGCTGTGCTGTTGTGACAGTGTCCCAGGGTCCCCATCTTATTTCCCCTAGTGTTAGTTCATAAATGTGGACCATTGCACCCAAATGTAAGCAGTTGTCAGGGATGAAAGTGAAATGCTTATGCTTGTGTAGTAATCACTTAAAGCACTGCCACTTCCTCAGCCCTATGAAAAGCTTCTTTATTGAAGAATGGAGTTGCGGGGCGGTTGTAAGGTGGCTCAGTGTGAGGAGCCAGGACCCACATCGAAGCCAGATAGTTAAATGTGCACCTGGAACCCAAGTGCTGATGCAGGGAGATGGGAAGTGGTGGCAGGAGAGGCCCTAAGCTTGTAGATGAGCTAGTTGGCATATGTGGTAGCAAAACAGTAAGAATGTACATACACACACACTGCTCTGTTTTCCTTTATTAAGTGTTCACATTCATTATTTGCTGTGGAATAGATGACAAATTGTAATCCTAAATTTTACACCACTCATAGTTTACAGAATAGGAACTGATTGAAGACAATGAGATTATTGATAAAACAGTATTCGAAACAGGAACTAAGCTCTTTAAGAATGATTTCATAGTAGCACAACAGATTGATTACTTCTAAGAAATCCACAAAACTTAAACTCTTTTCTGTGTTTTTCTTCTCTGCTACATAAGCATCTCTTCTTTGATGCTAAAGTACCTGAATGTTTTAGAGGCAGAAGAATACAGCTGAAAATGAGTCTAGCTCTTTATGAAACCAAAGCCCTCCCCCAGGTTAAGTAACTGGCTCTCAGAGCACAATAAGTTAATCATTTGCTGATTTTATACCTGTATCAGGAGGGTACGTCTGAGTGCTGAATGCCCAAAGATGGAGGAAGCTTGTTTGGGTTTTTGAAGAGTTTACAGTCATGTTGGGGTAATGGTGTACAGTCAAATGACATTTGGAAATGATGCTGATCCGGGACCACATAGGCAGAGTACTGCAGCTGCCTAGACTTTTAGGTATTCAGTGAAGCTTAAGGGTGACCACCAAACCTACTAGAACAACAGCATATAGTTCTCTGTATGGTGAAACTGGTTAGGGAGAGTTGTTCAGTTGCTCTAGAACTGTAAAACACAAGAAACAAGGAAGTGAGTGTATAGAATAAAGGGCCTGGCAGTACATTGCAGTAATTTAAAACGTTGGTTGACTCTGTGTTTACACTGCTTGCATTCCAATTTAATTTACATCACAGTTCCTTGTTGCAGTGCGGTTTCTTGGTCCCATGCAGACAGAGGCCCAGACCCTGCCGCACCAGACCGCTTAGCCGCTGTCGCTGCTCAGGCCCCCAGAAATGACTCAGACGCTTATATTAACTTCATGCTGTTTGGCCTATGGCTCAGGGACATTGATAGCTAGCTTTTACATCTTAATTCAACCCATTTCTATTAATCTGTCTGCCATGTGGCCCGTGGCTCACCCGTGCTCCTTACATGTTGCTCCTTGGGCTTCTGGCTCTGTCTGCCTCTGACTCCGCCCTTCCTATTCTCATTCCTCTGCCTACTTTTTCTATGGTGCCTGTCAATGGCCAAAACAGCTCCTTTATTTAAAGATTGAGATTCACAGCATACAGAAAGGCATTTCCACAGTTCCTCCAGTCTCTGTGAAAACCTGGTCTAAAGATGTAGTTCCTTGACTATAAAATGGGGGCAATAATAGTATTTTGCCCATATAATTTCTTTGAGAATTAAACAAATATGCATTGTAGTAGTGTTGGTGAGATAGCTTATCAGGTAAAAGTACTTGCCATAAAGCCTAATGACCTGATGATGTAGATCATGATGGAAAGAGAGAACCACTTCCCTCAAGTTGTCCTTTAATTTTCATATATGTCTCATGGTGCATGCATGTGTTGGAGAACACAGGAAGGAAGGAGGGAAGGAGCGAAAGAGAATGTTTGGACTAGTTCTTATGCAAAATGATTGATGCTATTTACCACTGCTTTTGATTTTTAATCACAAGGGCTTTCAGATTTTAAATGTAAAATATGATAGCTGATAGAATTTTTAAGATGGATTGTATACTCTAGCCAGAGGAAAAGCAAGATACCATTACAGTAGTATATATGACAAAATAATGTACGGTAAGTGAAATTCAGTAGCTCGGCTTGTCTGACTAGCACCTCCTTCATTTACTACTGAGTGTTTTTCCCTTAGTGTAGTATTTCTTTACAAACTGTGTGCTGTACAGTCTCTCTCACACACACCCCAACTATTAATTGTAAGGAATTTAACTGACACTATCAAATGACCAGTCAGGAAGTCTATGTGCTAACTAATTTGCATTACAAAATAAAGGATGCTAATTCTCAACCATTGTAAAACTTTAAATGGTTATAGCAGTTTATCACACAGAAATTTGTTAAACTTTTGTTTTAGCTCATATGCTTGAAATAGCTATATCCCTTTGGATTGACTGAGAGGAAAAAGAAGCATGTTTAGGAGTGAAGTATTACAGCACTTTTAAGTAATTACACTGTAGGGACAAGTGCCTAACTTTGTAAAAATGGTTTGCTGTGAATAGCATTCAGTGAACGCGGAAAGCAGTTTATTTTAGTCTGTAGTTGTAAGGAGGTTAAACACTTGATCTAAATGAGTCGTAATACACAGATCCTCTTCTATATTTAAACAGGCTAATTAATTTGCTCTTGGATTTATAAATTTTACTTATGAAAACTAAGATGTTTTAGGTGTCACTTTGGTTACATTTAATAGCAACATTAATCTGTCTTTAAAACTCTCTTTAGTGCCCCAGGTTCTTCAAAGCTGCACAGCATTCATCGAGAGGTATGGCATTGTGGATGGTATATATCGTCTCTCTGGCGTTGCTTCCAATATCCAGAGACTTCGGTAAAACTCTTTAATGTTTTCTTTTTTGTTCTTATTTAATTCAGCAAATTAAAATTATTTCAAAAACAGTAACTTTGATAACCACAGTCGCCAATAACATGGTTGAGATAAACTCATGTTATTCTTCACCTAAATGACATTTCATTATTTATAGTATCCCAGAACTGTGTGTACTAACCTCCTCAGTACTTCAGTAGTATTTTATCTCTTTAAAATGTTAGAAGGCGGCCAGTGAGATGGCTCATTAGGTAAAGGTACCTGCTGCCAAGCTCTGTGACCTGAGGTCCAAGCGGGAGCCTGCATGGTGGAAGGAGAGAATACATTCACAAACTGTCCTCTGACTTGTTTGAATGGGCCTTAGCATAGGTGTCAAAATCCAAATACAATAAATGAAATATAATGGTTTGAAGAAAGTAATCAGTGAAGTAAAGGTAAACCTTTGGGGCTATAGGTTATTTCTATTTTATTTAAAGTTCTTAATTTCTGAATGGATATCTGACAGAATAAAATCTCTTGCTCCTTTTGAAGTCCAAATACTGGTTTGTTACATGTAATAATCTGAAGGAAACAGCAGCTCTGAAGTAGAGGTGAACCTTTTGGGTTCTTGCATTCTGTTCTGTGGTGTATATTATCTTCTCTTCATTAAAGTAATCCTGCCTTGTTTCCTGTCTGGGTCAGTCATGAGTTTGATTCTGAGCATGTCCCCGACCTGACGAAAGAACCTTACGTTCAAGACATCCATTCTGTGGGCTCCCTCTGTAAGCTGTACTTCCGAGAACTTCCGAACCCTCTGCTCACCTACCAGCTGTATGAGAAGTTTTCTGTGAGTACTGGATGGGATGCATCATCTCAAGTCTCCATGTAGTTTTGCTGTGTTTTATTCAGAATGTGTTTTGGTTTAATCTCCTGTGAGAATTAATTTTTTTTGCTAACCAACAGCCACAACAAATAGCCCCACAAAGCAAAAACGTCTTTGAACAGATAGTATTAGTTAAGCGAAGTAGGCCTTAAACTGTGGTCCTTTGATTTCTGGCTCTGAGGCTCTAACTTAGCCTGTGTGGCATTACATACTTCCACACTTTTTAAAAGCTGCAGGTGAGTGGCACGGCTTGTGGAAGCAGTGTGCCTCCGTGATGCCATGTTTTTACCCTGCCCAGTAGATCATTCTCAGAGTGAGATTGCAAGTCGGGAACTCTCACCTGGACTAGCAAAGCTAACTGGTTTGTTGGGATGTGTCTGTTACAGGATGCCGTTTCAGCAGCAACAGATGAAGAACGGTTGATAAAAATCCATGATGTAATCCAGCAGCTCCCTCCACCACACTACAGGTAGGTCATGACCTGGAAGATGGGTACTAACAGCCAGACAAGCGCACGTTAAGTAAAACTGTATCTTTGGTGGCTCATACATAAATTACTGTTTGTAATAATAGAAACTATAGTTATGTCTCTTGGCCATTGTCTTTTATTGGTTTTAATCTCTGTATAGTTAGGGATCCACAGATGTTGTAGATGACTGATAGGTAGTGTACATGGGATGTGTGTGTCTAGTTTAATTTAATAAGTTGATAATATTTTATTTCTAAAAGTATTCTGTTCAGTTACTTAATTTCACTATGCATAAAATTGTTTAAATAAATAAGATGAACAAAGACATTCCAGTTGAGTGGGCTTTTCACTATGAAAGAGGTCCAGCTGCCCAGGTGCTATTTCTGGTGCTACTGGAATTGCTGATCCCACCTTTAGTAATGCCTTGTATAAATGCTTTTAGGTGTTTAGACCCTTTCCTTAATGAAAGTAGAATAGCATAACTTCGAAGTTTCATTTGATGTGGAGACTTAGTTTTGTTTAAATTTTATTTTGAATTATGTTTAAACTTAGTAACCAAAGAAGAATGGTGTGTGTGTGTGTGTGTGTGTGTGTGTGTGTGTAAGATTTTCTGTTCTGCTGTCAGAAACTTAGAAGGCAGTGATCTCCATGCTGCCATTCAGTGTTTGTTCCAGTTAGCATGTACTATTTCATTTTCCAGAACACTGGAGTTCCTGATGAGACACCTGTCTCTTCTAGCAGACTATTGCTCCATCACAAATATGCATGCAAAGAACCTTGCCATTGTCTGGGCACCAAACCTGCTGAGGTAATTTATATTTGATTGTGAACTTTAGAGAATTCTTTTTCTTGAATTAAAAAAAAGGAACAAGTAAAGCAAACAATTATCTTATTAACATCTCCCTAAAGCAGGCTGTAGGCATTAGCTAAGGGATTGTAAAAGTATGATTTCTTTCACTGTAATGTGTGCTAAAGATTTGTCCCATAGGAGCACCTCCCTCTTCAGTTTTGACCGGACTGTTATTGACCCCACAGATCAAAGCAGATAGAGTCGGCCTGCTTCAGTGGGACAGCAGCTTTCATGGAAGTGAGAATTCAGTCTGTGGTTGTTGAGTTCATTCTCAATCATGTAGATGTGCTCTTCAGTGGCAAAATCAGTGCTGTCATGCAGGAAGGAGCAGGTATGGCTCAAATGGCTTTTCCTCACTACCAGGAACAAGTATTATTATGATTTCATCTAATACTATATGACAGTGGTGCACAACAGCTAATTTAAACCTATTACAACCTAAACAAATTGATAATTACTCCATGTATGTGTATATAGTGAATACTGGATATCAGATGCATCAAAGATTTCTTTTCTTGCCTCTGGGCTGGGGAGATGGTTCAGCAGTTTCTCTGTTTGCACGACCCACTGGGTGGCTCACAACCCCCTGCAACTGCAGTTCAAGGAGATTAAATACCCGTTTGAAGTTTCCATGAGTACTGCATGCCAAATAGTACATGATCATATACAGGCAAAACACCCATCCAAAAAAATAATTAGAAGGATTTTAAACATTAAAAAAAAACTCACTGCCATTATTAATATATATATAAGAGTATGAGATTTAGCATAAAAACAAAAAATCCTTCTAAAACTAAAAATGTTGCATACCTTTACCTGGTACCTTTTAAGAAGGGAAATAGATTATACTACAATCCCACTGTGCTCTGGAATGTCACATTCGGTTTTCTATTACGTATAAAAGCCTCTGGTATTTGTCACTGGAAGGCTCTGAAGAAAGATTGAAGCACTAAGTCGAGTGAAGGTGGTCAGACTGACAGACACAGCACTAACTATTCCTTTCCCTGAAGCCTCACTGTCAAGGCCCAAGTCCCTGCTGGTGTCTTCTCCGTCTACCAAGCTGCTGACATTGGAGGAAGCCCAGGCAAGAACACAAACTCAGGTCAATTCTCCCATTGTGACTGAAAATAAGTACATCGAAGTAGGAGAAGGACCTGCTGCACTTCAAGGGAAGTTTCATACCATAATTGAGTTCCCACTTGAAAGGTAAGACACACTAAGTCTTATTTTAAAATATGCTTTTAGAGCTATAGATAGTAGTTCACTTTAAATTTCCTATTTTATTACTATGTTAAAATCTGGGACAGTTTTAGAAAAACATGGACTTGAATATAAATGATACAGAACTCCTTATAAGGACTGATAAAAATTATTCTTGCAAAACTTTATAACAATGTAATTTTAAAAAGAAAGTTAGTTGTACAAGAGAAATTACTAATAAAGCAATACATATTCATTGTGTGGCGTTGGCTTTCCTCCCTAGAGGCTTTTGTTTTTCCTACAGTTTTTAGTGGGTCCCTCTGAGCTGACACCCTCACTGCTTGCTTCCTTAAGGAATCTCTAACAACAGAGTGTGAATCCCTTGCTGGGTCTGAGGGGTGAATGTGCAGGTTATTATTTAGGTGTCTGCTACCTTCTGCTTGTGCTCAGGAATGGAAGGATCTTGTTTCCCTAGATGAAGTACCATTAATGCAGCCTCAGGGTTTGTTCTCTTTCACATTCTTGAGTTGATCTTGAGCACCTTGCTTTATGCTTTAGTCCTAATGACAGTGATTCCCAAAGTGGACGGTAGGATGAAGATATGTTAGGGTTTCCTGAAGTCCTCACAGAGTGTCCCAACAGGAAGGAAATTACTTGAACTTCCTAGGTCTTCATTAAGTCAGCCTGTGCGATTATCTGATTTCAAAGGACATTCTCAGTGTACATAGGTAGTTGGCACACTGCCTGGCACTCAGCATGTGCCAGATTCTTAAACCTTCTACTTTCTGCCCTTGTTCTCTTTACTCACCTCAATTTTTCTATACATCATTGCCTCCTTTCCACGTGACATCATTGCCTTCTTTTCACGTGACATCATTGCCTTCTTTTCACGTGACATCATTGCCTCCTTTCCACGTGACATCATTGCCTCCTTTTCACGTGACATCATTGCCTTCTTTTCACGTGACATCATTGTCTTCTTTTCACGTGACATCATTGCCTTCTTTTCACGTGACATCATTGCCTTCTTTTCACGTGACATCATTGTCTTCTTTTCACGTGACATCATTGTCTTCTTTTCACGTGACATCATTGTCTTCTTTTCACTTTTTTTCAGATTGTAAGTAAAAGTGACATTGTGGAGCTGTAGCTCATATTACTGTCCACATGTTTGGCTTCTGTGTCGTGCAGGACTGCACTGTTGAAGTGCAGCACCTGGAAAGGAGAAGGCTTATCCACTGTTCGCACTGCACCTCTCCAGGCTGTTTTGTTCTTCTTCCCATTTGTGCATTTGTTGTTCTGTAGGAAAATAGATCCTCGGTTTTGTTAATACTGTTTCTGTTTGGCTTTGCAGAAAGAGACCTCAAAATAAGATGAAAAAATCTCCTGTGGGAAGCTGGCGTTCCTTTTTCAATTTGGGGAAGTCATCTTCTGTCTCTAAACGAAAGTTGCAGCGTAACGAGAGTGAGCCCTCGGAGATGAAAGCCATGGCTTTGAAAGGTGAGCATTCTGCCACCCTGTCTGCTGCGGTGGCTAGTGGCTCTTGGCACTTATTGCTGTCCTCATGGCTGCCTTCTCTAGGTGCTCTTCCCCATGCCATCACCACACACCTCACTGTAAAGTGTGCGTATTTGTATGGCACACTTTAGATGTATATTGTCTTCAGGTCTGATTATCACCAGCTCATAAGAGAGTATAAATTACATACAGAAAAACTCAAATTTTTAAGGAAACTGTGTAGATTTTACACAAATACACACATTAAAAATTAACAGTGCATTTGTGGCTCTGCTTCTTTATTGTAACATAGCTAATATAAGCAAATACTGCTGTGTTACGTATTTGCTTTGATATTTAATTTTAAAGATTTAAAATTTACAGATCTTTTCAGCAGTCTTTTTAAATTTATACTATAATAGCCAATGACATTCTCTCTCCTAGGTAACTCTCTGGTGGGAGATAGATCAGATCAGATGGATCTATGACTATTGAATAAAATATCCTTTAAAATAGTTTCTTAAAATTTGTGCTCTAATAAGAACACCTTCTTAATCTAGAAAGAATAGTAGCAGTTTTCTTTTTAGCTACTCTTAGAAGTAATGTTCAGTTCATGTACATCATTCGGTTTGCATTCATGCATTACCCACAAGCTAGATAACTTGATAGCAAGCTATATAGAAAGACAATGAAAGTAGTGCCCTGCTGTAAACATCTAGTTAGGAAGGAATCTGCATAAGAAAATGACTTTCAATTTGTAGGCACAGCTGAGAAGTAGAATACTGTTTTGCCTCTTCAGAAGGCACCGTCAGTTCTTATGGGGGTGGGTTGATAGTCAGAAATGCTAACTTTAAAAAATTAGTATTATTATGTTACATGTATGAACGTCTTGCATGCTTTAGTGTGTGTGCACTCCATCCATGTGCCTAGTGCTCATGGAGACCAGAAGAGGGCACTGGCTTCCCTGGAACTGAAGTTAGAGGTGCTGTGAGCTGTGTGCTATGCTGTGTGGGTTCTAGGAATCAAACCCAGGACTGCTGCAAAACATCAGTGCTCTTAACCACTAAACCAGCAATTCGCCCAGGAAAGAGAACTTTTAAACAGGGTGTTGATAGAGGTGCAGTTTACCTGGTCTTTAAGAAGACTAGGAACCCTGCTTCAGAGATGAGAGCAGGGTGGGAAGAGGGGTAGACTAGAGAAAAAAAAAAATAAAAGACTGCAAGAGATTTTGTTGTCTAAGAGAGGAGAGCAGGATGAGGTGGTTTGGGAAGCAGCTCAACAGGATATGGGAGGTTAGCAGGTAAGGTTAATGCACAAAACTAAGATAATTGAGTTTGTATAAATAATTACAAATTGAGACTGAAACATAAAACTATGTGGAAACTCAGTGTCTGGCCGGTGTCATGACTCATAAATTCTCCAGGGAAGATTCCCTCCTACCTCATCTGACTTCTCATGGCTCCTGGCATCTCTTGCCCTTTTGGTAGCTTTACTCCAACCTCTGCACACATCTTCACAGGACCTTCTTCTCTGTGTCTTGTTGTCTTTTGTTTTGACAAGGGAACCATTACTGAGGATGGGGCCACTGTACGATGTCATCAGAGGGGCTGGAGGAATGGCTCAGTGGCCAGAAGCTCTTCTAAAGAACTAGTTCAGTTTCTAGCACCCGTGATGGGCTCCAAGGGATCTGTCCATCACTCTCTTCTGGCCTCCTAGAGTACTAGCATGCACGTGCATACATGCACATAGACTCACATGAATAAGAATAAAACTTAAATACATCACCCAGGGTTATCAAGTAGGTCATTAGGAAGAGTACAAGAAAAAAGTGTTTTAGTTCACCTCTGTGCAAGTTCATAGGCTTTGGAAAAAGGTTTGTTTTCACATAACATAGCATTTTACATAATAGGGTGGTAAGCTGAATATGGCTGTCAAAATTCATAGCTGACCACACTTGGAAATACAAACTTAGGAAAAGCACCAAGCCCGTTAACTGCAAAATCCTTAATAATCACAGGTTTTACACTATTTGGTTTTGATTATTTAGGTGGCAGGGCAGAAGGAACCCTCCGCTCAGCTAAAAGTGAGGAATCTCTTACTTCTCTTCATGCTGTTGATGGTAAGACTAAAATTTTGTGATGGATTGCATAAAAAAAAAAAAACAAACATGCACACAGCAATATGTGAAAACTATAAAATATCACTTCTAGTAATAATGGTATTTATTAAATATTGTTCAGTTAAAACTCATGAATATTTTAATATATTGATGTATTTTGGCACGAATGCTGTTTATACCAAATGGCTGAAGTGTTTGAAATCAAATATTAATATTTGTCAGAGCTTAAAATTAAGTGTCACTAATTTCTTTAGATTTAGTATGGGAGCAGCTTTGAACCTCATTGGTTAATTGATGGTGGGTAGTCTCCATTACTCAAGGATCATTAGCAGTTGGACATGACAGCTTAAAATGAGTCTACCTCCAAAGGGGACCAATATCTGGTAGATACTGGAGGGACATATGGTTATAGCCTAAGTTGAAAGTCTTTATGAAAGCAAGTGTTGTGCTATGCTGAGCTGCTTGGTTTTGCTTGAGAAGTGAAAAGCCTGTTCTCTTTAGAAAAAAAAAAAAGTAGAAGTATTTTAAGTACGTGAATGAAGTACTTTAAAAATTCATGTAAATACTTTTTTATTAGGAACAAACATTTTTTTTTCTTTAAAAAGAAATTTGGATACCATAAAGGATATTTTCCCCCAATAAGCAATCCTTTTTTGGCTGTTTTGTACCCAAAATTTTTAAGTGATGACTTTTATTTATAAGTCATATATGAAGCCAGTGATAAAATAAGACACAACAAAAGTGGAAAAGTTGCCCAGCGTCATGCTAAGAGTCAATGGTGAATCAGTAATACAGTCGAAGAATCTGTTGCCTTTTCTTATCCAGGCTATGAAACAGTGCATTCTTTGCTGCTTATAGCACATGCTCTGTTAATTTGGAAGTTCTTTTATTGTGACTGATATCTATACACTCAGGGACAGTTTGTGGAAAGAAAATTAAAAGTTATATTTTTCTTACCCTATGCAGTATTACTACTGTACTAGATAGATGACTAATCATGGTGTTGTGTGTCATGTGATATTCATACTTTGGTATTGTTGTCCATTTTTACCAGGTGATTCCAAGTTGTTCCGACCTAGAAGACCCAGATCTAGCAGTGATGCACTGTCTGCCTCTTTCAATGGAGAAATGCTGGGGAACCGCTGCAATTCCTATGATAATCTGCCCCATGACAATGAGAGTGAAGAGGAAGTGGGGCTGCTCCACATTCCAGCACTTGTGTCTCCTCACTCTGCTGAAGAAGTTGACTTAAGTCCACCAGACATTGGAGTGGCCAGTCTGGATTTTGATCCGATGTCATTTCAATGCAGTCCTCCCAAATCTGAGTCAGAATGTCTGGAGAGTGGTGCTTCCTTCCTGGATTCCTTAGGGTTTGCCAGAGATAAACCGAGTTCCAGTAAGAAGGATGTAGAAGCAGGTGGTAGCCAGTCGCAGACCCCAGGCAGCACTGCAAGTTCTGAACCTGTGTCTCCAGTGCAGGAGAAATTGAGTCCATTCTTCACCCTGGACTTGAGTCCAACTGAGGACAAGTCTTCTAAGCCATCTTCATTTACAGAAAAGGTCGTTTATGCTTTCTCTCCGAAGATTGGACGGAAGCTAAGCAAGTCTCCTTCCATGAACATATCTGAGCCTATTTCAGTGACTCTTCCTCCTCGAGTGTCAGAAGTCATTGGTACTGTCTCCAATACTGTAGCTCAGAATGCATCACCTCCATCTTGGGACAAAATCGTGGAAGAAAGAGATGTCATAAATAGATCCCCCACCCAGATAGGAAAAATGAAAACAAGTGAGAGAGAGGCACAGGAAGGATGTGAACCTGAAGTCCAGCCCCTGGAGCAGGGGCCAGCTGAAGAAGTAGGATTGCCAGGGAAAGAGGAGCGGCCTGTCTCAAGCAGTCAGAGCAAGGCTGTACCTTCTGGACAGAGTCAGACAGGTACCGTGTGTTCTCCTCCATTCCTTCTCTAAGTTAAGAGGGCTCTTCCGTCCAGTGTGCCATTTGTGCCTTTTAAGAGAAAGTCTTCTCCACAGCTAGGCTAGAACAAAGAGAATGCTTTTCTGAATGGTGCTGAGGGTTCAAAGCCTTACACCTAAACGAATCAAATAGAACTCCCCAAAGGGCCCGTGTTCCTGCTTCAGACTCCACAAAGACAGTCAGAATTCATGGATAATTTTTGCACAACTTTGTTGCTCTTGATTCTATTTTCTCTTCTATTACATATCATATTATAGCCTTACAAGTTAACCAGCCAGCCTACATCACCCGTGTAAAAACTGTTTTCACAGGCAGTGAGCATTAGATGCTTCTTCCCTAAGTGGCCTTTTCTAATGAGGTGGGGATGGGGACCTGCTTCCCCCTCTACCTCAGTTGTAGCAGTTCACGAGAGTTTACAACCTTTAAACACAATGTTAGCTTTCCTTCCGAACCATATATGTCCTCAGCAGCATTTGCATGTGGGATAGAAGATCATGGATTGCCATTTGGAAATATGGAAGGCACCTGTTCTTAGTGATCACATGGGGAGTGTTTGCCTTTCCGTCTAGGGTAACATAAGCAACCTTTTCATTCTAATTGTTTTTCCCAATTTCCCACTAGGAGCAGTTACCCATGACCCCCCTCAAGATCCCGTTCCTGTCAGTTCAGTCTCTCTTATCCCACCACCACCGCCTCCGAAAAATGTCGCCCGCATGTTGGCACTAGCATTAGCTGAGTCTGCACAGCAAGCCTCAACTCAGACACTGAAGAGACCAGGGACTTCCCAGGCTGGGTGTACTAGTTATGGAGACATGGCAGTGGTTACATCTGAAGAGAAACTTCCCAGTTCCTACTCTAGCATTACTCTAGATAAAACCTATTTCCAAACGGACCGACCAGCAGAGCAGTTCCACCTGCAGATCAATGGACTTGGAGATTGTAACCAGCCTCTCCCAGAGACAGCAGCCATGGGAGATCCCACCCATCCCAGCACAGTTGACTCTGGAGAGCAACTCCACCAAGTAGACTTAATAGGGAATCCTCTCCATCGAAACCATTTATCTGAAGACCTAGAAAAGTCTAGAAGCACTTCAGCTCCCTTAACAGACTCAGAGAAGTCTGATGACCATGGAAGCTTCCCTGAAGACCAGGCTGGGAAGACCAGCATGTCCACTGTCTCCTTTGTGGAGCAGGACCAGTCTCCACTTCATTTCTCCAGTGCAGATCAGCCCCCCTCTTATCTGGGTACCAGTACGGATAAACCTCATCATTCCTCAGAACTTACAGACAAATCTCCCATGCCTTCTACTTTGCCTAGGGACAAAGCCCACCTTCTTTCTGGGTCCCCTGAAGAGAATACCTGCACAGCCACTATGGCTTATATGATGGCAACTCCAGGAAGAGTTGAACCAAACACCAGAGATACCAGCAGGGTCATGGCTGAACAGCCAACTGCTGTTGATTTTGTGGCTGCCACCCTTCAGCGTGCACACAGAACTAACCGTCCCCTTCCCCCACCTCCTTCCCAGAGGCCGGCAGAGCAACCACCAGTTTCGGGGCAGGTACAAGAAGCACCAAGTATGGGATTGAATAATTCACACAAGGTAAGATGGAGAGGAAGTCAATGAAGTTGATATATTTTTTTTAAAGGTATGTTATTTTTTAGTGGGATGTGTTATCTCTGAGTGAGATACATTTCAGTCAGGTGGCAGTTTCCATGAAATAGCTGTGGTTTAAAATTGGACAGCTCTGCCTTTGCCTGGCTTTGCAGTAAAGACAGAGCAGCCCCTGGTGACTACAGCTTAACCCTGTTTGTTGCTTTTCCTTCCTGAAGCATGGAGTTCCTTCACAGTGAGATCCTGACGGATCAGGTATCAGGCCTGGGGTGGTGGTTCTCTGTTCCAGCTCCTTTACTGAGTCACTGTGCCTGAGCAAGTCATGTAGCTGCCCTGTGGCAACCCTTCACAGCTGTACATGAACATCCTTCATTCTCAGTGTGTTTGCAGGATTCTCCTTACGGCTTCTACAGAGTATAAGCAGTGATAATATCTTGGAATTTTTGTGTGTTTTGTTTGCTTTGTTATGTTTTCAACCATAACTAGTACCAGCTATGTTCTGAAATTAAATAACCACTTTGGTGAGGGAATACAAAGATGTTTTTGTTTTTTGTTTTTCCTAACTTTTTCTTAAAAACAAAACAAAACAAAACAAAAACAAAAATACTACAGATCTTATGGTCTCCTTGACCAAAAGGAGTCAAAATTCTAATTCTTCCTGAAGGATGTTATTTATGACACCCGTTTCTCAGGGACATGTAGTGTGTGAATCCACAGACAGGACGGACAGAGGAAGAGGTACTGCAGACAGCACTTTCTAGCTCTTCTCTGTATCTGGTAGTTCAAGGCTGCTCCCCAAGTAGAACTGAGCCACCCGGAAATTCCTTCCAGCTGAAAAAATCAACTATTTTTATTTCTAAAATCTTGAGGATAAGCTTAGCCCAATAGGCGGGATGTTTATTTTCAAGCCTAGCTCTGTTGTTGATTTGTGTAATCCTGTGTGTGTGTCGACTCCACTGTGGGCAGCCTCTCTTGACATTTAAAGCCTAGCATGAACTAGAAAGCACTGCACATTTCTCCACACGTAGTAATGTAGCACGTAGTGTAGCCGCACAGATACTCTTTCTAGCCATGAGATCAGGTCCAGTGTGCGTGCAGAGCTTGGGAAAGTTGGAGCTGCCACTCAGATCACCTGGGTTTGCACTTTATAAGTGTTGGGCTTATAAGTGGGGGAGAAGGGTGTTAAACAACAGACTCTTAACACCACTGTCTCTCAGCAGGTCCAGGGAGTAGCTCCAACTCCAGAGAGGCCACCTGATCCTCAATCCATGAGTGATCCTACATCCATCTTTGTCACTGATGACAATGCAGCTGCCCAGTGTTCCATGGCCGCTTCTGCTCCCCAACCAGGTCTGCCTGAGAAGGTGTGGGAAGGCACCAGGCCCCCACTGCTCCACCTGCGTGCTGAGTCTTTTCCTGGCCATTCTTGTGGCTTTGCTGCCCCAATTCCCCCAACAAGGACAGTAGAAAGCAAGATGGCTGCTGCCATGCACTCCAACACTGCAGATGTGAACAACAGTTCAAATTACCACTCCTTTGTCCCTTCATCAGCCTCAGTGGATGATGTATTACCTTTGTCTCTCCCCGTCTCACAGCCCAAGCATGCTTCTCAGAAGATAGCCTATTCCTCCTTTGCTAGACCTGATGTTACCACTGAGCCTTTTGGTCCAGAAAACTGTTTGCATTTCAGTATGACTCCTAACTGCCAGTTCCGTCCCCAGAGTGTACCTCCACACCACAATAAGTTGGAGCCACACCAGGTGTATGGTGCCCGATCAGAGCCACCAGCTTCCATGGGTCCACGTTACAACACCTATGTGGCACCTGGAAGAAACATGTCTGGACACCACTCCAAACCATGCAGCCGGATTGAGTATGTCTCTTCTCTGGGCTCTTCAGTTAGGAACGCTTGTTGCCCTGAAGACATTCTACCTTACCCCACCATCCGGAGGGTACAGTCCCTTCATGCACCCCCACCTTCCATGATCCGCTCTGTTCCTATTTCACGGACAGAAGTTCCCCCAGATGATGAACCAGCCTACTGCCCAAGGCCCGTCTACCAGTATAAGCCATATCAGTCCTCCCAGGCCCGCTCAGATTACCATGTAACTCAGCTTCAGCCTTATTTTGAGAATGGACGAGTTCACTACCGTTATAGTCCATACTCGAGCTCCTCAAGCTCCTATTACAGTCCTGATGGAGCCTTGTGTGATGTTGATGCTTATGGCACAGTCCAACTGAGGCCCCTCCACCGCCTGTCCAATCGTGATTATGCTTTCTACAATCCAAGGTTGCAAGGAAAAAACTTGTACAATTATACTGGTTTGCCTCCACGCCCACGGGCCAACATGACTGGCTATTTCTCTGGTAATGACCATAATGTAGTCAACATGCCCCCCACTGCTGATGTAAAGCACACCTACACGTCATGGGACCTTGAAGACATGGAAAAATACCGCATGCAGTCCATCCGGAGAGAGAGCCGAGCACGACAGAAGGCAAAAGGGCCAGTGATGTCACAGTACGACAACATGACACCAACTGTGCAGGACGACTTGGGAGGGATCTATGTTATCCATCTGCGTAGCAAATCAGATCCTGGGAAAACTGGACTTCTCTCTGTGGCCGAGGGGAAAGAAGGGCGGCACCCAGCCAAGGCTGTCAGTCCTGAGGGGGATGACCGTTTCTACAGGAAACATCCAGAACCTGAATTTGACAGAGCCCACCATCATGGGGGTTATGGCAGCACACAGGTAGAAAAGCCCTCCCTCCCACAGAAGCAAAGCAGCCTTAGGAACAGAAAGCTTCACGATATGGGTTGTAGCCTCCCAGAGCACAGGGCGCATCAGGAAGCAAGCCATAGGCAATTATGTGAATCAAAAAACGGACCACCTTATCCCCAGGGAGCTGGCCAGTTAGATTACGGGCCCAAAGGGATGCCAGACACTTCTGAGCCAGGCACCTACCATAACTCTGGAGGGAAATACGCCCCATCAGGGCAGGAGTCTCTAAGGATGAACCACAAGGAGGTTAGGCTCTCCAAAGATCTCGACCGGCCTCGAGCCAGGCACCCACCTGTCCCTGAGAAACGCTCCAGAGACTGCTACAAGGAGGAGGAGCACTTCACTCAGCCTATGGCTCCGCCCCCCAAACCAGAGAGGAGTCACAGCCTAAAACTCCATCGTACCCAGAACCTGGAGAGGGACCCCAGCGCACTATACCAGTATCCGACACACAGCAAGCGCCAGAGCAACATGACTGTTGTGTCCCAGTATGATAACCTGGAGGATTACCGCTCCTTGCCCCAGCACCAGCGAGGAGGCTTTGGAGGGGGAAGCATGGGGGCCTATGTGCCCTCTGGCTTTGTCCATCCACAGAGCAGGACATATGCCACAGCATTGGGTCAGGGGGCCTTCCTCCCCACAGAGTTGTCCCTGCCACATCCTGACACACAGATCCATGCAGAATGAGCCCCGAGAGCAATAGAGTTGAAGCAGCCTCTGCTGGACAGTGGACTGTTCTATTTTTTTCAATAACCAAAAAGATTTAAGGAAAAAAAAAATGCTACAAAACCCCTGACCACATGAAAGAAGCATAATAAAAGTAAACAAATCACACCTTCCCCTCCCACTCCTTACCGCCTCATCCATCTATAGGCTGTGTTGTTTGTCTTTAAAGATATTGGGATGATGGTAAAGTGCTGAAATCCTAGTAACGAAGTTCTCACCACAGACCCTCAGTGCTATGCAGGGCTGCTGTGTGAGACTCTAAGGACTGCCTTTAGCTCACTGAATTTAACTTGACCTTTCTAGCACTTGCTACCTAGCTCAGAGCAGTTTGCCTCTATTTCCTGATGGGATCCCGGTAGGGGCCATACAGCCTGACCAGGTGGTCTCCACCCTGTTCTGCTTTCATTATCCCTGTCCAAGATGCTAAATTAAAGAGAAAAACTCCCTGATCCTTCAGCTTTTAGACAGCTAGCAGCATTAAAAGGTAAAGGAATTAGCGTTTTAAGCATTTAGCCACATATCATTGTGAAATAGCAAGTCCAGGCTGAACCATATTCTCCATCAGTCTATCCTTTTTCTTGTCTGTGTGTACGCTCCTATCACTACAGAAACATGAGGGGCTGCTTTTTAAAATTAAAATGTAAGGAACTTTCTTTGAAAGAAAATGTTCTTGTCGTCTGTGAACTCTGTTAATATCAGAAAACATCACTAGTGTTTTCAGTGTGCTGCCCACCTGCACATTCCACAAGATTCAGGAGGTTGTAGTACCAATAAAATAGTCACCCTGCTGGTTCTAAATCCAAAACATTCTCATTAAGACCAGCATGGTTTAGCTGAATAAATACAGTGTCTTAGGGATATAAATGTACATGTTATTCTATTTCTAACCTGCAATCCAGGTTCCCTGGGAATTCGTAAACCCCCCACAAATTACCTGTTAGGAAGCTACTTTGTTCATTGACCCTGAGTGCACAGTACCATCTCACCAGCTGCCATTCTGGGAGTCACATGGTTTGGCTCACTTCTGTTGTGTGGTCACAGTCTTATGCATTTTTCATCTACACCAGCATTTCAGAATAGTTCTTTCTAACTCTCCAGACATGTTACACATGTGAAATACCCAGGACTTTCTTTTGAAAGTTGCATTTCTTACTGGGCTTGGGACAAGGTACTGCTTTATCCCAGCCTCCCTCTGTTTCCTATACCCATCCCGCCCCAGACAGCCAAGACTGGTATGGCAGTCCTTGTTTAGAGTGAGTTAGATTGTCATTTCACTCTGTAAATCACAGTAGTATTTGCACTTTGTACATTTGTATCTTTTCATACTCTGCAGGAGGCACCACCAGATATTTCATTCCATTTACTGGATGGTGGCTGCCGTGGCTTTTTAGGATGGGATTACCTTTTCTTTAGAGCAAAGGAAGAAACATTTTAAGAGACTAAAATCATGCTGCTGTTACTGCTATGAAATTGTGAAAGATTAGATTTACTGCAATCTTTGTAATTAAGTCATATCATTGCATTGTAAGAGTTTATATTTAGAAGTAAAGTTTTAAGACCATGTTTCTATTTGGAGATAGTCTGTCAGGTGTTCTTTGTTTCCCAGATTGACCAGAGGGATCCAGTAGATACCTGGAAACACCTACACACCCAGGTCTTTGGGAACCTCAGGCATCTGCATTAAAAGTGCAAACCCAGCTGGTACATAGTCAGAATGTTCAGAGACCTGATGGGTGCCTGTACTTGACACACATATGTTGGCAGGAACTGTTTCCTTTTCAGCCCATGTCATCTTTTATGTCAAGGAGGCAGCTTACTGCCTCTTGATGACCACATAAGCCCTGACTGTAATCCTTAGCAGTACAGATGGAGAGAGAGAGGCCAGTGTGGTGGTGGCTTCAGTAACTGCACATCTGGCCTTACAACAAGTACTAGAAGGTCCAGACCAATTTTGATCTTGTAGATATGTTTGTCGCACACATTCTTTACTCCCAAAACTAAAGTCTCTTTTATAATACTAGGGTTAATTCCTTAGAACACTTGCTTTATTATAACATCCTATTGGTTGGAAATGTCAGGAAAATATTTTAAATATAGAATAATTCAGATTATTGGTATAAGTGTGAAAACAAACTTTAGATAAAATCTAAAGTTCCTTACTGTATGTAGCAACAGCCTTAACTTTGGATTCAGCTAATTGAACAACTTTGCCCACATGTTTCTCTAACACTGTAGGGCAGAAATTGGATGGTAAATCACTGTGAGCCAGGTTACCTCAGTGTCGTCCACCTTGAGTGTGACGTCACATACACAGGAACTGAATGTTATTTTCAAGTGTTGGTGTGGAGCATTCTGGTCAAGGAAGTGGAACTGCCTTACACATTAAACAGAATCTCATCCCACTGGTACCTTTGCAGCCATGTCTACAGATTTTTTCTCTTTGGCAAAATTCCACAGTTTGGTTAGATTGAAGTAGATGTTCCTAGATAGTGAGCTGGGAGCTCAGCTAAAAGCTCCAGGAGCATCCTGTTCTCACTAATAAGTCTAATCTGAGCCTTATTTCTTACTGAATTCAGTTTTTAAACATACATTCGTGTATTTTAAATGCTTGGTTTGGAGAAGTCCCTGGGACAGTCCCTTGAGGGCAGGGCCTGCGCATTTCTTAGAATGGTAATACGTTTTTAAAGTGTAGGGTCAGGTTAAAGAAATATTCCAAGACTAATTAATTCTGTGCAGAGGAGGGACCAAGAAGGTAAGCAGAGATAGAAGAGCCAGCTGTCAGTTTGGAAGCAGTAGTAAGTGTGCAGAAAAGGATCTTGTAAAGTCCTTTTCTCTGTTCCAGCCCTGTTGGTCACCCATTCAATGTGTCGGCAAAGTGTCACCTGAGCAGAGAGAGCAAGAAAGTAATAAAGAAAGCTGAAGTATGTCAGAAAGTTATGCCAAATGGTTAGAGGCATGTGATTGTCAGTACTGTGTATTATGGAAATGTCAAGAATGATGTATTTTAATGCGTGCAAGATAATGTTGGTGTGCACAGAGGGTCTTTTTCCTTATCTGATTAGTACTGTTAATGTTCAAAGAATTAAAATGATTGTTTTACAGTTTAGATTCTGAGATAGCAAAACTTGATTTTTAACCATGACCTGCATGAAAGAAGCATCCTAGAAAGTCTTAGATCATACTTTTGAGTTCTTTAATTTATATAGTGTTTTTTTATGTTTTAATATTTTTGTGAACTGGTGTAAATTGTTAATGCATACAAGCTTGTGTATTTTTGTAAATAGTTTTGTGATTTACTTCTTGCCCCCGTGTAAATATTTACAGTCTCATTTCTTCCAAACTTATTTGAAACTGAATTGTGGGTTTGGGGTTTTGTTTGTTTCCTTGTTTGGCATGGGTGGGGGGTGGGGAGAACGGGTTTTTGTACTTGAGATGGAGATATCTTGTGGTTTAAAGCAAATGTCCCACTGAAAACAATTCCAATATCAACAGAATTATTTCAGGTTAAAACAGACTTTCGTGTATGTGTTTCCTTTCTGACTTCGTATGAATGATGATGATGAAATAGATGGGCTATTTTGTTGGGGGTTTGTAGCACACAGCCTGTTGGGTTGGATGGAGTACAGTTAAGCTGCAGTATGTTTTCTGGCCAAATTCCTCTCAGTTCAAGCACTTGTCTCTTCAGAGTACAGGCCTTCTGTCTGTCTTGAAGAGTCTAAGCAGACAGTGCCCTGAAGCTTCCCTGAGGAATCTGCTGTGCACTGCTGCCTAGCACCTAGTATGCAGTCACCAGAAAGGTGAACTGGCTTCTCAGAGTCCTTCAGAAGGGGAGTTCGAATGAAATCCGCACCTTCCTGTTCTCACAAAGCATCGTGGACATCTTGTTTTCAGAGTGAGATAACCGAAAACAACCATCCCCTAGACTCCGCCACCTGTGGTAAGCTGGCTTTGGTGCACCCAGTAGAAGTGTTTCAGTAAAATGACTTGCTGTAGGTATGAGTAGCACAGCCCTGGCAGGCCAGTGTTTCAGTGCTGGCAAGACTCGGGGAGAAGGGGCCTTATTACTCAAATATCAACTACTGGTCTTTCTTATCGTCAGCTGTAAGTTACAAGTCATTCTTGAGAGTGTTTAGTTTCTTTTCTTAATTTATTATGTATACATGTTCTGTCTGTATGCATGCCTGCGGGCCAGAAGAGGGCGCCAGATCTCATCGCAGATGGTTCTGAGCACAAGGTTTCTGAGAATTGAACTCAAGACCTCTGGAAGAGCACTCAGTGCTCTTAACCTCAGAGCCATCTCCTATGTGGTCTTAGTGCCCCTGGTAATACACTTACCTTGTATATGCCAGAACTCCAGACCAAGCAGCAAGATTACATCCCCAACAAACTATCCAGACCTGAATAGTGTTTCCATGGAAACACCAAATGAGGTGACAGAAAAGCCACTTAGGACAGTCACATTGGGTGTTTCTAGTCTCTGTCATTCCAGCTATTTTGTTACCAAATTTCTTTTATATTGATGATAATACAGGACTTACTTTGCCAGATGTATATTTATTAGGACTTGATGGCAAATAGCATTGTCAGTGTTGGAAATTTCAGTGGAACCTAGTATGTAAGCAAACACCCTTGGCCACGCTCTCCACGATGGGGGAACATACTTCTTAAAATGAATGAGAGACAGCTTTCTTTTTTGCAGGTTTATGTGAGTTTAATTTCATAATGCATCTGGAATACACAAGGTAGATTTCCCAGTCTCTCCCATGGGAGTAGTTAGCAGGTAGGAGAATGAATAAGGCTATGACATACACCTGATAGACTGGATTATCTGTCCTTTTTAGGGGGGAATCACCATCATAGTTATCTCTTCCTTTCTCTTGGGATTGCCTGTTACCAGTGTTTAAGTCAGAGCCTCAATTTTTTATTTAAGATACCTTTGTTTAAATTATATTTATTCTTGGTGTTCTGTTCTGTGTGTGTACCACAGTCCAGATATGGAAGTCAAAGGCCAATTTAGGGGAATCAGTTCTTTGCTTCTATCCTGTGAATTCCAGGAATCAAACTCAGACCATCAGGCTTGGCAGCAAGCTCTTACCTGCTGAGCTATCTAGCCAGTCCTATATTAGATATTTTGAAATATTTCCAGAGCATATTTTAAAGCACAAGCTGTGATACTGGTATATTTCAAAACAAACGATTGCACTGCGCTGTGATGCAGTGATAACCTTGGGACACCTAAGTTGGGATCTGAGGTGTCCTTCACATGCCTCTAGCTATAGGATTGGTCATCAGCCTATGGCACTCACTACTGAGAGGTAGTAAGTGAAGCCTAGAAGAGGCGGGGCCAAGAGGGAGGAAGCCAGTTATATGGAGGACTTGTGGTTAGGTACACTGCATTTGCCCTGTCAATAGATTTTCTGCCAATAGAGAAATCCTAGCCAGAGACTAGAGGCGGCCTGAGTGAATAGGAAGATCCTGGAGTTGACTGTGCAGACACCCTAATTAAATTGTTGAGTTCCATGTTCAGTGAAAGACTGCCTCAAAGGTCAAGAGTGATCCAGAAAAACCTCTAGCTTACAGTCCCCCACACACTCCTACCTCTGTATGCACACACGAACACAAAAGTTATGGTCCACAGAGGACATTTGAAACCCACAATGAAGAAGAAGGGTATTAATTATACAGATGCAAAATCTTCCAGGTATGATTCATTCAACTGTTTTACACACACCAATTTTTGAAAAGAAATCCCTGAAGTTTCTCAGCTGTAGTCTTCAAAATGTGGAATCCATAATAAACACCTAGAGAGCTAAAGTGATTCCCGACTAGGAGGGCTGACTGGCAGGTCTGGAGGAACCTGCCTCTCAGTGGGGTTCTGGTGTAATGCTGAGTGCTAATGAAGGCAGCACAGGTCACAGGCTGTTTCTCACTATAGTTCATTTAACCCTATCACTTTCTTGGCTCACACCTTGGTTTCCCATGGCTTTAGGAATACTAAAGTTTGAATCTGAAATGTTCTCTAAAAGTCCATATGTACTTGGTCTCCAGCCTGTTGAGTTAGTAGTTGGTGATGGGACCTTTAAGAAGTGGGGCGTCAAGCTGGGGGTGGGGGTGGGGAGGGGTATGACGGGACACTGGTTGGTATGTCGAGTGAATAAAATATATATACACACATACATATAAATGTATATATATATATGTATATATATATATATATGCATGCATGCATGCAGTAGAGTCTTTGGAAGGAAGTTCATGAACAGTGTTTGGGATAAGGGTGTTCAGATCCCTGCCTCTTCCTTTGCTGACTCCCAGTTGGCCTAGTGGCCTCTTCTACCTCTGCTGTGATGTACTATGGCCCATGAGCAACCTCCCCAAAGCTGTCAGGTCAGAATGAACTTTTCCTTATATAAATTGGGTCACCTCAGGGGTTTTGTCACAGTAATGGGAAGGTGACTATTACATTAGACCCAAGTTTATCCTTTTAATTTCTCTGACAATGACCAAATTGTAAGTTCTCTTTAAAAAAACAAAACAAAAAAAACAAACAATGAAAGACTGCTGACTGCTGTTGACTCCCTTCCATGAGCTTTTGCAATGAAGTCTTCGAGTATGAGGCCTTCAGGCTGTCTAGGAAATGCAGCTAGAACACGTTTGCTATTTAGCCAGTCAGCTATTTCAAATACTGTGTGTGGAGTAGAAATAGCTCTGGTTAATTTGTCCTGATTTCTTCCAAACTTTTTTTTTTTTTTTTAAACAAGAACTGTTAGATAATTGGCTTTAAAAAAACAAACAACTTTTTAATTGTGTGTGAATTGTAAAGGACATAGCAAAGTTTTTAAAGCTACCAATAACTGCTTGATGTTCAATAGTAGCAGCATGTGGTAAGCATTAAATATCTTATCACTCATTTATTCTCGAGCCACCATTGGATAGATGACCTAGACACACAGAAGTTAACGTTTATCAGCTGACAAATAGCTGGGGTGGGGCTGAGACCTGGGCCCTCTACTCAGAGTTCCTCTCCAGTAGTTTAGGGTTCGCTAACCAAAACCTGACTGCTACATAATAATTCTCAGCCCCTTATTGAGATCACTTCTAATGTGATTTATACAGCGATTTCTAAGCTGTGCTTTCTCATCTCTAGAGAGGAATGGTACTGTCTAGTGTCCACGAAGGGTTACCGTGAGGACTGGGTTATGCATACCTCTTAAGTAACCTAGTGGAGTAGCAAGCAATGAGTAAGTTAGCCAGAGTTTACCGTAACTAAGGGCAGTGCCACACAGCAGCTAAGGGAAGGGGCTGTCCTGTGCTTACACAATTGCTTCCAAAGCTTTAATTCATTTCAGTTGTCTTCATTTACAACTTATTTTTGTGTCAGTCATGAAAAGGAACTTGTGTGCTGCCGCAGTGGTTGAGTGGATAAAGTGCTTGTGTTCAAGTACAAGGACCTGAGTTTGGGTCTCCAGCACCGATGTGAAAAGCTGTGCATGCAGCCAGTACCTGTAATCCTAACAGGAAGGACCCAAGAAAATACTGAGCCATTGGCCTGGTTAACCAGTCTAACCAAATTTATAAGCTCCAGGATCAGTGGGAGATCTTGTCTCAGATAAGGTAGGGGAGAGTGATTAAGGTCAATCTAATGTTCTCTGACCTCCACAAGCTCACACGGACAGGTGTATATGCACAAACATGTACACACACTATTAAAAATGAAGAACCAGGTGCCATGGTACAAGCCTTTAGTCCAAGTGCTAAAGAGGCAGAAACAGGTAAATATCTATGAGCCAAGGCCACGTTGGTCGACATAGTGAACTCCAGATCATCCAGAGCTATAAAGTAAGACCCTGTTTCTAACTAAATAAAATAACTGCTGTTATTTTTCCTTGGTTAATTAACTTTGTAAGAAAAGGGTTTTGATAATTAAATGTGCAAGGCATAATTTAGCAATTAAGATGAAACATCTTAGTCTTAGAACATATCTGATAGTGAATACCATTGCTTATTACAAGGTCTTAGCAAATACCTGAAATATTCTTTTAGTTTTCCAGGGAAATCTTTATTTCCTTAGTATTGATGACATGTCCTGAATAGCATCCATGTTCTGTGTCAGAGCTGAACTGTGTTCCATGTATCCAATAACGTGTCCATTGAGACAAACTGTCTCGGGACCTCAGAACTCTGCCTTTTTGCTTTCTTCTGGCATCTTCTTGTACTCCATTTTGGCTCCAGTTTCTCACAGGCTGACTCATTCTCAACACAAGATGGAAGGGGTTTGAATTGCTAGAGAAAAAATATGCTTAGGAGAAAAACAGATGTGATGTTTTATAAAACATGCTGTAAGGAGATGGCTTTGCATTCTAAGTTAATAATTTGGTGAATAATAAAGGTCTTTCCCATTATCCTTAAATATAGATACATTCTCGATTTAACAAAGATTAACACAAAATGTTTGTCCAAAAAAACAGCATGGTGTGATGGTATTGAGAGTACCTAGTAGCACTATCCATTTATTGATTGGTGAGCACGTACAAGGCTGTCCTAATTATTTTGCATATATTAGTATTAACTCATTGCTCTTTCTGACCCAAGAGCTATGTGAGCTACAATTCTTAGCACTGTTAGCGGAAGCTCGGCACAGATGATGTATAATACACTTGAACCCATTTCATGGGACTCCCTTTGAATGGGAGTCAAGTCCAGCAGTTTGAATTAGAGCCTGCAGTCTTTATCAGTTTCGCTTCTGGACCAAAGTGTGTTTTTCAAAGATCAGATAGAGGAGTGACTGAGATGGCTGGTGATTACAGGGAACACTGTTCCCTGGGTTGGGATAAGCTAGGTTGGTCCTATAGATAATACCATCAAAATCTCAGAATTGTGTACACACACACACACACAAATTTTGTGCTGTGGTTCCCAGTGGTGGGTATGCAGGCTCTCATCCCTCACATCCCTTACCTCCATCTCTGGAAGCATAATTCTTGAGCCAAGGTTTAGGGGAGACACTGGGGAATATGGGTTGGGGAGATGACTCAGCAGTAAAATGCTGCCATGCAAGGTTAAGAACTTAGGTTTGAATTGTTAGAACCCATATAATGCCCATCTGGGATCCTAAAGCTTATGTGGTAAGATTAAGACTGAGATTTGAGAATACCCAGAAGGCCATGGACCAGCTAGCCCAGTGTATGGAACAGCAAACACACAGACCCTGTCCTAAACAAGGTGGAAGTTGAAAATCAGCACCCAAAATTGTCTTCTTACTACCACAAATATAGTCTTAGAAGTGTGACCACACGAATGTATTCTAGAAGCAGAAAGTGAGTGTTACGAATATGCCCTGGGAACTTGCTTCCACAGGGGAAGCACAGGATCAGAGCACTGAAATATGAGCTTGGAGTAGCACATGCTGCCTCTCAGATTCTCCCACTGACCTCTGGAACTGGAAACACAACCTCATGCAGAACAATGCTTTGACATCCTGCTGGCAGAGAACAATGGTTAGAACCCAAGTCAGGCTGCAGGAGTAATATAAGGTTCGGAGTTTTATTACACTGGGAAGAGTGTGGGTTAGAGATGGCAGTGTATTTGGCCAGTGTAGCTCTTGGTGATTTTGTCTGTTTCTTGGTAAAAAGGCTTTTGCGCTGACCCAGACCCAGTTTCTGGGCCTGGAGAGATGGCTCAGCAGTTAATAATACTGGCTGCTCTTCCAATGGACCTGTGTTCAAGTCCTAGCACTCATGTGGCAGCTCACAGAAAACTTCTCTAACCGATGCAAGGGCATCCAACACCCTCTTCTGGCTTCCTCGAGCACTTCATACAAATGTGGTATAAATGTACATTAGGTGTAAAACATCTTTTTTAAAGAAACATTTTTTAAAAAATGTATATGGATGTTAGCGTGTATCTCCAAACTTCATAGATTGGAGGTAAAGTGGGCCTTTGGAAATAGAGAGGGTGTCTTGATCCAGCCCTGAAAAAAGAATGGAGTAAAGCTTGTCATGTCTTTGCTGAGAGCCAAGTATGACTGACCACATTCCCTCTGACCTGTCATTACAGTCTCATGGGCCCTTTGCTCTTCCATAAACATGTCAAGTTTATTTCCACTTAGCGTTTGACTGCTCACCCCTAAGTGTTAAGATGGCTGTAGGCGGAGTTTACTTAGAAGGCACCAGTACCAGATAAATATTTATTAAAATATAAATCAGAACTCACGGTACAGTTAACAGATTACAGTTGCACCTGAACAGGGACTGGAGTCTGGAACGGTGAGGACAGTCGGTGGAGCCGATGCTATCCCCAATCATCCAGGAACCAGGAAGAGAGCTCTCGTGTTCCAGCAGCCCCTTTTCAATGGGCTTGTCCCCGCCCCCTTCAGGGGGCCCGGTGCCCTGTATAAGTGTCTTTTGACCTTATCAGCTGACACCTGAATCCCACAACAGATGGCTCTTTCACTTCCTCAATCAGCCCCTCTAATATGCTCTGCTACACTCCCAAGTCCCTTACCTGGCTATTGTCTCATTTTATGTATTATTTTACTCCTCTGGGATGTGGACTCTTCAGAGGGCAGAGATTCTGTCTCTTGTTTCTTTTACTATCACATGTTCGTGCCTCTGCAAGCTGTTGGAGGGATGAGCAGGCCACTTGTAATGGTATAGGAAGAAGATGCTCAAGAGTCTTTCAGACTGGGAAACACAGCAGATCCACACTCAGACGGCCTGGTTTGGCCCCGTGCAGGTTCCCCAGCTGTCTCTGCCTTTCCCCATCCTCATCTTGACCCCTTTACTTACATAATCCCTCCTCTCTCTCTCTTCAAATGTATTGAGAGCTTGCTGAGCCAAGTGCTTAGCTGTGGATCTCTGTATCTGCTTCCATCCGTTGCTGGATTACAGGGGAAGGCCAGTTCAGGCACCCTCTCCACTATTGCTTGAATCTTAGCTGGGGTCATACTTGTGGATTCCTGGGAGTTTCCTTAGCATCTGGTTTCCCTAATCCCCAAAATGATTTCCTCTGACAAGATCTCTCTCTCTCCATTCCTCCTCCAGTTCTACCATCCTATTTCCTCATGTTCTCCTGAAGCAAACTTTTAATGTCTCGCCCACATCTCATGTGATATGTGGAATCCTAGACTTACAACAGTGTCTCCTAAAGGTAGTTTGGGAGCTAACTGCCTACTCCATGGTGAATACACTGTGCCCCCTCCCCCCCCCCCCCGGGATAACTCCTCCTCTTCCTTCGTTCAGCTTCTGACACACACTCTAAATCCAAGCTCTTCAGTCTGGCCCATAGGAACTACCACTGATTCAGCTCCTCTTTCACATTCCTGGTACAAGCTATGGGAGGCCACCCCTTCACAGAGAGCTGATACGACCATAGAGCCTCCATGGATTGCCACATTTGAGGTGTCCATTTGATTCCACGGACTTCTTAATTCTCTAAATACTACTTCTCAGAAGTTATTTACTAAGTTACTGATTGTGTCTGATTCTTTGTAAGTTCCATGGGAACTTGACACACAGTAAAATGCCCTCGGGTTACAAACTGCAGTCTATTCAAATGTATAACGTAGTACTTTTAGAAGCCCACTAGAGGGAGCTGTCAGCATACTTTTTATTCACAAGGATCCTAATTACTGGAGTCTAGCTTATGGTTGAACAGGTGATTCAACAGCTGATTTTCGGGGTCTTCACCTTCACTCCACATCTATAAGATCGTTTTTAAAGGCTATGACCCTTCAGAAAATATTGGCAGCTGAGAATCGAGTGCTCATAAGCCCTGTTTGGGAACTAGCCCTGAGATTGCACTGAGGGACCCTGTGAGTTCCAAGGACTCTTCCATTGATTTAAGTTCATAGGTGTCATGTTTTGGTTATATTTTATACAATTGCCAAAAACATTCAGACTTAAGCTTCTTCAATTTTATATGCTCTTTCAGACAGAGCTCTTAAAGCCCCAGCAGCATGTGCAAACATGGATGTGCACCAGAATCCTTGCAAGGATTTTTAAAATGCAACTGTCTGTGCTTGCTCTGCTGAACCAGTCTCTTCATGGATTACAAAGGCTGCATTACTAATAGGGCCTCCTGGACAATTCCTTTCCTGCATGACTTAGGAGGCGTTTTCCTTTTCCCTTGAGGAAATCTTTCCTCTAAGGGTCTATTTCAATACCTGCCAGTCCTGGACTTTAAAATCTTAAGTTCTGTACAGCATTGCCCAAACTTTGTTTTAAAGGACTTTATTATCCTTGAGAGTGTCCTTAGTCCTCCAGAGGATGGCATGATCATAGCTTAAATAAGTTGGTGTATTTGCCCTACTGGGTCACAGAACACTTTGTCCATAGGCTCTTTCCTCAGAATACGTTTCTGGGAAGGCTTTAAAGTCACAAAGAACCTAAACTAGATGTCAGGAAACTTTGGTTTTAGTCAAACTCATTATTCATAATCATGTGACTAATTATACTATCGGATTCCACATTAAACTTGAGGGAGCTGACCCCATGACAGATAATTAACCCCATCTCCTTCAGCTTTCATGGCTGTATCTGTAAAGGGAGAGATTGACCTGACCTGCAGTCATGATGCCTCAGAACTACCCAGGAACAAAGGAAGAGATCCATGTGAAAGTGCTCTGAGAAGGGTAGGATGTTGTCTTTGTCTATTCTGTTACTGCAATGCAATGCCAGAGGCTGGGTAGTTTAGAAAGAACAGAAATTTATTTGTTATCTTGGAAAACTAAAAATGTGCTATGAGGGCTCAGCCCATGTTGAAAAGCAGAAAGGTAGGTGGATGTGTACTGAAGAGAAGAAAAGGGGGCCTTGCACTATAACAACCCACCGTTTTTCGTCTGTTGAAGCATCCTTGCATCTTTAGGATGAAGCCTACTTGATCGTGGTGTATGATTTTTTTTTAATATGCTGTTGGATTTAGTTTGCCAGTATTTTATTATTTTTGCATCAATGTTCATGAGAGAGATTGGTCTGTAATTCTTTCTTTGTTGGATATTTGAGTGGCTTGGGTATCAGGGTGAGTGTGGCCTCATAAAAAGAGTTTGGTAATGTTTCTTCAGTTTCTATTCTATGGAACAGTTTGAGGAGTATAGGTATTAGTTCTTTGAATGTCTAGTAGAATTCTGCACTGAAACCATCTGGCCCTGGGCTTTTTTTTACTTGGGAGACTTAATAACAGCTTCCATTTCCTTGGGAGTTATAGGTCTGTTTAGGTCATTTATCTGATCTTGTTTTAGTTTTGATAAGTGGTACCTGTCCAGAAAGCTGTCTATTTCTTTTAGGTTTCTCAATTTAGTGGAGTACAGATTTTCAAAGTATGACCTAATGATTCTTTGAATTTCCTGGGTGTCTGTTATGTCCCTTTTTTATTTCTGATTCTGTTAATTTGGATATTCTCTATCTGCTTCTTGGTTAGTTTGAATAAGGGTTTATCTATCTTGTTGACTTTCTCAGAGAACCAACTCTTTGATTCATTGATTCTTTGTATTGTTCTCTTTATTTCTATTGTATTGATTTCAGCCCTAAGTTTGATTACTTCCTACCATCTACTCCTTCTTGGTGAGTTTGCTTCTGTTCTAAAGCCTTCAGCTGTGCTGTTAGGTCTCTTGTGTGAGATTTCTCTAAGTTTTTCGTTAGGCATCTAGTGCTATGAGTTTTCCTCTTAACACTGCTTTCATTGTGTCCCATAAGTTTGGGTATGTTGTGGATTCATTTTCATTGAATTCTAGAAAGTCTTTGATTTCTTTCTTAACTTCTTCCTTGACCCAGAAATGGTTCAATTGAGAGATGTTCAGTTTCCATGAGTTTGTAGGCTGTCTGTGATTTTTATTTTTGTTGAACTCTAACTTAAGACTATGGTGATCTGACATGATACAGGGAGATATTTCCATTTTTTTATCTATTGATGTTTGCTTTATGACTATGTGGTCAGTTTATAGAAAGTTCCATGGGGTGCTGGGAAATAAGTATATTCTTTTGTGTTTGGGTGGAAAGTTCTGTGTGTGTATATATATATACATATGTATATATATATATATATATATGTATGTCCATTTGGGTCATAACATCTGTTAGATCCCTTATTTCTCTGTTGAGTTCCTATCTGGTTGACCTATCCTAGGGTAAAAGTGGAGTGTTGAAAATCTCCCACTGTTAGTTGGGGGATTTGATATGAGATTCAAGCTTTAGTAGTGTTTCTTTTACATATGTAGGTGCCCTTGTGTTGGGGGCATAAATGTTCAGAATTGAGACTTCATTTCAGGATTGTTCCTGTGATGAACAAGTTATGTCCATCCTGGTCTCTTTTGATTGGTTTTAGTTTGGAGTCTGTTCTGTTAGACATTAGGATGGCTACAGCAGCTTGTTTCTTAGGACCATTTGATTAGAAAGTCTCTTCCTGACCCTTTACTCTGAGCCTGTGTCTGTCTTTGAAGTTGAGGTGTGTTTCTTGTATGCAGCAGAAGGATGACTTCTGTATTTGTATCCATTGTGCCTTTTTATAAGTGAATTGAGCCCATTGATATTAAGGAATATTAATGACCAGTGATTGTTAATTCCTGTTATTTTTGGTGGTGGTGGTGGTGGTGGTGGTCGTCGTCGTGTGTGTGTGTGTGTGTGTGTGTGTGTGTGTGTGTGTGTGTGTGTGTGTGTGTGTTTCTACTTTGGGTTTTTCTTCTGTAGGATTATCTAGCTTCCTTAGGTTAGAGTTTTCCTTCTAGTGTTTTCTGTAGGACTGGATTTGTGGATAGATATTGTTTAAATCTGGGGTTGTGGTGTGATAACTTCGGATGAGGATGGAGTGGGGTTTTGGCACTGGGTGTCCAACGGGCTGGGTTTTGCTGGGGGTTTACACTTGCAGGAGGTTTCCCTCCTGGCTTGGGTTTAGGGCAGGGCTGGATGGCGGTGGAGTTCCAAGGGATGTGTCTCTGGGCCGAGTTATAGAGACAGTGGTCTACTCTTGGCCTGGTCAGGGTGCCCACTCACCTCTTAGTCTGCTGTGGGCCAGGGGTCTGTAGGTTTCTGGTTGTTGCAGGGGGTCACTGGGGTCACTGTATGATGACGTCTATTGGGGATGGAATCTAATCCCTAGAGGGCTGGAACTACCACCACCCCCACCCCAGAGATCTCAGTTATCCCTAAGGAGGGTGGATTGTTCACGATTCTCTTGGCAGGCTCCATTGCCACTCCATGCTTCACACCAGGCCTCAACATGACTTTTGTTAAGGTAATCTATACTCAAACCATAGAACATATGAGTGAAAGATGTGTCCAGTGGATGTGAAAATTGGACTATTAGCTCCATGGAACTGGACTTTTCCAAACCAGGACAGCATCCACTGGCAACACAATGCAGTCCTGTGTTGGTCAGCTTCTGTCCCTTTAAGGGATTCTAGAACCAATCTCTTATGGAGAAGACAGTTATATTTTAGCTCACAGTATCCGAGCTCTACCTGGATCAGTTATGACTGATTTGCTCTGTTACTTTGAACATAGGTTCATCACATTGAGGGTCTGTGATGATGCAGAAGCCTCCACCTGATGGCTGAGCTAAAAGCTGGAAAAGTGAGAAACTGGTATAGCCTCCCAAAGCACCAAGAAAGGGGCCCAGCTCATAGCACATGAACCTTGGGGTCAGGAACACTCCAGACCCAAAGTGTCACTCACTCCTAGACACACACACACACACACACACACACACACACACACACACACGCACGCACGCACACACACACACACACAGCCCAACATCTGACTTTCCCATCTGTTTTCCGATTCACAGTACTGTACAAATCCTTTAATCAGTGTTCCATGTTTTCTGGGGGCCTGTTGCTTCACCCTCAGCAACCCTGTGCAGAGGTACAGTTCCTATGAGTATTATCCAGTTTCATCTCTTCCTGCTTCTCTCTTCAGCAGGCACTCACGGAGAGCTGGAGAGCCCTGCCTGTCCTCCAGTTCAGATCCGGCCTGGAGCCCTACAGGCAGCGAGCTTGGCAGGCTGCAACCCCTTGCTTTCTTGAGACATTCTCTCCTGTGTTGTTTCTTTCTAGTGAAAAAGGTGCAGAGGAAGCAACACTGTAGCTGTGTGTGTCGGAAGATATTTTTTCTGACTCTTACACTTCTGGAAGGTTTGGCTTGCTTTAGAATTCTAAGTGAAAGCCAGTTCCCCTCAGCGTTCCTATGCCATTGCCTTTGTCTTCCAAGGCAGATGTTAAGTCTGATGCTGTCTGGTTTCCTGATCTTGTGTGAAACTTTTCTGGATGAGTGCCCGACTTTTTTCTTCATGGAGCTGTGAGTATTGATGCTGCTGCATCGTGCTGTGAATTGATCTGCACTCATCTGGCCAGACACGAGTGGTCCTTACAGTCTGCGGCCATAGCTTCCAGTTCTGGGCACTTGAACATTCTTAACTGGGCATTTTCTACTCAAAGGGGGAGGGGGGCCTTTATAAACACCTATTATTTGAACTTTGTGACTGTTGGCTTGGCTATCATTCTCTCTCCTCCCCAGTCATCCACCTTAGACATTTTATTTATTTTCTGAGATGTTTTCCATTTGAAAAAAAAATTCTTAAACTGTTTTTTTTTTATTCTCTATGTTTTTAATTTCTAAGGGTTATTTCTTGTTCTTTGAATGTTCTTTTTTTTTTCTTTTCCTTTTTTCTAGTTGTTTTATTTAAGAATGGCTGTCTGGCATGGAGCTAAGAAGTCCTCTACATTACAAGTATGCTCTACCTCACCCAGAACGTGTCCCCCTCATGTTTCTAAGTCTTTCTGTTTGTTATGGACAAACAGAACTTAACACTGAGCCATAAGATGGTCGCGTGTTACTATTTCTAGTGTTCTTTTCCCTTTAATGTTTCGATCTGTGTGTTCATTTACTTATTTTATTTTACAGGTGTGAGCATTTTGCCTGCATGTTTATCTGTGCACCATGTGGGTGCCTGGTGCCCACTGAAATTAAAAGTGAGGGTAACATACCTTAAAACTGGAGTTATGAGGCTACTAGGAACCAAGCCCAGGCCTTCTAAAGGAGTGACAAGTTCTTTTAACTACTGAGCCATCTATCTAGTCCCTTTATCTACATCTGTTTTTTGTTTCGTTTTGTTTTTTTCTTCTGGTCTTTATGCTAGATATTTCCTTGAACACTTGTCATGGTTGATAATTTAAATTTGAATAAAAATGTTTATGTGCATACCAATGCACACATGTACTGGCTGGAAGACACGATAAAGGCAAGATTAAGTAGCTAATGAAGGTTTGTGCTAATGAGAATGTTCCACCAAAGACACTGTATGCTGTAATCCCCAGAACCTTTAAGTAAATAGGTCATGGGACAGAGGGGAAGCAAAGTTGCAAGGCACTCTGTCTAAAACAAGGGGCTTATCTGTGAGTTCAATGTCTAATCATAGGTGTCATTTAAAGGGAAGGGGATCAGAAGAATGGGAGAAGGAGATATGAAGTGGTAGCTGGTCCTGGAGAAAAGATGTAGAAGGATTTACCTCCCTGGCCTTGAGGATAGAAGAAGTTTGCATGCACCAGGAATGTGGGCAGCACCTGGAAACTGGAAAGGCTCTTTACTCTTTACAGAGTTAAACAAATGCAACATAAACAAAGTAATATATCTTAAAATAATATTCCCCAACATTTCCCCATTTTTATTTAAATAAAAATGAAAAGCTTTAACTTTAACATAGTAAAACTACATATAACAAAAACAGTTAATTTATAGCAGTCCGTTTGTATTTAGCAAATTCAGAGAAAACATTACATTATCCTATCTCAGTGGGTTTAAAGTTTTACACCTAACTTACCTTCTATCATAACTAAGAAAAACTACAACTATAACTATCCAGTCTTCAACTTCATCAAATACCAAGAAATATTTAATATTATCTAACAACAGAGAAATTTGGTTGCCTAGACAGTCATCCCAAATTTCTTCTGCAAGAATGGGACATTCATCTCTAGCCTTAGAGTATCAGGAAGACTTTTCAGTGAAGCAGTAAATTTGAAGTATTGTCCCACCTACTATTGACAAAGTTCATCAGTTGCTTTTCTCTGTGTCCTGTAGAATGTCTGACAGACTCTTTCATGAAACAGGAAGTTTAAAAGCTGTCCTGCCTTGTATTGGCAAAGTTCATTAGTCACTTTCTTGTGATTCCTACAAAATATCCTCTTCTGTGAAGCAGGAATTTTGAGGAACTGCTCTGCCCTGTCTTATCAAAGTTCAATGTCTTTTTCTGTGTCCTGCATGTCCAGTCTGCACAGCACATTGTCAGCAATTGAAGGCAAGAATAGTTTTTTGTTTGTTTGTTTGTTTTTTGTCTTTTGCCCAGTGGCTAACATTGTCACACTGAAAGCAAACTCCATAAGGAATTTCTCCAATGTCCATCATCTTCTCTGATGCAAACTGGTGCTGCCAGGAGCAAATGTGTCTTATTGTCATGAAAAACTTGTAAGTTAGCAAAACATTTTAAATGCCATATTCTATAGGTCTTTGAAGTGTTTGAAGACTACCATTTAATCTAAAATATACTTATTTAAACTTGAAAACATACCTATTAGGACTACAAGTTTAATTATTAATTATACATTAACTACTAACTTCATTTCTTATTTATACATTGCATTTTTAAAGGAACTGCTTAAGCATAATACCCCAAATAAGAGTAGAAATATATATACAGTATAACAAAATTAAATTTGTATCAATATTCTCAAATCCATGCCAATTAAAAACAGCTGAGATTAATAGTTGAATTTTTATTCTATATTGTTTTATTCTCCTAAATTTTAACAGTTATCCATAACCCACTAAATACCTAAAAAACTATCCACCCCCCCCCAAACTCTTGGGAATGTGACCATACTTTTTTCCAAACTGCTTCCTGCTGTCTGTGGACAACAGAGAGAAAAATTGAGATAATGGCTAGGTCCTGGGAAGACCAGCTACAATCTTTATTGATAGATATCACCCGTCAAGATTCAAGAGGTCTCTGATCAAAACAGATTCATATTAACCCTGGAGGAATCCACAGCCTCTCATCTCCTGTGAGAACAAAACTCCATATCATTTTTGATTTCTATTTGATAAATATATTTTCTGACTTTTTTAAATAAAATTAAGGCATTCTTAAAATATCTATATTGGTTCAATTTTAATTCCAGTTCACAGTCCCATATCTTATAGCAGCTATTGTTTGCTTATCAACAATCAAAAAAATTCAAAACCAACACAATAACATATAGCACCCAGATTCCCTGTGTATTTCCCATCTTAAGAGGCCTTTTTATTTTATATTACTTTTACTCTTTTTAAAGATTTTTATTATTTTTAACTAGTTTTTTCCTATTACTATATTCTTTTTCTTTTCTGTACCCTACACATATTGTTATAAACACTACAATCTAAAGGTTTTCCTGTCTCAACCTCTTTTACTGAGTAATTTTTAGCCTTTTTTGTCTGCATGAATAAACCTTTAAAATGCTTGGCTGAGTGGCTTGGGACCTTCACCTGAGACTTTGGAGGCTAGCTCTGCCCACTTCTCCAGCTGTGAAAGCCAGGCCTAATGCTGGGTGGGAGTTTGTGGCCAAGAAAGGCTTTAAACCTTTCCAAGCTATGGAAGCCAGTGCCTGTGTTGCCATAAGTGGTTTTTAACTTGTGGATCTAGTTCCCTTTTAGAACAGCAGCACCCCTAAAAGATCCATGTCCTTTTTCTTTTCATTTTTCACCCCCCCCCCCAGCTTTCTCCAACTCTTGATGGATATTCAAGCCCCATGCTGGGTGCCAAAATGTTGTTAGCTGTCTTTTCTACTTTTTGGGGGGTACCCACCACCCAGCTCCCAAACAAATCACACAAGAAGGCTTATTCTTAATTATAAATGTCCTGGCCTTATCTTGGCTTGTTGCTAACAAGATTTCCTTAACTTTAAATTGTCCTGTCTGTCTTTTGCCTCTGAGCTTTTATCTTTTCTTATGCCTGTGACCTTATTTTCTTACTCCATTGCTGGTTGAGTAGCTGGGTGGCTGACATCCTTCTCTTGCTCCTTTCTTCTTCTTCTTCTTCTTCTTCTTCTTCTTCTTCTTCTTCTTCTTCTTCTTCTTCTTCTTCTTCTTCTCATCCTCCTCCTCCTCCTTCATCTCCTCCTTCTTCTCCTCTCATAATTTCTCCTTCTGTATATCCTTTCTATCCTTTCTCCTGACTTACTATTGGCTTGTACTTTACTAGATCATCAGGTGTTTTAGACAGGCACAGGGACACAGAGTTAAACAAATTCATCATAATCAAAAGTAACACACCTTAAAGTAACATCCTCTAACAGGCAAGAAAATCAGTTGTCCCTTAGACTGCCCAGAGCCAATGGCCATGCTGACAGCTTAATTCTAGCCCCATGTGATTCATTCACGTGTGAAGTTCAGAACTGCAAGACAAGGAACAAGGGGTCTTCAAGTTCTGTGTACTAAGAACAAGTACACAGGAAGGGTCAGTATGAACACTGTGACTGGGAAAAGCGTGTAGAAGGTCAAAGGAGCCGGGAAAAGGACTCAGTTACCTGAGGTGGGAAAGGGAAAAAAATAATCCCTGGGCCATAACTAGAGCCATGGTAGATCTGTGCTGCTCTGCTCATGTGGGCGGCTGGCTGCCTCTCAGCAGCAGAGAAGGCAGTTGCCTGGAGATAAATAAGGGAGACCTATTCTAATCCTGATACAGCTCACTGCTCCTGCCTGTAACTTCCATGGCCTTGATCTTGGTGTGGCTTCCAGGTGAGGCAGGAGGCCTCTAGGATCGTCATTCTGCAGTTCCCTTGTGTGGTACTTATATGTGACGTGAAGACTGAGTCTCAAGACTCTGTTCTGGCTGTTGGGGCACATCTTTAATCCCAGCACTCAGACGGCAGGTGCTGGTGGATCTGACTTCGAGGCTACCCTAGTTTATAGAGTGAGTTCCAGGACTACACAGAGAAAACTTGTCTCAAAAAAACTGCTCTGTTAGCACTAGACTTCTTGTACTCTTTGTTTTGGACTGGGATCAGAGTGCAGGGCTTTCCCATCATGTATCATGCTCACTGGTGGTGATGTGTGTGTGTGTGTGTGTGTGTGTGTGTGTGTGTGTGTGTGTGTGTATAAAACAGGGTTTATCTTTTAAAACTATTTTCCACCTAAAAAGCCAAATCACTATAGAAAAATTTCAAACTTTTTTAAAACATGAGATAAAACTCACTGGATGCTCTGAGCTTGTTAATCGGTTACAGGAAGATCATTGATAATAGCAGTTGGACTCCTATATGTTTATTTGTAAGAATACATCCTACTAACCCCACACCCAACATCAGGCATTAGCCATTTTTTCCCAGTTTTATGGGAGTTTTTGTTTGTTAGCATGTTTTATTTTTGCATCTATATGCATTGGGAGGGCGTGTCCTGGCACGTGTGGAGGTCAGAGGACAGCTACAGGAGAAAATTCTTCCCCGCTGTGGACTCTGAGAATTGTGTTCAAGTTGTCAGGCTTGGTGGCAAATGCCCTTGTCCACTGAGCCATCTCGCTGATCCTCATAGTTTTTGTTTTGTTTTTAAATAAAACTTCTGTGCTGTGAAATAGAAAACATTGGAAAAGTGCCAAGTGAGGTTTGTTCCAAAGTGAGTAGCCAGGCGGCCCCCATGTAGGGGATAGAAGCGTAGCCAGTACCCAGAAGGCCTATGGGTCATCAACAGCCTTGGTCTTCAATGTCTGCCTTTGATGTTCTGTTGGTCTCTCTTTTCTTTTCATAGTGCTTTGTATCATCACGTGTGGGTGGCAGCAGAGGCATGCTTAGCTCCAGTGCTGGTGCCAGAGTGGCCGAATAGTTCCTCTTAGACACACACACTGTGCAAAACCCTTGGCCATGAGGTAGAAGGAGCTTTAGAAAAAGCCAGTGTGAGCAAGAGCCAGAGAGAAGAGGGTACCTTGTGGCATGGGCTGCTCCACTGAGGGCTGCAATTAGGTGTCTTGGTAGCTCTATGGTTTGTTAATAATTGTCAGCTTGACATAATCTAAAATCACCAGGGAAGAGACATTCAGTGAACAATAGTCAAGTTTAAGTTGCTTTGTGGACGTGTCTGTGAGAGATTTTAATATTATGTTAGTTGAGGTGAGACAACCTATCTTCAATGTGGAATGGTGCCGTTTCCTGGGCTTCCGGCCCTGAGCTGAGAAACAGCAAGGATTAAACTGAATTTCTCTCTGCCCTTGACTGTGGATATGACCAGCTGCTTCTGGTTCCTGCTGCCCTGACTTTCCACAATGGGGGACTGTAACTTGGAATTGTTGATGAAGTAAATCCTTCTTGCCCTAGGCTGCCTTGGTCTTGGTATTTTATCTCCCAGTAGGAAGCAAAACTAGACAACAGCAGGCAGGCACACCATTCTGGTGGCTCTCAAGTTACATCTCAAAAGTTGCTACTGTAGGATGGGCATATAATCTGATAAACAGATACCAGAAGACTAGGTTTTCACACAGGGGCTGGGACATGTTCTGTTACCATAAACGGGGCTTCTGGTGGGATTCCTCAAATACAGTAAAATAATCACAGAGAAAGGTGAGGACTTTGATAATTAGACCTTAACCATGATTCTTTGTGACTTTTAACATTCTTTTTAACATATCTCTATTAAAAAAAAAACTTTCTCTATGATAATAACTTCACAGCAACTGTTAATTTTTAAAACATTTGTTTTCTTTTCTTTGTATGAATATCTTGCCTGCATGTATGTCTGTATACCATGTAAATGCTGATACCCGTAGAAGTCAGGTAAGGATGTTGGATCACCTGTAACTGGAATTGCACAGGGTGTTGATCTGGGAACTGAACCTCCTCAGATCCTCTGCAAGGGCAACAAGTGATCCTAACCACTGAGCTACCTCTCCAGCCCCATGGCTGAGATTCTTGGTTTTCAGCCAGGGGGAGGCCTGGCTGTTGGTATTCTCATCTGGACCAGGACTTTTCAGGTTCTTGGCATCTTCTTCATCAAACTGAAAAAGTGCTCATAAATGGCAGAAGTGTCAATTTTTATTTATAGAAACAGTACAGATTACTCTGGAAGAAATCAGCAGCTACTTTAGCCCTGGTGATTGCCTGGGCCTCCTTTTCTTGGGTCCAGTAGGAGGAGGGGGTGGTTGCCAAGCTGTAGGTGGGCTTCTATTTGTTAGATAGACTTGGGCTACATCAGTCTTTCTTCTTTGCCCATATCCTTCCCCATCCATCTCATTTTAATCATATATAGCATCCCCAATTATGGATAGGCATAAGATGGTAAGTAGGGGTGTGCTACCCGGAGCAGCTTGCTAGATAGACAGCAGGCCCTTGCTAGAACCTGGTAGTACCAGGAAGGACCCGTGAGTGGACATCATCTGGGGGGGGGGGGGGGGGAGCCAACACCTAAGGCTGAAATACCTGACATTCCAAACCCTTCCTGGGAAGGGGACATTTACAATAGAACAGATAGTCTCCTGGTCCAGGTAAACCTTAAGGACTGCTGCTAAATGTTGAAATATCCCTAGAATTCAAACCAGCCAATGAATTTGTAACAGGCTGAGCTTCGTCCAATCCCAGGACTGTAACTCTGCAGCTCTGAAGACCCTAGAGCCCTCCCCTCCTCCCCAATAAAAACACTGCTTCATGCTATTCACAGCTCCTACTTCACTGGCTCCAAGGATGGGAGGAGTGGCCTAAACCAGCTTGTCAATAAAGAGAGCCAGCTGTTGCATTGGATGGGTCTCTTGGTGGTCTTTTGGGGACTCTGGGCACAACAGGGGTATTTCCTAAAAGTCCACTTATAGGACATAGTTTACCTTAGTGTGCATGCACTCCAACCCGGTCAGGTGGCTTGGCCCCATATCTCCTGTGCCTGAACATGCTTGGAGATATCTTTGGATGGAAATGGGGCATTGCCGTAGGTTGTCAAGGATTAAGTCCCTTATTTGAAGTGAGATATAAATGCAACTCAACACAGGCAAGGAGGCTGCAGGTCATTGCTAGCAAAGGGGTGTGTGTGTGTGTGTGTGTGTGTGTGTGTGTGTGTGTGTGTGTGTGTGATGTTTAAGCCAAGTTCCAGGCTGCTAACATGGCTCTTTCTCGCTTCTCGCAGCTATGATTGCAGTCCTGAGTGAGGAATTCCTCTCTCTTCCCATGTCCCCCGAGTTTTTCCTGTCGCATTACCCTGCCTCAGGATGAAAAGGAGTCTTTCATTCATTACTGCACTGGATCTCCTCCCACTCTGCGGCCAATCATTTCCTCCTTTAGTGTTTTTTGCCTATTTGTTTATCAGAACAGAGTCTTAAATTTAAAGCCGATTTTACCAATACTTTTTAATGTCTACCTTGGAGTAGTGAAACTTCCTGTGTGTGTGGTGTTACGCTCCCAGTCTCTCTCTCTCTCTCTCTCTCTCTCTCTCTCTCTCTCTCTCTCTCTCTCTCTCTCTCTCTCTCTCCCCACACCTAGAGTTAATTCATTCGCATTCAGTTTGCTCCTATACACAGTCTTATACAGCCTTTAAGTGATCCTGCCAAAAAAGTGGGTTCATCACCCTATTCTATTTCACCACTAAAGTGACCCAGGTACAGCAAGCCTTGCTAACAGCCTCTCAGCCTTTCAACCAGCTCCTTCAGAATTGATCCTGTCCTCAGAGAGAAATTGGCTCAACTACTGGAGTATGTGGCTGGGCCTCCAGGCCCTCTTAGATCTTCTCTAGTAATTTATCAAGGTTCTGTGACATGGACTGGTAGGATGGCACGTTAGATAAAGCGCTTGCTGAGCAAGTTTGAGGACCCCCAACGTCAACATAAAGCCAAATACCTAGTGATCATCTGGTATCCAGTGTCCCAGTGCAAGATGGGAGATGAAACAGGAGACTCCCAGAAAGCTTAATAGCCACTGAGCCTGATGGACAGTGGCGAACAGTAAGAGCCCTGCCTCAAGTAAAGCAGAAGGCAGGGACTCTCACCCAAGGCTGTCCTCTGATCTCCATGTGCATGCCACAACATGTCCCCGACACAATACCATCACATGTATACATAAAAGGTAAAGACTAAACATTAAACAGAGATGTTGTTCCTTCATTAACATTAATAATATATCACCACAAGCTTCGTTAGCTATATATATTTAATAAAATCAGAATATCAGAGGATATCAGAGGACAGAGCCATCTCTCAAAGCCCTTTTTTGTTGTTGTTGTTTTGGTTTTTGAGATAGGGTTTTCTATGTAACAGTCTTGGCTGTCCTGGAACTTGCTCTGTAGACCAGGCTGACCTCAAACTCACAGTGATCCTTCTGCCTCTGCCTCCCAAGTGCTGAGATTAGGGGTGTGCCACCTCTGCCTGGCTAATAAAATCAACACTGAAGCCTTTAGGAGACATCTTAAAATTTGTCCTCAGCTTGGGGCCTGTTTTCGATGACTAAGTTCTCCATGATTAGGAATGTGATTCTGCTAGGGTTCTCAACAGAAGAACTCTGGTCATTTTGAGCTCCAGGATTCACCCATTCACAGTGCATGCAAAGCATTGTCATAGAGAAGAACTTGTGTTTGGAAGTGACTGAGAGCATGCAGGTGCAAGAGAGACAGAGGACACGTGGGTATCTGGGATGCCAGCTGGAGAGTACCAGCTTCTGGGAGGACCTTGGCCTATAGCAGACCTCTGGTTGGCTCTATCTTTGCTTCAGAGATTTGCTCAGATTGAAAAAAAAAAAAAAGAAAGAAAGAAAAAAGCAATTCTTTTCTTTATACATTAGCACAAAGAAATGCTGTTAATTCTGTGGAGATTTCAAAAAAAAATTTTGTCTACATTTCTCTAGAAGTTAGAAATGTATTTAAATATTCTAAACCAAAGGTAAACATCAAGTTATTTTAGGTTTTGATTCACAAACTTAGACAATTTCGGGAAATAACCGACATAATTTTTTTGTGAGCTAAAATCTGCCCTCTGAGCTCCATCCATTACCTGACTCATTTGTTAAAAACTCACCACTGACCTGTCACTGATTTCCTGCACAGTGACTCCAAATATTGGGAGCATGCACTTCCTCACCTCAGAAATTTATAATCTGGTTAAAACCAGGGAGGAGAAAGCCATCTGAAGTGATGAATATGCAGAGTGCTCTGTAATTACATGTACATATATTATAAGGTCCAAATCACCTGCTATCACGGAAGAACATTCATGAATCATTCAGTCTCACTGACTGTTTATTTAATGTAAGCCCTTATGTCAGTTCAGAGGTGTTAGCCATATTTGACTTCCTCTGAGAGATCCAAAAGTACCTGGATAATCTAAGCTGCTCGACTGATTAATAACCAGTGGGTCCTTTGACAGGATCAGCATAAAATAAGATATGAAAACAAGTGCAGAAGCCACTGTTTGGGACGATTAGGTGGGGGCCTGACCTTGACAATATCATTTGACCTCCAACCCTATGTTTACTTTTTTTAAAAAATAAAACAAGTTAAACATTTACTGGGAGAGTTAAATGCTGTATAAATGGGAAAATGCTTGTGAATTGTTACCAACAATATACACATAAACGGGGAGGGGGGAGGGAAAATCATTTTACTCTCAGCCGAGAGACATTTACAATAAATACTCTTTCTGGCCTGATTCAAATGTGAAGGAACGAGGCAGTTTGTCCTTTCAAGTGGCCATTTGTTTTTTTCATACTTGTACCTGAAAAGGTCAGCTAGTGCCATTTCTCACTGAAGGCGATGTTACTGAAGGAATTTTACCTCCTCAGCACGCAGGGGCTTGAACTCCTGGATGGGTTCAGATTGTATCCACAGCATTTGAACGAGAACTAGATCTTTTACCTAAATCAATCCTCTCCTACCTCCCTGTCCAAACTAGGGCTTTGGAATTTTTAAATTTATTTTAAAAGACTTGTTATTTTCCACTTGTGTATATATGTGTGTGTGTTGTGCCTTTGTGAGTTTAAGTGCTCTATGTCTATTCAAATTGTGGGGTGGGAAAGGCCAAGAGATTGTCTGCAGTTGGAGTTCTAGGTGTTTGTGAAGCACATGGCATTGGTGCTAGGAACCAAAGCCAGGTCTTTGGCCGAGCAGCGATTGCTCTTAGCTGCTCAGTAACTGCTGAGCCATCTCACAAGTTCCCACAATTTTAATTATCATCATCATCATCATGCATGTGTGAATGCAGACATATGCATACATGCATGGCATATATGTGGAAGTCAAAGGTAGGTTTTCTTCTTCCATTGTGCAATCAGGAGATCAAACTCAGGTCCTCAAGTTTGTGCAGGAAGCATATTTATTCCCTGAGTCATTCCACTGGTTCTGACCGAGGTCTTTCTCTCTGGCTACTTCATAGCTCATTGAGGTTGTTGATTAAATTTATTAAGTAGCTTGGGCTTGTACTTTATAGTCATGTTTATCAGTGTGCATTCACCTGAGTGTTCTGTCATTTTAAAACATGGATTTCTCTAAAATGGACACATATGCATGCACATAAATGTTTACACATGCTTAGCATCATTCAGTGGACAGAGCGTCCTTCCTCCACTTGCCCTTTGATGTCTATGTTCCAGAAGATTCTGCCATTGGTCTTCTTTCTTTGCTCTTAAATTTTTCCTGGAATCTTGCTCGGGAAATGTCTTTCCCACACATTTGGACCCATGTCTTAGAATTTATATCAGCCTCCAGACCTGTCATTTCACTTCCCCTCATGCCTCCTGAGTCTGGATGGCCAAAATGGCCAAGTCTATTAATGCTTTTCCTCCTCCTGAGTGCTCTGATAGTTCCTTATTTACTCAGCCATTCAAACCCCAAATGGTTGGGTTGACTTCCTCATACCTCTATCCCTCTAATGACTTAGTTCAGAGCCTTGTCATTTCTCAGCTGCAGCCTTTTAGGAATCACACTTCTAGCCTTACCATTTCAATCAAGTGCAGCTAATGTGGCCATGTCAGTGGTCCCAATGTCTTACATGACAGGGTATGTGCATACTGATCTCAAATGTGTAGATTCCTGGCCTCCCTCATCGACAGAGATCTACTAAAGTGACTTGGGATGGAACTCTAGAATCAGCTTTTTAAGTGCATGGGTCATACTGTGGCAGGTGGTCTGGGGCTGTATTCTAAGAAGTCACCTACAGCATAATTCAGTCCCTTCAGGTAGTTTAGAGGATTATTTTTCTGGACTTTATCTATCCCTCTAACTTCATCAGTGCTTAACCTCTCCTTTTAACCCTAAGTCCATCCTTCAAGGTCAGTGACTAGAATGGCATTAGGCTACCGACTCAGGAATGTCTGCAGTTAGATTCATTCATTTTTTACTTTGATGATAAAGTTGAATGAACACTACTCCCCAAGCTACAACAGACAATAGTATGAAAAGAAACATTTATGAATAGCTCAGATGATGCCAAGTGCTTTTGAGTTTGTAGTTTATATAGACACTGAAATGCTGACGCATAAAACAATGGGACAGGAAGCAAGGACCCTCATCTGGGTCAACATGTGGAACAGGACACATATACAAAGCTTAACATGACCCTGGGGACTAGAGATGTGAGAGTAGGTAAAGATGGGTAATTCTGTGAGGGAGAGGCCTCTCTGAGGAGAACTTACTATACAGAGTACAAAACCCAAGAGAAGTGCCATCCAAGCCACACAGCTCCTTTCTAGCAGCACGTGGTTGACCTCCCTCTGCTCTGGAGAATATCACAGGAGTGTTGGGATAGGACTGCTGCTCCTGTTTCCCAACATCTGTTCCTGGATAAGCAGTGGCATTGGACCCATCCTAAACAGAGCTCTTCATTCCATGCCATCCAGACTCCTTGCAACACATGGAAGATGACACATTTGAACGAAAAATTATTCTTAGCAAAATGCATACTGTTGATTATAGAATAAGACCAAAAGATATGAGTTAAACCTTTCAAATAATGCAAATGAATTTTTGATTTGTGTTATTGGTATGTAAATGTGTATGCACATGTTGTATATGTGTACATGTAGGTGCCATACAGTAGGTGGGGGTCATGGTATACTATGGAATCAATGCTCTCCTTTCCCCATTGCATGAGTTCTGGGGATTAGATGAAGGCCATCAGGATTGAGTGGGAAGAGCCTTTACCTACTGAACCATCTTCCTATCAAAAAATGAATTTTTAATTACTCAAATGAGACTGTTACTCAGAATAGAGTGTCCTAGGCAGTTTAATAAAAGTGCTGGGATTTCTATGCAGTGAATGTCCATCATATTAAGTCTTCATTTATTAACAAGAGAAGCTGATTTTCTCTCAGTTCTGGAGCCAAATAACTCAAGAACATGCTGGTAGGTTCAGTGTGTGGTGGGAGCCCAGTCTCTGCTTCCAAGATGGCTCATTGATCCCCATTGTGGAGGAACAATCCATCCATCCAGCACTTCTTATGTGACCTAATCATAAGATCTAAAGAACACCATCTCCTGATGCTAACATGCCAGAAACTCGAGTCCTGGAGAGCACAGTCAGACTAACGCATCACTCAAGGCTATTCTACTGAAGATTACATCAGAGATGGGTCCTGTGATGATATATTTTATATTAATAAAATCAGTCTGGAATATCAAAGAACAGATCTACCCACAGTCACTTCAGGAGGGTCAGAGAGTAGTAACTCATGCCTTTAATCCCAGCACAGAGAAAGACCAGTGATGACCTAATGACCTAGCCTTTAATCCCATAACTCCAAAGACAGAGATCTTTCTGTGTTTCTGTAAGCTCAAGACCTAACAATCAAACAGTAGTAGCTCACACCTTTAATCCCAACTCTAGAATTATGATGCAGAGTTGAACCCTGGAGTGAAACAATTGAAAAAATTGGACGAAGAAGATATTTAAGGCAGATGTAGACAGACATTGAGGTATTCTATAGAAGTGATGGGTTAGGCTAAGGACTGTGGAAAATAGCTTTTACCCTGAGAAGTTGGCTGGGTGAGAATTGACTGTGGTCTGTTTCCTCTCTCTGATATTCCAGCTTTTCCCTAATATCTAACTTTAAGTTTTCATTTAATAACAACTAGAATTTGTGTTTCAGGGTCCAAAGTGTCTAGCTCTGCCTCATCATGGCTGAAAAGAGATGCTTGCTATCTCTCCTTCAACATCAGTTCAGTGTTTTAAATACGACTCATGCCACTGTGTCATCTGATTGGGCTCCCTTCCAGAAAGCTGTGGGGTTTTTTTGCCATAATAAACCAGAGGTGACTACTCTATCTCTTATTAGAATTCTAGATGTTTGGGGTAGCCACCCAAGGCACCATAAGCAATGGTACAACAGGCCCAGAACAAAGAAGAAATCTTGCATAGAGGGAAACCTCTTGTTGAATTGGGCCTTGGTTAGAACCTACTTCAAAACGCATATAGTTTAAATACTTTTTTTTTTTATAAAGTCAGACAGGGCCCCCACATACACGTGCATTTTTTTTTTTAAAGAGGAGATAAGGAGTGTTTCCATCTGAAAACTGACTATTATGCTAGAGTGTGAGTCAGAAACACTACCCATTGCAGCCAACAGTAAGCAGAAGTAGCCCAGATCTTCAAAGACAAACCTGTCTTTTTATTGCCTGGAAGTATCATGTTTCTAGAAAGTTCACTCAAATTTTCCGGGTCATATTTCTTCTTCAAGGTGTAGCCTGAGTTACTTAGAGCTGGACAATAAGTCTCGTGCATTCAGTTGGCAGGCTGAGGAACCCACTCTATCGTCACCCCTCAGCTCAGCCATTGCATGACTACTGCTGACTGAATATTCATCAAAAATTCAAGATTTTGAAGAATTGTATTTTCAGCCCTTGGAATAGGGAGATGGAGGCATCAGTATTGCTCTGCTTTCTATCCTAGATGGCCATTGTGGTGGTTTGAATGAAACCCATAGGTTCATAGGGAGTCGCACTGTTAGGAGGTGTGGCCTTATTGGAGTAGGTGTGGCTTATTGGAGGAAGTGTGTCACTGGGGGGGGGGGCTTGGGATTTCAGACACTCAAGCCAGACCCAGTGTTACTCTCTCTTCCTTCTACCTGCCCATCCAGATATAGAACTCTTGGCTCTTTCTCCAGAACCATGTCTGCCTGCTCCCTGCCACGCTTCCCACCATGATGACAATGGGCCACACCTCTGAACCGTAAGGCAGCCCTGATTAAACATTGTCCTTTATAAGAGTTGCTATGATCCTGATGTTTAGCAATAGAAACCCTTACTAAGACAGCTCGGAACCAAATGGGGACCTGTGAACTGATCCTGTGAGGAAACAGGTGAGTACCCCTCAGCTGTGAACTGCCTGTACAATTATTCTGGAACAGCTTCTCAAAAAAAAAATCTTGTTTTTTACATTGATAAACATGTGTGTGTGTGAGTGTGTGTTTATGTGTAGAACTGCCACAGTGCACATGTGGCGGTCAGAGGGCAAGTTTTAGAAGTCAGTTCTCTGCTACCACATAGGTATTGAACTCAAGTCATCAGGATTGGCAACAGTGCCCTTACCCACTGACACATATTGCTGGCCCCCAGGACCATTCTTCAGAGTGTGCAGAGCCTCTAAGAGTCTTCCTGGGGCTTGCTGAAGTTCTTTCCCAGAATCCTGTGGGGAAAAGCAGTCACCTGAAGAACTGAGCATGGCCTTTGGCCTCAAGCCTGCTCTGAACCCTTCTTCTACCTGCTTTCACATGAGCTTTACTCCTTGTTAAAGTGAGAAAGGACTTATGGATGGAGAAGGGACTAAAGAATAATATGTGAACAGTTTTTGGCAGAACTACAGGCAGTGTCCACTAAGATGAATGAATTGTCTGGGATGAGGGCTTAAAATGATGGTTGCCCTGTACTCTTTGGCCTGAATTGTGATCCTACTAACTTGAGTCTCTCTCCTGTAATGTACACCCCTGTGGCTTCTGTCCACTTCCCATGGGACAAAGGAACTCTTAAGGGTTCTTTCCTCTCAGTGCCCTGTGTAGAGAATGGCTTCCTCATGCTTTTCTGAGTAATGTAGGTGTGTAGGGGAACTATGTTGTTCCATTGTAAATAATTGTCCCTGCCTATGAGTTTAATATAAAGTGCTGATTGGCCAAAGGCAGACAGGAAGTGTGGGTGGGGCTAACAGACTAAGAAGACTCTAGGAACAGGCAAAATAGAGCAGAATGCCAGACAGAAGCCAGAAGAAGCAGAGGAAAACTATGCTGCTCTGAGAAAAGGTACTGAGCCACATGGCTGAACAGGATAAGAGTCATGGGTTAGATGATGTGTAAAGAGTTAGCAAGTTATATGCCTGGGCCTTAGGCTGATCAGCCTAGAACTATTGTAAGCATCTGTGTGTCTCTGGGGTCTGTGGGCCTAAACCTTGAGGCTAGGCCTGAAAGTCCAGGCCAGAAACCTCTTACTACATGGGTGTTGTGGGGAACCTCTGGAAGTATTGTGTGCTGAGTCTCACTAACCATCCAGAATGGAGTTCTGCAACACTGGTGAGCTACCACTCTGCCCATTTGGAAAGAATGTGAGAATTCTGGAACAAAGTCCTTTCCCAGAGAGGACAGGCACAGAAATGACTAAGCAATCCCTATGATGATAATTATCTACAGGAGCCTGGAGTACAGAGAGCATGGGAGATGTGGACCGAGAGCTGGGACATCAGGAGAGCAGAGAGGAAGATGGATATCAGCACCGTGATTCAGAACAAGAAAACCTGTGAGGCAGACATGGGGAAGGCAGGGTGCTGAAGAGGCCCTCCCTTTATCCTTGGCTCTGTCTGGCCCATCATAGATGTGTTCTTATTTGTGACTTGTTGACAGCTGTTGTCCCTGGCAGTGTTTGTTGCATCCATAAAGTTCCCAGAAGAGGGACCCCCTCCCATTACCACATTACCTCCTCCCCAAGCTGAAGCAGAGTGCTAGGCCAGACTCTCGTTCTAGGCGGAAATTGGAAATTGGCATGTGGGCATGTCTACCTGGTAATTTTGGAGGGTGTTTTCATCCCTTTGAGGGGACAGTCCAGAGCTCCCAAGGAAGGGTCATGCCTATGTGACATGTCTGCTTGTTCTCAAGACCATCCCATCTGTATTCCACTTTCCTTTTCTCTCTGTCTCTCTCTCTGGTGTGTAGGTTGGAGGTCATCATTTGTTGCTGTTTCTCAGGTGCTATCCACCTTTATTTGAGACAAGAGCCCACAAATGTGTCTGGAACTCACTGATTTGTCCTGAGTGGCTGGTCACAGAGCTCCAGGACTCACCTACACCCACAGCCACCCCCACATGCCACATCCTAAGCACAAGGAAAGAGCCTGAGCCTGAGCCTGACCCTGTGGATTCTAAGTTGAAATTCAGATCCTTGTGTTGGCATAGCAAGCACTTTTCTGAGCATTCCTCACTCAGCTCAGTTTTTGCTCATAAACTTAAGGGATGGTCCCAACAGGAAAACCAAGTGTTCCCTCTTTATCCTTTTCTGATGACAGTCTCCTGCAGCCCTGGCCTTGGATGTGTCCAAGCACCAAGAATGGAGTTTATAGCAGAGAGACTGGGAGAAAGGCAGAGTTCCTGGGATGCTCAAGTGAGTTGCATTCTGCCAGGCCAGAGAATATAAGTTGGACCCTGCTTACAATAAAGACTAGAAGGAGTGGGTATGCCTGGTGCCAGCTACCCAGAAAGAATTCTCCTCAAATGAAGGCTGACAAAGTTCCGAACCTGGATTCCCAAGCTCACCGTGATCTGAAGGCATTTGTTTCAAGTTCCAGGGACTGGATACAGCAGGAATCAACAGTCCTGATAAACAGCTTTGAGGGAACAGCTGATTCTCCTCCTCAGCCAGGGTTGTAGAAGGGAGGAGGGGGTGACAAGAAGAGCTAAGGAGGCAGCTGTGGAGGCCTGGGGACAGCGACATGGAGGGGAGCATGTGGTAGGGGATATGTATGGACCATGGATTCACTTGGGGCAGGCAGTAGCCACCTGCTCTGCATCCTAAGGAGACAGCTTTTGTTCAGATGGCCTTCCAGGCAGCAATCCCTGACCGCCGGAAGTCATTTCCTGAAGTCAATAATGAAGATGACTCACTTGGAACCTTGGTGGCTTTAAGGGAGGGAGGAGGAGTGTTAGACACAACATAGGGTTTGTCCATTCCGGAACCAGACACCAGACCAGGCCAGGAGGCAGCAGGAAACCAGGAGCCTCCTTAGTAGGGCACACACTCCTCTTCTGAGCCCTCACACAGAAGGAAGCTATGCTGGGATCCAGGACCACTGCAGTGATGGTCCGGGCCACTGGAGTGATGGAGTGCCATCTCTACTGTCCTTGGTGCTAATAACCTTGAGAGGCTGCCGCTCTTCCTGTCCCAGTTTGGTTTCCATGGGAACTGGATGGCACTGTGATCACTTTGCTGAGGTGAAATGCCCAGGATGGCTTGAATACCGCCACCAGAGAGACCATCTAAAAGACTGTCCTGCAGGGCCTTTTCCCTTCCACTTCCTTTAAGTTGCAGGCTTCCAGATTTCTGTCCTCACTTCGATTTATCCAGGGGGAGGGGCGTGTGCTTTGGGAATTCTCTCTGTGCTCCTTGAATCCTCACTATTCACCAGCTGCATTGCTCCTGGTGTGTGATAATTGCTTATTGAGTAGATTCATGGGTGAGAACTAGGCTCTGATAAAACATGAGTAATCCGATGCTCTCTCAATACATCCAGTTAGTAGCATAGAGCTGTTTGTGTTCTAGCCTCTCACTACCATTTGACAAAGTGACATCATGGCTCAGCCTTAAACTGCTATAGATGCTTTATTTTAATTTCTCAAAAAATGACACATTTGAGAATAGACACAGCTATGCTGCCTAACAGCTACTGAACTTTCTAGAATGGGCTGTGGGAATGTTGAGAAGGATACTGGACAATGGTCAGACTTGAAATAAGCAGTTCCTATAATTGTTCCTTAGATCATGGAGAAACCCCAGGTCCTGGGTTCAAACTCTAGCCCTGTTCCTAGGTAGCTTTGAGCACCCATGTGGGTACAAGACCTGTATAAATCACAAGCCCCCATTCATAAAGTAGGGTGGCAATATATTTGGTCTTAAGGCTGTGCTGTGTTTATGAAATGAGTCATACAGGAAGTGCACTCGGACAAAGCAAGTCTTATCGGGTCTACTATCGCCATTCTCATATTTTATTCATTATTGGGTATATTCTTCCTATTTTTACATCTGTAAAACTTCAGAACTTTTTCTTCTATCTTGTTTATACACAAAATAATGCTGTGCAGACTGTGTTACAGCTACTGGAATCCATTATGCTGCCATTGTTATTCCCAAAGGCTAGAACAGTGTCTGGGTAGTAACAGTGACTCTGTGCCTATTAGGAGGAAATCCTTCCTGTCCTCTCTGGGCCTATGACTCCTCAGGCTCCATGCTATCCTACTCATCAGTGGGTATTAAGCTATGATCAGAGTGGAAGGACAACCTAGCAAAAGACTCTGATGTCTAACAGGCGGTGATCGTGTTTCTTCGGGTGTTGGGCTAGGCAGGTGATTAGATTTCCTCATTCTACATTCTCAGCCATCCAAATTTTGCCCAAGTATTTGTCAAGATTCCCCAGAACCAGTAAAATGGTCATATATAGATATAAAGGAACTAGCCCCAGAAACTTCTGGAAGTTGGCAAGTCCAAATTGTTGGAAGTAGGCTGGCGATTCAGCAAGGAGCTGATGACATAGTTCCAGTAAAAGACAGTCTGCTGAAGAGTCCTTCTGGCTCAGGAGATGTCAGAGTCAAAACTCTGTTCTCTTTAGGTCTTCCTTTGGCTAGATGAGAATCACCTGCATGTGGGAGGGGAATGTGTTTTACCCAACACTTACTGATTTAAACACTCACCTCATCTGACAAATACCTTAACAGATGCCAGGTTCTTTACATGCCTAAACCCTGACCACAGAGCCCAGCTTTCCATTACCAGACAAGTTAGCACCCATCACATCTTAGAAAACATTCCCAAAGGGAAGATGTCAAGTTGGCTGAAGACCAGCCTTGCCTAGAGAGACTACTCCTGGCATTTGCTACATGACACTGGTGTCTTCCACTATTCCCCACAGCCACTCTGCACCATAAGTAGCAAGAGGGGGAGGGGAGAAGAGGCCAGAGTTCACATGACTTATCAGTAGAAAGCCCTGGGAAAGCAGTCAATGTGCGATTCACATCTGGGTTTATCTGTCTTTAACTCCTGCCTTTGAAGGATAATAATTACAGTTGATGCTATTGTTTTATCACCACATCTGGCTTATGCTTGTTGTGATTCAGGCACTGTCCTAAGGACCTTAGAAACTCAGCTCCCTTCGTATCTCCACATCCTATCTCCCTGCCCTGTGCCAAAGCTAAGGCAGATGTGATAAGTCATTTTGAACGTGTGAAGTTCCTGTAATCAACCTTGCCTGGGCACAGACCCCGGGGAGGGCTCCACACTGCTGTACTCTTTCCCATCCTCCAGTCTTCTTCCCGGATATTTTTACTGAGCAGGTGGTGACTACTTTCCCTGGGTGGCCATGCCTGCTCTGCTGTGCAACTCACACTTCATCTGTTCTCTATGCCTCCTAATGGCTTCTGAGATTAGTGCCTATCTTTGTTGACACAGGTCTGATGAGCAGAGGAGGACAGGGAGCAGCAAGATGCTGGTTACAGCCCAAGCTTTCCCTGGTCTGCATCCTGCACCCTTGCTTTGTGCTGAGGTTTCTTAGTTGCCCAAGGTTCAGCCCTCTGTCCTAAGGGTAAGAAATGTGAGTCTCATTAGCAAGCTGTCTGTCTGTCTCTGAGCATGTGCCAGGACTAAATGCTGGTAGACTTGCAAAGAAGGAAGTGCCACCCTGATGACCAGGGCGGTTGGTGGCAGGTGAAGCTTTCAGTAGATGGACCAGGCCATCATTTGGTAACAGGATGCTGTGGTTGGAACACATCAAGCTAACGTAGTCACCAGTGTGTTTGAAAAGTGTTTGATTTATCATTTTCTTTGTCCTGTTATAAAAAACTTCATGATACTGATGCTACATTAGGGCATGGAATTTGGGATCACCCAAATCTGTCTTCCTGAGCTATGGGCACTCATATTTGGGTCCAGGAAAACTCTCCAAGATAAATTTATATTTCTCACATTAATGAAGTATCAGCACAGGCTCCAAAGAATTGGACCAACAGTGATGGACCGAGAGTTCCCAAACTGTGAACTATCATAAGCCGCTTTTCTTCACAAGTTGACTAACTGTGGGTTATTTGTATGGTAACAGAAGGCTTACAAACACACCAGTTCTTCAGGCACAAATCCAGGGAGTCCATCCTGTGTCTGTCCTCTCTCCTTTTCTGCTCACCAACTGTACCTCTTAACTCTGAAGCGCTCTCTTTCCTTCTGCATTTAATAATTGCTTCTCTTCCCCTGGCCAGGCTATGAGCATCCCCTTCCTGGGCTCTGCCCTCTAATTGACTGCTCAGTAGCTACACTGTCCTTCCTTATGACACTCTCCACACTGTGACTAAGTGGCCTGTTTCAGGGCTGCAAGTCTTAGCTAAAAGCTGACAGGAGCCCTCTCTCTGAAGACCTACTTCAGTTGCAGAATCTCCAGCATTGCCTGGCAGCCTGAGATGCCTCTGGGGATCAGACCCATCCTGTGTGGTCTCTCTTTCTGTTCATAGCCAAGGCCTAGGAGGACTTTTTCCTCCCTGGCCTTGATACAGCTGTCACCTATATCTGTGGCTTTTTTTTTTCTTCCATACCTCTTTCTCAGTTAATCCCTGCTTCTCTTCAGAGCTCACATCCAATGTCTGTTCAGAGAATACTCAGCCAGGCTTAGCCTTGGCCTCTCATATATTCCTTTCTGTCAGAGTGGACCTCAGAATGCTAACTTGATGCTAATTGCAGAATGACTTTTTGGGGGTGTTGTCCCAGCCCAGGAATAAGAATGTCAGCCCTGTGCTGTCACCACAGTGTCCCAGGCTCATCTACTTTCTTGGACATGCTGCTGGCAGCATCACCCTCGATACCATAAATCCGATCCTTGCGGTCTCTCATGTGATAATGCTGGGTGGGCTGAATGACCCTCAGCTCTGCTTCTCAGCGTTTTCCACTTGGCTGAAGGGGGCTCTAGATGGTCCAAATAAATCAGCTAGTGTCTCTCAAGAGGGCTTGGGGGAAATTCACACTTAGTTTTGACAATTCACATGACATTTACATTACAGTCTATAGTATCACCTTCTAAAAAATAAAGATTATATATGTCACCATAAAACTCTAACATGAAAATCATTGCTTACCACAGTGCCTTGCTGCTGGAGCCTGGCACTGGCCATGTACCATGAAGGATTAAATACTGAGAGCAGTACAGCCATGGTGCCCCCTGTGGCAGATGCCACTTGTGGCAGATGTTGTGGATGGCCTAGGTCAGGCTCTTTATTTTGCATAGTTACAGTGGATAAGCATTTCCTTTCCTGGCTGGTCTTTGGTTGGTTTTTGTTTTGTTTCTGGTTTGTTTGAGACAGTGTCGTGGTATGAAGTCCAGATTCCCTTTTCAGCCACAGCCTTCCTGCCTCAGCCTCCTGTGTCTTGGGACAAAAGATGTGCACCACCATTCCAGTAACTTCCTGTACTGCTAACAAGCCCTACCTTGAGCGTCTGCCTCTGCTTGCTTGTCAGCCTAAGGGCTTCCTTTTCAGACCGAATCACATTTAAAAATCACTGGGAATTTGGGGTCAGGAGAGATGGCTCAGACAGTAAAGTGCTTGCAATGCAAACATGAGGACTTGACTTCAGATCTCCAGCCACTAATTCTAGTGCTAGAAAGGTAGAGGCAGAAGTATCCCTAGAGCTGGCTGAGTCTCACTGAACCACTGGGTTGACACATACACACGCACACACACACACACACACACACGCACGCATATGCACTAATAAAATCTAAAGGCCTCAGGACAACTGTCAACCCATATGGGAAACCAATTGGTGACAAAGACCCTCATTGCCTTTGGTTGGCTAAATCTAACCCTATTCTAAATGGATGCTTGGGAGGATCTCCAGTGTGTCTGATCTCAGTGACCCTCAGTGGCTTGAAATGGAGTACAAATGAAGAGGGTCCCAGCGATCAGGCAACATTCTAGCACACAGAAGGCATTAGAGGCATGGCAATGGTTGTGAAGTTGTCAGTGTATTCTTGGCAGTGGAGAACCACACACACACAAGCCTAGCAACTATGAACCTAGGGCACGTCTTAGCTAATGCTTCTATTTCTGTGATGAACAACATGACCAAAATCAACTTCGGGAAAGAAAGGGTCTATTTAATCTTATAAGTCATAACTCAGGAAAGTCAGGGCAGGAACTCAAGTTAAGACCCTCGAAGCAATAGCTGATGCAGAGGTCATGGAGGAATGTGCTTGCTTCTAGCAACCAGGACCACCAACCCAGGCGTGGCACCACCCACAGTGAGCTGGACCTTCCCACATCAAGCACCAATCAAGAAGATGTACCTCAGGCTTGCTGACAGGCCAATCTGGTAACAGCATCTTCTCAATTTAGGTTTTCTTTTCCCAAATGATTCTAAGTCGACATGAAACCATCCATCATAGGATGTGACTTAAAGTTAGCAAGTCTCTGTGCAGTGTTCAGAAGTCCTTCTGCTAGGCTAAAATGAGGTCAAGATTATTAGCTTGATCTCTGCTGTCTGAAAGACCAAATTCATGGGCCCATAAGTTCTTCATGGTAAAGTTAATAAGAGACCAGGAGATAGACAGACGGCCTGGTAGGCAGACACACAGGGAGAGGGGCCAAGGTCAGGTTATAAAGACAGCAAACTTCTCAGTATCCTCCTGACTTGAGACAAAAGCCTGGCAGCATAAAACAAAGGCCTCAAAGGCTTTCACCACCCACCAGTGGGCACCCAGCTGATGGACTGACTCAACAAGTTCAAGGCCAGATCAGGGTGTGTCACACACAGTTGCCAGCCAATCAATCATCCTATCTTTCTTAAGTTGACTAACCCTAAATTAGGGGAGGAAACTCCTCAAGAGACTTAAACAATAAACAAAAGAATCCAAAACCCAGCCTTCAAGAAAAGAATGGGATTTCCAGTTTTTGTTCCTGCTATGTATTGCAGGGGGTCATTTTCTCTGTGTGTTAGCTGCATGTGTGTGTTTTCCTCAACCCCAATAAACACCTTTCAACTGTTGATCCTACCCATGGTGCTCAAGATGTGTCTGGCTCTGCCTGTGTGCTTCGGTTTCTGCTTTTTAATCCTTCAACCGGCAGAGAAGACAAACCCAATCAAGACCCCTAGACCATGTCATAAGGATCTTGATAGGAAAAGCAAGCATCCAAAACATGGAGTGACTCATCAGTTAGATCTCCAGGAAGAATATACCCAAATACATGTGGACGTACTGGACATGTGCCCAGGAGAATGCCTATGAATGAAGTGGTGAGCCAAGCAAAAGTGGGTGGATGGAGACTTATTTGGATCACTATTGAAGTCATCTGTCTGGAAGGTAAGGGAGGAAGAAGAGGAGGGAGAGCCAGTCAGGAAGATCCTCAGATGGCAGGGAGCTCAGAAAACTCTCAGTAAGACAAGTGGAGATCTCTAGTCCACGACAGTTTATAAAGGAGCCCACCATATGCAGTTGCTGACTGGTACTGTCTACAAGTGGACTTGGAATGAAGGTGTCTGCCCCTGGAGCCTGTGAGCTAACTTCATTTCTTGGCAATACTGGTGTCGCGGAATGAGTTATTACCTCTAGTTTCCAAAGGGTTTAAATGCATGGCAATAGGACACATGTTTAATCACTAACCTATGCCACCCTGGGGAAATGATACTCTGTCACAATGGGGCTGGCCACTTGTTAATAACAGACGTGAAGGTGTACTTGAAGTCTTGGCTCTACTTGGGACAATGTCAGCACTCAAGAATCTTGATTTGTTTTGTTTGTTTGGTTTGGTTTGGTTTGGTTTTTTTTCCCCCAAATAGGGTTTCCATATATAGAGATGGTTGTCCTGGAATCCACTCAATAGGCTAGGCTGGCCTTGAACTCACAGAGATCTGCCTCCCAAAAGCTGGGACTAAGGGTGTTCACCACTACAGCCAGCTAAGAATCCTGACTCTTGATAGTAATAAGGCCCACACCAGTCCTCCAAGGCTGGGATCTTCAAGACCAGGTTGGTCACCTTTCTTCAGTGCCTTCTTTTAAGAGACTCTTATGTTGTTTGTTGTGGGATATTTGATCACAGAGTAACACCTGAGATTGTGTTAATAAAATCAGCCTTGGATCAGTAGGTGGAGTCAGCAACTAGTTGGCAAGAATTAGCTATGGAGAGTACAGAGAAGCCAGAAAGACCAATAGACACACAGGAAGGAGTAGGGAGGGACTTCCTTGGTCTTTTGGTTTGGGATAACAGGCGAAATGCTCTCTTGCTGGGTCTCTGGCAAAAAAAAAAAAAAAAAAAAAAAAAAAAAAAAAAGAAGGTCAGCTAGTTGCTTCTTGGCCTCTCTGAGCTAGCAGGTTTACACTTCAACATCTGACTCCCTGGTCTTTATTGGTGAACAAAGCAAAAGATGAATTAAAAACTATAATTAGCAGCAGACCAATGGTGTCTGGGAAATTCTGCCAGGTTGTGGCCTGAGTTGTAGGGCTGGGGCTCTGGGGCTGCAGATAGTATTTAAAATCAGTAGATTCAGGTGCAGCTGCTAAGCCAAGAGAAAAACAACCCTCTTATGCATAGGAATACAGTTACAGCTATGTGAGGAGACTCAGAAGGTCAGCACTAAAGGGCTGTTGATGGATTATCTACTTATAGCTTCCCATTTCAGAGGCAAAGGAGCCGAGTGTTTGAAGTAATGGGATCCCACTGGACTGATTTTTCTCATTACCAGACGTTTGCTTTGAAACTGAAGTGTTCCCAGCAAACTCGAGTATTAGAACACTAGATGGCCAGCCAGAGAACCTGAGCTGTCATGGCTACTCCCACCAAAGCTGTGTGTGAAGTGAATAGGTGCCAGGTTTAGTGAAAACACAGCATACCTAACTCCTTCTGAATTTCAGATACGAAAAAACAAGCATAGAAAACCATCTTACTGTAAGTACATTCCAAATATTACTGGATATACTCACATTATACAACTGCTTATCTGAAACTTGAATTAACTGGGAATTCTGTAATTTTACTTGCCATATCTGAAGTTAATACTTCCCCCTGCCCCAAGGAGGTGTTGGCCCTCTCCTTGCTGTGCTGGTCTTGAGACAGGCCTTGGAAAAAGTCCATAAAGTGTCATTCTTTATGAGGATGCTAATCTCAAGGTGAGGACCTTACCTATGATGTCATGAGACACTATTTCCCAAGCTCCTCATCTCCAAATACTATTAACATTAGCATCAGCTGTGGACTGGTGTGTGTGTGTGTGTGTGTGTGTGTGTGTGTGTGTGTGTGTGTGTGTGTGTGTGTGTATCATCTGTTGTACATCAGAAGGCAGAGCTAAATAATGAAACATACTGGAAAGGGAGGAAGAGTGGAAGAGACAATGAACAATTATGGGGAAGCAAACAGCAGGAAGAAGGCTGACAGAGAGGCTAAAACAGGGTTGAGAGCCACCAGCCTCTTGTTGTCCCTGCTGCCATTCTGGTGTGGCATGGGGCAGCATGGGGAGGAGAAGGAACTGCAGGTGTTGGTAGTGGAGGTCTAGGTAGTCAGTCCCAAACCTCATATTCACACGCAGTCTTGCTTACCCTCTTCCTGATAGAGCTGTGCAGGGCTGCTGGCCTTCCGCACAGCGGGTTCTGCAATGAAGATCTAACACCAGCTGTGCAGTGTGCCTGTCTGCAGAGCTAGTGACAGTCTGGGGCTGAGGTCATCATTTCGTTCAATAACCATGGCAAACAATTTTCTGGGGACTAGTCTGCTGTAGATTAATTTATTATAGCCTTCTATTGTGGCTAGTGTCCACGTGTCTCTCTCATATCTGAAAAATGTGTTTAGCATGCAAAATAGCCATCTAATTTGTGAGTGAATGGTTCCACTGGCTGCTCATGTGAGGCTCCAGAGCCCTTTCTTCTCAAACAACAATGTTTTTATGGGGAAGGAGTTATATGCCAGCATGCATGTGGGGATCAGAAGACAACCTGTGGAAGTTGGTTCTCTCCTTTCTACCCTGTGGGTCCCAGTGAGTGAACGTGGGTCCTTAGTCTTGATGGCAAGTGCCTTTACCCACTGATCTATCTTGCAAGGCCTAGAGTCCTTTATGAAAGCCTCTGTTGGTCCTATTACCATGAAATTTGAAAACTTCCATTGTTTCTCAAAAACTGATGGGGAAGATTGGGGGAGGGGTTGCTACTTACTCTTCCATAAGGATCCTTGCCTGTCTGTCTGAGTGGAGGAGTAACAAAAGCTGATAGCTGGGCAGCTTGGCCTCCGTGTCCTGTACACCGTGTAGGTGAAGCAAGGTGGGCTTTAGTTAATGCCTTCCATACTCCCTTAAGCAAAGACATGGCATGGTATTGAACCCAGAACTAACCACAACATAGCACATGCTCAGTATCTGACTGCAGAGTGAATGGATGCTGAAAAGCTGGTAATAATGGTTTAAATAGGAAATGCCATCTTCTTGGATCTGTTACTAATAAAGGCTTTGTTTGGATCCCAGCTGGTGGCATGTTTTGAAGGGTTCTGGATATTTTAGAAGGAAGGACCTAGTTGGAAATTGCAGGTCACTTGGGGCTTGTCCTTGGGGCATGTGTTTTGTTTTTTAGTGATTTTTTTTTCTTTTAAGATAATTGCCTCAGGAATGGGAAGTGTGACAAACAGAGCCAGGTACAGTGTGAAGACAAAAAAGCACCATGGCAGAGCCACAGGGATGCAGGGGATGCAGGGCCTGTGAAGTAAAAGAGGAAGACGCAGAGAGGAAATCATTAATATCATTAATTGCTGGCCAGTGATGAAGTGGAGAGACGCGCTGCCCTTTTGTGTCCATGGCTAAGGTAAAATAGAGTGAAGCTTGTATTTATAGACCATCAAAGGATACCCTTCCTTCCCAAGAGGCTCCATTCCTTCTTTGACATCCTACAAAATAGTTCTCACTGGCCCACTATAGAGAAAGACACTCAGAAGCCAAATCCAGGCCTGAAGGACTAAAGGGGTTTTTCTCCTGAGACAGGAAACAGGACACAGAGAAGACACTACCAGCGGAGCAGTATGCAGCTAGACAAGCTGTGCTAAAGGCAGTGTGGGTGTCAGTGCCTATGCATGGGGCACTATTTACACAGTTCCCCTCACAGGGGGAACTGGTGAGCAAGGCAGGGATGATTATAAGCATCTCAAAGGTCAGTAAAGGAACAGTAGTTACAAAATTATGAAATAATGGCTGCCATGAGTCCCAGAGGAGAGTGTGACTTGCCATCTATGTTGCAGGGTTGAGAATGTTACCATCTGTTGACGCCTCTGTGAAGCCTGGTTGAATGTTTTATTGTGGAACCTTAAGCCCAACTGTCTTAGCTTTCCAAAGGGCAGGGTAGTGTCCGGCTCTGAGGACAGGGAGAATGCTTTCATGAGACAAAGCTTACTCCTTAGCAGATGAAATCAATAAAATGAACTATTTGGGACATCAGCTATAACCAAAGTGCTTCTGAATTGCCTTCCACAATAAGCCCTTCTGGGCATAGTCAACATAAATTAGGGGAATGGGTCAGATCTGGGGCTGTGATATAGGAATCCAATTTTATACCAACCTATTACTCAAAGTTCTTTGCCTGTGCTTAGTTTCTTAAATTTTCCTCTGAGATCTCATTTTGCAAAGAAGCCAGTCAGTTTCATTTGATACACCCTCTGCCCACCAGCACTTTCTGAGGATTCCACTGTTTTCTCTCTAGATGAAATGGAATGCAAATCTGTAAGAAGAATATGGAAATGTACTCTTTTAAGCCAGCAACATGTCAGATTCACAATAGAAACCAGAGAGGTGACAGGGAGTTTAGAGGGATGCTTCAGAAATGAAAATGGGGCTTTTAAATGAGCAATGGAGATGGAAAGGAATCCCAAAGCTACCATGTGAAAAGAGCTAATTAGGAGAAGTCAGAGCAGCCTGGTGTCTCACAGAAAGAACCAAGACTATGTGCCAAGGAAAAGAGTCCTAAGAGTGAAGTCCTGGGGTAGGGGTGGAGTCTCTCGGGAGCTCAGGATGTGCCTGGGAAGTGAAGTGAATGGGAACTTTCAAAGCTGATGGTCTACTTAGGAGAGCCCTTGGAAGCTTACTCCTAAGCATGCTTCCAAGAGCTCCCTGCTCAGGCTCTTTGGCAATCACAGAGCGCTTAGCAACAACAGCTCTTCTGGTGGTACCCGGAGGGTCTTTCCATCAGAACATCTTGGAGAGGTCTAGAAGGTGATATATGATATGGAGACCCCCTCTTCTGCTTACTCCACAGACCAATTTTCTCTCCAACTGTTGTCATGCCTGCAGGAGCTCCCTTAGGGCCGTGCCTCAGCCACGCAGGGACATCTAGACCTGTATTCTACTTTCTTCTAGGACGATCTCCTCCGGGAATTCAGTTTCAATCCCACTTATACCCTGATGAGTGCCAATCCCAGGACTCTCGATATAGATCTAGACAGATGTTTACAAATGCCTGCTTTTGAGTGTTTGATCTAAAACTAAACTCATATGCTTCCTTACCTCAAACTAGATTCTATTCCAGGGCAGCTAAACTAGTTAATGGGGGAGCCCAGGTACGTGGGTGTATCACTATCACTCACCTCAACCCCACACCTGACAATTCTGTAAATGACTCTTCATACACTTCCTAAAATCCACTTACATCTTGGCTCACCATTACTGTTTGCCATTTCAGCCCATCTCCATGCTTAAGCAGGTGAGTCACCGGAAAACAATGATCTCTCTGAGGAGTCTACTGCTCCGAAGGTAAAAATAAAAATTTGCTTCTAGTGACCTAGAGGGTCATCTTCCAGCTGTTCTCAGCACTTTCCCCTCAGTCCCCTTGTATTCCAGCCACCCGTCCCTGTGCACTGATCACCAAAGCAAGGGACATCTTTCTCTAGGTTCTTCCCTGTACATCAGCCTGGCTCATCCTTCAGATCTCAGTTCAAATACTGCTTCTGTGGCTTAGGTAAGACCACGCTACCCACACTTTATATATTCATTGCTATAGGGTTGTATGTGTGTTGTGCTTGTATACACTTTCACCCAATGAATGAGCCAGAGGAGGCCCTAACACGGATGAGCTCATTGGCTTTACCCCTGATTCCTCTATGGGGCTATCAAGTTTTTTTGGATCCTGGCTAGGTACCCATCCTGGTCTCAGAGCTTGGTCCACATGTCCCTACTCCCCAACCTGAGTACAGATGAGTGAGTGATAAGTAAATGAACACTGGGCTTCCCCTTTCAGTAATGCTATCCCTTGCCTAGGTGCTTCCAGCTGAGAAATGTCTCCCTCTGTTTGCCTTTGACCTGTGGTCAAATAGAGGGAGGGAGCCTGGGAATCAGGACCAGCCAGGATGGTGGTGTCTCCCTTCAAATTTGTAGACAAATGGCCAAGTTTTTAAAACTTGGAACACAGAAACATCCTGGGAACTGTATCCAAAGATGTAAAGTTGAAGAGAGACAGCAAGACCGCTAATGCCTATATTTCAGCCAGGAGAAACCCAGAACACTCTCCCTTCCCTCCAGGAGCCAGTCTGGCTCTGTCTTCATCAGCATCTTTGACAGGACATCCTGGTCAAAACTGTTCACCAGGGTCACAGTGCACCATAGCACAGCATGCTCCCCAGGGGAAGACTTGGACCAGGTAGAGGACTTGTCTGGAGGTACCTTGCCTTCTGTGGTGAGTGTAAACATCCTTAATATTAATATTGGTCGGCTGATTGAGTTTAGTGGAAAAAAATCCTAAGTGCTGTCTTTTAAAAAAATAATTTGTCATGAACACATTTATGCATTTATAGGCAATTGTCTTTGTCTATAAAAATGTTTTAAATGAAAACAAAACAGTTGATGAAATGCATCGGAGCAGTCAGCAGGTAGCCCTCTGTGAGGCTCAGCAGAAGGTCCCAACAGAAAGAAATGGAGCCTTGTTCCGTTTTGTTTCTCCATGTCCTCTCAGAGTGCTCAGAACCCAGAGAAGTTCATGAATGTCCACACAATGTAGCCGTGGGTGTTTTGTTAGTCTAGCCTAGGTAGACAGCTTGGAAAAGTATCAGAGACAACCTCATTTCACTAGTGAGGAACCAGTCTCCAAGCCCCATTTACACTGAAAAGAATTTGTCTGTGTGTATGTGTGTGTGCGTGTGCATGTGTATGCATGCGCATGTGTGTGTATGTGTATGTGAGTATATATATGTATGTATGTATGTGTGTGTATGTATGTATGTGTATGTTATGTGTGTGTGTTTGTGTATGTGTATATGTATGTGTGTGTATGTGTGTCTGCGTATGTGTGCATGTGTGTGTATGTTTGTGTGTATGTGTGTGTATGTGTGCATGTGTGTGTATATTTGTATGTATGTGTTCGTATGTGTGTATGTGTGTGTATGTATGTATATGTTATGTGTGTGTATGTATGTGTATGTGCATGTGTGTATGTGCGTGTTTGTGTATGTGTGTATGTGTGTGCATGTGTTATATGTTTGTGTGTATGTGTGCATGTGTGTATGATTGTGTGTATGTGTGTCTGTGTGTGTATGTGTGTATGTGTGTATATGTGTGTGAGTGTGTGTGTGTGTATGTGTGTGTATGTGTGTATATGTGTGTGAGTGTGTGAGTGTGTGTGTGTCTGTATGTGTGTGTCTGTGTGTGTGTGTCTGTGTGTGTATGTGTGTATATGTGTGTGTGAGTGTGTGTGTGTCTGTGTGTGTATGTGTGTATATGTGTGTGTATGTGTGTATATGTGTATGTGTGTATATGTGTGTGTGTATATGTGTGCGTATGTGTGTATATGTGTGTGTGTGTGTGTGTGTGTGTGTGTGTGGGCACGCACGTTCAGGTGCAGATATCTATGCAAATGTGGACTTAAGAGGTCAGTTTGAGTGTCTTCTCTATTGGTTTTCCACTTTATTTTTTTTGAAAACATGGTCTTTCACTGAACCCCAAGCTCATGATCTGGCTAAACTAGCTGGCCAGTGACCCCCTCGGACCCTCCTGACTCTGCCTCTTGGGACTGCAGGCGGGCATCACCATGTGCTGCCTTCTGCGTGGGTACCTGAGCTCTGAATCATCTCATACTCAGCCGCAGGCACTGAGCCGTTTCCTCGGCCCCTTGTTCACAATGCTCTCTGGTTCACCATGCTCTCCGGTTTTCTTCTTGGTCTCTTAAATAAGTGCTTGCACTCAGATCGCAGCCCTCTGGAGACAGGGGCCCACATACACACATCCCATATCAAAGTAGAATCATATTGGACCCCTCTTTGATAAACTCTCCTTGGGGTGACATCCAAGCCTTCCAGTGACCTTGGTATTTCCTCAGTTTTTCACAGTCTCCCCTGTGTCCTCCACCTCAGGACTTTACACTCCACCTCCATGCCCCTTTGTCCTCTGCCCCGAAGACTGGGCCTGTCCACTTTGTTTGGTGAGCTCATGTGTCCCTGAATCTAGTTTCAGCAACCAGGGAAGCCTGTCGGAGTCAGCCAGGGTAGACTCTGCTTTGTTCCTGGATTTTATTGGTAGCCACCATTCTATTATTTGTGCAACTTTTTTGTTTCCTTTGCATTCTATGCTCTCCGACAGATAACAAATTCCGTGGAGGAAATATCTCATTAACTTTGTTAGGGTTTGAATGTTTATTTCACTCTTGAATTTGTGTGTTGAAACCTAATCTCCAAGGTAATAGTATTAGAAAGTAGACTTTAGAAGAGGATTATGAGGGTGGAGCCTTATAATGGGATTGTATGTGTTTGTATATATATATATATGTATGTATAATTGTATATAATTATATGTATAATGTGATATATGTATATATAATTATATATAATGTGATATATAATTATGTCACAATTATATGGGAGGCCTGCGGGAGAGCAAGCCTGCCCTTTCTGCAGTATAAGAAGGCATAGACATTGTTTGTGAGGAATGGCTCTTATTGAACATCAAATCTGCTTCTGCTTATCTTGATGTACAACTTGCAGACTGTTAGCAACACATTCCCATTGTGTCTGCCTTATCCAGTCTGATGCATTGGTGTTAGAGCAGCTAGAAAAGGCTAAGACACACTTGTTCACTACTGAATCTGCAGTGTCTTCTGCTTCTGAACACAGTGGGTACCCAGAAATAATGGTGGTATGTGTAGGAAAGTGGAAATAATGAGAATTCAGAGGGCCTTCGGACATTTTGTGGATTGAGCCCTCTGCTTCTCTGTGGTAGGATTCAGGTGTTAGCTGATAAGGTTGGGAGGCGTGTCTCTAGAGTCCTGGGAGCCTGAGGGGTATGTGGCCAGTCCCTTTTGAAAAGGGCTGCTGGGATCTTGACCGTTCCATTTGGTTCCAGCTTTCTTGGAGATTGGATCTACATCCGTTGCTTGGATTATCCTATCACCCAAGAATCGTCCTAAGGTATAACTTATAATCATGAGTGTTCAATTACTCTCCAATAAATATTAATTCTATATTTGATATATTGCAAGTGAGATTTATTGCAATAGCCGGAGTCCGTGGATAGGCCAAACACCCACATAAAGCCAGAGAAAGATTAGAAAGGGCTCTAAAGCAGAAACTGAGCCAAAGCAGCTTCCAAATTGTGTATCTGAAGCGGGTCATTGTACAGAGATAGTGTGGCATCTGAGCCACATTCAAAATGGCGTCAGCGGACTGGCAGCAGGGAGTGTAAGCTGCAACTAGGCCGGTTCCTGAAGTCTCACAGAAGACTCGGTACATTTGATTGATTTTTGATTTCTGTTTATATTGAACAAAAGGGAACAGAGTCAAAGACGGTTTCTTAGTGCAGCATTTCTTGGGTCTGCTCTGTTTGCTGGCAGTGAACAGAGATGCGGCCCCTTTAAGAGAGCTTCCTGACTCAGCTTTTTCTTCAAAAACTATGTGGGTCTTTAAGAGAGTGTGAATATTTTAAAAGCTCTTCTTGTTGGAAGATGATTAAGGATTCACAATAAAACAGATTCATATGGGAAAAAAAACCACTGTAAGCAGGTTACAATGTGTATAAAATGTACATAGGCTTCAGAGAGAAAAGAAAGAAGGTAGAGAAAGCCCATAAAAAAGAGAAATAGAGTAATAAAAATATAATAAGCCACATAAAGATGTAAAATAAACACAAAACCTGGATTTTGGTTGTTATTGTGTTTTCTTTTAATTTTTAACTGTTAATGAGCTAACTGCAGAAAGACAATGGATTACAAAGGCTACTAAGTTAAACAAGAATATGTATTTTAAAGGTATTTTGATTTTGAAATTTGCGGCTAAGTATTTATTGCTTTGGAAGAGTTCTGCTTTTGTTTCCTCAGAAGATGAGAACCTGTGGATTGCTTCCAGGCAAATATGGTTTCATCAACCAAGACCCCCTGAAAATTCTGTGATGGGAAGAGATGGTCACATCAGTTTTAGGGCTGCAGACTAAGATGATCCAGTCTCAAGAACCCGTGAGATTTTCAACACCCCATAATCAGCAAGAAGTAGTAATAGAATCTATGCCCAAATTCCCAAAATATTGTTTATAAATATTTTTTTTCATTATAAATGGTTAATGGTTACAGTTAATCTCTTTCTAAGAAGAAAAAGGGGATATGGTATATGAGTGATTTTAAAAATTAGATTATTGAATTTACTTTAATCCAAAAATCAGCTGTTATTTCTAAAATGTTTTACAGTGGTATGGACTTTGATCAATTGACACAAATTTAAGGTCAATTTTTGTTATGCTGTATGTATTTTCTACTCTTGTTTAAGGTCTGATATTTATGTAACTGATTTAAAATTGTGATGTATACTTAAGAAATTCATGTTAGGATTTTTTAGGTATACAAAGATATATTTCAATTAGATAGGTAATCTTCAAAAATTTCTAAGACCTACAAAATATGACATTTAAAATATTTTAAAAACTTAGACTTTTCTAGACAGTGAGACAGGTCTTCTCCTGGCAGCACCAATCTACTTCAAGAGAAAAATGGGCATTGAAGAAACTCCATATGGAGTCTACTTTCTTTGTGGCTTTGGTTAGCCACTGGACATGGACCTGTTCTTATATTGACTGCTTGACAGTATGCTGTTAAAAGTAGACGTGCAGGTTCCATAGGAAGGTGACCTCTGAACTTTGGCAGAACAAGCTGAGATGGTCCTTCAGTTTCCTGCTTTGCAGAGAAAACTGTCAGACATTCTTCAGGACTCAAGGAAAAGTGACTGATGAACTATACCAGAATGGGTGAGCAGATTTTCTGCTTCACTGAAATGAAAAGAGACTCTGGACCTGTAGGCTGAAGATGGATGCCCCAACTTTATAAAGGAACTTTGGGTGACTGTCCAGGCAGACAGGTGTCATCTCTGTCATTTCTAGATTTTGGAAGTTGCTTGCTCTTTTGGTTTACTTGGGCAAATATATCCTGTTGTGGTCTTTGATGTAGTTGAAGATTAGATAGTTATAGGTATAGTTTTCTTAGCTATTTTAAAGTATATTGGATATGAAACTTTAGATTCACAAGGATAAGGTAGATGATAGAATATTTTCTTTAATTTTGCTAAATACAAATAGACTAGATATTGTAACTATAATTCTTGCTTGTTATGTTAAAATTGAAACCTTTTTTTGATTAGACAGAAATGGAGAGATGATGTGGGAATGCCTTTCTGTATGCTGAGCATATCAATCTTTAAATAAAGTACTGTTTTGACCATGGTAGGCACTGTAGAAGAAGTAGGTGGGGAATCAGAATAGTTAGGAGAAGGAGGGTGGAGTCAGATGCAGACCAAGCCAGCTGTCCAAAGAAGAAACATGTAAGGTAACACAGGTGAGCCATGGGCCACGTGGCAGACAGATTAATGGAAATGGGTTGAGTTAAGAGGAAAGAGCAAGCAAGCAATGTGTCTGAGCCGTAGGCCAAACAGCATGAACTTAAAATATAAGTGTCTGAGTCATCATTTTGGGGGGTCTAAACAGCTATAGGCAGCTAAGGGGTCTGGGGCGGCAGATCTGGGGTCTGGACCTCTGGCCACCTGGGGTCAAGAAACCATATTGTAACACCCCCCCTCCCGTCTGTCTGTCTGTCTGTCTGTCTCCCTTTTTATAGGTTCTGGGAATTAGGCCAATATCCTTGCATGATAGCTTCCACTGAGATATATCCCAGCCTGAACTTCCACTTTCTGATGTATAATTTCTCACCCTTCACCCCAAGACTGGGGTTGGTATAGCCAGCAAAGGCCTACTGGGCCCAGAGAAAATGGTCAGAATAAATAGCTGCTAGACTGAGGTCCAGGTTTTCCTGCTGTGGAGGTTCTGAGAGACATACAGACAGGAGCATTCTTATATACAGAGAGGCATTTAGGACCCCTAAAGGTTGTGACTGTGGGGAGAATTCTATCCTGAAGAGGAGGGATGGGAAATCTTGGCATGCAGCTCTGACTGCTGTATGGCTCTTCCTACCCTCCAGAGCACAGTCAGTTGGATGAACAAGCCTCCCTCTTTTCCAGTTTTCTCCATGGACCAGACACAGTGAGTTCCACACTGAGGACAGCAGATGGTAGGTGAACTCCTGAATAGCTGCAGCTGCTCACTGCCCCAGGTAACAGCACAGCCAAGAGAGCGCCCCCAGAAGTTTCAAATCACACAGGGCTTGTCTGCAGTCTCTTCTGTGAATGAGTTTATTTCAGAGGTGACTCAGAATGTGACAGCGACGTTCAGCAAGTGCACACAGAAGGATCCTAACTGCACAGACACATGTACCAGCTCCTTTCTTTAACAGCGGCCTCACCCGGGATGACCCTGGCTCTCTGTACTTACACTTATACCAGCAGAGAAAAATGAAGTGCGGTATGCTGGCTAACAAGTTGGGTCCTCACCAATCCCTCCCCTGTGGTTTAGAATGCTTGCCTCCAGCACACGGAAGCCAAGGTTATTTGAATAGCAGCTTTTGAATAAAAGTAAATATTCCCTTAGAGAGAGGGGGAAAAAAAAAAACCTCAGCCAACATTTCTATTTCCAAAACTCACCCTTAGACATTTGTTTATCATAAACAGGCTGGCACATCTTGTTGGACTCTACTAAAGAAGTACATGTTAGATGTACCAGGGTGGATTTTCTGGGGGTCTGCTACTAGATTCATGTATCTACTGCTCCTCCCTCAGTTCACAGCCCAGGCTTAAGTGGCAAACGTACCCTTTAGGGATTCCTTTTCCATAACCTTGCTTTAGACATCTGCACAGGATTCATGGTTGTGCCCACAGGCAGGGGCATCCCCAGAGAAGTTGCTGACCTTCCTGGAGCTTCCTAGCCTATGGCTATGTCTTTCTTTTCTACCATAATCAGACAGTCCCTGCTCTAGGCATCACCAGGTGCTCTTACTGACTGCTGGTTGCTGATGGGAGTAGTCTGGGTGGCTTCTGTCTGCCAATGCATCTGTTGATTTCTTTCCTTCTCATTATCCTGGGGGTCGGTGCTTGCTCAGACATGGGATATCCAGAGCATAGTGGCTGCTCTGTACCAACTGGGGTTTCTCATGCCACCTCTCAAAATGAATAAATGTCCTGGCACACACGGTGTTATCTTTACAGGGGAGATTGAGCAAGGAATGTCTAGTTAGCCACCACATCTGTGTGAGATTTGACATTGCTGGTTGATGACCAGAACAAGAACACACCTTCTGTCAGCTCCCTTGTCGATGATAAGCTCAGTGGAATTTGGGTCTCACTTAAGGGCTCACTAGCTATCCTTGACTACCACGGCCTCCTAGTCTTTCTCCAGGGTCCCCTGATAAGTCGTCACTTACACCTTGCCTGCAGACGGATTGCACAGTGAGTATTTTCAGAATTATTCAAAGGAAGAATACTTTAAAGTCACTCATGACTTAAGGTGAGTTCTGAATATCTAACATTAAATAAAAGGTGAAAATTATCTTTAGACAGATGAGTTGTGTGAATCCCTGGCAATCTATCTTTGCTGCCATTTTGAAATGTGCTTTCCCTGTGGAGACTGAATCCTGTTACTGGGGCTGCCGCCTCTCTAGGCCTGATCCTCCTACCCCAATACCAGTCTAAAAGCTGAATACCAATAATTGCAGGCTTAGATGAACAAAATTAAAACTGAACTATTTTAAATGAGAAAGAGGTATCTAAATTCAAGCCATTTTGCTGGGTAAACTTTTAGTAGTGCAATGATGTTCTTTTATCTATCTATCTATCTATCTATCTATCTATCTATCTATCTATCTATCTATCTATCTATCTATCTATCTATTTAGGTAAGATTGAAATCATACACCAGGAGGGCAAATTTGACACAACGGTTTAGGATACCCAAGCCTGGCAGTTAAGTTGAGTCTCAGGGAAAGCCATTCTTCCCCATGGAATCTCTTTTTCCAAGCCTTATTAGCTCTCTGGGAATCAGAGAAAGGTGTTTTCTAATTATCCTGCTACAGGATGAAGGCAATGTTACTCTACAGCACAGCCTAGGAATCTTCTAGCACCACTGTGAGGGCTGGGTCTCTGTGCCTGCAGCCTGGGGAGCTGATCCCTAAGGGTGTTTGCACAGGATGATGGCCTCACTATATTGGCTTGAGAAGTGGCATGCTTCTCATCTGTGGTAACAAAGAGCTCCAGATACCTTCACTGCAGTGTTTGGAAAATGGAATCCAGGAATCCAGGAGGGATGTCTGACCACAGCCCCACACGTGATAAGTGCAAAGATAAGTCTTAGAAGTCAGTGTGCAATCTTTGCTTTTTGTCAACCCCAGGGTGAGCTGTTTTTTGCTCCTGTGGTCTTGCTCCACAGGAGTCACACAGTGTAGCTGAGGCCAGCTGGAAGGCAGGCCATGGGATAAGAGGTGTGAATGAAGGCTCCCAGTAGCTACAGATAACAAGTAGGGACTTGTTCTCCCAACAGATAGGGGCTCTTCCCAGCAATGCTAACTGCCTCAGCTAGGATCTCAAAGCAGCCAAGCAAAATGAAGCAAGTGGGTTCCTGAGGGGCCTGGGAACGGGATCCTGTGGTCACCTTGGCAGAACCTAGCAGGTGTCCAGACTTGTGGGGAAGAAGAGAACTGGCTAGAACTTGACTTTGGAAAATTTCTACCAGCACATGGAGCAAGGGATTTTTCTAGAGAGGTAGTTAAAGCAGGAAGGCAGCTTTCTAAACTCAAGGAGCAGAGATTTCTGGGAGTTATTGGTGACTTCTTTGGCCCTGCCTCAGTTCTTTGTGGGCCATCAGGGATGGGCTGAGCTCAGAGTTATACAGTAAGAGCCATGACTTATGTGGTTCATACGTAGGAGATACTGGTCAGCATCAGACTTAGCATTAACTTATAAACCCATGATTTAAGTTTATTAGTCAAGAACTTCCAGAAAATGATTTAAAGAACTTGAAGAACTTTAGTGAATCAACTGTCCATGGAGATGGAGATGTCCTTGAGATGTGAAGAGCAGTCCCCTCACATTTAGGTCACCAGGATAGAAACCTGCATGAGGTTCGTATCTACCTAATTCCAGGACATATCAGCTCTGGCTTGAGGAGATCTTAAGGAGTGTACCCACTCTTTGCTAGCTTCTCCAGTTTCTCATTGGCACACCAGCTGACTCCCCCAGACCCCTGGTGTCTCCTGGCCAGGTGGGGATAGTTCAGAAACACAAATAAGGCAAAGTGTGCAACAGGAACCAGCCCACTGCCGAGCCATTAGACCATCATTCCATGCTGCTTCTCCTTACCTACTCTGCTAACTATGGGTCCTGACCAAGGCAGAACTCAAGTCCTACCAAGGAGTTGAACTGGTCCTGCCTGTGAGGGCTTGCGGGATGGAAAGCCAGTCAAAGTGCCTGTCTCTGGGGTCAGTTGCTGTGTATCCTGATATCCCCAGACGCTCAGGCTCACTCCTCAGACTCCTCATTGCAGCTTACATACTGGGTGCTGAGGCCCTGTTGGCTTTCTTTCCCGAGTTGGGGTGACATATCTTTTCTCATTCCCTGCTAGACATGTTTCACCATAGAAAGATGCTTGAAACCATAATTGGCATTGCTGTGGGACCTCCCCATACACACACATGCATACACCCCCATACACATTTCCACATCCCACACCACACCATCTCCACACCACACCATCCCCACACCATAATATCCTCACACCATAACATCCCCACACCACACCACACCATCCCCACACCACACCACAACATCACCACACCACACCATCCCCACACCACACCACAACATCACCACACCACACCATCCCCACACCACACCACAACATCACCACACCACACCACACCATCCCCACACCACACCACACCATCCCCACACCACACTATATCAACACCATAACATCCCCACACCACACCACACTATCCCCACACTACACCATCCCCACACCACACCATACCATCCCCACACCACACCACACTATCCCCACACTACACCATCCCCACACCCCCCACATATCCCACTCATAGACATATATGCACACAGCAATACACACACCACACATTTATACACATATCACAAGTCATATACCACATACATATACACAAACACACACATCCCTCACTGCCTAGACCATCTCTCAAGATTAGTTCAGGTGCCAATTAAGCATGGCCTCTTCTATGTGTGGGCACCTAATAAGTGTAATTCTTCATATTCCAGGCCACTTTGTCCTCACCAGCCCAGGGACCTGAGAACCCAGTCTGAGGGGAAAGGTCCCGAGGCCCAGAAACCATTCCCTGGCTGCATTAGCTTTCCCCTGGAGATCCGAGGGAAAGTGCACCAGGCCCTCAAAGAGAAAGGCTTCTGTTTTCAAAGGCTGGCTGAGAACTATGGACACAGGGGTAGAGGGATGGAGGAGCATCTTTCAAAGACCAGGCCCAGCTTGCCTCTTTCAACTTAAGATTCTTTGACCTGACCATCGGACTTTCAGATGGAAAGAGAAAAGTCTCTGAGAGCGTTGACCTCCAGGCTCTTCACCTTCCCTAGTTATTCTACCAACTTTCTCACCTGCTGTACCCAGGGCTTATCCTCTGGTTCCCTCCGCCATGTTGGAGATGTCTGTAGAAGGAAGTCCAGAATTATCTCAGGACTTGGCTACCTGTTTGTGCCTTCTGTTTTGTACTCCATTTTTCTCCTCAGAGCCCCCATGCAACACTTGAGGCAGATGTCTTCTTGTCTGTTAGTTTGTCTCTTGCTGTTTTGAGACAGGCCTGGCCTCAGATTCACAATTCTGCCTCTGCCTGCCAAGTTCTGGGATTATAGGGCAAGTGTCAGTATGCCAGGTTCCAAATGTTTAAATTAAAATGTTTCCTGCTTCCCTTTCCCTGCTGCCTCCCCTGTTACAGGACCAATTAGTTCATCTGGCTCTCTAAAATTCACAGGTTCAGGACCACATTATAGGTTCTTTGAAGTTCTTGGACCAAAAAAAAAAAAAAAAAAAAAGAAAAGAAAAAAGAAAAAAAAAAGCCTACAAAAAGCACAGTTGCTGGGGTTCTCCTTTGATGTGCAAGGCACAGTGTGAGTAGGAGTGCCAGGCAGTTTGAGGACAATATTGTGTGTGCTCCTAGGTGCCCAGTGTCCCAGAGTCACTCTAATGAACTCAGTTACCCTGTAAGCCAGTGTCCATACAACATTTAAGAGGAAAACACGCACTAGGGAGTAACAGGGGTGAACAAGGGGCTTTGCAAAGAAGTTATTAGTAAGTGGTTTTGACCTCAGACTAAAAGGCATTGCCCTGACTTAGGTAACTTTAGCCTGGGAGGTCTCTGTGGACTTATCCCCAGCTGTAGACCTGAGCATCTATGGACAGAATTGACCTCCCTCAATCCACAGGCCTCAGTGGTAAGAATCACAGGTGATGCTGTCAGTCCCTAGAGAAGACAAAATTGGGGAGGAAGGTGAACAGGTGCCAGTAATCAGAGAGAAGGTAGATGGCACCCTAGAACTCTCTCTGAGACCCCTACCCTTTAGCCTTGGCTAAAGGTGTCATTCACTGAGACCTAGAATGCACTGCTCAAGAGGCTAGAGAGGCCACTTCCTCGGAGGCTCTGAAGAGGAGATATGAAGCTTACAGTTCCTCTCCATAGAGCTCCCACGCTCCTGGGGCCCCACAAAGCTTGCACAGCTAATTGGCCTCTCTGGCCTCCCAGGCTCCTTGGTGTCTGGAGAGAAGAAGCTATGGGTAGAGTGCAGACTTCACATTGAGTCCCTGGTTGCCCGGGACACACTTTGTCCATTGGGTTCATTCTCTTCTTTCTGCTCAGCCTCAGCATCTCTCCCAGCCTCAGCACACCCCCCAAGCAAGGGGGGACTTGGAAGGTACTGGAGGAGTTGACCATTCCGCTTCATTTCTGCCAGCTCTTTGGCACAGCAGCTGGGTGTGTTGGTCTCATAGGTGTCATGGAAGGTGTTATAGTCCACCTCATAAAAGCCTTTTTCCAAGGTGAGGACTGGTGTAAATCGGTGACCCCAGAGCACCTCTGTATCCATATAAGAGCTTCGTGCTTGGCAAGTCATGCCTGAGGAACAGAAACCACGTGCATTAAGATGCAACCAATTATTGATTCATCTATCTATCCACCTATTCGTTCATCCACCCACCCACCCACCAACCCACTTAAACATTTGTCTATCCTTCTAGTCATCCATTTATCTATTCCATCATTCATTCATTCATGTAACTATCCATTCATTATCTGACTGTCTATCCACTCAACAAATTCATCTCCAGGCATTAAATCCTCTATCCATCTATGGTGGTTTGAAGGAAACCGGCCCCCATAAGCTCATATATTTGAATGTATGGCTCCTTGTTAGTAGACTGTTTAGGAGAAATGTGTGGCCTTGTTGGAGGGTTGTGCTTCTGGGAGATGGATTTGAGGTTCTCTCTCTCTCTCTCTCTCTCTCTCTCTCTCTCTCTCTCTCTCTCTCTCTCTCTCTCTCTCTCTCTCTCTCTCCTGCCTTTCGATAAGATGTGCATTCTCAGCTGCTTCTCCAGCACCTGCCTGCTGGCCTGCCTGCGACCATGCTTCCTGCCATGATGGAAATGGACTCACCCCCTGAAACTGTAAGCAAGCAATCCAATGAAATGTTTTTTGTTTGTTTGTTTGTTTTTTAATGAGTTGCCTTGGCCATGGTGTTTCTTCACAGCAATAGAAAAATAACTAAGACATCACCCATTCTTTCAGTCAACCATTTATCCAACCATTCATTCCTATAGTCATTCATCCATCCAATAATTCATTCCTCCAGTTGTCCATCTATTTAACCATCCATTCCTCTAGTCATCTATCTATCTATCTATCTATCTATCTATCTATCTATCTATCTATCTATCTATATTTTATATATATATAACCATTCACTTCTCCAGGCATCATCAATCTATCCAACCATCCATCCCTCTAATTTTTCAAGTACCTCTCGAACATCTACTTTGTGCCTAGGACCTGGAAGATAAAGCTGGATATGAGATGGACCTTGTTATGGAGGAGTTCAAACTATAATGAAGGAAAAAATGACAAATGAACTCACAAGATTCTGTAATACATTTGTAGATCCTAAAGGGGAAAATGAAGTAGTTGGAGGCAAAGACACAGCATTTAGGCTTAGAGGGCTGAGGGTGAGGGTTTGAACAAGTTAAGTTCAGTCTGAGGAGCCAGGGAGCTGCTGACAGGCATGCAGAGCATGGCGAGATAGTTCTGAGTAGTCATACAAACAGATGCCTGCACACTCATGAATACATACATGCTAACATACATGTACATACACACACAAATGTGCATTTGTGCACAGGAAGGGGAAGGAGGCTGATGCCCTGCTTGGCTTCTGATTTAAAGATGCTCTTATGCCTCTGGTCCTGCTCCCTGAAGCCCTGCCACGGCTGTGTTATTTTTAGGTGTTGATTCCTCTCCAGAGAGGGTGGGTAGTTTGTTTATGGATGAGGAAGCCTCTGTGCTTAGGGTCACAGAAAAGCAAATTTGTGTTTAATCTCTGTCCAAGGAAGGACCAGCTTGTACTCTGCACACTGAAGGAGAGCCTTCTCCAATTCTCACTCTAGGCCTTCTCTGGGAGAGGGGCCACACAAACCAGAGAAGGTCAAAAGCTGCTTCCCATTATCTGTACCTGGACGCCCCAAAACATCCCATACATGGTGGGCTTATAGCTCATTCTTTGCTTTCTGAGTGATGCCTGCCCCAGCCAGGCTTCTCCAATCAGGCCTCATCCATCAGCCCAGTAGAGGTACTGACCTGGTACTGACCAGCCTATTTCCAGGCCCAGTGCCTGCAGGCTCCCCGAGACTCTGAGAAGACCCTGGCACAGGACTCCCAAAAGAATGCCTGCAGAAGTCCTGTGGGACTCTCCCCACTGTGCTTCCCATTCATCCTCTAGGGAAATGGCACTGGCTTGTAGCCAGAGGTGCTGGCTGTTTGCACCTACTACCTTTCAAGATGTATATGAGCTCTGTGTTTCACCTGTGGTATTCCATTAGGTCCTTTAGTCTTCCCACCAGCACGTGAGATTGACCCTCCTCATTTCAGACAAGTCAAGCAACTTGCCCAAACTCACATAGGAAGGTGTGGAAGAGCTAGGCTGCTCCGACTAGGCCTGAATTCATGCCAAGGTTGGGCTCCATGAATAGGACAATGAAGCACCCCACCCGTTTGTCTGTCTCCCACATGGTTCCACAGAGAAAAAAGATTAGATAGCACAGGCTGTGGGAGAGGAAGTCCAGGACAGTATAGGCCGGGGCTTTCAGGGAAATGTGGGAGGAAGATGTGGCCGACCACTCCCTCTGCTGAGTGGTCTGTGGGTGCTCTCCTGCTGTACACTGGTGACTGTGAACAATGTGACGTGTCTCTGCCTGATCCTCCTTCAGGGCCTCAGAGAGGAGCTCTTCCCCAGAAAGCGATCCTGTGTTTTATCCTGACCCTGTTACCAAGGACACAGTGACCCTAGAGTCCCCATCTACATGAATTAGCTTCCTGCCTCCTGACCGCCCTCAGCCCCAGGGGCTCCTCCAGCTGCTACCATATGCTTCCTGGCTAGGCTCCCGCCCCCCAGCAGATGGCCAAGCAGCCTTAGGCATAGTCTCTAGGGCCTGCCATCACCCTGCCTGACTCTAACTTGGAAATGGGAAAGCTTGTGGAGGTGCTGTCTTGAGTCTCCCACCCAGTAGCCAGATTTCCAAGTACTGATAGGTCTACTTGGCCACCTTTAACAAGCCTCTAACATCTTAGGGACCAGTGTGGTGTGTAGTAAAGGCTGGAGACTTGTAAACAAAAGCCACAAGTAGGAACACTTAATATCTGCCTGGCATTTTTGAGGTTCAACGTTCATATCTGTAAAAAGTGATGAGAAGCACATAAACACTGTTTGCAAGGTTTTGAAGAAGAGGTGTTATTCTGAGCACGGCGAGTTTTAAGTGAATTGTTACTAGGGTTAGCTTACCACTCAGTCTGATGGTGAATTAAAGAGATAGAACGTGAAGGAAGAAGACAGACCGCATCTGGCTGATGGACTCTCCTCCTCAAGAAACAGGAGGTCCAACCATGAGGGTGGTCCCATGGCTCTCAACTAAACCTCAGGCCCTTATGGACCTTGGACTCACGGGTTTACCTCAGAGAGATCGTATGGCAGGATAAAATCTAGGAGACAGGTTACTCCTGAAAGAGCCAATGGGGAGAGCACTTCTAGATCTGGAGCATAGGTGCCCTTTAAGAAGGGTGTAGGGGGATGTTCGGGAATACCCATTAACTTAGGAAAGGCTGAACTACACTGGTTCATTTTTATTGCCAACACAAACCAGAGTCACCTGGGAAGAGGGACTCTCAATTGCCTACATTGGATCAGCCTGTAGGAATCTCTCTCTTTTTCTCGTGTGTGTGTGTGTGTGTGTGTGTGTGTGTGTGTGTGTGTGTGTGTGTGTGTGTGTGTGTGTGTGTGTGTTGCTGTGGGCAAGTCCAACCCACTTTGGGTGGTACTATCCCTAGGTGGGCCTGTGCTATATTAGAAAGCAAGTTGAGCAAGCAACAGGGAGTGAGCCAGTAAGCAGCCTTCCTTCATCACTTCTGCTTTAATTGCCCCCTTGCTGGAGCTCCTGTCCTGAGTTCCCTCAGTGACGAACTGTGACCTATAAGATGAACAGACTTTTCCCCCAGGTTGCTGTAGGTCATATTCTAGATGACATTCTATCACTGGAGCAGAAAACAACAGCATTCTTTCCTAATGATGAGGTTCATGTGTATAGCAGTGGTTTTCATCCAGTAGGCTGCAACCCCCACAGGAGTCACATATCAGATATCCTACATATCAGATATCTTACATTATGATTCATAAATGTAGCAAGCATACAGTTATAAAGTAGCAACAGAATAATTTTATGGTTGGGGGTCATCACAACATGAGGAACTGTATCAGGAAGGTTGAAGACCACCGAAAGGACCATGATGTCTCACTGTAAAGCACCATCAGCCCAGGTTTCCCAATCATCCCCTGCCTGTCTTAGGGCAGGGAGCATTTGACTTTTCAGAAATGAGAGCTGGCTTTGAGGTCCTGCTGGCTTAGTGGTGCTTACTCACATCTGTGTTTCTGACTCTAAACCATGAATTCTCCCTTTGGAGATGCGGAAGGGCCCCAGTGTTATAATATACGTTTAAAGCCTAGAACCCTACCTACGACTTGAAGAGTTCAGCCCATCAGCTATTGTTAGTGCTCTGTCTTGGGTAAGTGCCCCCAGGGTACCATTGGGGATGGAACAGGGTGTCCCCACTGTCATTTTTGGATTGTTACACAGAAATGTGTACATTCTAGAGCCATGGTGGTCTAAGATCCAGGGAGCAGGAAGAGGATCAGGTGGCAGAGGAAGGCAGAATGTCTTACCTGTGGCTTCTACCATTCCTTCTAGAATGACCACAACTTCAAACTCCTCTTGCTCCAGCTGAGCACGTGACATTTCCCAGAAAGGGCTCTTCTCATTGATCTCATGGGAGATTATGAGCGGGGAGACCAGGAAGAGGCGGTCATCACCCGTGTCAAAGCCCACGTTAATGTCAGTCTGGTTCAAGGGGATGAATTCCCCTTCTTTGGTCTGCCGGGATTTGATAAGCTTGGCACGGATGGAGGCCTCCACGATGTGGGAGTTTCGGAGGTCACCTACCCGGAACATGAGGCACAGCTTCTCATCCCGCATGGAGATGACAGCATTGTTGGAAAACATGAGGGTCTCTGCTCTCTTCTTTGGCTGGCTGATCTTCACAAACATACAACCCACCATGAAGGCATTAACGATAGAGCCTAGAATGGCCTGCACCAGAAGGAGTATGATCCCCTCTGGGCACTTCTCAGTGATGACTCTGAAGCCATACCCAATGGTTGTTTCTGTCTCGATGGAGAACAAGAAAGCAGACACAAAGCCACTGAGGTTTTCAACACAAGGAATCCACTCTTGGTCACCCACATGGTCCAGATCACCTCGGACATAAGCAATGAGCCACCAAATGAAGCCAAAGAACAGCCATGTGATAGTGTAGACCATGGTGAAGACCAGAAGGTTGAAGCGCCATTTGAGGTCCACCAGAGTGGTGAAGAGGTCACTTAGGTAGCGGTAGGTTTCTTGAACATTGCCATGATGCACATTGCATTTACCACTCTTCTCCATATAGCGCTGACGTGGCTTCTTACCTTCTGCCAGCAGGCGAGTGCGGTCCGTGGCAATGGGAATGTAATCCCGTGCCTGCTTGGGAATCTTCTTGTGGTCCTGGGAACTGAGTCCTATCTCCATGTCTTTGTTCTGAGCATTCCTAGAATCCCCAGCCATAGCTGAGATACAATGAATTAAAACGACACCATTAGTGGAGAGGCTGGTTCTGATTAGTACAGACCTGAAACTGGAGGCGACTTCCTTCTGGGGATTCTCAAGGGTGTCTCTTCTAGTGTACAGTGTCCCACACTAGGAAGTTCTCAAGGGCTGGGACCAGCTACTCTATAGCATTTTTGTGCATCCCCGGTGCAGCTGAAGAATCTAGTATGTGGCACATGCTCCGGAGTTTGTTGAATGAATAAAACTGGGAGTCAATTACACATGAAGTGTTTAAGATATTTGAAGAAATCAGAGAGCAATTTGAAAAAAATAATAATTGCCACAGTTTATTAAATCCCTGCTATGTTTCATGGATTGTTATTTAGGATTAACATAATAGCTTGTTGGAGTTGGTGACTGCAGTCTTTGTTATATACTGTGTATAGAGTGCATTTCTTTCTTTTAAAAATGAGTTAGTTTTTAAAGATATGTATGCATGTTTTTCCTGTGTGTGTATATGCACTGTGTGCATGCCTGGTGCCTACAGAAGCAGAAAAAGCATCCATTCCTCCTGGAATAGAACTACAGACAGTTGTGAGCTGCCATGTGAGTGATGTAACTGAACCTGGACCCTCTGCAAGAGCAGCAAATGCTCTTCACCACGAGGCATTTCTCCATCCCCTCATATGGATTTCTAATACTTTGTGAGGATACAAGGTCCTCAAGTGCAGGGGTTTGTGTCTCTTTGTTCCTTGCTACATTCCAAACACAAAACACTGGTTTCAAAGCACTGCTGTGTGAATGGAAGGATAAATAAAAAATAGGAGAAGAGAGGCTGAAGGCTGATGGGACTCGTATTCACCCAGCCCCATGCCTGTGCTGTTCCTTAAAGGCCCCCACTTTCCTTCTTTTTTGTTGGGGTTCCTTTAGCAGCTGATAGAAATGGCAGTGTATGTCTGGTTTACTGAGTGGTCACTCCTGCCATCTGAATGGGGAGTCTGGTCGTCTGAGCACTTATTAAAATGACAAACCACTGTGTAGATGCACCCTTGAAAAAAATCTGATCTAGTTAGTTCTGAGAAATTGAGATGGATGAGATGTTCGTGCCCCGAGGCTTTCAAAAGGTCTGCAGATAGAGGGCATGCTGCACTTCAAAGAGACACATGGACACCTGGAACATTCTGTCTATTGCCTTCTTGACATTCTGCTCAAGCTCATAAAATGCTCGGAGACGCTGATAAGGACAGGAAGGATTGCAAGCCCCTCGGAATACTGAGAACAGCTTGCCCAGGGGCTAAGTTGAACTAAGGAATGCCCCTTCATTTGCTTCTCCAATCTTATCACATGTGCTTAGGTGGTTATATATAAAATCTATCCATTCATCTGTTGTTCTTGCTAAGGCTTTTGTTTGCTTATACTTTGTTTTTGAGACAGTCTGGGGTTGTCAGGAAGCTACTATGTAGCCAGGCTGGCCTCAAACTCTGGCCTTCTTGGTGAGGCTGTGGTGTTGGTAACTGTGATGAGTTAATCTTTCTATCTTTTCATTTGAGGAAATTGTGTTTGAAGCAGAATGTGACCAGTCTAGGTTTGAAATCTGATTTTATGTGGCTCTACCCCAGAGGCTTAACCCTGAAGACATGATGATGGTCTATGGCTCAAGCTTTGGCTAACAGACTGCTACTTCCAGAATTTTCACTGAGCTCTGACCCTGACATATCACCTTAGGGCATTTCCTGGGTTTCACAAAGATGCCCTTTTCCGGTATATAATTCTCCTCAGCCACCATTTTTCTTATTGCACTAGCTGAGAAACAAAGGGTCCTGACCATTCTATGATTTGTTCCAGTAAAATTCTTCTCTTGCTGACTTGAATCCAAGCACACATTCTGGATTTTCCACCCCATGTTTGGTATGTCTCTCTCTGGAATCCAGCTGAGGGCTATCCCTTGTTAGAAGTTCCCTAATACTAGTTTTGGAACTTGATGAAAGTCCTGGGAAACATTCTTGTGAACCATGTTCCAGAAACTGTTAGGTAGCCAGTTAGAAATTAGTAGGCTAGGAGGACATGAGGTTGGACCCCCTTTTTATAATCGACATCCTGCGAAGCCCAGGATAGGAACTGTGGGCTTTCTAGTGTGGTGATATATTGTATGTTTAATAAAAATAGTCTGAAATGTCAGAAGATGGAGCCTTCTACAGAGCCAAGCCATGAAGATCAGGGAATGGTGACCCACACCTTTAATCTTATCACTCAGGAGGCAGAGATCCTCTGAATCACTGTGAGTTCAAGGCCTAACAGAGCCAGGTGGTTGTGGCATACCTTTAATCCTACCTCTAGGATTAAACCAGGAAGTGAGACCATTGAGCAGACAAAGAATAAGGCTGGAGGAGGCTGGACTTCTTGAGGGAGGCTTGGTCTGGCACTTCCCTTATTGACTGAGGATGCTGAGACTTTTGGTCTGAGGATTTCTGGAGACAAGCCTGAGGAGTTGGCGGGTGAGAAGTGACTGTGGTTTGTTTCTTTATCTCTCTGATATTCCAGCTTTTCCCAAATATCTGTCTCTGGGTTTTTATTATAATACCATTTAGAATTCATGCAACACTCCAGTTATTGGTCACAGGAAAGGGACCTGAGTCAAATCTGGCTTTTCCCTGGGGCATCCTGAACTGCCTGAGGACATTCATTTATAACTATTTAAAGCTGGTTCCATCTCATACAAACCAATGCCAACTCCTGAGAGTGTCAATCAAAATGACCCATCAATCATCTGGACAGGAAAATATCCCTTGGGGAAGCTGCTGTCCCAGTTAGCTTCCGCTGTCAACTTTTCACCATCAGAGTCATCTGAAGAAACAGTCTCAACTGAGAGATTTCCTACATCAAATTGGCTTGGGGTCATGTCTGTGAGAGATTGCCTTGACTGACAACTGATACGGCAGAACATAGCCCACTGTGATTGTAGACACGCATGGGACACGAGCAGAATACCAGGGACATAAACCACTGACCCACCCATCCCATTGGCCAATTAAGGTCATTCTGGCCATCTTGAGAAATCTTATGACTCTAGCACATCTTTTCCTTGGCTACCTGGCTGGCTGCAAAAATTTCAAGGTAACCTTTAAAATGTTACAGTGAAGAGTCATCCATTTGGAAGGCCATTTGTCTCAGACATCCATTGGCCATTTCCCACTCTGCACAGTGCCACCTGCTCCCTGCTATTACACGAGGTAGTTACAAAGATAAATGGAATAAAAAGAGAAATGTTTGGACCATCTTTATAGAATACTGTACAGAATTTTGTTCTGCCCACTGGATGAGCCTTTGCACAAAAAAAACCTGACCAGAGAAACATAGAGCTGATGACCCTGAAGCCCCTGAACTTCTGGGGACTCAGCTGTGGCAGCCCACATTGGCTTCCAATGGAGGTGTTTTAGGGAGCTATCCTAGTCACACATGCTGAGCAGGGCTAAAGCAGGGCCATGAGAATGAGTCCTGGCCAGGGCACTAGGGAATGTGTGTTCTGCCCTCGGCTCTGCTGATTTTCTGCACTGTTTCCTTCCTATTTTTAAATACACTTTATGCCTTCGTATAGAAGAGGCCCCTGTGATGTATTAGAAGCAAGATGATATTTTCTAGGACACCTCTGCCCTGGTCTGAAGATGCTGTGCTCTAGGAGAAGGCTATATATTTCTGATTTAAGAGCCATGCATATGCCTAAAATATTCCTGTGTCACCTAGCCTGTGATGACTAACCTCTGCAGGAAGTTTAATTGGGTTAAGAATCCTGTAGATCATCCATGAGACACAACTTTGGGCTTGTCTGTGAAGGTGTCATCAGAGAGGTAAACCTGAGTGGGCAGAGTCACCCTGAATGTGGACAGCCGTGCCCCATGGCCTGGAGTTCCAGATTCAAATATAAAGGGAAGGAAGAATGCAAATGAGCCAGGGAAGTCCTGCCCCTTTCTTTGGTTCCTGATCTGCAGATGTAAGCTAGCTCTCCCTGCCAATGCTTCCAGCCCTGAGCCAAACTAACCATTACTCTCTCAATTTACTTCCTGGCAGGTGTTTGATCATGGCTACCTTAGACAGGCTTGGATTTGATATTAAGCTCAGTATGCTGCAGACTTGCTCTGAGAGTCAATTAAAACAATTCTATCTGTATCAGCCTCCGTTTCCTATGCTGTATATCTCAAGTACTATTGTCTGTCCTTCTGGCCTGGGACCATTGTGTGGAACTCTGCAAAGGATGCATAATACAAATATCAGTAAAATGCAGTCTCACACCACATAATAGTGCTGTGACTGATGAAAGATTGCACATATAAAACATCTGTTCCCCAAGACAATGTCAAATAGCAGTGCAGCCTACATGCCATCTTAATTTGTATAAACAAGCTCTACAAAATCACCTAATGGTGACTTTTCTTCCGATTGTATCTCTCTCATTAAGCTGGGTGCTGCATACATTTATAATCTCTCCTTCCTTAAGTTTAAATGCAATATAGTGCTCAATTTTCCCAAATTTTAAACACGCACAGAGAAGAAATGTCTAAAGATGAAGCATGTAAATCCTCAGTGGTGTTTCCAGTGTGGGTATTAAGCTCCTTGATCATGGAGCCATTACTACCCAGATTTCTTTAAAGTTTAAGAACTGGCTCATCCCAGAAAATCCTGGTCTCCAGTGTTTGTGTGCTCATTAATTTGAACAGATTTTCAGAAACATTATAGTCCACTTTTAAAATCATGTTCTAGGATCAGTTCAACTAATTACACATCCATTCTGTGGGTAGTAACTGATGAACTGCTATAGTCCAGCCCCTGAACTGGGCGCTGGGCATAGAGCAGTGAAGAAGGTAAAAATGCAGGCTCACTCTACCTGTACTTTATATCTCAGCCCTGTCTCTTTGGTACCCAAGGTGTGTGCAGAACTGTGTGTTGCAGAGAGACAGGAAGACAGGCGCAGGAGTCAAGCTGAGTACTCCAGCTGTACTTTTCAAGGCTCCAACTTCAGCAAACCCTATTATATCTGGACACCCTGTTACAGCTCTTATCTTCTGGCTGCCTCTTGTGCCTGTGGATGGGAAGGATTACTAGAGTATGATCAAAGGTCTCTGCCGAAACAGTTTCAAGGCCAGGAAGGGGGGTTAGTTCTTTTGATACAAAAACACAAGTGGAGAGACTGAAGAAAGGCCACATCAGAGGACAGGAATCTGAGATGGCATATGAGTGGAACCGATGTTCATTAAACAGACCTTGGTGCAGAGGATCCCCTCAGACACCCAGCACAGTGCAGAAATCTCTGGAACGTGGGAAGGTCTAGTATTCTAGGGGTCCAGGAGTCCCTGTGTGGCAGTCTAATAAGAGCATATTCAGACTTGGTGGCATTCCCTGGACAGAGCACTGGGCTGTGAGTCTTGTCTTAAATCAGGTTTCCCAATTATGAAAATGGGAATCACAAGCAGCTTTTTGGTTTCTTTCTCTCACATGTACCATCTGCAGACCCCGAAACTTGTGACATGAGATGAAGGACATTAAGGTAGAGGCATGGAGGAGGACAGACTCATGGCCCCACTGAGGTATCTGGGTACTATTCTGGATAGAGCTGATGAGAGTGCTAGTTATTCAGATAAAATATGACCTACTGGGGACCATTGATGGCAGTAAGGAAAGCAGCTTTATCTCAATTTAAGATTTAAAATACCAAAAGAAAGGGTGGATGTTTCAGAGCCTTACTGAAGCCCAATAATGGACCACAACTTCTGTCTAGTTCAAAAAAGATCCAAAGTCTACCAGTGTGGTTTAGATCTGCAGTAAAGATTAGAACATTATATACTATTATTTCCTTTTTAAAAAGTTGGTGTTGAAGCTGGGTGTGGTGGCCCACACTTTAATCCCAGCACTTAGGAAGCAGAGAAAGGCAGGTTTCTGTGAGTTTTATGGCAGCAGGATTTACACGGTGAATTACATGACATCCAGGGCTATGTAAAGTGACCCTGTCTCAAAAAGCAAAAAACAAAGGTCAAAAAAGTTAACGCTGAGTCATTGGCTAAAGGGATTCTTTAGATTCCTCTCTAAAACATGATTGACTACCAGTTACTTTCCATAACCTGATGGTCAGGCCTACTGCTGAAGATAACACTTCCTTATGTGAAACAGGAAGAAATCAAGCTAGTACCCTACTAGAAGCTTCACCCCTACTGACCAGCATTCAGGCTGCTGGAAGGTACCTTGTGTGCTACCAGAGAAGAAAAGTAATCATTAGTATCATCCAGTTACAAGCCCTGCAGCCAACAACAGAAACCTGCCTGTAACATAGGCAATAGTGACATATGTTACACGAGTGACTTTTTAAAAAATTTGATTTGATAAATAAAAAAAAAGATAGATTTGATGCCCATCTATGAGAGAAATCCATACTTGACACTGCTAAAGAGGCCAAGAACCTGAGGGTAAAATCACCTGCTATTGTTCTGCTAAAGGGGAACAAGAAAATAACTCCCAATGACGTACTGTTACTAGATCAGTGTGTCACCCAACCCTCATTATAGATGCTTCTTCTTGCAGTAGATGGGAATTAAGACAGAGACCCGCAACTGGACAATATGCAGAGACTGAAAGACTTTGTGTGTAGCACTCAGTGTGGGTTGTCTTTATCAACACCACCAACCCTAAGGCTATGGGTCTATGTGGACAAGAAGAGAAAGATTATAGGGGCCATAGTGGTGGATGACTCCAAAGAAACAGCATCTTCCAGACACAACAGAATAAACGCACATATGAACATACAGATGTGGTGACAGTGTACATAAGGCCTCCGTAGGTTCAAACTAGACAAAATTCCCAGCAGTGAGAAGAGGAAGTGGACGCAAAGTTCTATCCCTAACCAAGAAAATATTTTCAGCTGATGCCTGCAGAGAGGGGAAAATCAGACAGAAAGAAGATGGTTGGATAAAAATATGGGTAAAATCTGGAAGGAGTTGGGGAAGAGGAAAGAATATGATCAGAATTCAGTAGATGATGTGGGATGTCTTTCTGTATGTTGTGAATATAATTTGTTAATAAAGGGACTGTGTTGGCCTATGACATGGAATCTTAGAAGGAGGCGGGAAATTTGAGTATCAAAAAAAGGGAAGGAGGGCAGAGTCAAGGAGACCCAATCCAGACACCCAAGAAGCACAGGTGAGCCACAGGCCACATAGCAAGACAGACTAACAGAAATGGGTTGAGTTAAGATGCAAGAGCTAGCTAGCAATGTGCCTGAGCCAAAGACTAAGCAGCATGAAATTAATATAAGCATCTGAGTTATTTTGGGGGGCCTAAGCAGCAGCGGGCAGGTGTGGACCTTGGGGCTAGGCTAGGCCAGAAACCTTTTAATACAGGTGTATGAATTTTTTTTAATTAACAAGAACATCCAGAGTTAATCCAGCCAGCCCTGTCAGTCACTGGCCAGGGGACCACCTCACAGGAAAGGGGATTCCCCTGAAAGGCTTGCTAAGGTGATAGAAGGGACTGTAGTGGGATTGTGTACTTGTACCTTGTCCCTCCTACTGGAGGGACAAAAAAAAGCTGATTGGCCAGAAGGCAGACAGGAAGTGTGGGCAGGGCTACCAGACTAAGAAAATCCCGGGCACAGAAAGAGCAGAGTAGAGATGCCAGAGAGACACCACCAGAGAGGCCAGCAGACCCAGAAGATAACCATGCTGCTCTGAGAAAAGATACCAAGCCACATGGCTAAACATGGTAAGAATTATGGGTTAGTTTAAGAGCAATATGTGTGAATGATAGGCTGACAGCATGAAATTAATGTAAGTCTTTGAGTGATTATTGGGGCTAGGATGAAGTAGGGTTGCAAGTAGGTCCAAACCTTGGGGCTAGTCAGAAAAGGCTGGGTCAGAAGCCTTTTATTACAAGGGACAGTTATCCCCTAATTGGAAGAATGTCCTTACACTCCAATGCAGCTGCTTATGAAGTTTTTGGCTTGAGCCTGGAGCTCAGCAGTGAAGAACACTGGCTGCTCTTCTAGAGGAAGAGCATATGGTAGCTCACAACTGTCTGAATTCCAGTTCCAGGGGATCCAATGCCCTCTTCTGACCTCAGTGAGCCTTGCCTGAACATGGTACACAGACATACATGTAGACAGAATACCCATACACATAAAATAAAACACTTTTTATTAAGCTTCTGCCATGCAGCGCTGCTAAGCTTGCCCACTTTTCTAAGATGTAGCAAGTAACAACAGTAACTTTTCATTTTCCTTCTTTCCATATAATTTTTGGATACCAGACAAATCCTAAATGCACATTCCCTGACCCTTAGAGTACCCTAAAGTTCCTCTCTCATCCACCACAGATTGGCTTCCGAACCTGCCCGCTTTCTTGAACTCTGGCTTAAGTGATATAGCAATCTTGCTTCCTCTTCTCCACCCCTTTCTTCAGCTGTTCTTTGAAACTCTGATAAAAATGGTCCCAGAGCTTCCTTCTGAGTCTGTTTTGAAACTCATTTATTAGCAAAAGTGAGACTCCACAAAACAAATCCCAACTTCCTCATAACAACTGTACCAAAGTGTTAAAAACCCGAGAAAGCCCCAAATGGTAGCGCATAGACTGCTTGGTCCTCTAGAGCATTCCCTGATTAGCAGGAAGTGCTAAAGAAATCAGAAACTCTCTATATCCTGCACAGAGAAGGCACATTTAATCAGGCAGACTTCTATGATGCCCCCATGATCCCTATCCCTATACACATTCCCTGAAATCCCAGGACTTAGGTACCCTGCTCTTATGGTTGGTACAGTTCCAAGGTCTACTGGTCGATTGATAATCAGCCTCAGGGGACTTTTCTGAAGGAGTCAGTAGGTTTATTCTTCTCTTTGAAGATGGGAGGGTCTACACAGCAAGTAAAGCAGCTACCTCTGGGTACAGATAGTAGCTGGTGATGGCTAGCAAGGCAACCACAGTCCTCCAAGGGCAAAGGCTAGATTTCCCACATCCCCAGGAGCAGGGAAGAGGAGCCTTGTGAGAAATGAACAGGGTCGTGATCACACAGTGGCTGCACCCTTGATGCTAAGTGGATGTCTGTTTTGAGACTTTAGCTAGGTCTCTGGCCATCTCCTGTGGTGGAAATGGAAACCGTATAGACTTGGATGCTCAGTGGAGTATCTACCGGCCACCAGATCCCCTCAGTTCACGGACAGTGCTCCACTAGGCAAGGAAGGTGAGCCAATGGATTGAGAGTCCCCTAGCCTGTGGCTCCATCTCCTTCATCGTGAGGGAAATTTTTGTCTTTAATGAAAGAAGAATGCAGGATCTCTAAATCTTCCCAAGGGTGCATGGTGTGTTGATTTATACTCACCCCTTCTGCCCCCACCCATAGACTGTAGATTTGGAGTCCTCTGCTTGCTTTCCATACCATAATTAGGAACCCCCTCATCTCATCTCCCCTAGAAACTGTGTCTGGGTCGGGGAAGGTTCCTTTTGGCTGATCTACCTCAGGCAGAGCTGGGGCAGGGGCTGTGAGCAGTTCCTCTGAGGGGATCCTGCACAATCCTTAACAGCTTGCTTACTGCTCCTGAGATGCTGTCCCTGACGATGCTGCCCCCAGATAGGAGCAGCAAAGGCTTTGGGGAAGAAGCGACTCCCATGCACAGTGGGGCCAGGAAAGCCTCGTGGGGAGGGCAACTCTGAACAGCGTAGGTGGGGATTAGAATGAGATCCCTGAGCAGGGCATTTGGAGGCCCTAAGACCCGAGGCTTCAGGATGTAATGAGAACACAGGAGCCCTGAGACCTGAGGCTTTCATTCAGGCCTTGCAGACTGTGAGTGACTTTGTCACCCTTCCTGGCAGGCATTCTAGGATGGCATCCCTACTGGGACAAAACACTGAGTCCTCCTGTCATCACTTTCCTGTCCTTTAGTCCACTGGTGGCCATCCAGCTGTCTGGGGGAAACCCCCAGATACTTATGGACTTCCTCTGCTGACATAGAAATTATGGTTAGAATAACATATGGCAGCGGTTGGATGGGGAAGAAGAGAGACAGAGAGGTGCTGTCCCTGAACAGTAGGAACAGCTGGGCTGAGGTGGAGGTGGGGGACTTGGGGGAGTATGATTCAGTAATGGGTAAGGCTCAATCTCCTCGCTTGTGGGTCTCTTTCCCAAGGAGGGGTCAGTGTATGCCCTCCATCCCCCAAGAGCCTGTGAGGAAGCCACACTAAAAAGCTGGCTTTTTTGAGCTGTAGAGATGGCTTAGAGGTTAAGAGTACTAGCTGTTCTTCCAGAGGTTCTGAGTTCAAGTCCCAGAAGGCACATAGTGGTTCACAATCATTAGTAATGATATCTGATGCTAGCTTCTGGCCTGTAGCATGCACGCAGACAGAACACTGTATATATAATAAATAAATAAATCTTTTTAAAAAGTTGGCCTAGGTTGGCCTGGGTTGCAGCATGTAAGGTACCAAGTGTGAAAGCTCAAGGCAATGAGAAGCAAAGCTTTAACCAGTCAGCCAATCAGTCAGTTAATGAATTCCCACTGAACACTGTTTTGCTGGGCCTTGGGAATAGAGGAACCTGGCAGCTCATACCAGCTTTGCCTTGCCTTCCATTCATGGTGTTACTGTTGAAATGTAGGTTCTCACTTACTGAGTCTGGGGTTCCTTGAACCTACATTTTCCCCCAACATATTCCAGTGACATCATTGTTCATGGCCTTTAGTACCTTCCTGAGTGCACAGGGAAATCAGCTCTGGTTCCAAGGACTCTAGGGGTTAACTGAAAAGCACAGGCCTATTCTCTGACTTCAACCAGCTCATGGGATGGCAGGGAACATAATGGTCTACTGGTCAGCTCCACAGAGAACAATATGAAATCCAAGGCATAGTTCTTAACTGGATGTGACTGAGTAGGTGAGGGAGGGTGAGCAGAGCTGTAGCCCACAGTGACTATAGAGGGGAACAGAGCAGCGAATCCTTGTCATGAGGACAGGGGGCAAGCAAGAATAACAGCTCAGGTATCCAATATCAAGCCAATCTCTGTGGTGGGTGTTTATACATCCTCATAGAAACATCTATAAAGTCACAGTTAATAGCTTGATTTTGCAAATCACAAAAGCACAGCTGTGGTGATATATTTTATATTTAATTACAAAGCTTGACTGTGGGTGATTCTGTTCTCTGCTTTCCCAGGCTGATTTTATTAAATATAAAATATATCACTACACATAGCCAGTTAGTAGCTTGCTTAAGCCTGCAGAGTCCGAGTGGCAGGGCCAGGTTCCTCTTGACTTCACATGCTCTGAGTGCAGGCTGCTCCCCATTAGCCCTCAGAGTCTGGCCAAATTGCTCCCTGCTTCCATGGCTTCAAGAAACCTGACCCAGCTTGCAACCAGACTGACAAACTCCAACCTGTGCCGGGAAGCCAATTAATATTGACTGCTGTGTTTCCAGGAGCCAGGCTGCTTCTCTGCTCACACTGGGGCTGTGCTCCCCACTTCTCTCAGATGCCCCTGAGCCATATGACAACATGCCCTTCTCACAAGTGTCCCTCATTGTTCCAAGGAGATCTAGAGTCCCTGTGGTCCAGAGGACATCAACTTTTCTGTCAGAATTACTAATGCTGACCTCCTTCCCTCTCAGAAGCATTGCTTAACAGTGGACTCTACAGAGAACACCATGGGTGGAAGCCACTGGTTTCATTCTTACCACTGGGTTACACTTTATCTGAGGAATCTGCTTTGGTCAGAAGCCAAGGAAAACCTTTCACCCCTTCTGAGTACTGTGCCTAGTGCAGTGTATATGCTGGTAGCAAACAGAATTCATGATGGGCACTGACCTCTGCTGCCTACAAAGGTAAATATGCTAGGCCGGTGTGTAAAGCTGCACTGGGCTCTCTCTAGGTGGACCCTGCACAGCTGCTTATCAGTCTCATGCAGATAGCAGGCTTTCTCCTATTTGAACTCAGATGTAATGTTTTATCACATCTCATTTCACTTTTTTTTTAAAATGGGGTCTCACTATCCCAGGCTGGCCTCAAGCCAAGTATGATCTTGAAATTCTGACTCTCCTTTCTCTGCTCTGAAGTGTTGGTATTGTAAGTGTGTGCCTCCAAACCTGGTTTGTATTGGGCAATTTTTTTAATATAAAGATTTGAAATATGTCTTTCCTTTTAGTATAGGAAAAGCAATTATCCAAGCATATGGTAAATGTAAACAAAATTGTTCTGAGCTTGGGGGACATATGAAGGCACAGTGGGGACTGTAGCAAGCCCTGTGTACCTGCACTTCTGAAGAACAGTGTCAGGATGGCCTGGTGTGGAGTGGGTGCTGTGGATCCACTACTTTTCTTCTAGAAAAATCTAGAAACAAAAAGATTTGGAGATGGAGCTGTGGGTGGTCCACATGGCTACAATTTCAGTGCTGGGATGGCTGAAGCAGAAGGATTGTTAAGTGTGAGATTGGCCTTGGCTACCTAGCAAGTTATAGAGCCTACTAGGCTACATAATGAGACTCGGTCTCAATATTATAGATAGATAGATAGATAGATAGATAGATAGATAGATAGATAGATAGATAGATAGATAGGTGGGTGGGTGGGTGGGTGGGTGGGTGGGTGGATGGATGGATGGATGGATGGATGGATGGATGGATGGATAGATAGATAGATAGATAGATAGATAGATAGATAGATAGATAGATAGATAGATAGATAGCTCAGTAGGTAGGTAGACAGGCAGGCAGGCAGCAGACAGGCAGAAAGACAGATAGGTAGATTGATAGATCGATTGATTGATAGGCAGGTAGGCAGGCAGACGGACAAACAGATAGATAGATAGATAGATAGATAGATAGAATCAAGATTCCATTTTGCATGATGATAATGGATTCAATTTTGGAAACACTGTTCAAGATAAAGAAAAAGGTGTCTGTGAACCAAGTTTAGCATCTGCCAAGTTATGTTTCTGGGCTGCTGAGTAGGAGAGGGACCTCCTCTCTCAATAAGGTAGACTGTGTTTGAGTTATGGTGGTCCTGGCACTAAAGGTCCAGATAAGGCTGGGCATTTTCCTACAAGCTCCTCCCTCCTCATTACTGTACAAGCACTGGCTGTCCATCCTTAAGATAGAAGGGACTTCAGTGTAGGCACACTCCCCAACAGAGAGGGGTCAAGGGCAGTCTCCTCTGTTCCAGGACTTGGTTCTCTCTACAGCCTCATCCTTCCAGCCCCTCTGTCATGCAAATGACTTGCCAGGGTACCCCACACCTAGCAGAGTGCACCTTTTCCTCAAGAGCTTCACCTCACCCCTTCCAGAGGGCTGAGGTAAGCAGTGTGCTAGGCAATGAGCCACGGTTTTCCATTTCACTAATGGTGGTGGGAAGAGAGTTCTGATCACAAATGCAAGGCCTTCATGGAGACTGTGAGGACAAGAGAGTAGAACTGGTCACCTCTCCACCACCTTCTGTCTCAGTTACACTGGATCCCGACCAACAGCAGTCAGTCATGATGGCATAGCAGTACTGTGGGACTGTGCCACATAGATGGAGCTAAATGTAGGCGCCAGTGCTATTTCTCAGGGGCTCACATGAGTTTGGGAAATCTGTGGGTTTTTTTACTTCTGCTATAAGCAGAAGGCCCTAGAAAGAAGCTCTCCCATAGCCACAGTAATAAGACCTTTTGTGGCTTTCAGGGGGAGTGACAAACATAGATCATGCTCCAGGGGCAGGGCAAGGGGCACTTGCTGGAGTGTCGAGCCAGGGACCATGTGACTCTAGGAATAGATGGTGTCAGAAGGGACACTCATCACTGTGAGGCTGTATCTGTACACAGTGCTCTGGTTGCTGGGCTCTGTGCTGAGGCAAGCTCCATTAAAGGGAGCTGTGAGAAGAATCCTGGAATGGAAAAGAGCTTCTCTCCATCAGCCCTGTGCAAACTATGTCCCTGAAAATCTGTCATAAACTTGCAGTCTCCTCTGCTCAGGACACTCCTGGCCTGCGTCATAGTTGCCCTTGCTTCTCAGAGAAGAGTCCTTAAAGTGGCCCATCAGCACAGGACAAATTCCTGTTGAGTCAAGCTGGGGAGGAAGACAGAGGACTCAGCTGTGCCACATTTGAACTCATACCAAGGCCAGAGCCACATGCTTAGAAATAGGTGTCTGCGCTGTGCTCTCCACCACTTCAGACTCTTCTAGCTTTATTTCAAACATGTGTTCAGCATGTCTCTTGAAGCAGGTTATTCTGACTTTTTTGTAGAAAAGTCAGGGAAGTGATGTGGTATATGTGTGTGCACACATGCACACTCACTGACAACTCTGAACCTGGAGCTTTATCTTTGTTAACTTGACAACATTGTATAGTAAATATGCACCCATTGGACAGATAGAGACTAGGATTCAGAGTAGGTGGGGGAACTTGCCCAAGGTCATATGACAAGAAGAAGTAGAGCCCACACCACCCAGGCTTCCACTTGTCCATCAGAATCCAAATCCAATTGGTGATGTGGGAATGTCTTTCTGTATGCTGTGAATATCAATCTTTAAATAAAGGAGCTGTTTTGGGCCATGACAGGCACCATAGAAAAAGTAGGCGGAGGAATCAGAATAGGTAGGAAAGGAAGGGTGGAGTCAGAGACAGACCAAGCTGAAGCCCAAAGGAGCAACATGTAAAGAACACAGGTGAGCCACGGGCCATGTGGCAGACAGATTAATAGAAATGGGTTGAGTTAAGATGTAAGAGCTAGTTAGCAATGTGCCTAAGCCATAGGCCAAACAGCATGAAGTTAATATAAGCATCTGAGCCATTTCTGGGGGCCTGAGCAGCAGTGGAGGGCAGCTAAGAGGTCTGGCACGGCAGGGTCTGGGCCTCTGGCCGCCTGGGACCAAGAATCCAAATTGCAACAGATGGTGCCCAATGTGGATCAAATATCCACTTAATGCCTGCGAAAGTTTAAAAAAGGTTTTAGCAAAATCTGAGCAAAAGCAGATTCCAAATTGTATATCTTAAGTGAGTCATTGTACAAAGTGTGGCGTCCGGGTCACATTCAAAATGGTGCTGGCGGACTGGCGGCAGGCAGTGTAAGCTGCAACTAGGCCAGCTCCTACAGAAGACTTGATAGCATGTGATTAATTTAAGGTTTATGTTTACTTTGAATAAAAAGGAAACAGAGTCTAATGGTTTCTTATTAGCAGCATTTTCTTGAGTCTGCTCTGTCTGCTGGCCACGAACAGAGACACGGTCCCTTTAAGAAAACTTACTGATTCAGCTTTATCTGCAAAAACTATGCAGTTCTTTAAGAGAGTATATTTTAAAAGCTCTTCTGGTTAAAAGATGATTAAAGATTCACAATAAAACAGATTCAGATGAAAAAAACCTGTAAACGGGTTACAATGTGTGTAAAAGGTACATAGGCTTCAGAGAGAAAAGAGAGAAGGGAGAGAAAGTCTTTAAAAAGAGAAATAGAGTAATAAAAATATAATAAGCCACATAAAGATGGAAAATACACACAAAATCTAGATTTTGGTTGTTGTGTTTTCTTTTAATTTTTTAACTGTTAATGAGCTAACTGCAGAAAGACAATGGATTGCAAATGCAAAGGCTACTAAGTTAAACAAGAATATATATCTTAAAGGTATTTTGAAATTTGTGTCTAAGGATTTATTGCTTTGAAAGAGTTCTGCTTTTGTTTCCACAGAAGATGAGAACCTGTGGATTGCTTCCAGGAAAATACGGTTTCATTAACCAAGACCCCCTGAAAAAATCTCTGATGGGAAGAGATGGCCATATCAGTTTCAGGGCTGCAGACTAAGATGATCCAGTCTCAAGAACCCATGATATTTTCAACACCCCATAATCAGCAAGAAGTAGTAATAGAATCTATGCCTAAATTCCCAAAATATTGTTTATAAATGTTTTTTTCATTATAAATGATTAATGACTATAGTTAATCCCTTTCTAAGAAGAAAAGGCAGATATGGTATATGAATGATTTTTTAAAAATTAGATTATTGAATTTACTTAAATCAGGAAATCAGCTGTTAATCTCAAAATGTTTTACATTGATATAGATTTTGGTTTATTGATACAAATTTAAGGTCAATTCTCTTATGCTATATGTATTTTTCAACTCTTGTTTAAGATATGATGTTTATGTAACTGATTTAAAATTGTAATGTATAATTATGAAATGCATGTTAGTTAGATTTTTAAGTATACAAAGATATAATTCAATTAGACAGGTAATCTTCAAACACTTATAAGACCTGCAGAATATGGCATTTAAAGTGTTTTAAGAGCTTAAACTTTTCTGGACAGTGAGACAGGTCTGCTCCTGGCAGCACCAATCTACTTCAAGAGAAAAATGGGCATTGAAGAAACTCCATATGGAGTCTACTTTCTTTGTGGCTTTGGTTAGCCACTGGACATGGACCTGTTCTTATATTAACTGCTTGACAGTATGCTGTTAAAAGTGGACGTGCAGGTTCCATAGGAAGGTGACCTCTGAACTTTGGCAGAACAAGCTGAGATGGTCCTTCAGGTTCCTGCTTTGCAGAGAAAACTGTCAGACATTCTTCAGGACTTGAGTAGAAGCAACTGATGAACTATACCAGAATGGGCAGAGCAGATTTCCTGCTTTATTGAAATGAAAAGAGACTCTGGGCCTGTAGACTGAAGATGGATGCCCAAACTTTATGAAGGAACTTTGGGTGACTGTCCAGGCAGATAGGTGTCATCTCTGTCATTTCTAGATTTTAAAAGTTGCTTGCACTTCCAGTTTACTTGGGTAAATATATTCTTCTGTGGTCTTTGATGTAGTTGAAGATTAGATAGTTATAGGTACATTTTTTCTTAGTCATTTGTAAGGTATATTAGATATAAAACTTTAGATTCATAAGGATAAAGTAGATGATAAAAATATTTTCTTTAAGTTTGCTAAATACAAATGGACTATATGTTATAACTGTAATTCTTGCTTGATAGCTGTTTTGTTATATGTAATTTTGCTTTGTTAAAATTGAAACCTTCCTTTTTGATTAGACAGGAAGGGGGAGGTGATGTGGGAATGTCTTTCTGTATGCTGTGAATCTCAATCTTTAAATAAAGGAGCTGTTTTGGGCCATGACAGGCACCATAGAAAAAGTAGGCAGAGGAATCAGAATAGGTAGGAAAGGAAGGGTGGAGTCAGAGACAGACCAAGCTGAAGCCCAAAGGAGTAACATGTAAAGAACACAGGTGAGCCACGGGCCATGTGGCAGACAGATTAATAGAAATGGGTTGAGTTAAGATGTAAGAGCTAGCTAGCAATAGGTCAAACAGCATGAACTTAATATAAGTATTGGAGTCATTTTGGGGCCTGAGCAGTGGTGGGCAGCTAAGGGGTCTGGGGCTGACAGCAGGTCTGTGGGTCTGTACTTATGGCCACCCGGGACCAAGAAACCAAATTGCAACAAATTATCTTAATTATGAACTATAATCCTGCTTTTCCCGGCCACACCTATTACCTGGATCATGTTTTCCCAATAGACTTCCACTCTTGGTCTCTTTTTCTATAAGGACTAAACACTGCCCACGAGAATCATCATGTTGAAGAAGCTATTTGTCCTCTGATCCGGGCAAATTTCAGTTAAGTGGCCCTCTTCACTTGAATTGGTATTAATGGCAGGTGTGATGGGAATTAATGTGTACAAAATTGTGATCATGGGATTGTGGTGATATACTATATTAATATTAAATATACAGAATATCACCATATAGAATAGCGATGATGTCTGCAATTCGACTTCCAAAGCCTTTTCATAGACTCATGAGACTCTGATAGAATTAGTAAGAGAGTTGCGAAGTAAAGCTACCTGAGAAAACACAGGCACTGTCCCTCATGCCTAGGAAGCCACCAACAGAAACACTGATGGTGTCATAGGGACACTGAACAGTTTCACAGCCGCCCTCACTTCTAGCGGCAAAACAAAGGGGCTGGGTGCCTCCAAAGGTTCACTCACAGAGGTGAGCTTGGGGCCTTTGGCACCTCTAGCTGCCCAGATGAAGGTGGTGATTGGTTGCTGGCTCAAACAGCATCCTGGGCAGATTCCCCCATCACCTGTCTAAGGAAGTCATAAAGCCTCCTGTATGGGCTTCTGGTGTCTGGAGAGAAATAAGTGCCCAATTAGAAGTGCTGTGGACTAATTCCCTGGCTATTTTGTCATTAAAGAAACAAAAATATTGAGAGTTGTGATTAAGATAAAAGCAGAGAGGAGAATAAATAGTTTCCATCTGTGGGCTTTCTAGGGCGACAGTCATCTTGTCTGAGACCAGAAGAGAGAGATCTCGCATTCTGTTGAGGGAGTTCATTTCTTTGAGGAAAATCCAGAGATGAAAATGACTGTTAGAAAAGCCACTTGCGCACACCATGGAGAGGACCCCTAGCTTCCTTAAACTGGACTGTTTCATGGCGCATCCTGGAGAGCTGCTGCCCACAGCTCCTCACATCCACTGACTTTGATACTCGCCTAGTCCTCAGATGTATGAAAAATCATAAACAAAAAGGCATGAAAATCAAATTAATTCCTTTTACATTTTCCCCACATTTGTATCTGTCTATTTTTTTTCTTTTTGAGCCTGCCATCTCTATTAAAGCAAATACTATAATTTTAATACATTTCTTCATTGTAACCCTGCACTGTATGGATTCTGCATTAAATAATAAAGAGGATTGATAATTAAATCAAAATGAAAAAGTACGTATTTCTTCTCTAGGGCCTGGGGAAGAGATTTCCTAAGCTGGTGACAATTTGTCAGAGATGACTAGAGAGTATCACACAGGAGTGTAGAGATGATGCCTCCAAGGAAGCAGATGAGGTCAATGAGCAAATGTATATATGAAGGTAAAAGAGTGTGGTGTGAGGGGGAATAGGCCTGGAGTGAGGCAGAACCAGGGAACCAAGGTGTAGTAGGTATGGTCCCAAATTACTGCTGAAATCTACCAGATATGGGTGGGTACATCATACTAATTCTGAACACTGTGTGTGCTGTTTATTTAGTTACTTCAGAAAAGACATGGGGTCGGTAGTACCTTCCTGTGTCTGGCTGAGGAAATGGGCACAGAAGATGAGTGAACTGTGTCAAACACCAAGTTGTTGTTCTAAGTTTAAACCTGGGCTGGCCACCTTAGGATCTCCCCCAACATCAGGAAAACAAGGGAGAGAGAATGGTCTCAGATCCCACAGCACCCGGAGGATATGAATTAAAAAAAGGAAAGGCAGTAAGAATAGGAGAAATAAAGAAGACTAGAAGGCTGGAGACAAGAGCTGAGAAGCAGCTAGGCAGTGGTGGCACAGGCCTTTAATCCCAGCCCTGGGAGGTAGAGTGGGCGGATCTCTGTGAGTTCGAGGCCATCCAAGACAGCCAGGTCTGCACAGAGAAACTCTGCCTCAAACAGTACAGGGTTTCCTGTACTTCCGGTGAGACTTGTCATCTGCCAACTTCAACCTTTTCTATGCCATTTCAAGATGGGTGTTGTCTGACCCCTTTTCCAGGAAGTAAACTGAGAAATCGTGTGTTTCTCGGGTTGTACAATCAGCTTCTGGCTGAGGGAAAAGAACTGCTCATGACTATAAAATGGGGGAAGAAAGCAAAGGCAAGCTGAAGGGATGGAGGAACACATCACATCTGTGGATTAAAAGAAGAAATGTAACAAAAAACAGGGACTGTCCCCAAGCTGACAGGAAGTTCATTCCTATGTTTCCTTTCACATGTAGATAAGATGTTGTTAAGATCTATTAGAGAGACGAGCAGTTTAACATAACAAGAACACAGCAGAAGGAATCAGTGACTTTCTGCACAGCTACAGTAAACAGGAATATGGTGATAGAAGGGGACACACTCAGATCAAAGGAGCAGAAAGCCAAAGAGACCTTCACAAAGGTGCTCAACATTCATGACTCCATTTATTTTTAACAAAAGTGCAAAAGCAATTCAATGGAGGGAAGATAACTTTTTCAAGAAATGAGGAAGCAGGTGACTTGACATCCATGGGGAAGGGGAAAATCAACTGAAGTCTCTAAATTTATATGTTAAGAAAAAAAGAAGAAAGAAAGAAAGAAAGAGGACCCCCCCCCCAAATAGATCTTAGTTGTAAGAGTGGGAGAGAATGTGTGGAAAATGCTTCAGGATCTAGGGCAGCTGGGCAGGGCTCTTATACTTGACACCAAAAGTGTAATCCATAAAACACAAACTGACAACGTTCATCTAAACTAAAGACATCTGCTTTGGAAAGAGACTTTCTCAGGAGACAAGAGGACAGATTCCAGAGGAGGAGAAACACTTGCAGACTGTGTATCTGACGAAGGACTAATTACGCAGTGTATATATAAGAACTCCCCAAACTGAACAGAGAAACAAAGAGCAAAACAATTTGAAAACAGGCCGAAGACTCTGCATGATGTAAGCAGAGAGTAAATGAGAGCAAAGGGTGTTAGTTCATTGTCCATGGGAAAAATACAAGCAAACCATAGTTTGCCACTGTACACGTCTGTCAGAAAGACTGATGTACAGAGGCGGCAGGAAATGTTGGCAAGGATGCGGAGAAGCTGGGCTGCTCATCACTGCTGGTAGGAATGTAAGATGATAAGGCACCATGTTTAGTTTAAATTAAAAAATTATTTTGTTATACATTGGTGTGTGTGTGTGTGTGTGTGTGTGTGTGTGTGTGTGTGTGCACGCACACACCCACACATGAGTAACATGTGGTTGTGAGCTACTAGATATGGGTTTTGAGAACCAAACTCCAGCCTACCCAAAAAGCTATTGTTTTGTTTTGGTTTTCCAAAACCAAGTTTCTCTGTGAAACAGTCTTGGCTCTCCTGGAACTCACTCTGTAGACCAGGGTGGCCTCGAACTCACAGAGAGCCACCTGCCTTTTTAATCCCAAATTCTGGGATTAAAGGCATGGGCCACCACCACCCAGCCAATATGAATGCTTAACCACTGAGCTGTCTAACCATCTCCTTAACTTCTTAATAATTTTAACTAAACACCTCACTGCCATATGACCTAGAAAGTACATTTCTGGGCATTTACTGTGGAGAAATAAAAACTTACGTTCACATAAAGCCAATTCATCAATATTACTAGATGTGTCATTAATAATAGTTCTGAACTGGGACAATTCAGATGTCTTTTAATGGGTGAGTAACTAAATAAACTGTGATATTTTCATATAATGAACACTTACCAACAACATATACACCTATACATACTTATATACATACAAACACACAGAGATACATATACACAGAAGAATCCAAATTTCCAGGTAATTGTAGTGAGTGAAAACAGTCAAACCCCAAAGTATCATCCTATTTATATTATATTGTTGCTATTTAAAAAAAAATATTGAAATAGAGGGTGGACTAGTAGCTGTTATGGTTAAAAAGGCAGGGTGATTAAAAACCTGTGTGGTGATAATGAGGAAACATACAAGATGCCCATATGTATGGAGGCATTGTTTGATCGGCAACTATTTGGTCAGTTTTTCAAGATGTTACTGTTGAGAGACAGTGGGTGAAGATATGGTAGCTACTCTGATGCTACTCTCTTACACTGAACACAAGTCTACAATGATCTAAAAAGTAAAGGAAAATATTTAATAGATGAGATGAGAGAATGATGAATGTTGTGGAAAAGAGAGTAAAAAAGCAACTGAGTTGTGAAGGCCCTGAAAGGCAGGTGTAGCCAGAGAAGAGTAAAGAAAATAGTCAGGGTAGACAGAGTGAAAGATCCAGATTGAGGGAAGGAGAAGAGGAAGGGAAGAGGGGGGATGGAGGGAGGGAAGAAGGGCGTAAATAAAATGATGTTGGTGTCAGTGGACAGAGAGCCATACTTGAGTCAAGGCCAGGTTCCCGGGACCGTCTGGGGGCTCATGCCCAGCCCCAGGCTCCGATTCTCAGCCCTTGCTCATCCATCCCTGTTCCCTTAACTTCCTTGTGTCCACATGTCCCGATTCATCTCCAAGCCATCCCACCTGGCCACCAGAAGATCTGTCTTTGCCAGGCTCCATAGAAACCTTCCCTGCATCCCTTATTTGTGGCTTCCCTTCTAGTGACTCTGCCTGTGTCTACTTGTCACTTCCCAGCTAGGCTGTAGTTTATACGCAAGGTGTGCAAACCAGTCTGTCCATCTATCTCAAGTGCATAAGGAAGGAACCTCACTCTTACTTTGAAGGGATATGAGTGATCTTTTAAGGTCATATAATGGAGATTGGCTTACAAAACCACTAAGTCTGTCTGACTAGTAGAGGGAAGACCTTGGCACTCTGGTGTTCAGTGGGGTTTCTGTGCTACTAGGAAAGTCAGCTGGATGTCATGTCAGCTTTCCTATGTAAGGGCCCTCGGGACACCCACGGCTTCTGTTGCACTAGAAACGGTTACTTTCTAGGACAGAGGCAGTACCACATACAGGCTGCTCTTCTGATTCACTCCCCACCAGGTTTAAATATTAATTTTTTAGTGGCCAGAGCCGATGTCAAGATGGATGAGGGACCGCAGTGGGATTTTGTTCTGTTACAATGTGGAACTTGGCCCAAATGGCACCTGAGTCCTCTTAGTTTTTGCTTTTCCCCTTCTGAGCAGAAGAAGCATTGAAAAGATGATTGCACTCTGGTCTCTCTGATTGTAAGACTGGGAGCCTGGAATGTGAGAGAAGCTGAGTGAGGCAGCATTTCCAACCCCACCAGCCAAGTCAGGGACATGAGGAGGTGGCTACCAAACCCAACCCAACCTCCCTTCCCTTCCCTTCCCTCCCAGACCCTGGCCGGACTGCGGGTTTGTCCCTGGTGATCAGGAAGTACTGTTGTACCTGCTAACTGGTTGATTAACCGTGACCTTTGCTCCCAGGCTGCTCTGGTCCTGAAGGACCTCAGAACTTAACATTTAAGCTCCAGCCAGCATCTCCAGAGCCGTGTGTTAAAGGTTTGTCTCTGACATTTAGCTTTAACACAGTTCTTGGCAAAGGTTGTTGTCACCCTGGGCTCTGTTGACAAGAATAGTTCCCTTATCAGAAAGTGGAGGTAGGAAGAACTAGAGCCCAGGGCAGCCACCCGTCCCTTCCGTTGGGTTTCCTCACTTTAAAAATAATTTCAGAGAAAGCTGCTTTAAAAAAAAATACATTTAGGTAATTTTCTTCAATTTTCTCCCTGTATTTCTTTGTATCAGAACTCTCATTCTCCTGTCTCTAGAGGGAAAGAAGAAATGCTCTCTATGGCTGACAAGTGTCTTAACAGGCAGAGATGATGAGTCCCTTCAGAAACACTGCTTCTCATTGACCAGGTCACACAGAGAAAAGCTTAATCCAAAAAAATGGGTACACTGAGACACCCATGGATTCCTGCCCCCACTTAATTTCTTTCCATTGTCCTCCACTCCCTGCCTAGAAATCTGGTCAGTATAGGCTTGGAAAATATAGACAAGCTTTAGCTAATGTTCTTAATGAAAACAACCCTTCCTAAATGATCACATTCAAAAGGCTCCAAATATCATTTATACCTGGTGCATGCTAGGTGATCAACTGGATGCGGAACTAATTTTAAGTAGCATTCAGAAATGAATGGCATTTTCAGAAATATGGACTTCCAGCATACATTCCAATGGCTTGGCTCCAGAAGGCATGTGGAATCCCAGCCCCTTAAAGGTGAGTGGGAACTAAAGACTGGGCACCTACTGTCTAATAAACGTTACCACAAATGACCCCAGCAGCCTTAAAAGGCTCCTCAATTGATGAACCAGAAACCCAGCCACACAGTTGCAGCGGATCCCAGAGAGACTTTGCAGCCCATGCATCATATGTCAGAGGAAGCAAGGCCAAGGGGATATAATCACAGGGACACAATGATGTGTCCATGGGACCCACAGAGAGAGGTGTTCTACATACCCAGGATGTAGAAGGCAGACTCAGGGGAATCTCTACAGGGAATTCTGCTGAGATCTGACTTTATTCAGAGTAGTTATTTCAGCTTTGGGACAGCTCTGGGCAGAGGGGATGACCACCCTCATCCATCCCCTGCTCTCCCTTCTCTCTCCTCTCCTGCCACAGCTGACCTGCTTGCTAGATGGAGCACAGAACTCACTCATGTTATGCTTTAAAGCAGACATGCTCCTAAGCATGAAATGCTGCTTCTGAGTGGCTAGCAGTTGGTATCTATCTTGGAGAGGGAGCACCAGAGTGCTGGGTCTTTTTCTGTTGGAGGTCAGGTCGCAAGTCTGGGGAAGGCGGTTGGGTGATGTTGGAGGATGAAGTTATTTCTGTGATAGTTCATCTTTCATCAGTGATGGCCTGATCCAGTCATGTTCCCAAGCACACCTTAAGCCCTAGAAGTCACATTGGAAGCAGAGCCTTCTCCTGTAAGACTAATGCGAGAGCTGTTCAATAGTCTATGAACCCAAGGAATCTAGCCAATCCTTTTACATCAGGACCCAATTCAACCCTCTTCTAAATCCCATAACATCACTCTGCTCTGTTCACCTGCCAGAGCCTAGGAAATCCTGGGGATGGGATTTAACATTACATTCACCTTAATCAGGCACTCTGGCTCATGCCTCTAATCCTAGCACTCCAGAGGCAGAGGTAAACTGATCTCTGCAAGTTCAAGGTCAGTCTGGTCTATACAGTGAGTTCCAGGCCAGCAACAGCTATATACTGATACTCAGTCTCTCAAAACAAAATAAACAATGATAAAGGCAGGGGGGAGGGGGGTGGCAAAGGCATGGCCTGAAGATTAGAAGCACTCTTTAGGGCTCAGAGTTCACTTTGCTTTAGTTCCTTCTAGAAACAGGAAAACCCAGCTCCACCTTACAGACTTACATCCAGGTTAGCTCATAGAAACCCATCTCAGCTCAACAACACCCCAGTTCCATAAAGATTAGCTGCTTCCCCCCACTTCCCTACGTGGGAATGTGCTCTGTGAACTAGGCAGCTTGCTTATGTTAAAGAATAGGTACGTAGGAACTGGAGTCAGATGTAGTAGATGAGAATCTCCTGTCATAAGCTTGTGTACTACAAGCAAGTTACTCATCCTCCTGGGCCTGCCATTTCTAAGCTGTAGGATAGGATTGGTAGGTAGCCCCTGATCAGCTGAGAGGAATCCAAGAGTTCTTGGCAAACAGGCATATTGCCATGGGTCATCCGTTCTTTGAAAGGGTCCCCAGTTCTTAGTATGGATGCTGGGCAGGCTAGAGCCTCCGTTTCCTCTTGGGGGGGTATCCTGTGAAATTTTGAAGAGCCAGCGCTGACCAAAGTCTGTTCCACAGCCCCAGCACAGAAGAGCCCCTGCCCCTCCAATGGCCTGTCATTGCATTTGAAGGAAACCCTGACAGAATCAAGAGCTACAGAGCAGATCTCCAGGGAGAAACACAGGCAAGAAAAACAAAAACAAAAACATACTAAGACAGTGTACTTGCCCTCCTCCAGCTTTTATCTTCGGCCTTTTTTTTATTTTTAATAATGGCAAGATATTAAAAAATAAAAAAAAAGGAAGTGGCTAGCGCAGAGGGGAGAGCTGATACCACAACAGAGGCTTCCCAATTTGTTCCGAAAGCATCTGAAGCCTAAAGTCAAGGTTCAGGAGGTCACCCCACCGGACCATCTCAGCCCCCACTTGAAGGTAGAGCTGTAACTGCCAGCAAGGTCCTGTTATCTCCTCCCACAGCCTGGCCTGGTGAGCCAAAGATGGAAGGTTTCGGCGCCCAGGTATCCGGGTCTGGCGCCGGGAGCAGGGGCGTTTACAGTCCTCTGGGAGCCTGGACTCCTCATCTCAGGTCGGCTGGCGGCTAAGGCCAGCTCTGCTTTGCTGAACTTTGGACCTGGGCATCTTGTTCCCATCCCATCGCATACTACCTGGCAGGCTCGGGGGGTGCGGGGTGGGGTGAGCCTGCTTTCAGAACCAAAGGACCCCGGCGCCCCGCCGGGCTTGAGAAGTCGCTGGGCTGGAGAGGGACCCAAGGGAAAAGGAGATAACTTACTTGGTAGAGAAGGGACCTTCTCTGAACCCCTGGGGCTAACTTCTGGCCGTGCTTCCCAGGCGGTGCGGGTGGCGCTCAGGGCTCTCCCGGGGATTCCCTAGCCTCAGGCATTGCCGACCTACTGGCAGCTGCCCCAGCTACTCTGGAGTCCCAAGTCCTGCGGGCAGAGGCGTCTAAACCTCCCGCCCCTTCACCGGTCTGCCTCGCCCTTATAGCTAGTGAGAGCTGCGGGAGGCTCTCTGCTGTCTCTCTCCTCCCCGCCCTTCCCTCTTCTCCCGCCCGCCCCATCCCCTCCCGTCCCCCTGGGTTCTCCTCCCTCTGTCCCCCTACAATTGAATCTCTGGCTAAGAGCGCGATTTAAAGGGCCACAGGCAAAGGAGACCAAGGAAAGGCAGCCATGGGCGAAATGCATGCACAATGAATCAGACAGTGGAGATGTGTGGGGGACTGTGTCCGGGGTCGCAGTCACTTGGCAAGGAGTCTGGTGCTAGAGGCTGATGGAGGGAGCTAGCAGCCTCCGCCCTCTTCTCCTGCCCACTGTTACCCCCTTTCCCCGTGGTTTTCCCTCTTCCCTTCTGGACCTCACTAGTGATGCTCCTGTAGACCTTAGACCTGCACCGGCGGATGTGAGTGTGGATCGTCCTGTGTATGTGTGGAAGGCTCGCGTGCACATGTATGTATGCACGATTGCCCTGTGTTCTCCCATGAACATGTGTAAGCACTCCCTACCCCCCCACCCCCCCCCCCCCCGCCGTGAGTGTGTGGAGTACATGGGCGCTTGCGTTTAGAGGCTGTGGAGGAGCAGACAGGAGAAACTCTTAGGGCAGAAAATGCAGGCTCAAAGCATTGCAGTTACTCTCTTGGAAGTATTGACAGAACTTCTGTGCCTTTCTAGAGACCCAATGCAGCAGGTGGGGACATTCCTGGGGAAGTCAGGAGTCAGTCACAGTCCTGGTGCACCCCAAGGTACATCCTGATCCTGATGCTGATGCTGATGCTGATGAGTTTGCTCCTATCGCTAGACAGGATTCTGAGGTCTGAGCCTTTGACTGGAGATGAAAGTCTAGAAAGAGAGAGAAGGAAACAGGTCTGTTGTTGAGGCGTTCTGCTTAGGGCCCTTCTACCAAACAGGCAATAGCTAGGTGGGATTGGCAGGAAGTGCCTTTCATAGAAGGACAAGTGAGACCTGAACCATATTCCGGTAAGGTCGCTAGTCTTACTTTTCACTGCCCCACTTGTCTCTTTGTCCCTTTCCAGAGGCTCTTTATATAAAATATTAAAAATATAATGTCATTTCCTAAATGAAGTCCTATGTACATTGTTGTATTAAAAAGTATATTAAATAAAAGCCGGACAATAATGGCACACTCCTGAATCCCCATGTTTCATTAAGCACCAGACCCACCCACCTTCCAGTCCTTGTACATTATTCTGTCTCCACATTATTCTGCATCTGATCAAATCTCCTGATTATATTTCATTTTCTATGTGGCATTCTTCATGACTATACTCTATTGGCTGCTGCTCTGGAGGCTGAACATCCTTCCGAGATCCATTGTTCCTCTCTACACAGCCCAGATCCTTTTCCTTGCTGTCTGAAACTCCCTCCCACCTCTTGTGGACTCCTGGCCTTGAGCAAAGAGAACTCTATTCTTCAGTTTCTGTGAACTGTAGAAAACACAGATATGTCACTCTGCACAGAGAGAGCTGCTGTCTGGGGAGAGCCAGCAGGTGACTGTCTGCTGGTGCCTTTGGGGGAGTCTATCCAAGTCAGAGGTGTTAATTCTAGCTCCTCTCTGTTACCCAGCCTTTGGGGTTCAGCACCCCAATATCAGGCTTAGAGTAAGCTGCCTATGGTCCCTAAGGCAAGCACATCCTGACTGTGCATATATATCCCCATGCCCTAGCTCCTGTGTTTGGGAGAATACTTATCATGGGAGAATGTTTATCATTGAATGATGGCCTCCTTGACAACGAAGCTAGTTTATTCAATGACAAAGAGATACATGTCTGTCACTCAGCCTGAAGTGCAGCTACAGTCTTGCTGGAGAGAAGCGCCAAGGAGCCACAGTCCTAGCCCACCCAGGAGCAGCAGGTCAGCACCTGATCCTGGTTACTTACTCTGTTAGCCAGAAAATCTGTCTGTCTGTTCCTCAAGGGATTTTGACTGTCTTTGTGCCTGTCTCATTGTCTTAGTTAGGGTTTCTATTGCTATGATGCAACACTGTGACCAAAAGCAAGTTGAGAAAGACAGGATTTATTTGGTTTAAGCTTCGTGTTATATAGTCCATCACCAAAGGAAGTCGGAACAGGAACTCAAACAGGGTCTGGAAGCAGGAGTTGATGAGGAGGCCATGGAGGAATGTTGCTTAAGGGCTCCCTCATCATGGTTTGCTCAGCCTGCTTTCTTATAGAACCAGGGACCACCAGCACAGGTGCAGCACCACCCACAATGGGGGCTCTATCCTATCAATCACTAATTAAGAAAACGCCCTACAGCGAGATCTTATGAAGAAATTTTCTTCCTTTTTTTTAATCCTCTGTTCCTTCTCCCTTCCCTTCTCCTAGTCCCTTCCAGTCATCTTTTAGCCTTCAGCCTCCGACACCCATCCCCTCCCCGTAAACCATAAGTCCCAAGGTGGGTGAGCTCAGCGTCACATCTACTCCAGGCAAGTCCAATTTCCTTATCCTGATATCAAGACTAGGTCAAGTGTTCCTCTGCAGGGAATGGGCTTCAAGGTGCCAGCCCATGCACAGGAACACAGTCTGATCCCACCCCTCGAGACTCCACATACTTACTGCCCATGCCAATGGACAGTTGCCTACCCTCTGAGGGCCTAGAAGGAATTTTCTTAATTGAAGTTCCCTCTTTCAGAGGAGTCTAGCTTAATGGCAAGTTGACATAAAACTAGCCAGAGATCATTGTGTGCTGGTTTAACACTCAGCAGGACATATTTAACTCTTTGATTTCCTAGCTGCTATGAGAATCTTTGTTGTTCTGAGGTCCAATGCCCACTTGAAGCATTTGCTGAGTCTTGGCGCCATGTTCCATCCTATAGGAGCAGTGACCTTTGGATTAGTGTAGAAAACGGGGTGTTTCACCTTGAGGGAACATGGCAGAATTTAAAAAAAAAAAAAAAAAAGGAAAAGAAAAAAAAGACAGATGGTTTTCTGGACACTACTGCTTTGCTTTGACAATATTCTCTCAATGTCGGGACCTTAATCCAAAGACAGAAAAATCTAGGCCCTTAGCCTGGGCTTTGAAAAAAATGAGACATGACACGGTGGGTGGAATTCTAGTCCTAACTGGTCACAACATTTACAAATTTAGGGTGCTCTGAACTTTTCAGCCCACGTCTCTGAGAGAACATAAAATGATGTCTAAGGACAGGTGACATCACCGCTTAGAAAGCTTGGAAGGTGCTAAGTGTATCTTTCATCCTTTGAAATTAGTGAGCAGTACAAGAAAGAAGCAGAGCCGGCATGGTTGTCACTGTTAATTAGCGTGCCGACTACCTCTCTGTTCTCTCTCGTATGCCTCTCTTCCCTTCTTTAATGGGCAGGAGCTGAATTCACAGTCAAAATTGTTCTCTTTAGAAGGTGACACTTGCGGGAAATTATTTTTTTACCCTATTTATAGAAATTGCATTTGCATTCATGAAGCCGGCAATGTCTCATAAATATTTCCTGCCAGATAAAATATTAATTAAAAGAATTTGTTGAGTTATACTCTGGAATCCTAACTAAATCTCTCCTAAGACAAATATTTTAAGTATTTTTTTTCCTCATGCTAGAAAAATCACTCATACATCCATATATTGCTGTGTATGTTAATAAACTCTCCAGGAACAACAGAAATGAATCAGCAGAATATTTCCCAATAGTTAATTAATGGTCACATGTCGTCCATGCAATTTATTACTGAACCCCATCTATCAGTTCCTCCTTTTCCCTCAAGTCTTAACAACCTGAACTTAAGATTTCTTTATGCTAAAATTGCATGCTCTCTCTCTCTCTCTCTCTCTCACACACACACACACACACACACACACACAGAGAGAGAGAGAGAGAGAGAGAGAGAGAAAGAGAGAGAGAGAGAGAGAGGGAGAGAGAAAGGGAGAGAGGAAGGGAGGGAGGGAGGGAGGGAGGGAGAGAGAGAGAGAGAGCACTACCCAATCAGCGAACACTAACCATATACACAGCAAACCCTCCTCGTTCACTGTTTCAATTATCAGCAGTCACTTGTGGTCCGAACAAGTCAAATGGAAAAGTTCGGAAATACTCAATTTATAAATTTGATATTGCATGCAATTCCAAGCAGCGTGGTGAAATCTCACAATGCCTCGCTCTGACACATCAAGGCACAGGGTGTCCATGCTGTATGAGAGACCGCTCCCTGTGCATATACTCGGTAAGGAATGCTAATGTCAAGTTGTCCCTGCCTCCCTTAACATCTCTAAAGCAGCAGTGTAGTAATATAGGCTGCACAGACCTCACAGCCACAATTGATTCCTTTCAGTGAAATGGTGAAAGTTCCCAACTTTAGAAGAAAGAATTTTCATCCGTCCAAGGTTGGTATGTTTTTAATAGTAAAAACCAAAACTTCTGTCTGTAGAATTTCAAAGAAGAGAAAAAGAAATTTGTGTTAGCTTTGTTGTGGCATGAGGTGTGTATCCCATTGTGGCCAAGCTGGATGACGTGTGCTTAGTTTGTCTGGAGAGGCCTTGCGTATATATAGAAAGCAGCAAGTGTTCAGGTCTTCTCTGGGGATCAGGAGACAGACAGGTTAAGGGAACTGTGAATCGTTTCACATATACCAGCAGGCCTGTGGTGTTTGAGACACTTTGGTAGATACTGTAAGAGAAGGTACCAAGCATAATGGACATGAATCAAAAACACTTCCTATAAAATTGGGAAGGTCAGCAGGCAGACAGGGAAAGTCGGACTCACAGTGTGGGTTTTGATTCCTTCTGGATACTTGGGTGGTAGCGTAGAACTGGTAAGAATGTTCATGAAGCAGAATGCAATCCAGCATCAACCCGGGCTGACTCCTGACTGCCAGACTAGAGCAAAGAGAATCCTGGAAAAGAGACTAGGGTTTCCACAGAAGAGAGAATGCATATAAGCTCCCTGGGTTCAGGGATTAGAAGTGTGTGGTGCTGGGGAGGAAGGTGCAACAGGGATTTTGGGAAAGAACTGATGTGGCAGATTGTAACTAGCTGAGTACTAATGTGCTCTTGACTCAGCTGGATGTTTGTTCCCTGTCAGCAATTGCCTGTCATTTTCTCAACAGCCTTTGAGGAGCAGACTCAAAGGAGAAAGTGTTCTTCCACCAGTGCAGTCATCAGCGGCGTCTCAGAGCTCTTGGTACAACCCACTTTCCTTAGATTCTGGTGCCATATTTCTAATTGTGTTGGTCTGACCTGTGTTCCTTCCAAATATTTAGACTGAAATCCCAGCCCCTGGTACCTTGGTAAGTGGCTGTATTTGGAGACAGAGCCTTTAAAGAATTAATTAAATCAGTATAAGGATACTGTGGTGAGCTCTAATCCAATTTAGCTTATGTCCTTAGAAAGAGAGGGCATTTGGGCACAGAGAGATGGGAATTGTTAAACACAGAAGAAAGTCCATAGGCAGATATAAGCAGAAGATAATTGTATGCAAGCTGGGGGGTGGGGTGGGTAGGTCATGAGGACCAGACCTTCAACACCTTGGTATTGATTGGTCTCGTGACTTCTGGAACTGTAAGAGATAAAATTCTCCTAAGCCTTTGGCATGACATTTGGTTATGGAAGTCTGATCACCAATACACTGATCCCTGGAAGGGCCTGTGGCTTAGGGTTTCTATTGCTGTGATCAAACACCATGACCAGAAAGCAACTTGGGAAGGAAAGGGTTTATTTCATCTTACAGCATGTAAGTCTACCACTGAGGGAAAGCCGGGGAGGAGCCTGGAGGCAGAAGCTGAAGTAGAAACCACAGAATGATGTTGCTTACTGACTTGCTTCCCATGGCTTGACCAACCTACGTTCTTATTGGATCCACAGACCAGAGGTGGTACTGCCCACAGAGGGCCTAACCGTCCCACATCAATCATCAATGTGAAAATGTACCACAGGCTTGCCCATAGGCCTATCTGCTGAGGACATTTTGTCAACGGATGTTCCTTTTTCCAAGTGATTCTAGCTTACGTCAGGTTGACATAAAACTAGCCAGTGCCCCAAGCTATGGATTTGGAACTTAATTCTGCAGGTGAGTAGTCAGTGCTTTAGATTTCTGGGCTGGAGAGAATTATGAAAGTTACTGTGAAGGGTTCTGCAGGAGTGATTCCTTTATTTCTAATTTTCCATGAATAACTGCAGAGCATCTGACTTCTGTACTAATAGGGGCCACATAAGTCCGGCTTTTCCCTGAATGCCACTTGCTTCTGGGGCTATCAGCACACTGGACAGCCAGCAAGCACGGTCACATGGAAGAACAGGTGTGGACTAGGTTCTGGAAAAGGGAGAAATGGCAAGGGATCTCAGAGCTGGACTTCATGGAGATTGGACTCTGGGGAGGACAAAACTGTGCAATGTGTTCTGAAAAGAGTCATTTCAGGAGGGACAGACACTAATCTGTAGGCACCACCCAAAGAACTTGGCAAAGGATGTTATCGGTGCTTTGTCTGTTTGAGACAGCATGTGTGTCCACCGAATATGTCAAATGTGCCACTAAATACAAAATAGAGTTTAAATATGAGTTATCTGTGATTAAAACAGGTCTTGAGGGGGTAACCATACTGTATAGTCTAGGGTTTAGAGGGCTGGAGAAAGCAGCCGGGCTGGTGGGGAGGGGGGGATAACACTAGAACACATCCCTAGAAGGAAGAATCTTTGATTCACTTCTTTTCTATCTTTATTGATCAAAATAATAATAATAATAATAATAATAATAATAATAATAATAATAATAATAATAATAATAATAATAATAATAATAATAATAATAATAAGAGGAGGAGGAGGAGGAAGATGCAAAGACAAAGCAAATCCCCTCAATTCGCTCTTGTGGAAAACTACAAAAACCTGGGTCTCCTGTTTCCACAGGTGCTAATGTCGCCATCTCGTGGCTGAAAAAGATTCTACACTAAGTAGATTTGTGTTTACTTGACTCATTTCTGTAGTCTGTAGTGTTTTTATTGGAGCAATAAATACATGTATTTGAAGCATACCATTGCTGTGGCTTGACAAGATAACAAATTTTTCCTCTTCTTCCTCCCTTTCACGATCTGCAGGGGCCACCTTTCCACTTCTTTTGACACTGCTTCCTTTCCCAAATGACATTCCTGCAGTAACACTTCTAGATGGCCACTGTTGAAGCCGGGAACTTGACTTCCATTCCTTCCCTGCCATCCCCACTGCATGCTTTCGCTCTTTCCATTTCTTATCCAGAAGTGAAATATGCCATCATGCTGGCTGCACACCTCGGTGTTACTATGTTCCCACAATTCTAGCCACAGCTGATCCATAAACAAATCCTTTTCACTTCTTTGTATTTTTTTTTTTCTGTGTCTCATCCGGGTCTCTCAACACTGTCATTGAGAATTTTATGTTTTTCCAGAAGCCTCCTTTGTGATTTTCTGCTTGTTCATGTTTCAACACCGGTTTTTTTTTTTTTTTTCTGTTTGAAGTTTTATTTTCCTTGAACTGCTTTCTAAAACATGTGCCTTCATATCTGGCTCTCCACAAATATTTGATAAACTGGCAAGAATAAGCTGTGGCCCACTGTTAGGGCTTGGTACCTAGTTGGTTCCCTGGAGGATTCTCTGTCTGAGCCATTTTACTGCAGAAACTCAATGCCTACATGATGCTTTTGAGGTAAAGTCCCTGGTGTGTGTGGGGGGAGGCACACACATCTCCTTTTATGAGTGGAAGGTGGAACCCCAACTACCAGAACTATGATTACAGAACTCTGAGCACAGAACCCTATCAGAACCCTGACTACGAAACCTTGACCACCATAACCCTGATAACAATTCAGACCATGAGAATCCTAACTTCTAGGAACCTGGCTATAGAACCCTGACCACAGAAGCCCACACACAGAACCCTAACATCCAGAACTCTTACCACCAGAGTTCTGACCTCAGAGCCCTGATCACAGAACACTAACCACCAGAACACTGACCACAGAACGCCAATTATAGAACCCTGACTAGAAAAACCTGAACAGAGAAACCTGACCACAGAACACTAATCACAAAACCATGAGTACTGAGCACAAGAAATCTGACTACAGAAACCTGATCACAGAACAATGACAACCAGGACCCTGACTCACAGAATCCTGTCCACTAGGACCCTAACTGCCAGAACCCTGAAGACCATCATAATCCTGGCCACCAGAACTCTGATCTACAGAGCTTTTACTACCAGTGCCCTGGCTTCAGAGACCTGATAATAGAACCCTGACCACCAGAACCTTTACCACAGAACCCTGACCACAGAACTCTAACATCCGGAGACCACCAGAATCCTGACCACCAGAACCTCAAAAACCAGAACTTCTACTACCAGCCCTTGACCCCCAGAACTCTGACCATAGAATCCTCACCACTAGAACTCTCACAATCAGAATCTTGACCACTAGAACTCTGACTACCTAAACACTGACCACAAAACCCTGACTACAGAGCCGTGGCATCCATAATCATTACCACCAGAGCCCTGACCTCAGCGCCCTGATCACAGAACCTTAACCACCAAAACCTTGACCACAGAACCCTGACCACAGAACGCTTACAACCCAAATCCTGACCTCCAGAGGACTGACTACAGAACCCTAATCACAGAATTGTGGCCATCAGGTCTTGACAACCCAAACCCCAAATATGTTCCCCAGAACTCTGATGACAGAACCCTGACTGCCAGAATGCTAACCTCCATAACTTTGACTCTGATTACCTGAACCCTGTCAATGGAATCTGGATCACCAGAACCTTAACCACTAGGACCCTGGCCACATGAGCACTGGCCATGAAAACCTTGACTACCAAACCCTGATCACATAACCCAGATCACTAGAACCCTAACCATTAAGAACCCTGATCTCTAGTACCCAACCAAAGAAACCTGAGCACTGGAGCCCTAACCACAAAACCCTTACTGCCAGAACCCTGACATCCAGAACAATTATCATCTGAGCCCTGACCCAGGCCTAACCACAGAACTCTGAACACCAGAGCCTTGACCACAGAACCCTGGCCACATATCCAATACCATTGGAACTATAATCATGAGGAACCCGACTACAGAACCCTGATCACCAGAACCTTAACCATTCTAACCCTGACCACAAAACCTTGAAAACCAGAACACTGACCACCAGAACTCTGACCCAGGACCTTGGCCACCAGAATACTGAATACTAGAACTCTGACCACCAGAAGAACCCTGGATACCCAGTCCTGGCAACATAACTTAGCTGTAACCACTAAGAACCTGACTACAGAAATCTGATCATCAGAACCCTAACCATTATTTATAACCCTGACCACAGAACCTTGACAACCAAAATCTTTACCACCAGAATCCTGACTATCAGAATTCTTACCTGACCTTGACCACCAGAACCCTGACCACCAAAACTATGATTGCCAATATTTGACTACTAGAACCCTGACTATCAGACTTTAATCACTAGAACCCTGATGACATAACCCAGACCACCAGACTCCTAACCACTAGGAATCTGACTATAAAACCTTGACTATCAGAATGCTAACTACCAGAACTAAAACCACAGAACCCTGACTACCAAAAATCTGACCACAGTATCCTGGCCACAGAACCATGCCTGCTACAACCAGCATCACAGGACACTGATCACAGGACCTGACTACAGAACCCTGTCTATACCCTGACCACAAGAAACCTGACTACGGAAACCTGACCACAAAACCCTAACCTACAAAACCTTGACAACCAGAACCTTGACTATAAGAACCCTGACCACCATAACCCTGGCTAAAGAACCCTGAGCAACAGAAACCTGACCTATGCACCTTGACCACAGAACCCCAACAACAAGAACCCTGACTACCAGAATCCTAATCACAAAATTCTGACATCCAGAATCTTGACCACCAGAGCCCTGACCACAGAATGATAACCACCAGAACCCTGACCACAAGAACTCTGTCCACAGAACCCTAACCATCAGAACCCTTACCACCAGAATCTTGACTATTAGAACTCTGACTACACGAATACTGACCATGGAACCTTACCACAGAATTGTGACCTTCAGAACCCTTACCACCAGAACCATGACATACAGAACCTTAACCACCAGAACCTTGACCACAGAATTATGATCACAGAACTCTGACAACCAGAACTCCGACCATCAAAATCCTGACCATAAGAACTTTTACCACATAATGTTGACCACCAGAATCCTGAACACCAGAGTTTTGACCACAAAAACTGTACCTACCAGAACCCTGACTACCAGGATCCTTACCACAGAACCCTGACCACCAATACATGACCACCAGTGCCCTAGCTACCAAACCTCAGCTACCATAACCCTGACCCCATAGTCCAGACCACCAGAACCATAACCACTAGGAATATGACTATAGAACTCTATCAGAACCTTGACTTCAGAAGCCTGATCACAAAACCTCTAACACAGAACTCTGACCATTAAAACTCTGACTTTAAGAACTCTAACCACTAGAAGAACCCTGAGTACCAAACCCAGACCATCAGAACCCTAAACATTAGAAGCCTGATCATAGAATCCCAACTACCAGAACTCTGATCATAGAACACCTACCACAGAACCCTGACTATACCCTGAATATCAGAAATCTGATCACAGAATCATGACCACAATACCCTCATCACCAGAACCCTGACCACAGAACCCTGAGAACCAGAACCCTGACCAAATAATCCTGACCACCAGAACACTGACCAAAGAAACCTGACCACAGAACCCTGAACACCAGAGCCCTAACCAGTATAACCCTGACGACAGAACCCTGAACACCAAAGTTCTAACCATTATAATCCTGACTACAGAATCCTGATCACAGAATTTTGACAACCAGAACCCTGACCACCAGAACTCTGACTATAAAAATGTTACTACCAGAACTTTGACTACCAGAATTCTGTCCACAGAACCCTGACTACAGAATTCTGACTATGTCTTGATTATCAGAAACCTAACCACAGAATCCTGACCACCTGAGCCCTGACCACAATACCCTGACAACCAGAACCCTGATCACAGAACCTTGATCTACAGAAATCTTACCACCAATGTCCTGACCTCAGAAACCTGGCCACATAACCCTAACCATCAGATCCTTGACCACAGTATTCTGACCACAGAACCCTGACCACCAGAATTCTGACTACCAGAACCCTGACTACCTGAACCCTGGCCGCAGAACCTTGACCACCAGAATCCTTATGACCAGAACTTGACTACCAGTACCCTGATCACCAGAATTTTAATCACTAAATTCCTGACTACAGAACCATGTCCACTAGAATCCTGAGCACAGAACTCTGACCACCAGACTTCTTGGATGAGGCTAAGACTTTGTGGCCTTGACTTGGAGTGTGGATTTGATCACCTAATCACCTCTGTGTTGTAAATAAGCCATATTTAATGGTGGTAACTTCATGGTGACTTCTGTGTGGACCCTCAGCCCACCAACTTCTTTTATGTGGCTTCTCTTCTCCATTTACCACAGACAGTGTCACAGATACTGTATCTTTCAGGATCTGAAGTGCTGGGTGTGGTGTTTTCTCCCGAATGATTAAAAGTGTTTGCCTCTGAGGTATCCTTAAAGCACTATGCATTTAAACTGTGTCCCCCAGCTTGGTGCTGTTGGGCTGTGTGAACTTTCTCAGACATGGAACCCATTGAGGAGTCTTCAGGTCATTGTAGATGTGCCCTCTGAAGAGACAGCGGGACGCTGGCCCTTTCTTCTTCCTCTCTCTTCTGCCTCCTGACCACGAGGTGGCCAGTTTTATTTTCCATGTGCTTCCATCATATGTGCCCGCCAAGAAGATATGCTGCCTTGCTATAGGCCAATCAGACTGGAATCTACAAAAATGTGAGCCTGTGTTTATTAACTCAGACATTTGTTATAGAACTGGAAAGTGAACTGACAAGACACAAAGTAGAATGCAGGTGCTCTCTGAATTTTGGAAACACCAGTGTTGCCATCCTCTGATCTGCTTACCTTTGAAGGGTTATACCTTTTCCAGAGCTTCCTTGAGCTGGGCTTCCAGAGGAGAGCTGAAGTACAAGCATTTCCTTAGCTTACCATCTTCACAGTGGTCGCTCACCCACTGGAATCATTCACTCTATAAGCACTTGTTGGCCCTATCTCAGAAATCAGCCTGGGCTGGATTTAGATATGTGCTGAATAAATCGGTGTCCTCTGACCCACAGAATGTCTTTAAACATGTGGCAGATGAATTAGACCTTAGATAAATATATTTAGAGCAGAATTGAGAGAGTTTTTGAATCTCCATGGAGGCCACATAGGCTATTTTCCAAGATAGTCTACCAAGTGACACGGTATTGAGGGATCCTTGTGGGTCTAGAAACCTGCTTTACCTAGCCACCTCCTACCAAGAACACCCAACACACTAAGTGCTATCTAGCTTTCCTACTGCCTAGATGGGAAGGCTAATTTCTTAATTCATAGTCAGTGAGCCCCGAAATCGTTGGAACAAAAATACAAGGACGGTTCCATCCACATACAGCTCTCTGCAGGAGTGAGCTGATGGAGAGTCAATTCTGCTGGGTGAGCCTGGAATCTGTTACGGGTGGATTGGACTGACTGCTTTTGGTTTGGGCCACTGAGCAAGGAGGAAGGCGGTGCTCAGTGGGAGGTAAAGTTAGAGCTGTTGAATGAGGCTGCCTTTTCCTGGAAAGTGCCTAGGAGAGCAGTGGGTCCCTGCTTCCCTGTTTGCTCTGCTCTGTCTGCTCTCTCCTCTCCTCCCCTTCCCACCTCTTCCCTCCTCTCTTCTTTCCACCTATTGTTTCTTCCTTTCCATTCCCCCCTTAAAAAGAGGGTCCCCTCGCCTCTCCCCTTGTTTTTTTCCCCATAACATAAAAGCTCAATTTCTATATGAATACACATAGGGGTTGGACTTTTTATAAAGGGATTTTTTTTTTTCCTTTCTGAGACAGGGTCTGTCTCTATAACAATCCTGGCTATCTTGGAACTTGCCTTGTAGACCATGTTAGCCTCACAGAGACCCACCTGCCTCTGTCTCTGCCTCTGCACCATCATGCCCTGCTTAAAGGGACCTTTCAAAGACTGCCTTTACTCAAATCCTCACCTTCAGCTGCAGTGACCTACTTGATTGAGACTCCGACCACTCTAATTGGATTTGGAGTGAGGATATTGTTGCCTTATGCAGAGAGAGTTGTGAGTTGGAGAATTATAAGAAGGCTAAGGTCACAAGAGAAAGTCCCAGAAAGAGGCTCTCCTGTGTTCTTCTCAATAGCATCAAAAATCACTCATTGGGCAATTGGTGCCTGCCAATCCTCTCCCCTAAAACCTGGCAACCATCAATGTTCCCTCAAGGAAGAGACCAAGTGCCACAGGTGAGTCAGATGAGAGAGAGTCAGGGGAGGAGGGTCCTTCCTCCTCTTCTAAAAATTTCTCTGCAAGGCCAGAGGAACACATTCTAGTGCCCATCCCTTCTGTACATAGAGCCAGAGAGTGTAAGACCCTGTGTGGGCTACACAGATGGGAGAGTATTGGAGGAAACAGGATTGGATATGCCCCAGATCACTCCTGTTCCATGATATCAGTGCAGCTGGGGTGACAGGGACAGATTGTTAACATGACTGAGGACCGGGGTCTGCCCTCATTCCTCTCTGCTTCACTTACCTTTCCTTAGCTGGTCACACACTAACACCAACATGCTGTGTGAGGGCCAGCCAAGGATTACTGTCATGATTGCCTTAGAAGTTCTGCCAAGATCCTGTGACACCAAAGTTCCCATGTCCTGGGGACCCATGCTTAGACCAAGTCCCATTGTCTTACTCAGGTTCTGTAGACCATCCTATTTCCCACAAGCCCCCATTTCCCAGCTCCAAGTATCCCCCATAGCAACTTGGACAAAGGTTTCTGCCTCAGTGCTATAGAAGGGGTCCAAGGGTTGCCAAGGACCAAGGGTTGCCTCCATTGTACATGGCTCAGAAGATGCAAAGCAAAGCTGAGGACTTTCAGGGTCCTGGCTGTGCTTGGCTTTAGTACCCCATATAATGAGGGAAAATGATGACAAGCAGTGTTTAGCTGTCACTCGACACTTCTATGCAGTCATGTAAAGCAAGTTCAGTTTGCCCACTTTCGAATAGAAGGTGAAACTCAGAAGAGTTATATAATTACCCCAAGGTCATATATTTATGACGTGGCAAAGTCAGACCTCAAGCCCAGGATTTTGGCTCAGTGGTTTTCCTATCACCAAACTCCCTGAGGCTCATTTGGGGCCCTTATTCTAACAAATGTTCCCACCCTTGACAGAAAAATCCTCATGACCTAGCCGCAAGGACCTATACGCTCAGAAAGCCAGTGGGTGGGGGCAGGCTGGGAGGCTATGCTTTCTGTATGAGAGCATGGAGAAGGACCTGTGGTTTGTCCTGTGTAACAAGACTGTCCCATTCCTTGGAAGTAGGCATCTAGGAATAATCACATACGCACAGGTCACAGTATCAGAGGAGGGCTGATTACAACAGCCAAGTGGCCAGAAGGATGTCATCTGTAAGGTCGCTGGATTGGCTGTGTCTCTGCTTATCACGTGGATGCCAGTGATGTCCAGTGCCAGGGCTAAGTACTGGACCCCGGTGAACAGACTAGGCTGGGCACAAGGTCCTGCCAAATTCAACTATGCATCTGCCAGATCCTTCTGCATCCCCTGCCTCCTGGAACTTCAATGAACCCATGGAGTGAACAGCTGGGAATGTTTTTTTTTCTTATCTTCTAATATGCCAGATAATCAAGAATCTGAAGCAAGTGTAGAGATTAGAAATGAAAAACTGGGCAAGAGACCACAGGCCAGTGATCCTGCTGTGGAAAATGAAGACGCATTCTAGAACCTGTTTGGGAACTTTCCAAATCCTCCTATGGGATCCTGTCCCACCCTGGACCTCTTTCCTAATTGAAGGCATTTGAATAGAGGCCTCATCAATGAGACTACTCAGCTTGTTCCTCAGCCCCGTACCTGCTGCTGTGTCATGAGAAGCCCACCTGGTAACCCTAGCAAACAGAACCCCATGTAGAAGGCACTTCCTCTGCCATTTGTCATAGATACCACAGTGCCACTGTTCATCCATATCCAATTCATAGAATATATTTTTTAAAATAGCAACTATAGTAAGCACACAGGTTCCCCTACTTGCCATTAATCCCCAAACAGCACAGCCTAACAATTATTTCCATTATGTTAAGTATTTTAAGTTATATAGAGATGATTTAGAGTCTTGGAGAAGTGTACGTACAGTTCATACTCAAATACCACACCATTTACACACAGTGGTGTCCTTGAGAGGTTCTGAAACCAATTCCAAATGAATAGCAAGAAATACAAATCTCTAGACTACGGACGGTACAATGACTGTAGTGTCATAACTCAGGCCAGATTGTCAGGGAAATAAGAAATGGCAACATTCCTGCCTTGATCTTGAGCGAATGCCAGATTATTGTAAGACTGGTGACTGTTGAAAGCAATTTTCTTAGGTGGTGGCACTTGTAGATGACAGTCCTATTCTGTTAGTGGATGCAGACTTAGAGTCAGAAGCTGCTTCCTTGAACTATTCAGCAGGTCATGTGAGAGATGGTCAAGAGGTACAAGAATGTATTCCATCTGTGAGCAAAGTGAGTCAAATCAGAAACCATTTCTAGTTCCATGAAAATCACCCAATGAATGTGTGTGTGTGTGTGTGCGTGCGTGTGTGTAAAATAAGAAAATGATAACCAGAACAAAGGAAGTGACAACCCTGTCCTGCTGGGGCTAGCTATAGTGAGCCTCAAGGTCCAGATTTTAAAGAAGACTTTAGGTAGGCTAGAGTGTTTTGGAGTTTGGAGGGAAAGTGTAGGAAATGTGGGCAAGCCAGAGATGACTTCTAAATGTGTGAAGTTGGTGAATCTGAGCCTTCTTTGCACCATAAGGAGATACCTGCCTGAAGAAACGGGGTGAGGGTGGGGAGGCCCACAGACCCCCACTATCCTAATACGGTATCCAGCTGTCAAAGATACTGCAGTGGTCAAGGTCAGAGATTCAGTGTATGAAGTCAGCCAGTTCTAGCATTTTTTTTTTTTTTTTCAGAAGAGCTTGCAATTCTTTTAAAGTAAATCCTGCTAAGCCTGTTTCTTAACTGCTTTGTAGGATGGAGGAGACTGTGGTATAGAGTCATGTACCAATACATCTCACTAGTGCATACTGGGCATTGTTTGGCTCTTCCTGTCAGGTAAATATGGGTGCTATGCATGTTTTCCATAGCATGAAACAGGGTTCATCTCTCAATGACAGGCTTAAGGAAAGGGAAATACTACCTGTCAAGAGAAGGCTCATAATTGCAGTTACAAAATCTGAATACTGAGAGTCGGGCTGAGTTTCTGAAGAGAGCCCTACTCTCAGGTAAATGTTTGGAGGAGATGTGACTGTTGTCAACTGTCCATGGAGGACTTTCTTCTGCCCAGAGTACATGCTGGGTGAAAACACCTCAAGTCACTCAGAGTTAGTTACAGTACCATTTTCACAGGCAGAAGGAAGGATGGAAGCAATTTCCAAGACCGAGGGAGATCAGAGACTCCACCAGCTCGCTGCCTCTGTACTTTCTCCAGCATGCTGAATTTCACTGCAAACTCCTCAATGATAAAAATGGACTGTGTGGGTTGGGGGTCTGGATCAGTTAGGAGAGGGCTTGCCCGGCACGTGCAAGCCCCAGAGTTCAATCACAGTACCATAAAAAGAAAGGAACTATGCTTTTTTGATCTATTCTTCACATACTAATATCTCTATCAATCTATACAAGGTTTTGGAAGGACTTCAGTGTCTAACTGCAGACCCAGTCTTTCTGTCCTCTCCTATAGTGATATCAGACCTTTTAGTAGATCAATATTTAACTTTTGAATTATTACTACTCACTGAATCTAGCCTGCACGCCTCTTTTTTTGGATCCTTTTATCTAGTTTCCTATTCTTGTTTCTTAATTAATAGTAATTAATACTCTTACCCGCTTAGTTGACTTTAGTGAAGAATGAATTTGTTTTCTTTTATTCATAGACATTTACATTTACTAAATAATTTTCTCATGTTTTACTTACCTACTTCTTTCTATATATACCATTAATTCATCTGGAAAGCATAAAACTCTTTTTAACATCATTGTTGACAACTCCAAATGCCCCATTTTCCTGAGGGACAGTCATCCTTGTGTATTGACTATCCTCAGAGTCACCAGGCAGATGTTCTCTGAGGTGGCTTTTCATCATCACCCCGGCAAGGCTACGCTCTTCTAGCCTGTGCTGGGCTCCTGTGCCTGGGTTACTTTTACCCCATTTTCTGGTGTCTTCCATCTCATTAGTGGATGGATCCTCTGGCATCTCAGAGGGAACGGTCTGGAACACTCCCGTTGAACCCTGTGAACCTGCAACTGTCTTCAGTCTACCTGCAGTCCAGCTGAGGGATCTGAGCATGTGTGAAACTGCTTTCTTCTCATAATGGTGATGAGGTTCTTCTCTGCTCCACTCTTTTGTTGTGGGCTTCTGTTCAGTGTGGCTGCTGGAGAGTCTAGGGATTTCTTCTGAGCATATTTGTTTGAAGATTATCTTTTACTTTTAATGTTTTTAAAAAATGGTTTCATAAATAGAACTGATGACATAGAGCCTTCACCCCTACTGACTAGTGTTCATGATACTAGAAGGTATTCTGTTCTTAGTTAGGGTTACTGTTGATGTGATGATACCATGACCAAAGTAACATATGGAGGCATTTTCTCAGATAAAGTTCCCTCCCTTCAGATAACTCTAGCTCTGTCAAGTTGGTTTAAGACTAGTCAGTGTAGTAGCAGAAGAGAAATGTAACCACCAACCTATCTACAAGCTCTATGATCTACAATGGTGATTTGTCTGCATGATACTCTGGTGCAATAGTAGCAAAAATGTTGTGGGAATACCCAGTCACTCTCTGACAGTATTTATGAGCCACTCCATGAGGTAGAACTCATGCCTGACACTGCTCAGGTAGCCAAGAATCTGAGACTGGGTAGGTCATGGGACTGGAAAAAACCAAACACTATTATTCTGTAAAGAGGAAGTCAGCAATAAAATGACTCCTAATAGCGTTTAGCTATATCCATAGATCAGTGCCTCACTCAGGCATCATCAGAGAAGCTTCCTCATGCCATAGATGGAAACTGACAAAGAGACCCACAACTAGACAGTGTAGAGAGGGGAAAAAATTACAATACTCAGCCCTAAATGAGGTGTCTTTGTCAAACTCACCCCCTCAGGGTTCAGGGAGCTATGTGGGGGCAGCAGCTTTCATATGGAAACTAGGTGTCTTCAGTGTAATCTCACTAGGTTAACTAGGTATATTAATCACACTTCAGGGTAGGCCCTGTGATGTGGGAATGTCTTTCTGTATGCTGTGAATATGAATCTTTAAATAAAGGAGCTGTTTTGGTCCATGACAGGCACCATAGAAAAAGTAGGTGGGGAAATCACAACATAGGTAGGAGAAGCAGGGCAGAGTCAGACAGACCGAGCCAGATGCCAAAGAAGAAACATGTGAGGAACACAGGTGAGCCACGTGCCACATGGCAGACAGATTAATGAGAATGGGTTGAGTTAAGATGTAAGAGCAAGCTAGCAATGTGCCTGAGCCATAGGCCAAACAGTATGAACTTAATATAAGTGTCTGAATCATTTCTGGGGCCTGATCAGCTGTGGGCGGCTAAAGGGTCTGGGGCTGCAGGTCTGCAGGTCTGGACCTCTGGCCACCCCGGCCCAGAAACATTATTGTAACAACCCTGTGCCCAGCATTAGATGCCAACACAGAATAAACTCCATGGTATTTTTGTGGACTTTTGGTCTCATATTGCTTTGCTTGGTTCCTTTTTTCTTTTCTGGTCTTTTGCTTGTATAATATGTTTTCTTATTTTGTGTTTTTATGGATTTCATTTGTGTGTGTGTTTTCTGTGGTTTTTTTCTTTGTTTTGGGTTTTTGTTTGTTGGCTTATTTGTTTTATAAAGAAAGAGAGAAAGAAATGGTTTAGAGTTGAGTGGGTAGGAGGTGGAGAGAATCTGGGAGGAGGTGGGGAAGGAGAAACTATGTTCAGAATATATTTTCTAAATTTTTTATTTTACAAAAAAGATCACATATCTCACTAGGGAGTATATACTTTAAAAAAAAGCAAGATGTTGGACCACAGTGGCATGAGTCAGGTAGATCTCTGTGAGTTTAAGACCAGCCTGGTCTACAAACTAAGTTCCAGGACAGCTAGGACTGTTACACAAAAAAACTCTATCTCAAAAAAAAAACCAAACAAACAAAAAAAAACAAAAACAAAAACAAACCAAAAAACAAAAAACAAAAAAAAACCAAAAAACAAAAAACAAACAAAACTGAAATAAAACAACAAAACAAAATTAACAATAGCAACAACAACAAAAATCATAGAAGAAAAAAGGAAAAGAAAGAAAAGAGAAAATGCCTTCATAAATGACCTTGATGTGTTAGCACCCCTTGCTTCTAATTTCTGAGTGGAACCTTTTTGTTTCAATCTCTTGTACTTTAACTCTGTGTGGCGATTTGAATGAGAATGTCCTGGGCTTATATATTTGAATGCTCCGTCCCTAGTTGATGGAACAGTTTGGGAAGGATTAGGAGGTGTGGTCTTGATGGAGGAGGTGTGTCACTGAGAATGAAGCTTCAAGAGATGCCACCATTCCCAGTCAGCTTTTGCCTGTGCTTGTGGCTCTAGGTACAAGCTTCCTGCTACTTGTTCCAGCACCATGTCTACCTGTCTGCTGACATGTTCCCTGTTATGAGGGTCATGGACTCTACCCCTCATGAACTGTAAGGCCCAAATACATGCTTTCTTTTATGTTTCCTTGGTCTTGGGGTGGGGTAGTAAAGTCACTAAGAAACATTTCTTCTAATCCCCCCCCCATTTATTTAGGTACTATCTGGGTTCTCTGTGAAATAGATGTTATAGTGATATATAACTTTAATCTAAACTTTTGGGAGGCAGAGGCAGGTGATTTCGCATTGAGATTCTTAAAAACAAAACCAAAGCTAAACCAATAAAAAAATGGAGAGCTGAAACATTTTGTTAAGGGACCTGCCTATGGGAGAATATGTGGAGGAGTCTCAGGGGATGAGGTGGCTGGCTTGGCATCCTCTGTCAAGGAGAGAGGGAAGAAAGATTGGAGAGGATACCACCTACAGTCTTTCATTCTTGACTCGAATTCCCTTGTTTGAGTCTCAACCCTTCTAGGAGCTAGCCTATCTTGATGCCTTTGCTTTGGACAATGACTGAGAACATCCCATGGGATCATGGTCTTGGAGTAGAAGTTGTGATGGAATTTTTTTTATGTGTATCTGCAGGTGGCTGTGTACAATGTCATGGCTGCCACATTTTATCATATGCAGATGCCAAATCTCCTGTATTAAATCTATTCTTTTGGTATCTTTTCTGTCCTGAGGGTTTTTTGTTTATTTTTTAGCAATGTTTTACATATTTTTCCTGATGTAAGAATTTATGCTTCCAGGTGCATCCCTTCCCACACCTATTTCCTGTACTTGTTCTTATCTTTAATGTCATTTTAGTTTATTTTGCCCGTTGCTTTGTCTCTGCTTACCCGGTTTTGTACACATGTTTGTTAGAGTCTCTTTTATGTTAGAGCCTTTCCTCAGATGTCTGGTGACCCTTGGCTGCCCAGCATCAAAGAGAATGGCACTTATTGAAGCAATGAGGAAGAGGCTGCATTTGATTCTGCCAGCTGGAGGAACCTCAAGATGTCAGTATAGAGACAGTGTCTTTTTCCTCAGCCCATAGCATCCTTATTCAGACTTATTCTAATGTCCAGGACCTAGCACTTGAGCCCAGAGTGGGCAAAGGAGATGTAGACCTCTTATTAGGCAGTTCAGATTTGCCCAATCCAAACTGCAGCGTGTCTTGTGCTTACCCTTGACTAAAAAAGCCAAGTTTACACCCTTTCTAGTTTTTTTCTAGAATGAACCTCAAATCATGGGCGGGGAAATATGTTCCCCTAAGTCCTTTCTTCTTTTCCCCCCTCCTCTTCCTCCTCCTCCTCCTCTTCTTCAGCCAGAGTCTCTCTAAGTATCCACTATGGCCCTCTTGGAACTTTCTGTGTAGATCAGGCTAGCCCCAAACTCTCTCTACTTCCCAAGTGCTGGAATTAAAAGTGTGTGTCACCATGCCCAGCCCTGTAAGGACTTTCACCCAGTAATCCTGTTCATAGCCCTCTTAGCAGCCCTGGTCAGAGGTATCTGGTTTGGGGTTGGGGAGCGTGTGCTCACTCTGATGGTACCAAGCTTAGCTTTGGCAGTGTTGTGCTCTTTAGCTATTTTCCAGTTTCTTAAACCTTGTAAAAATCTCTTGACCGCTGTATTCTATTTTCAGGATCCTCCTTGCTTTTTACCCTTGGAGTTCTTTATTTCACTGGTCTTGAAAACAACGCTCATTTAATTTAGAATATTTTTTATATTAAGATTATTCCAATTTTTTTCCTCGTTATCCAAAAGATGAGTTCAAGGTTCTGCATAGAATATTTATGAAACCATAATGTCTACAACTACAGGTGATTTTTTAATGAATTAGAAGAGGAGGTTCAGACTCTGTCCCCCTACTGGGGAGCAGTTTGTCTGCAGCCCAGATAGTTCCTTCCAGAAGTCAGCTATTTGGAGCGCTTTCTCATCGCTATTAAGCCTGCATTTGAATCTCAGTTTATTCACAAACTGAATGTGTCCAGAAGCAAGTATCTCTCTGTTTATGCATTATGTCAAGGGTCCCCGAATGATGAACTGTGATGCTGTGTGCAGAGTCTTTGAACAGTCCAGTGAGCTTCTCCCTTGTTCTTTTTGACCAAGTAGAAGCCACCCTGATTGTCGTGCTGGGCTTGGTGGCTCTGCCTTGGCTGTATTCCATGCCCCTTCTGTTCCTTCAGCCCAGGTTTTGGCTCTGGTTTGAAAAATCATTTTTCCTTTCCTGCTTGTTCTCATCTTTAGGGGTCTTGTCCCTAAAAATCTCTGTCACTGTCTCCCTTTATTGTAGGAGTATAATGTTATGTCTTTTCCTAAAGCACACAGATACTCCTAAAAATGGTTTCAGCAAACAACTTCTATTGGAATATTCGATGGTCTCATTCTGGTGCTTGAGTGGGGTGATGCATAAGAATTCTTTCACCGTCACACAAAGCCAGCATGGTTAGACACATGGAAGGTTAAGAGATGGGTAGTGAGGGTGGGGTAGGGGACTTGGGGGTGGGACTTTTACTCCCCTCCAAGTGCTGTGGAATGGAGATCTAGGCTTTTGTCCTAACTGCAGAAAGAGGTAAAACAACAGATGTGGATTGGAGGGGCCGGAGCACAGTGGGGTAGAGGATGGACGAAACATCCACATAGATTTTACAGAAGGTGCAGCATCTATTAGGTCAACAGGCTTCACTTACTCATTAGCACCAAGATTTGTGAAACTGAGAGAATGCATCAGCCCTGCCCTCCTCTGTTGCTTAGCAACGAGTTTCTTTTTCATCCCCTGCAGGTGCAAAGGGGCCTAGTTTTGAAGGTAGGGGACAAGAGGGTGGTGGACAAAGTTAAGGTCACTACCTGGTCAGCATAATAATGAGACAACCTGGTGCTGTTGTGTAAGAGGCACCTGCCTCGCAAATAAATGAGGCAGTTAAGAAAACATTTATTTTCCGCATTTGGGTTTATTCTTCACGTTTGGTAAGCTCTGTTTATCTTTGAGCTCTGAATGTTTGTACACATGTTTGTCTTGCCACAGTCATTTGGTAGGTCTGGGAGAATGAAAAGACAGACCCACAGTTCACGGGGGCAGGCAGGCAGAATGTGAGCTCATGAAAGTGCTGCTCAGGACTGATGGCTTGTGAGCCCCTTCCCTAAGATGTTCTGTGGGACTCCAAGTCTGTCTTTCTCATGGAGCTCTGTGATGGTTCTCATCTTGTCTGAACAACCCACGGTGCCTTTCCAAATTCTCCAAGAAAGAGACCATCAGATGAAATTAATGGTGGCATGAATTTATTAGGGAATATGCCCAGGTGAGAGAAAACTGGGAGCAAGCCAGAAATGATCAAGGACGTATTCAAGGCTGACTGAGTGAAGAAGAGGGGAAAAGCAGGTTGGTAGCGGTATCCTAGACAACTGTAGAGGCTGAAGAAGATTCATATGGCCATGAGGGTTTCTTGTTAGTATCCTGCTGTACTGCATCCATGGCGTGGGAAAGAGCATGGCTCTTCTTGCTTGTGGAGGTCTTCAGGGGTTGTCCTTAGGGGACTCTATTCCCAGACTTGAGGAGCACATGGACAGGGGCACGGGGACAAGGGCACAGGGACAGGGACATGGGGGCAGGGGCACACGGACAGGGCACGGGGACAAGGGCACGGGGACAAGGGCACACGGACAGGGGCATGGAGACAGAGGCACGGAGGCAGGGGCACGGGGGCAGGGGCATGGAGGCAGTTGCACGGGGGCAGGGGTGTACGGCTGGGAATGAGTGTCTACAGGAAAGCTTGTGTGGAAGTAAAGGTTGCACTCAGAGCTTTGATTCTCTGTTCTTGTTTTCCCGTGTCATATGATTGCTTTCCCTGGGAAAGTTGCATATGAACTTGACATGGGAAATGCTGCCAAAGGTGGTTTTACTTACAGCTGTGTCCTGGTCTTGAATTTCTATAACAAAATATACGAGACTGGGTAATTCACAGACAACATTCATTTCTACAGTTCTAAAGACTGGAAGCCCAAGATTGGGGCAATGGTACATTCTTTGTCTTCGGAATGCCTGGTCTACCTGCTAAAGATGACACCTTCAGCATTATGTCTTCACAGTGTAGAAGGTAGAAAGGCAAGAAGTCGATGGATGGTGTGTGCTGCAGCAGAAGACTCCCTACATCAAGCCCTTCTACAAAGGTCAGGATAGCATCTGCGAGGGCTTTGCTTCTGTAACTTAACCACCCTCTACAGACCCTGCCTCTTAAGATGATCACACTGTCAATTACATTTCAACATGTAAGACCACAACAACCCACTACATTCTTTTCCCTGTTCCTCAACACTCAGCTAGCATCCTTCACCCGTGCAATTCTGCAGATTTTACCTCATTCCTTCTCTTGACATTATTGTGTGCCATTCTCTTCTAAAAGGCAGTTTCTGCATGACTTTTCCTGGGGTGACATGGACAAAGTCTGTTCAACCCCGAAAGGACACTGATGACAGAGAAGAGAAATAATTTTACCCGAATCTAACTTTATGAATCAATGATGTTACCTGGGCTATTTACAGGAAGCTAAATTAAAGTTACTTACAGAAGTATGGTGACTCAGGTAGCTGTATTACCAAAATGTCTACTCTAACATGATTGACAGCCCTGGAAGCTGCACCACTGAAGAGTCTCCTCTCCATGCATTTCTCTGTCTATAAAGTTCTGAGGAGGGGCCTTGTGAGCCTTGCAGTTTTCTCATGAGATTTGTAAGCCTCCATTCTCCTCCTTGGTGGAATGATTCTTTGGGGTTTCTTTGTCTAGTTTTGGCTGTCCTTGAACTCACTCTGTAGACCAGGTTGGCCTCGAACTCACAGAGACCAGCCTGCCACTGCCTCCCAAGTGCTGGGATTAAAGGCATGTGCCACCACAGTCCACCTGGTAGAGAGCAGAAGAAATGGCTATACAGAAGCTATGGTGTCAGAGCCGTTGACAGAGCATCTCCAGCCTGATGTGCTTCCTGGACCTTGCTCTTGCTTCATGGCCTCCACTCCGAGTGGTGTCTGGTATCTCCCTGTGGTCAGATAGTGAAACTGTTTGATCTGCCATAATTTCTGCTGCACGACAGCTTTTCCACGCTTCTGGTGGTAACCAGCCATGAAGTGAGTGTTCAGAGTGGACGCTGCAACCTAAAAAACGGCACCTTAGAAGAACAACTCAGAAGGAATGCAGGATTTGACATAGGGAGTCTCTAGAGGGTGGATACACTTATGCCAATGCATTTCCCACATCATTTCACTCACTTCACAATACAGGCTTCTGAAGGCAGGCAAGAAGCTAAGCAACTTGCCTCAGCTGGAAGTAGGTGGATCAGGTTCTCAACCCTGCTTGGCTCCTCAAGAATCTGTGTAATAAAGGCCAACATTGCTGTCTAACTACCATGATGAAGAAGGGCCACCAGAAGTTCAGGTTGGCTTAACCTTTTAGGATAATTGAGTGAGTCACCAGGCAGGTGGCACTTTGGAGGGGCTCCTTGAGGACCCTAAATTCTCTCTTTGTAGCACCCTGGCCCTTGTGTACTCATTTATATGGTGTGGATATTGTCACACAAGAAGGCCTTCCTCCTGGTTCCAAGCCCTGACTCCAAAAACCAGTCTCTCTTAATTACCTTGGCAGCTCAACACCTTTGGTGTATCTCTCTCATTTGGTGCCACACCTACTCCTGTTGGATCCGGTTATAAAGTAAACCATGTTCTTTGAGAACTGCTGCATATAGATGAGTCAGTAGCCGGTCTAAGCTGACCCACAGACATAAAACCCAAGGCACTGAGTGCCTTCAGCGGGGACATCCAAACTCCAATCAAAGGTGCAAGGGATTTGCTCACATCAGCCACCTGGCTGCTTTCTTGGGGACCATGAAAGTGAATGTTTGTCTCCATATTTTCTCCAGCAATTTATGAGGTAAGAGGAGAACCTTCTCATTGTCTTTGTTTAAAAAAAATAGTCAATTCTCATGGAAATTTACTCTCTTTCCCCCTACTGGTAATCCGGACAGATTTGCCCCTCAGGCCCAGGGGATAAGAGTGTGGTTTTAAATTGCTTGTTGTCTTTGATCTGCTGCTTACAGATGGATTAGTAGGATTACACATTCTGCCTTCCCTGGCCACTTCACAGCTCTGAGGCTGCAAGACTGAATCTGATTACATCACTCTTGAGCACCATGTCTTCTGCCCTTGGCAGCAGAGGGCTTCTGCCTCTGGGGGCATCCTGTCAGCAGCACATTGCTTAAGAGCAGAACTCCCTTCAGACATCACTCTCTGTCTTGAAGGCAGAGGAGAGAGGTGCTATGGAGGTCTAGGGTAGAGAAGGCAAGTTACAAGTTATATGACATTCTGTTTCAGGCAAGTGTTTTTGCTTCATTTCCTTACCTAACATTTGGTGGAATTTTGTACTGTTTTAAGTGCAAGCATTTAGATCTCTCATTATTATTTCAGCTCCCTAAATATTGCTCCAAAAAAATGTTCTGGGAAATAGTATTGAGGAGTAATACTCTGTATTCTGAGGACTAATGTTCTGTATACTTTGACCGGCACGGGATTCCTTCTCCAAATATCTGTCTCTATGGATTCTGTTCATAAGCACTTAAAAGAAGGTGGCCTTTTGTAATCAATATTTAGGGAAGGAGCCACCACAACAGCAGAAGACAGTGAGAATGACAGACAGGGGCTCCCCAAAGACACCTGTGCTGGAGGAGAGGCCCAGTACTGAGGTTCTGGGGTTTCTCATCGGCCCTTTGCTGAGATCATCTTATCTTATGCACTATTTTGTGTGACTATGTTCCCATGTAGTCAACCAACTGTGGCTCTTCAAGTCACAATGGGATAGAATTCTCTGGAAAAATTAGTCATTTCAAGTTCTTCCCCCCATTTTCTTTTCCTTGACACTCAACTCATGGAGATGGATTTCCTCTGCACAAGGAAGGGACAAGTCTTCTGAGGCTGAAGACTGAACTTGTAAAGAGACAGAGGTCGCTCATGACAGAGTCTTGTGCCTTTGTGCTGTGGGTAGTTTTTTATTTGCTTGGCCTGATTCTTAAAGGCAAACTTAACATAAGATGCTGATGATGCCCACACACGCTCTGCTCTGGGGAGCTGAGAATCAGAATTCGCCATGCATGTCTTTTTCCTTGCCTCTGCCAGGTGTTTTTCGGTACTAGATGACAAATCTATGTGATTTCCGGAAGAGGCAGGTGTGACTCACGTGTTTTGCCTTTTCTCTGCCCTGGGATTTCTATGGACAGGTGGCTCCCCAGCTTCTCTTCCAGAACTTTCTCTGGGATGACTACATGTACCAGCACTTTGATCCTCACTTAATCCACACTGATTTCTCTTCTTCCATGGTCAGACATGCTTTTGATAACATTTGTCTTGTACTCGTTAATATTAATATTATACCTGATGTCTTTTAAATCTTATGTGTTTCCACAAGCGTACAAAAAGCAAAGAATGTTCTGGGAATTGTGGTAGGTCCTGGGACAACACGGCATGGCCAGACACATGCAGCATTGCTGTGGAGACCTGCCACTCAATCTAGGCTACATGTGTGGTGTGTATGGCAGAAGAAACACCATGGTGGTCTGGGGCTCTTGTACAGGAGGGCAGTCATGGAATCATGGCTGAGTGCAAGTGCAGAACACTGTACATTGTCAAGAGGTGACATCAAATGACACAACCCTAAAAGCCTTAGGTATAGGATGGTGCTTTATGGGGCAAGGGAAGGAACATTCCAGAATTAGGAAATAGTGTTCCCCAAAACATATCGGCATGACACGTGCAGGGAACATTAAGCCAGTGTAGCCGCCTAGGGGGTGAGAGTGAATGGGTCATATAAGACAAGGGAAGCCACAGGGTACATGGGACAAAAGGCCTCACAGGAAGTGATGAGGGGCTTGGCATATCTGGAAGGCATGGGATGCCAAGTAAGAGTTCAGTCTCATTGTGAAAAGAAGGCTTTCCAGTGCAAGGTGGGCTGAGAGAGCAGGTAGGAAGTCACTAAGAGGCAGAGAATTCTTGAGGTCCAGCTCTAGCAGGGGACAGAGAAGAAAGAAGTAAAATCTGACACCTGGCAAGGTCCCCAAAGTTCACCTGATGAGTGGGCAGGCTTTGGACGGCAATGAGCATTTTTCTGACACTTAATATTCATACCTCTGTCTGGGCTGCGGCTTCAGAGAGCTGGAGTGTGGGACATGTTGGGCATCGCTCCTGCTTTGCAGAGGGCTCTCATCTACTCCACTCCACTCAAATGCAAGGTTGTCTGGCAAAAGGTGCAACAAATATTTCTTTGCTCTTGGATGCTTGGGTCTTACCTAAGGCATTGTATTGGACCTAGAGTTAGTTTGGTTTCTTTGTACTAAACCTTCAGTGGCCCAGTAGAGCATATAGCAGGCTAAGACTGAGACAACACCAGAAGTCACAGCACAGCTGTCAATGAGACAGGCACTTTGTTACCTTCTCTTGCCTGGAGCTGACTCAGGAAGGTTCCCAAGCACCATGCTGCTTTGGTGTTCTCAGCACTGAGGTACAATGAGGTTGAGCCAATGTTTCCTGAGCTTTTACTGCTTGGCTTCGTGGAGCTTTGTGATATTTGTAGGTTTCTTGTGTATGGAGTTGAGACTGTTCAGTCTGCTACCTCAGGTCTTTACTAAACTTTGGAGCCACAGAGATCAAGAGTTGAGACCCATGACATCCTTTAGTGTCCCCTAAAGCACTGGGCCAAGTCCTGGTGTGTACAGAGCTAGGATTCACATCTGGATTCCATGGGACCCCAGGACCCCCATTCCATCCTTTTCCCCATCCCTTCTCATGTGGAGTCATAGGCTTTAAAATGCCTGGTAAAGTCCTGCAGTACAGAATGTCTAGAAATTCAGTGTTCCTGGATCTCAGTCCTGAAGTATCAGGACAGCCACCATAAATCCAGCTACCGCAGGACCTTGGTTCCTGGAGCTGAACTGACCTTTAAGGTCCTGACAACGGCCCGAAGTTATTTCAACTTAGCCTTTATAATGCTCAAGAAAGGACAAACCCAGGTCTCAAAATGAAAGCCAATAGTCCTTGCCTGCTTTCCCTCAACCTTCAGATCAAGGAATGGATCTGTCTTTGCAAATCTCGTGTCTGATGAGTAGAGAAGCAGCAATGAAGAGTCGGACACAGGAGAAAGCCACACATAAAAAGAGGATCCCCATCTATTCTTTCTCCTGTAACATGTGTGATTAGTGAGTGTGAGCTCTGCTCTGAAAAGGCAGAGAATGATTTTCTGGGTAATGTACTTTGAAAGTGGAAAAGCAGGGTGTGGACACTTAGAAAAACAAAATTGAATACGAACAAGCAAAATCTTCAGAAGAAAAAAAAAAAATAAGAGGAAACAATCAGCCTGGAAGATTCTTGGAAAAGTCAACAGCATTTGAAAGTTGACTTAGGTCACAGGAGTCCAGGCGCGCAGTCCACGCTCCAGCTTTGAAGAGCCTGAGCCGCCCTTACTGTGGTTATTGTCCAACCCTCCCATTGCCTCGTTAGGGCCTTTCAGCAAACAGAAAGGGGAGCGATGCTGACCCACAGAACTCCAGATGCTTCATAAAGAAGTAGCATCATTGAGCTGGTGGGATGGCTGAGTGGTAAGAGCATGTACTGCTATTATAGATTGAGTTTGGTTGGCTCACAACTACCTGTAAGTCCAGTCCTAGGGGAATTTTGGACTCATGAAGACAGACCTACACACAAACAGACCTACATAGACATAGGCCCAAGTAAATAAAAATAAAATAAATCTTAGAAATAGCAGCAAGAACCCAAAGATGATACAAGTGACAGGCAACCTCTGACAACCACAAAGTGCTGTGCCTCACTTAATTGTTTCACAAAACTTCTGTAAGGGCTAGTTGTGCATCCTGTCACAAACGGTTCCACAGTATCACCTTAAATCTTTGAGCCCAGCTTACCCATTGCATCAAAGAAGACACTAAGGTCCACAGTACGGTTGTGACTTGCTCATAGGCTTCAAGAAAGACAGAGCCTGCATTCTCCCAGCAAAGTGTTTGACCAATACGTTATTCACTCAAAAGATTATATTACTTTGCTCAGTGCCCCAGGAAGGAATGGTGTCCATCCAGGCATGCCTGTCTCTCCTGTTCTGCATGTAGGATGCTTGCAAACCCTGCACACTACCTTAGATTCATGGGGACCACCTTTGCTTCAGGGAGAAGAATCATATTCAGTTTTCTTAGATATAGGCCAGTAACTTCCACTTAAAATTTTCCAAATTTTTCATATTGCACAAACATGGTGTTTTGGGCTCTGATTCAGGAATTGTGTTTACCAGTGTATATTAGTACGCCACCATATCTCCAGGGAGATGATTTAAATATGCACTGAACACTATTTGAAAGCCAAAGGTTAATATGGCGGTGGTTTCTTTTTCTTTCTTTCTTTTTTTTTTTTTTTGTTTTTGGAATTAGGGCAAGAAAAGCTCTCTCAGGTGACTGCCCCTAAGGGAAGTCTTGTGGTTCATTGCCCTTGATTAAATTCTTAGGAGCTTTCTGGCTCTTTCCAGATCAGTCATTTGTCCTTGAAGAGTGAACTTGGCAAATGTGACTGCTGTTAGTGTCTCATGGAAAAAATGTGCATAAAATTTGAACCCATGGAGTTGAGTCCAATGATGAGATATTCAGAGAGATTAGAGGATTTGGCCTTGTGCTTATAGGCACAGTCAACCTTTTATTCTGGTGTTATTAGGGGGCTAAGCTATCGATAGTTATGCACGGAATATAGAGTTTGAGTTGTGTTTAGAGGTAAGGTACAGACAATGTCACAGGATCACGCTAGAAGACCCCTACCCTGGAAGCTCTGATGGCCTGTGCAAAGTGTGAAGTTAGTTAGTTCTACTCTGCAGGACTTTCCATCTTTTTGGATACACAGATAGGGTGTCAGGCATGAGTGCTTCAATGCTAGGCAGCTAGCTAGATATCCACAGACTTGGAAGACATTGAGGATGGACCATCCCCCACCCTGTTTCCCTGGTAACACTAGAAATAGAAGCATCACAATTATCCCCTAAAGATTCAAACCACCATATGAAAAACTGGAGCTTCAAGGTTTTGTTGAAGCATACCAATAAAACTGACGTCTGGTTCAAAGAAAGCTAAACTTTACCTTGGTTTTTGCCAAAATAACTTCTGAATGCACACTTCTGCAGATTGCCAGGCAACATGTGGGTACTGACCCCATTGGCCAGGAGTACTGACAGCCCCCCATCCCCCACACTTTGTTCCTTTTCCTTTATTTGATAAAAATTCCTCTCCAGTTCCTGTCTATTCACCTCTTCAATGGATTCTTTATAGTTAAAACAGAATTGATTCACAAACTTAGGAAGGCTTTTTTTTTTTTTTTAAAGAATGTGGGAATTCATGGCCAAACAAGAAACATAATGTGTTGAAAGCATAGTTAGAATAAGGTGACATTGATCCTAAAGCAAATCTACAACAGGGCCATTCTTAAAATTACTCACAAATGTTCTTAGCTACAAGAATTAATCTAGAAATCATGAATGTCTTTAACTAAGATGGCCCAGTCAATTGATAAATGCCCCCTCCTTGGAGAATTCTGTTATAACAATCTTGTCACACCCGACACTGAAATCCCAGTGCCCCATATCTAGAAACATTTCATGATACCGAAACTCATCCGATCTTCATCTATTCCCTTCAAGAGTTTGTTGGGAAATATGAAGACCTCAGATCATAACCACCATTCTCTACTCCAGATCACCAATCAAATAGGACCTAGATATTTTCTCAAATGATCTTAAAATACATACAGAGTTTTTGACATAATTTCTTACAAAATTGTGAGCTTTATTAAAAGATGACAATATTATAAGATGAACATTAATTGATTTTGAAAACATAGTGGTTCAAGTGGGTAGATGGTAAACAACAAATTCCTGATAACCCATAGGGCCCACAGCAGTTCCAGTGTATCCCCTGAGGTGGGGATATAATACATATAACTAGAGACCACAGACAATGAGGAACTATATTGTCTGTATACTTTTTCATGGGACAGAGTATCTTTATGTACCCATGGATGTCCTGGAACTCTCTGTGTAGACCTTGAACTCACAAAGATCCACCTGCTTCTGCCCTCCCAAGTGCTGGGACTTATAGGATTTGTCATCATGCCTGGACCATTGTCGTTATGTGTACCAATATTTGAACTGTATGTATGTTTGTGTGAAGGTGTTGGATCCCTTGAAACTGGAGGAGTTACAGACAATTGTGAGCTGCTCATTGGCTCCTCTCCTGGAGAAAATACACAGACAAATGCCAAACCCACTTATTGACCTCTTCAAAGCCATTTCTAATTACCATGTATTTCTTAGGCCTTCTCATAATTTATCATCATATTTATTTGGGTCATTTAAAAAATATGTGCACTGATGTTTGGATTTCATGTCTGCGTAAGGGTGTTGTATATCTTGAAAGTAGAATTATAGACAATTGTGCGCTGCCATGTGGTTGCTAGGAATTGAACCAGAGTCCTTTGGAAGGGCAGTCAGTGCTCTTAACTGCTGAACTATCTCTCCAGCCCCTGTTTGGGTCATTTTTATTATCTGCCCAGTTCTTTCAACATTCCCCAATACAAACCTTGCCAATGGATGTTATATCCCAGTTCTTATCAGGGTTCCCTATGCATGACAGGTTTCCAGTGACAACAAGGAAGACATCAGAGAACATGCTTGGAAAAGGGAGGAAGAAGGGATGCAAAGGACCAGTCTTCCCCAGGCTTCCCTGCACACTCCTCCCCAATACCACTATCCACTGTAAATGTTAGAAGTCACCTGTTTTATTGGTCAAATACTGAGGGAACTTTTATTTGGACACTAGTTTGGGGTTCTAAGTTTCCACCCCAGCTTTTCCTCATAAGATGAGAAGAAACTGGATGTATTAAACTGGATTTAACCTATCTGGGGGCGGTGAGGTTGGAGCCTAGTCAAAGAGTAGTATTTAGCATGGTGCACGGTCTAGGTTCAATCCCCAGTACCCCACACAGAAGCAGTCACTCACTAACCTCAGTTCCTCCCTTTTTAAAATAGAGTTGAGTATATCCACCTCTGGGCATCACTATGAAGCCTCAATGAATACTTCCTGCAAAGCTCAGCTTCTGGAACCACATAGGAATTCACTCACCAACTGCCTGCTCCTTTCTTATGCAGTAATGTCATGCCAAAAGGCATCAAGTCTTCAATGCTAATCCTGCTGTAGGACTTCAGTCATATGTGATGCGGGCCACCTGCCAGAGAATGTGACTTTGGGTGCGACAGACCTAGGGAGAGATGCCTTTTAGTGAGTTTTACCCAAAAATTAAGTCATGACCTAGCTCATGGTGTTTGAGTACTAAGGTAGGCTAGCTTCCGATTTTGTCACTCTGTGAACACCATTCATTTCCCTGGAAGCCTCTGGTGTCCTGTGTCCCCAGGAGATATTAGCGGTAACAGTAGCTAAACACACCACGGAGCAGTTGTAACTGTTTTAGCATGAAGAGTGCCTGAGATGAAGGCCCATAGATGCCAGTCTTCTGATCTGCTCCTAAACCACTCAGAGGCTAAACCGGATTCAAGAGGTCATGAAACATTCAAGATTGTTTTCCAGCCAATTTAATGCTTCACATTTCTTCTCGCCTTTAAAGCACTCTGGAAGTTCATTTCCATTCGTTTGTCAATTCACTCATTTGACATTCCCTTGCTGTAGCCAGAAGAATGTGCCACACTAACAGAGATTAGTTGTAAATCAAATATGATGGCGTGTCTCTGACTCCTTTGTCTGCTCTCCCTATGTCTCATTATGAGGATCTTTCTTTCATTCTCTGCTTATCCCTTCCCTTCTGCTTGGTCCCATTGCTCTGGCTTGCCCCTGTAACATGGCTGCCTCGTCATCCCCAAACTGCTTAGACTCTTCTCCATCTCTTTATTACAATTCTATGCTCTTTAGTCCCTCCAAGCTCTTGCTTAGGGTGCTACTGGCTTTGTAACCTTGGCTGTCCTGGAACTCGATCTGTAGATCAACTGGCCTTGAACTCACAGAGATTTGCCTGCCTCTGCCTCCCAAGTGCTAACATTAAACGCATGTATTTGTTCTATTAAAAAAACAAAAAACAAAAAACTTTTAAACCCTTGACAAGCTTCTAAGTGTTGAAAATGAGCGGGTCTTTGGAAATGGAAGCAGATACTCATGAATGACTTCAACACATGTGAAATGTCTCTGCCACAAATGTCATGCCACTATATGTCACCAAACATAAGTTTAGCTTAAGAGATGAAGGAATCCTCAGAAGTGTATCCACTGTATCTAGGGGAACAAAGGCTCCTTCCTGCCAAGGCCTCCTCAGCATTTCCTGAGTTCAAAATGTGTGGTTTTCGTACTGTCCTGGATATTTGCTGGGTAGCTAGAACAGCTTTTTACCCTGGGTCTATCTGTTAGAGAGACCACTGAGGCCTCATGGGTGGTGTTGGGTACAAAGCAGTGACAGCATGCAGGACCTTGCACACATGGCACCCCAGTCTGCTGGCTTTCATTGACTGTTACTCATTCAAGAAGCATTTGTATAGACAGTGAGTACTACCTCCGTCTTAATGCGATTACAGCTTGGGCCTCATATCCTTTAAGGAGCCACAGAGCCTAGAATTTAGTTCCAGCTGAGCACATCTGTCAGTTCCTTCTTTATTCCTAGAGGGTTTCCTGCTTTTTAGGAGAGCAAGGTGGGACATGTCAGACCCTAGTCTGATGTTACTGAATGCCTGCATACGAGATCATGAAACATTGATGCAGGCTGGGAGGGAGAGAAAGGATGTATAACAGCTTAGTGATCACCCTCCTCTCCCTTCCCTCATGTGTTAGATGGGAGAAATGAGCCCTGGGAGCCTCTAAGCAGGCTGCTTGGTCATGCCCCAGAGAACAGCAGATCTGGAATTCAAGCCAGACTAGAAAGCAGTCACCTATTTTAAGAGCCTACACTTGCTTAGCAGGTGAACTGGGCTAGTTTTTCTCAAGGGAATTAGGGATCAGTTTGCCATAGACTGTCTTTAAGCATCTTCCCAAAACCATCACACATTCATGTAACTGGTGGACCCAGGTTTGACCAGGTGTCATCAACCAAGTCATTTATAATTTGTTTTAATTCAGACCAAGATACCTTTGTTTCGTTTTTGAGACTGACTCTCTTTATGTAGTCCTGGCTGTCCTAGAACTTCCTATGAAAATTGGGCTGACCTTGAACTCATAGAGATCCGCCTGACCCTGCATCCTGAGTGCTGGGATTAAAGGCATGTGTCACCATGGCCTGCTCCAGTATTCTCTTTTTAAAGGTTGAAAACTGAACATAGAGTGGTGACCCGGTGCATTACTGCTAACTCTTGATAGTGACACTCCTCAGGAAGCATGCAAGGGCATCAGCCTACTTTTATTTAAGGGCCATTTCTAAGACTGAACCTGTCATCTTCTGACTAGATCCTGAGCCTGGACTCCACACCATCTCTCTACCAGTTGTTACTCTCTGGAGCAGCAAAGTCCCACTCAATAGTCCTTTAGTCTCCTGGGATTCTGTGGGGTGGGGGTGGGTAGCAGAGGAGGGGGTAGAGTGCTGGAACTATGGGACAGACACTTCATATTTCTGCTCTTACTTTTTTAACTTTGCAGAAACTATTTTTATTATTTTGTGCATATGAGTGCTTTGCTTCTGTACATGTGCCTTGGCGACCAGAAGAAGGTGACGAATCCCCTAGGACTGAAATTACAGATGGTTTTGAGCTTCCATGTACGTGCTGGAGATCCAAATTGGGTCTTCTGGAAGGGCAGTCAGGTCTGTCTCTTAACTGCTGAGCCGTCTCTCCAGTGTCAGGGAAGGGTTTTAGGTGGTCCTGTGGACTCTGGGATTGTCTCTGAGTCAGCATTCTTCATTAGAGAGGCTAGCTTCCATGGGAATGTTAGAGTAATGATACTAACTCCAGAGTACAAGAGCTGTGGATAAAATGCTAAAAACAAACAAACAAACAAACAAGAATACTAGAAGCAGTAGCAGTGTCGTATGACAAAGAACAAAAGACAAAGAGAAAGAACCAGAGATGATGACGTATGTGGCAGAGTGTGGCAAACACTCTTGTGGAAAGTCTACATGTGGTGCGGTAACCAGGTCAAGGTCCTGAGAACATTCCCCAAATCTACTATGGGCTATTCAGGGCCCCTCGAGGCTTGCCTGATATACTAGTGGGAGCTGAAGGCCCAGCTAACAGCCTTGGAGGTGTTGGGGAGTAGCACCCTGGAGCTGAAATTCTATATCATAATCCATGCAGTGTAGCCTGATAGGGACGTAGGACTCTGCTTTCTTTGTTGTACCTGTCACCCCTCCCCCTCATGGTTGGAAGAACACAGATAAGAAAGCAGATGTCTCTATAACCAGGAAACATAAAAAGGATGGTGCCCAGAACAATGCTTTCTGTGCTCCAGGACCAAGTAACCAATGGGTGGCAATGGTGGAGAGTCAAGGTCATCTGAAGTTCCAAAGGTGTCTGAAGGAATGGAAGCTGGGTGCAGGTGGGAGGGAGTTTGTGATATTCCCTACTATGTGGCAGGACTTTAGTGTGCGCTTTCAGCTCTAGCAGGACCTCACTCCCATTATACAATCCCACCATCAGAAGTGTTCTTCAGTAATTTTTTAAAAAATAATACATCTAAAACCACACTCAATATCAAAACCATTATTTCCACCTCTAGAGACCTATTAGCAGTCATTCCAACATCTGGGGAGCCACTTGTTTAATTTTCTTGCTGTATAGATCTGACTATTCCAAACATCTCTGGCAAAGGATCGTAGAATATCTGGCCTCCTTAGGGTAGTGTAATTCTGTCAAGTTTCACTCAGGTTGTAGCTTTACATCAGACAATCATTCACTCTTAGGGATAAACAATAGACCATTCTATAGGCATGCCATTTCTTATTTATTGATGAGTGAAAACATGTAGGGCTGCCTCCTCTTTTAAACTATAAACACCTGGACCAAGTGTTTATGCAGGGCATGGGTGTGTTTAATTTAATTCTTCTTATAACAAAGCCACCTTGAAAAAATTTTCAGCCTAGTGATGTCTGGAGCTGAGAGGCATCCCTATTTGTCCTGATCAGAATAGAAGGCTAAGGAGGAAGGAAGAATTTCCTTCTCCCTTTCCAGGTCATTGTACTCGGGGAGGGAGGAAAGGCATGGGTGAATGTGCGTCAGAGACCTCCTGCTGTAGGGCCCGCTGGTCTCTCAGGAGCTGGGGCTGCAGTGGGCTGTTTGCCAGTCCGGGTTTGGCCATGAATGCTGGAAGGATGTCCCCTGTGCTTGTCTTTCTCATTTCAATCAATTTTTTTTATATACAAGGATGAATGAAATGTTTTGTCGATCTGTATGGAATGGATTGGGTAGGCTTTGTGATGGTGTCACCACCCTAAGAGAACCACACTGTGTGGGTTCCGTCTACAGCAAGGAGGAGGCCATTCTAACTTCCCCCCAAAAGAGTCCTGACAATAGGGACTAGGCGGAGAAGGCTCAGTGGCACAGAACTACAGGGTCACAGAGACTAGCAGCTCTGCTTCCTTCTGGCCCCAGGGCTTTCCCAGAAAGCACCTTGATGTGGAAGGGTAGATAGACGTGCTTTCCCATTAATGTAACTCTGATGGCTTGGCAGAGCTTGAGCCCAAATGGGTAATAATTGACCTTTGAAGGTTCCCTTGGGCACAGCAATAGAGGATACAGGAAGACTGGTCCCAGCTACTCCATGGGTTACCTCAAGCTGTGTCCTTCTCTTTACCCTTCAGGAAGCATTGTGCAGTGCACCTTTGATATGGGTCATGGGAGCCCAGAGTGAAAGGTCACACAGACAATGATGTCCCTGGGTCTGTTCCTCCAGCTCCTTTTATTCCTTCAAGAGTGCCTTGAAAGGTAAGTTTAGGCTCCATTGCTTTCTATACCCAGGGCTGTTGAAGCTCTCTCTGTCTGCCTGCAAGGTACATCTGAATGTCCCCATTTTATAGCTGAAGAAGCTGACTCACTAAGTGTTTATATAGTACCCAGAATTCAAGAGAATAAATGACTACCTTTAGATTCTAATCCTCAAACCCACTTGTCCCTTTTTGCTCTGGCAACTTGATGGGACTGGAACAGGAAAATTTACAACATCATGTTTATAGGAGCAGAGGGATTTCACAGACCCCTCCAAACACAAGGGATGACAATGATGGCCTCCAACTTTACATATGCCTCAAGCTGAGCTGAGATGAGATGGCCATTGCCTGTGGATGCAGGACACAGATACTGGTTTCCAGGTTCCTCCTCTCCAGGTCTTAGTGGACTATTATCATTCTCAGTAATGTCAAGACTGGGGATTCTACATTTTATTTTGTAAATTAATTTTATTTTTTTTTATGTGCATTGGTGTTGGATCCCCTGGTCCTGAAGCTAAAGACAGGTGTGAGCTGCCATGTGGATGTTGGGAACTGAACCTGGGTCCTCTGGAAGAGTAGCCAGTGTTCTTAACCACTGATGCATCTCTCCAGTCCCTCTGTATATTTTCTTTAAAACAGAGCATACAGTCTTGTTTTAGACAGTGTTTGGGACTCCCTTTCACATGGAATTCATTTATTTCTGGGCTGAAAGGAGTAAGCTGATGTAATAGCAACCCAGACCACAGAGAACTAGAAGGTTCAGGCTAATAACAGGGTTTGTGTGCACATAATAAATACGAGTTTTTATAAACATTGAAATTCTTTCATGAAATTGCCATGCCATTTGAGGTGGGTGGCTTGACATGTGAAATTCAAGAATAGTGTCATTATAGATGTGTTCAGTTCCCAGAATAACAGCCTCCACCCAAACATGCACTGTTACAAGATACACGAGTGCTTGGTGATTATTTGATTTGAAAAAAAAAAAATGTTCTTCACTTTATAAAATAATCCACTCTAGGATTTCTTTAAATATCTAATATCCTCCTGTGTGTAATATGACTTCTTCACATTTTCTGCCCCTATACTGCCTGCTGAGAACATACACCAGTTTCAGTGTAAGATTATACACCCAGACACCTCCAGTGTCAATGTTCTCTGTGTAATAGAAACAAGAATCAAAAGGCCACTACATCAGGAAAGCCTCTGGATCGTTGTGATAATTTAATTTCCAATCCTAAATTTATTAGAAACCAGAATTTACTGTTAGGACAGGTCCTCTCAGGAAGGTCTGGACCGAGACCAAGTCTGAGAACCTGAGTCAAAGTTAATTTCCTGAGAGGCAGAGCAGAGCTTTTTGGCTTTCTCTATGTAGGAGAGTCTGGCTTGGCCTATCTGCTTAGAATTGTACCCAGGATTCAGGAAAGAGTTGTTCCATCTGTCCTGACAGTGGCTTTGTTTGTTGGGCAGTCCTAGGTCTCTTCCTCACCATCAGAATGGACTACTACCTGAAGAAGGTACAGAAAGCCTGTAGACATCTATTGGCATCTCCAAACGGAGGACACTGTTCCCCACACTGTTCCCCCAGCTGCAGGCCATTGCCTATATTGGCTCAAGCCATATAATCTACAGAAGAAAGCAGGTCCACACTTCCTTCCTTCCTTCTTTCCTTCCTTCCTTCCTTCCTTCCTTCCTTCCTTCCTTCCTTCCTTCCTTCCTTCCTTCCTTCCTTCCTTCCTTCCTTCCTTCCTTCCTTCCTTTTTCAGAGACAAGAGTTTCTCTATGCAGCCCTGGTTGTCTTTAAACTCTCTGTAAACCAGGCTGGCTAGCCTCAAACTCACAGACATCTGTTTGCTTCTACCTCCCAAGTGCTGGGATTAAAGATGTGCACCACCATCGCCCAGCCTAGTGAGGCAAAAATTTTAGAGGTGTCAAGTTTTCACCTGCACCTACAGCTACCTATTAGTTACTAGCATTTTGACCATTTCTGAGCTGTTCAGGACATTGAATAGTTCGTCTAGTGATACCAGTGACCCTCAGATCAAATCCAATGTACCTTGCGCACTCTCCATTGAACACCCCTCACATCTTTCTTCTAGTCTTCTCTTCATGCCTTTGCATAGGCTCTTTCTTGGTCCCAAAACTTATTATCTCCTCACTAACTATACTTCCCTTCTTGATCTCTCACTAGCTCAGACCATTTGAGTGATTTCTTACACAAAGTCAGGAAATTGCACAGGCTGCCATTCCTGCACACAGTGCGCAGGCGTGGAAAGCATGGTTTACTTTCTCTGGCCATTTACAGCTGTGCTGAGTATGTCATGGGGTTTAAGAACAAATATTGTTCTAATCTTTATGCTGATTTTCTGCCTTGTGACCTCAAATGAGCTGCATAACATCCCTGAACCTTAGTTCTCAGGCTCTAGTATGAAATCTAAATGCAGTTGATATAAGTAAGGGGCCTTTGTGTCTGTGCTTGGCTTTGGGGCCCCAAAATGTCACTAAGAAGTGCCTCTCTTATGCTCCAGGGGGTGCCATACACACAGCACACAGCAGTGTCTCCTGGAGTATATCTACTGGATAGAGAAGCCTCCTGGGGCCCTTATTTGTTACTCTTCCCACATTCTCACTTTTTAAGGCTGGAGGAGGGGCTAGGGAATTTATCTCCATCCATTTTGGGACAAGAGTCTCCATTTTTAACTGTCTTCCCCTGTCATCTCAGGCCCAGTTTACTCATAGGCAATAAAGCAAAGCTTTCCCTCTTTAAAGCTCTGGGGCTAGATATGAAGATTGCTAAGAAAATTCCTGAATCCTAGAAGCTTCCATGTGTGGTTGCCAGGATGCCACTTCACCAAACCACCTAGGAGGGGACATCTATTCTCTGTCACTTTCTTCAGAAACCTAGTGAAGTTTTTCTCTTAAAAATTCTGGACAAAGCAAAGGCCAAGTGTCCTTCTTTGCAAGGCTGTGCATGCCACCATTTCCAAAGGACCTTAAGAAACAATTGCACTAGGAAATCTGCTGGGAAGCCACACAGGAGAAGTTCCCAGCATCCACAGCATTGCCAGCTACTACAGTAAGCACATGCTGTCTCCAAAGACTGGTAACACCTCACAGTGCAGCTTTGTCTGTTCCCAGCCTGGCTCATCAAAAGAAATGACAGAGCTTCCAAAGCCTCCAACCGGCCCCTGAAGTAGAGATCTTTGGTGATTCTCTCAGGATGCACGGTGATCCCACAAACAAAGTCTGCCAGACAGCATCTAAAACCTGAACTTGAAGGCTTCACATCATTGTAATGGCCTTTTGTGAGCCATTTAGTAGCTTCTGTGATTCTTCACTTCTTCACAGCAGGGCAAACCTATGCAGAGTCCACATGACTTCTGCAAGCGAGCAGCCAACATTGTCAGTTTTCACCATTTACAGCTCACAGTTTAGTCACTGAGCTCCAGGTCTCTGCCAGACTCTGCCCCAAATCTTCTGGTTATTGAGTTACTTGACTGGCTTTTTTACATGACTGCTAGGGATTTGAACCCAATATTTATACTTTCATAACAAGCCCTCTTACTCGTCAGACTTAGGGTGAACAAGACACTTTTGTCAATGATGTTTATTACACTATTTGCCTATCAAAACCTGATTGTGGGCACCAAGCAAGAGATTGCCTTTTCAGAGAACAAATGTACATAGCAGTGATGCTGGTCATACTCTAATTAGTTGCTATGGCAGCAAGATCAGCACTGTGTCTAGGTATCAGGCCTCTGAGCAGTCTTGCTAAGGAAGGCTCTGCCTTTATATTGACCAATCCTTCGTGAATCATCTTTGCTTTTCCTAGGCCTACTCTTCCCATCAGGAAGTGGGTTCTAAAGCCATCATCATTTATAGATGCAGCATGTGGCCAGAACCTCTCCCTCCCATTTTTGGAGCCTTTTCTATTTTGGTGAAGACATAGTTTGACCATGTGGTCAGTTCATGTGCTAAGAGTCAGTGACATTTGGCTGAACTGCTGTGCTGGTTTCAGTTTGGGAACCATCAGTAAATGTTGCTCCTGTTTGTCATACGTTCTAGGGGCATTGTGCATTCTACTACGTGACATTTGGAAGGATAGCATTAGAGCCATCTCATAGATGAGGAAACTGAAGCTCAGAAAAGCAGGGTGACTTCCTCAGTTCACCTGGAAACTAACTGGCACAGCTGGAGTTCAAGTTCAGGCCTGTGCACACAAGCTGGAATATTTCTATTTTGCCAAGCTGCTTCTGGTTGCTGCAGGTTCTGAGACCATTCTTGGCTCAGGTCTCTTATCTCCCTATAACTTTCCATGAAAAACACACTAACTCATTCAGATAATGAAGCTGTTACTAGATGGCCCTGAGGCACCCACAGAACACTGTGTGCCTGCAAAGGCACTAATACTACGAGACCATGTGGCTCTCTAGCTTGTCCCAAAACTCCTTTCTGGAAGGACAGAGGTACCCTGGAAGGCCTTTCCTGCTGCATCACATCTCAGATAGGCTACTCCTGTTTCTTGGGGGAGAGGTCATGAAGCTCACTTACTCCTCAACAGAATCATATTTTCCCATGCATTACCCCGTCTAATCTGGCAAAGGCATGGGGCCCAGATGCCCTGTCACATTCCTAGGATGTAAAGCTGGGAAGGACCAAGACAAGCTAGTCCCTCTGAGTTTTATCTTAAATTAAGTAGATGCTCAGTTACTCCAAGGACATCAGAGGTAAGCTTGACATGCCCAACCAAAGGCCTCCTATTCCATGAACTTTGGACACACGAGAGGCAGCCCAGAAAGTCAGGTGACTTGAGGCTCCATGAACTCTGTACGTTCGCAGATCCACCTGGGAGGCTGTTCTTAGCCATCCTGAGATGACTTCTACAAAAAAGAGGAAGTCGTCTACAGAAGCAATTACATGTTTGTTTTTTTGGCTCTTTAGCAAAGATGGGCTTAAGAGGCCAGACTTGACACACAGTCTTATGGTTACCATTTTAGTTGGGTGCATGACAGTTTGTCTTCTCTGAGAGCAGCTGCAAAGTAAGGGTCACTTCTTCTTTGTTCCTATCATGGCACCTTGTGCTTAGTAGATTGTCAATAAGCAGAGCATGTGCTCAAGTCTATTGATAAGGACAGCAGAGGATACCCCAGAGTCCCAGGGATGCATTACTGATGAAGGTCTGGAGACATTTGCTGACTACAATTGATTCTTGGTCTGAGACAAGGCAGATGACCAATTTCGTAGAAACTTGAAGTTCTTTCCACCAGAGTTGCTAGGAGACTAGTGAAAAATCATTTGACATCTGCTTTTGGACCACCTAGTTCCCGCTTCCTACTCTAACATAAAAAAATGACTCCAGAAACAGCCTCCAGTTAGCTGAGATTTTATAGGAGACCTGATGGGTTTAGTTAAATGGACACCAGTCCCTGTAATTCAAACTCCGGTGATATAAGCATTGACCCTTTACATAGCAGCTTCTGAGCATCCAGGGCTGGGAAATGGGCAGAGTGATAAGTGCTCTAAAAAACAACTCTGATCCAAACAAGGTGTTCTTGGGAGGATGTCCCCCAAAACATCCTCTGTGTGTGGGTTCTTATTAGAACCTGCTGGAGTGGACACTGTATGCAAATGAAGAGTATTTTTTAATAGCGATAAGCCAACTCTGGAGGAAGATGCCTTTGCTTTCAAGGACCTTTACACAGACAAGTATGGATTGTCTCTGTAGATCCAATAGGATAGTCATTCATTTCAGAACTAACTTATCCTGTGGATCTGTAGCAAAGACAGAAATGAATATCCAGCATTGGGTGGTTTGGCCTCTGCCCAACTTTCGAGCCCAAGGCTGTACCAACCTTTAGCACTCCAATATGTATAACCTGGGTTTTCTTTCTTCTTCCATGCACTTACTTTTCTTCTGTTGTTTCTGCCTAGGAAACACACACACACACACACACACACACACACACACACACACACACACACAATTAAATGCAAGGTAGTCACTGTTACACATACTACACAAGACTTCTCCTCCTAAAATTCTCCTGGAGGAGGAGCTGATGGCTACTGAGTAGCAGTGTGGGGAAATCATCGGTTCTCAACATTTACAAACACATTTGTCTATTCATTTATTACAACTCAGCAAGTGTATTTCGAATTCTTGCTAGCTGTGGCTCTACCACAACTCGAGGGGATGGCTTCTATGTCACCGTTCTGTTCTCAATAGGCACTCCCTGGAGGGTACCTACTGTTTCATATCACAGTGACAGTCCTCTGTGTCTGTTTGTTCGTGGACTCATGTGTTTCTCTCCCTTTGGCCACCTGGGAGATTCATGTTGACAAGGACAATCAGTCCTTATTTCTGTGATAGACAGTGGCTGATACACAGAGTAGTGTCTCCATATTCCTATGAGCTAATGATAGATGAATATGTTTAATATATACAGAAAGGTGTTTGCAGTTGGTCACAAACATCCTCAGAGGGAGGATCCATGGTTAATAGGAAATCTTACAGAAAAGTCATATTTCTGGGGTTACATAAACCACACTGAGTTCCAACATACTCAACTCACCTCCCCATCTGACTGCGAGCCCCTTGAGAACAGGAAGAGTTCTGTTTATCTTTCAGATCCTAAAGAATAAGCAGACAGCCAATGAGCAGGAAGTGTCGAGAAAGTCTTGCTTTCTGCAAATGTCCTATTTACAGAACAAGAAGGCTAGGCCATAAAGAGCAAGCGGCAATAATGCAATCCACTTGTTTTGCAAGCCACCAAGGAAACCTGGGTAAATATTAGCTAATGTGCAACTCTTCGCCTGCTATTAAGATGTACTGATTTCAATAGAAAGGAACCTAAAAGCCTAGGCACATTATATAACCTGAGACACCAGTGATAATCTCTAATTGCCCAGTCGTTCATAAATGCACATCGGCTCTGTCTGTGGTTAGATTAAATGGCACCGTCCAGGCAAAGTGGGATTTGCATGACAGCAGATCTACCGTGTGACTGATGGGTTTGGTCAGACGATGGATTTACTTGCCTTCTTTTCTCTTCTCCCTCAACAATCACCAGCATTCACTAATCCAGTATGTGTAAAGTGCGCCTCCAGTAAAGTCCAGTTTTTCCAGATGAAGCCCCACAACAATATCTCATTTTCTTATATAACAGTGACTATTGTATAGGGAGATTAATGTGGTATCTTGTTTCTTCCTGGCATGATCTTACTCTTGTCTTGCAAACACGTCCCCATCTATGTCTCTATCCACCTGTACCTTTGACCACTTGGAAAGGTTAGTGTTTAGTATGTTTCAGAAAACTGACTGGGAGATTGATGATAACTAATTGTTTCTAGCCAAAAGTTATTTGGCATGACCTAGGAGAACAGCAAGAGAGCTATAGAGCGTGGCAGAGGAGAGGGGGGCCGTGCTGGGATCCAATCCACGTCTGCTGCCCAGGACCTCAGCTGGTGGTTTGTCATGTCTTAGCATGACGGTATTCAAGCCATGTGAGGTTTGAAAAAAATTATATATATATATATAATCTACCTAGCTTCAGGCTTTGTCTGAATAGGACCATTTGTGTTAGTTTAAACCACACGTCTCCACTCATTAACTGTTGAAAGCTAATCCTAATAAGCATCATTCTGAAGCTTAAGATTCATTAGTCTGGGTCTAAAAGAAGTCTGCCTTCATACGGACAACTCCCAACAGCATCAGTTCCTTGCTTTGCCCACCATGGATGCTGCAGATCGGAGTGTGTTCAGAGTGTTGGTAAGTATAGACAGTCTGGGGAAAGTGCTGTGGGCCACTGGCTGCTCCTGTTTTTACTGCTTGTAAGGCCAGAAATGCTTTATTTTTCTAGCACAGTTATGGAAAACCCAAACTTACTGGAGATATGTCTTCACCTTACCTGTCACCTTCAAAGTGAAGCAAATTTTAGAAAGAATTTTTGGAGAAAGGTGGAGGGGATGAAAAGCTTGGAATTTGGTGGTGTTTCAGGAGTCATCTGAATTATAATGTGTGACAAAGAGTATGCGAGTTTCTTGGGTAATGCTGGTATTAGAATTGGTGAGAGCCAACCTGTGAGGAAGTATGAGCCTCCACAAACCTGGGTGGGATCGTTTGTCACCAGAAAGTATGAGCCAGGCTACATCTACGTATGTGGGCAATAGTGGGGAGTAACCAGGGAAAGAGCCTTGGCCCTGTGTGTGCCCATCAGGGGTCATCCTATAGTCTGACTCTTGGGGACTTGAGGTCAGTGAGGGATGGACAGAGCTCTCCGGGTGTGTGCAGAGTTTCTGTGGCTTTCTTGGGAACTCTTTCTTGTTCTTACTTTTAGAGCCTGGCCTTTACATTACAGACTACCACTGTGGACTCCTCACTGCTTCTACTTGGTGAAGTCACGTGTATTTTTAGCGGGGTTACGGCTGGGAACAAGACACCGAGGAATATTGCCTTTGTTTAAAATGTGTCACCAGGCTGGTTTCGCTTCCTAGTTCTTACAAGCAAACACATTTTTCAAGGGGGATTTTGAGATCTATTTTTAAAAATATCTTTGCATTTAATAAAAAAATACCACAAAGACAGTGCTAACCACAATGGGCACACCTTGATTTTTTGGGCTGGGCTGGGGAAGAGGTATTCTAGGCTTAAGACCCTTGTGTTTCAATGCTGTTGGCTGGTTAGGGGAAAGCCCCGTAACTGTTTTGCTAAAAATCAATCTCTCTCTTTCTCCCTCCCTCCCTCTCTCCCCACATCTGTCCTTGATAAGAAACTAGTTGGCAGACATCACTCTGAAGGGCCTAATCTAGTCACTGTGTTATCCTGCTTATACTGATGGAGAGAGAGAGAGAGAGGAAAGTACTCAGTCTGAACTAGCAGGTGAGATCTAGGAATGAGATGAACATGCTTCTACCTTCATAGAACATACGTGAAGTCAGGTGAAGTCAGTGTTCATCTGCTTGGAGCTCAGTTGAAGAGAGTGTGGAATACCAATGACCACCCTCATTCCATTTCTTTTGGAAATCTTAGCAGAACATGGTGAGTGAACAGGGACAAGCATGTAGCTCCTCAGACAGAGCTTGTGAGGTCACCTGCTGGGCTGTGAGCTCTGCTAAAAGGTCAAAAGGAATTTAGCCAGTTCTGTCTTCAAATGTTCTAGGGAAGCACGGCTTTGAGATGGAGTATTTGACAAGTATCGCAAAGCAGGACTGGAGTTGCCCCAGAATGAGGGCACTGAGTTGGCGGGATACTTCTACCTGGCTATGGGTTAGGAGTATGACTTTGGAGAAGTCACCTAAATTTTTTTAGTCTTAGTTCCTTCATTTAATAAAGGAAGGAACCAAAATGTGTTAGCATGTCTCTTGAAGTATTGGTAGAGCAGACAAGATAATTTAGGGGATATATGGATGAGTTTCCTTTTTCACTTACTTATTTTGATTGTAACAAAAAATGAATACTGTCCCAAACTTACGATTACACAAAGATTATTATATAGAACAGGTTAAATGTTCATGCAGAGTTGATTTGAGTAATAAGTGCAGGCTATAACGGGCCACCTCTTTTTTAAGAGCCTGTGGGACTGACTGAGGTCAGGGAATACTTGAATATATTAGCTGTTAGTAACTTTCTGTTTTGTGTCTTCTATGCTTTCTATGTGACATAGCAGCTATGTATGGGTTACTATGGTATCCAGTACAAACTAGTTGGTTTGTGCAAATGATTAACAAGCCTGGTGATTTGAATGATTTTTTTCAGATATGGCTGAGTCTGTATGGGAGTCACCTACATCACCACTGCTACAATTATAATCTTATCCCCCACTTTGATATCTTTTCAGATCAGGGCCCTGACAGAAAGGATGTTCAAACATCTTCGGAAATGGTTTGTCACCCACATCTTTGGGCGTTCTCGGCAACGAGCAAGGCTGGTCTCCAAAGATGGAAGGTGTAACATAGAGTTTGGCAATGTAGATGCACAGTCAAGGTTTATATTCTTCGTGGACATCTGGACAACTGTACTTGACCTTAAATGGAGGTACAAAATGACTGTGTTCATCACAGCCTTCTTGGGGAGTTGGTTCCTATTTGGTCTCCTGTGGTACGTGGTAGCCTATGTTCACAAGGACCTTCCCGAGTTCTACCCTCCTGACAATCGTACGCCTTGTGTGGAGAACATTAATGGCATGACTTCAGCTTTTCTGTTTTCTCTGGAGACTCAGGTGACCATAGGTTATGGATTCAGGTTTGTGACGGAACAGTGTGCCACTGCCATCTTCCTACTTATCTTCCAGTCCATTCTTGGAGTGATCATCAATTCCTTCATGTGCGGTGCCATCTTAGCCAAGATCTCTAGACCCAAAAAACGTGCCAAGACTATTACGTTCAGCAAGAATGCGGTGATCAGCAAGCGTGGTGGGAAGCTCTGCCTCCTCATTCGAGTGGCTAACCTTAGAAAGAGCCTTCTGATTGGCAGTCACATATATGGCAAGCTTCTGAAGACTACCATCACACCTGAAGGAGAGACCATTATTTTGGATCAGACCAATATCAACTTCGTAGTCGATGCTGGCAATGAGAATTTGTTCTTTATCTCCCCGCTGACGATCTACCATGTCATTGACCACAACAGTCCTTTCTTCCACATGGCAGCAGAAACACTTTCCCAGCAGGACTTTGAATTAGTTGTATTTTTAGATGGCACAGTGGAATCCACTAGTGCAACCTGCCAGGTCCGCACATCATATGTCCCAGAGGAGGTGCTCTGGGGCTACCGTTTTGTCCCCATAGTTTCCAAGACCAAGGAGGGGAAGTATCGGGTGGATTTCCATAACTTTGGTAAGACGGTAGAAGTGGACACCCCTCACTGTGCTGTGTGCCTTTATAATGAGAAGGATACCAGGGCCAGGATGAAGAGAGGCTATGACAACCCTAGCTTTGTCTTGTCAGAAGTTGATGAAACAGATGACACTCAAATGTAGCAGAAGCTTTTCCATCTCCAAAAAGCCTTCCATGAACCTAAAGGCTAGCTGTGTTCTGAAGCAGCCAACAGTTGGGGGATGAAAGCAGGATGGGCAACTGCAAAGTCACACCTGACCCCATGGCTATGACTCTACAAGCCTCATAGCTCCACAAGGCTGCAATAGAAAGCATATGATGAGCAAATGTTACTGAAACTGGCGTGTGGAAGGCATTGGAGCCCACATGGAATCTTCACTATGATCACGTGAGCTCTTACAGGGTTGATGGGAACAAAATCATCCAATGTCACATGGACAGGCAACGGAGATACTTCTAGAAGACTCCTGGAAGAGGTTAGGAGCTTTATATAGCTTCAGGAACTAGCCATATTTCCTGTTTGATTCTATGGATTAGAAAAATGCCACTTACATCTTAAAATAGACTTTTTATCAATGGAAAAACCTGTCCCCTGAGTTGGGGGAAGTGAGCCAACCAATCCCTGACAATAAGAGACTGTCATTCAGAGAATGACTAAGGCTCTAACCTTCTCCAGCTCTCATGTTTGAAGCCTTCATCTGAGCCTGGGTCACATGTGTCAGATGGGGTAAAGTATCACCCAGTGACTCTGCACCTCTCTGACCCCAAGGTAAAGAGAAACAAGCTTTGTGACTTACGCTCATATAGAAGTTGTCTGAATGATCTCCTGTGGTACATTTAGCAGAGGCCAAGTCCATTCTCTAGATGCTAAATGAACATCCTCCTGGAAAGGAGACTGAGTTGAAAGTGTTGGTGATGAGACTGGAGAGATGGCTCAGTTTGTAATATGCTTGCTGTGCAAGCATGAAGATCTGGGTTTGGGACTTGAACAGTCACATAAAAAGCCTAACTTGGCAGCCTGACCCTAGAACCCTGGTATGGGGATGTAGACATAAGAGGATGTCTACAGCTTGCTGGACAGCTGAATGGGTGATGTCCAAGTTAAATGAGACATTTAAGAAAAAAAATGTGAAGGGACTGGAGATGAGGCTCAGTGCTCAAAAGTACTGTGGCTGCTCTTCTAGAGATCCCAGGTTCAAATCCTGGCGTCAACATGGTGTTTAACAACTGTCTGTAACTTCAGTTTTGGGAGATCTGATGCTTTTTCTGGCCTCCATGGGCATCAGGTGCACAGACAGACATGCAAGTAAAACACCATACACATACATACACACACACACACACACACACACACACACACACACACACACACAGAGAGAGAGAGAGAGAGAGAGAGAGAGAGAGAGAGAGAGAGAGAGAGAGAGAGAGAGAGAGAGAGAGAGATCTGGTAATATCTGGTGATATTTCTTTTAATCTGGTCCTGAGGACTGTCTGTCCTGAGGTCCAATCTGCCTGGAAGGGGTTGTGATGCCAACACCAAACAGTTACTGTGTTTCTCTGCCTAGTACTTGAACTGAAACTCTAGGTGAGAAAGAGGTGGGAATGAGACACAGTCTCACAGTCAGGAACCTTGCTGCTGAGGGCCATCCCTACATCCTCCAAAGGGAACACTTTATCAGGAGAATTTCATTTGAAGGAAGGTTCTAATGTGACTGTCTTATTTGTTCATGTCCCCATTATTTTGAATGCACCTTGAAAAAGAAAGCAGAATTCAAAGCTGTTCAAAAATCAGAATATTTTCAGTATGTGATTAATAAATTTCTGAAACTGCATGAGCAAAAAATGTCACCTACGTATTAACTGTGACAGGAAGATTGAGGCCTTTCTCCTGGAGGGAGTGGGACAGGCAGGAAGGAGGCAAACTGAAATGTTTATTGTCTAGACTTCCTAGGAGGAAGTGAGCTAGGCTGCAGACTCACCCCTTCTGGTCCAGCCACAGCACATCTCTCCAGCATGAATCCTGAAAGACAGCTACAACCATTATCAATAGGGAGAGCTTTATTTTTCCAGGTAGGGGTTGAGTTTGTACAGATCTATACACACTCACAATTGTCACGGTCCTGACCAGTCAAAACTGATGGAGTTAAGGTTTCACACCTTGTCTGTGGCCACAACGGGGAACACATCTGGCCCACACTGAAAGGCTACTCTGTGCTTGTAAATCTTTGAATCTAACAACATGATTTGATGATCAAGCTAAAAGAAATCAGATATCACAAGCCAAAGGGAGATGAAATTCTCTGCTGGCCTATGGACAAGAGACCTTACCACTCTACAGCTCCTTATCAACCAGCAAGAATGGTATCATTAAGGTCATACACTTAGAGCGTATTATTCTGCTTGCTTCTGCTCACCCATAGTGTGTTTAGGGGTTGCTGGAAATTCTAGGAGCATCCCTTTGAGTGTTAAGGGAGTTGAGCAATATGACTCCTGTTGACTGGCATGTTTCTGGGATGCTTCTAAATATTCCTTTGTCAGAACCCAGGAACTCTGCACTAGGAGTCTCCTTTTTAATACAAATCTGCTAGGCCCATTGCACACGTTCCACAAAGGTCTTAGCATGTGGGGATCTGGGGAAGGCAGCTCTTGAGAGTTCTCAGGAGTGCCTGGAGCTCAAAGCCAGAATTAAAAAGAGTGGTGAAAGGACACAAAACTCAGCATGGAAAGAAAATGAGAAGCTGAAGGCACTGGAAAACATCAGCCAACTGGGTTATAGGTGAATGCCAGGGGAAAGAACAGCCCTTCATTCCAGCACAGAAACCCTTTCCCAGTAGGACCTCCCTGACCACCTTGGGATTGCTATTACTTATTATTATTCTGTCTTACCCATTTCAAAAAAAGTTCTGTATTTCTTTAAGAAAAACTGCATCCTAGGGTACACTGTTATATTCAGCCTTTTCCTTGGGGCTGATCCCTCTTGGCTCGGCCAATTTATCTCTGTTGCTGTAGGGATATTGAATGCACGGAGAGCTGAAACCTATTTGAACCTTCCTAGTCAATATTTAGAATGAAGATTTGAGAGTCTAAGGACAAGGAGAAAAAGAAAAGATGTCCTCTCTTCTCTGCCCACCCCCCAGTCACAATGAGATGATTGGAGTGTCTTGTCCATTTCAGCCATTAAGGACAGTAGGGATAAACTTCCTGGGTTCATAGCAGGAAGGCTTGGGCTATGTCCTTTACGGAGTTTTTTTCTTAAACCCAGAAATGAGTCTTCAACAATGCTTTTGTGACTGGTATGGAGACTCATCCCTTTTCGAGAACAAACAATAGAAAAACTTCTAATGGCAAGAATGCAAATAAACTCTAGGCTCCACCCCTGGGCCGTTGCTGTCTGCCATTACAGGAAGTGTGTGTCAATCAAAACTTGACAGGGGAGATAGAACATTTTATTTTGGAAGCCAGAAGTTTAAGAACAATGACTGGAATTTCCTCTTTCTGTCCAGCAAGGGTTGCATGTCACTGGGGAGATAAAAGTCCAGGGGTAGGGAATGAAGGTTATCGGGAACTGCGCAACACAGAATCATGTGGGGGGCATACAGGAGGAGGGCTTTGGGAGGAAATCTATTTCAATGTCTGTCATTAAGTTTCCATTAAAAGAACATTCGGTTAGGAATTCAAAAATAATTTAATCTCTCCAACCAGATGCACACAGCTGGACTCTTGGAGAGGAGCCCTGAAGAAGGGGATTTGTACATAACACTGGGCTAGGAACCATTGTGTGCCTCTAACCAGCTCAGGACCTTCTCCAGACACAAGCACCCCGTAGACCAGGAGAAACTTAGTATAGGGACAGTTACTAACTGTTTACTTGCCTTAGGTTCAGCTTTATACACCCCCCCCCCTTTTAACTTTCATAAGAGTCTTGTGAGGTCAGTTTTATTATTATGCTTAATTTCCATGTGAGGCAGCTGAAATAAGGATCTTACCCAGTATCAACAGCTAGCAAAGAGCAGGCTGGGATTCAGGTTCAGGCAGTCTACCTGGACAGCCCAGAGAGTTTATTAATTTGTCCTCTCTGAATCCTGAGATAGATCTAATGCCCTCTGAGAAAACTCACAGGGCCATCAGGTATCGACCTGGAACCCACAAAGGGGGCATGACCTTTGCCTGGTTCTATACTTTTCAAGAAATGACTCAAGGTTAGCATATGTGAAAACCCCTGACCAGGCTTAATAAGTAGTTCTTGTCTCACAGTTTTTTCCCCCTAAGGCTCTAGGTAATTTGCTTAGTGGAACTCCAGAACTACTATAGGTATTCTGTAGGTTTGTCTAACTTGTCGGTGCAAATTGAACAACCAATATATTATTTAACACTAATATGCACTGAACACACACACACACTGCAAGTGTTAGGCCTTATGCCTATGCTATAAGCATATATAATTAAAAACTACATAACATTTTATTCCATTCTCTAAGACAGAGACAGGTACTATTTCTATTTTAACCAGTAGACAAAAAAGGTCTTGGTTATGTTTAGAGATCAGGGTCTCTGTTCTCTGTTATTTATGTATTTCTAGAACTAATATCCTCCTTTATACCATCAGGAATTTTCTTAAATGAATTAAGGGTTAGTGTAGCTAACAGTGAATTTGGGTCTCTTACTTATCAATGAATTTTTGTTCAAACTACACCTTCTATTAGATGAGAGTCCCTGACAAACAGCTTACCTTCATGAGCCTCATGTGCTTAGTAATGGTTTTTTTTTTTTTTGGTTTTTTTTTTTTTTTTTTTTTTGTAAAGAACAACTTAGGGTTGAGGAAGGTTTGAATAATAGATGTAAAATGTCCTTTGTAGAAAGAACAGTGACTAACCTGCCAACATGGAGCAGGACTGGCCCAGACCTCACACTGATGGCATGGGCATGGAAATCAGGACACTGGGTCCTCAATTGTTATTTTAAATCTAAAGATGTTTAGTTGGAGCTCATTGTGAGCCATGAACTGGGGGTGCCATAATGGGGAAGCTGGGATCCTGCTCATGTTGACCAAGTATCCAGGGCTTAGCCAGCCTGGAGGGCCACTGGTGAACTGCAGAATTGCTAACACTGGTTATTTTTGGGGGGGGGTCACATTCAATATGCAATAGTTAAAAAAAAAAAAAAAAGCTGATGCAGGTAATGTGCTAACAGTAATCTGACCCAAGACTTCCTATATTGCCCACCCTCCATCCTGTGAGGGATATACAGTCAATAAGTTGCCTTAAGGTCACTTGTTTTTCCTTTAATGTGACTCTTAAACAGCTTGGCTTGTTGAATTTCTTACTTTTCTTGTTGAATCCAGTCACTGGTGTTTGCATTTGTCTGGATTCTTGCTGTTCTGGGGATAAATGCTGAACTGCGTCCCATTCCTGACTGCTTTCTTTGAATAATTGTGTAAAGAAGTGATATGATTCTATGTCACGGAATGGGACTTAGAGACACATTTTCATCCCCTTGCCCTGTGCTCTGTTCCCTCCTTGTTCTGTAAGGCTGACCATTGCCAGTCATTTTAATCTACTGCCTTTTATTTTCTGAAAGTCTTATTTATAACTTATAGATAATAATTGTATATATTTATGGGGAACAATGTGATTTTGATCCCTGTGCATACTGTAGAATGATCAAACACCACATGGTCATCATCTCTAATATTTATCATCTCCCTTGAGAGTCTATATATTCCCGGCTGTCCTGGAACTTACTATGTAGATCAGGCTGGCCTTGAATTCACAGAGATCTGTCTGCCTCTGCCTTTGAGTGGTAGGATTAAGGCATTTGCCATCTCAACCAGCTCAGTATTACAATTTATTTGTGGTGAGAACATTTCCAATTCTCTGTTTTAAAAATCTTGTAATGTACAGCTTGCATGACCCCCATGCTGAGAAGTAGGTCACTATGTGGTTTCCTTTTGGGAAATATAAGCAATACACATGTACATATGCTTTACATTCCTCCTTCACAGTGGGCAGCGTTAGGAAAACCCTGTCCTAAAAGTTCACTCTGTCACTTAACACTATCTTCTTCTTTTTTACATTTTACTTATTTAAAAGTTTTTTTTTAACATAATCATCACTGTGCCTCCTTTCTTCCCCCCACCCAATCCCCCATCCATTCCTCAGAGAGGGTAAGGATTCCCAGAGTCAATGCAGTCTGGCATAGCCAGTTGAGTAGGACCAAGTCCCTCCCCCAGTATGAGCAAGGTGTTCCTCTGGAGGGAAAGGGGAACAGCACCTTCTTAAGATCACTGTATAGTGACACTTGCTGAGAATGTCAACATCCGTGGAGTTCCCTCTTACGGTTCTTCATACCACTTTGCAGTAGTGGCTAGGACCTGGCCCTGCCGTTGGGACCTAAGAGACTATGAATATGGCTGCCTTGTGTCTCTGAAAGCCAGTCCCTTTAACAGGGTGTCTGCAAGGCTTACTCCAGCCATCCAGCCTAAGATGACATTGGACTCTTAGAATTAGTGTTCGAAGTTCTCCGGTGTGAAATAACCTATCTAAGTCCAACAGCATTTCAAGGCTCAAATCTGGGCTGGTTGGAGAGTTTGGACACAGATCCCCATTCCTGTAGATGCATGGCCTGGGAGAGGGGGATTCGATTTCCATGGGATTCTTGGTAACTACCTTTTAATTAGGCCCATAAAATGTCTAGGGTGCCCACTACCGTATAATTTCATGCCTGAGTACACAATTAAAGTCAGTGAGATTGATGAAGTGAATAAATGTTAAAAATGAAGTATAAGAAAAGGTTGAGTGAGCATTTCTCCCTTGGCCCGGGAAATAGAATAGATTCTGGGGGTGGACTGGAGGGGAAGGGATCAGGTGATGGTGAGGGATGGAGGGGAAAAGTGCAGGGAGTGACAGCTGGAACTGGAGGCCATTTAGGGGGCTGTGTGGAATCCAGTACAGTGGAAACTTCCTGGAATCTATGAGGGTGACCTCAGTGAGGACTCTTGGTAATGAAGGATATGGAGTCTGAACTGGCCTTTTTTTTTTTTTTTTTTTTTTTGTGGCCAGACAAATCTTCCACTGATGGGTTGTATTCAATTGAGTTGTTGACCAGGAAGCTCCTATGGAGATTCCTAAACAACTCAGGCTGATCTAGGGCCGAAGGTCACCTTCTGAAAACTGACAGCAGGGCTCCATTGCTGAGGACAACTTCCACACAACTCACAGACCACAGAGAGTCTGAGCTGGGGCAGGCATGGAGCCTTCGCCCCTACCTGCTAGCCTCTTCAGTGCGAGAAGGTATAGAATGAGAAACCTGGACACCGACCTGGCTATAGAAGTCTCCACCTACAATCTGTCCTGCCAGCAAGATGTGCCAGGGCAGTGGTAACACAGAACTTGCAGGAGTGTCTGGTTTAATTTGAGGCCCAGGCCAGGGAGAGAGAGTCCATGCCCTACACTGGTTAGGAAGTAGTGACAGAATTGCCCATAGACCTAGAGTAGAACCAAACACAACAGAAAAACAAAACCCAAAATCTCCCTCAAACAACGAAATGATTCCTAGTGACATTCTGCTATACTCACAGACTAGTGCCTTGTCAGCAGGTGAGACTGGGTACAGAGACCCGCAGGCCAGACATTTTATATATACAGAGAGTATAAATTGGGGGTCTCCACTTAGTCCCTCCCCTTGGAGATGGGACAGCTCAAGGAAAAGGAGGAAAGTCTGTGGAAGTCAGAGGGAATGGAGGACTCCAGGAGGACATGGCCCACTGAATCAGCTCCTCCGGATTCATATACACTCACAGAGACCGCATGCTCAGGCCTGCATGGGTCTGCACCAGGCTCTTTGCATATGAGACTCCTAACAGTGGGAGCAGATGTGTCTCCGACTCTTTGGCCTGCTCTTGAGACTCTTTTGCTGCCATTGGGTTGCCGTGTCCAGCCTCAACATGAGGGCTCTTGCCTTGTTGTATTGTATCTTATTTTGCTCTGTCCTTCCCATGTCAAAAACGTTGAGTGAGGTGAAGGAAGTGAAGGCTTCTGGGCAGTTTATCTGGACTTCTCAGGAGGGGTAAAACTTGAAGGAAAGATGAGGGGCAGAGAGTTGGACCCCTGGGTGGTCACATGCCTCAGACTTAACAGAACTGACATGGGGTCTGGGTAATGATGGACAGCCTTGCACGGCAGGGAAAATTCTCCAATTCCTGATTTTCAGAAAGGGGGAAAAAAAAAAAAAAAAAAAAAAAAAACCAACTAAGGCTCAGAGGCTTTTATGACACACCTGGATGCCAAAGTTACGGAAAAGGGAAGTAGAGATCGGAGTCTGGGGCATCGGCCTTCTCCGTTCCAAGTGTTTACGTATCTGCCCACAAATTTCATGCATGGGACCATTGCTTCTGAAGGGAAACTCACCTGGGAAGGGTCATCAAAAAGAGGGGAGGCAGGCGGCAAACAAGTCTGGGGAACGGAGATACATCACACCCTTGAACTGTTTCCTCGGTGCCAGAGGCAAGAGGTATCTGCCCACACATTCAAGGAGCCTGAGACTACCACCACACGTGAAAGGCTGATCTGTGTAGCTACAGTGCTGCCTTCCTCTGTGAGGAGACAGGAGGTGATTTACTTCTTGCTGTATTACCGGGGCCACCAGCAAAGCTGTATTTAGGTGACCTAAAAGTTGTACTCTAAGGAACATGTGTATTCCCATATGCTCTCTGATACCCACATCACCTGAGGTGCCTCTCAGATCCTGTGAGGGTGCCGAAGGCCATACTGTAATAGGGGGATGGGAGGGAGTGGGTAATTGTGAAACCTGGAAGAAAGCACCCCAAAGCTCCTGACCTGCTTGACCTGAGCCCTCTACCTTTTTGCTTGCTTTGTTCCAATGCTCACCTTCCTCCCAGGGTTGCTTCATTGCTGCTCTTGGCACCTGAAACCCAGAGGCTCAGCAGGAAATGAGCTGAACACACCCTCAACTTATGCAGCTAATTTACAGATGGAGACACCGAGGGCCCCGGCAAAAGCATTTCTGCTGACTGGCCCCAAGATCCAGACATTGCCCAGGTGCCCAGGGAGTAAGAACAGGAAATATTATTGAGCCAAGTGGAGGGGAAGGGAAAAGGGAAGGAAGGGAGCCCACCGGGGGGCAAGCGTAAGCGAGTTGACGCTCTCTGTGAGGTGTGCTTAATGACCAGCAGGTGGCGCTATGAACTTCCAGATCCCAAATGTTAGCCTGCCCTGGTTGAAGTGGTAACCACACTCAGCTCTTTAATAGCTATTACAATGATTACAGTACTTAATAGGGAGACACACATATGTGAGGCCTATTATTGTTGGGCTAATAAAATGAAAAATCTCACAAAACTATATTTTGTTGTAAATGTAGAAATTCTGCAATCTATTAAGGGCATATGAGATCCTATGTCCCTCATATGTTACCTTATAAGGCTGAAATGCTGTTACTACTACCCATCTTACAAATTAGAAAACTGAGGTTTAGAGGGGTAAAAATACCAATAAATTCAAGATCCAGCTGGGGCTAGAGAGGTATATATGTATATGTGAAGCATTTATGTGGGGTTTATTATTGTCAGACACTGTTCTAAGTGCTTTGCCAATATTTTCTCATTTGATCCCTTCTAACAACTGTAGGAGACAGAACAATCCCTCATGTCCAAGTACAAGTCAACCTATGTTAAAATCTACGGGCTTTCCTTCCTAGGTAGTGGCAATTCCCCCTGTCTGGGAGCTTACATTGGAATCCTGGCACCGGCTTCCACATGAATTTGGTGAGATCTTTCATCAGCAAGATGATAATGATGATAAAAAGAGCCACCCATAGTTGTGAGACCATTAAAAAAACATCTGTGTAAACAGTGTTGTTTATACAACGAGAGTCTATGGTATGGGATTATCATTACCACAGACACACAACAACTTAATTCACATAACAGTGTTGCTTCCAGGAGGACCTGTAGTGATGAGGACCTAAGTGTCCACAGCCAGGATGCAAGGAATGCAGCACACACCCAAACAGGGTGAAATGCTACCCACTGTCAGTATATATTTGGATACTGAGTAGAGTTCTAGAGATGTGGAAAACAAATGCTACACGAATTCATGGACCAGGGCAGCTGGTGGGAAACAAATGCTTCTCAGAGGTGGGGTTAGAGGGCTAGTGCCCTAAGGAAAGAGGACGTCCTGGGAAGATGTTAGAGGAGGCCTGGGACATGGGTGGGAGGAGGCGAAGTGAAAGTAAGGGAGAGCAAGGGGTTCCAGAAGACACACACAAAGTCCGGAACATGAGTATGCAGCATACCACAAGCCAGGCTTTAAAACCTTGCAGATACCAAGCTGTAGGCCCAAATACCTACAAGGCCAAAACAGAAGGATCACTTGAACTCAGAAGTTCAAGATCTAGCGGGACATTATAGTAAGACCTTCATTAAAATAAATAAATAAATACAAAAGAAATGATTTTATACAATGTCTTTGAACTGTACATTTTAACTTACATTTTATATTGACATTTGGAATTATTTTGGGAGTATAACTTTATGTATGTCTACATGTAAATGTATTTGTATGAAGTATAACTCTGAAGTAACAACAAACTCATTCATTTCCTTACCCACTCATTCATTCATTCATAAAGCATGTTTTGGGAGCCGGTGGTTCTGGGAATAGCTTAGTCTAGAGGGAAACATCTATGAGGCAATGATAAGCCCCGCCTTCAGGGACACTTCCCAGAGGATGACCACACGTAACTATCAATCATGTTTCTCTATTGTCATTATTATTAAGGATTTCCAATAGTGATACAACCATCAGGAAAACTGGAGTGGGTGATGGGACAGAGATCTATTCAGTTCAGGGACTGGGGTTGCTATTCAAGAACTGAATGCCAATGTCTAGACTGTAAGCTCTCAGAGCATATCCCAGGCCAGTGTGCTTCAACCTGAGAAAGCAGTTCTGTACAGAGACTGAGTCCTGAGTCTGGGTTCTCTCTCCTAGAAGCTGTACCACTTCCTTTCTGTGGGTCTTTGGGAACAATGTTGTTCAGGTAAGAGCTGACTAGAGGCATTTCTTCACAGATCTGCATTCAGAACTGGATTTCTGCAGTGGTGAAACACACCCTGGAAATTAGCAAATGCCAACGACCATTTGCTTCCACCACTGATTTCCTTGAAGAGCCTGTTGTTAAAACTACCAGGACACTACTGAGGTGGACATTTATCTGCCAGGCTTTGCCATGCCCATGATCACCTTGAGTGATTGATATAAACACACCATGCTTGGGCCCCTGTGCAGACTTCCTGAATCAGAATCAGAGGGTGTCCTAGAAGATTCTAAGGACCAGTATATTAGATACTGGTTTCTCGACTGATAAAGCCAATGGGCCAAGTGCTTTTAATGCATTTCCACCTTGAAAATATCCACACACCTGCCACCTGAAATATTCTACAGTGGATGACAGTGTTGTTAGAAGTGAGGTTACATAGATCTACTGAGCTATTTCTTTCTTACAAACCTGGGCTTTGCTCTGCTCATGGCTAAATCTCCACCTTGGCCCGGGCATTTTCTGTTTCCTTGACTCCTGAGGCAGCCTTATCCTGAGATACAAAGGCCTTTTAGCCACCTGTTGCTCCCCCAAAATGCTATGTAAGAGTACACAGCATGGTAGTGAACCTAATCCCGTCCTTCCATGTCCTGGGTTTCTTTCTAGTTGTTGGAAAACCATCCTATCCTTGCCCCACAAGGCTGACCTGGAGCATCTTGCTTGGAGCACTATGTTTAGACACAATGGTACGATTTAGGGATGAGAGGAGATAAATGCCTACTGCCAAAGACTTGGAGAAGCAGAGAGGGTTTTTAGTAGACATCATTGTTCTGAAATTCTCCTTTACAGCACTTTCCTTAACACTACTAGCCAAAAGGCCACTAGCTCATCTGTGAAGACAGGGCCAGGAACCAGGAACGTGTTCTTCAGCCAAGCAAGGGCATTCCTGGAGCGAAGAAGTCTGTAACACAAAACCACAGAAGCTAGAAGCGCCCCCACCTTGTCTCTCCAACTTCCAGCACCTCTTCTCCGAAGCCTCACCTCTACACCATCTCCGTTTTTGAGTTGCCTTGCCTCTTTTTTTCTCTGACTACGCTACCTCCCAGAATCCCTCTGAATCAGACCCCTCTGGCTCCCTTTATCACACACCCGTTCAGCCTTCCACCCTTGGCCAGACAACTCTCTCTGGTTGCCAAGTGGGGGCTCCAAGAACCTTTCCTACAGCTTGGTGATGGCTCTAAACCTAATCCTCTGAAAGTATCAGAGGATCCCCCCCCCACACACACACCCCTGTTGCTGCATCGGTATACCGACCCACTGACACCGCCAGTGCGCTAAGTAAAAGGGGAGTGAGTTCTTGGAGCCTGGGACCCCCTCCCCGCCCGTGACGTCTGCTCTGCTCTAGGCAGAAGGCAGGGAGAGGCAGACAGGACCTCAGGGACGTTTCAGTGTCCCCTGAACTGACCTCCAGATCTCACCCGGAATTAACATCCTTTTGAGAAAACTATCGTCACCGCCAGCTCACTCCGAAGCGGGACTCCGGTAGCTCCAGGGAGCCAACCCCACACCCGGATCTCCTCCACTGTCTTTGCCCCACCCCCACACCAGCCCCTGGCTGCACCCCCATCTGCCCCTGTGCTGTCGTCCCCGGAGCCCCCGCGCCCCATGCAGCGCCCTGACCCCGGGTTCGGGAGGCGAGCGGGCCGCCGGGTCTAGGGAGCCGGCTCCGGCCGTCTGCGCGCTGCGCTCCAAGGCAGCCGGGTGAATGGACGGCATCCAGCCCGGCCGGCAATTTGAAAATAAAAATAAAACAGAGGGAAAAGAAATAAATACTAAGGAGTGCGCCAGAAAGCCAAAACAAATACAATGGCGCGGGCTTCGGGGCCGGGCGTGGGAGGCTGGGGGGCCTTTGTGCTCCCGCCCCCCGCGCCTCTCTCCTAATTGAAGAAACACAATCCCGGCCGCCGACCCCCGGGCCGACAGGGCAGTGCCGACGGCCACAGCCCCGCCCCCGCCCGCAACAGGGGCCGGCTTGTTCTTTGTGCTGGCAAATATTTATTTTGGTCCGAGTGGCCCCCTTTCCACAAAGACCACCTGGTTGTAATCAATAACACCTATTTTCAGATAATCTTCTGCTCTCTAGGAGGGCCCAAGGACTCACCCAAACAGAGCCCTTTTTAAAAGACATTTTTAAATGGGCTGGATTCACGGAGGGTTGGAGCAGGGACCCAGGTAGGGGCGGCCGAGAGTCGGGACCTGGGTGGTCAGGAGGGAGCAGGTGGGGCGGCTCCGACCTCAAGGGGGTGCTGCTGGATGGAGGGGCTGGGACCTTCCAGGAACCTTTTACAAAAGAAACAACTACAAGGCCTTTATTTTGGCAGGCCAAATGTTGCTACAAAGGTAGCTTCTAGAAAATCCAAAGCAGCCATTTCTGTTCTCCAAAACAGCATCTGAGGTCCCCAGGAAGAACTGAGCCACCCAAGAGCCCTTTCTGAGAGATGAGGGGCTTCCCCTCGTACAGAGCCATTATTAATTTGGAGGTTGAGACTGAAGGTCCACTCTGAAGGTAGAGCCCAAGGCTAGGGAGACCTGTCTCAAAACAAGAATAAAATAAACAATGCATATCCACAATTCCAATGGGCTGGTAGCAGGGAAGAGGACAGCTTCCAGGTCCCACGGAGCCTGAGGAGTGGGAGGCAATAAAGGACTTAGTGAGTAAAATCCCAGCCTGTGACCCTGCTTTGAAAACTTCAGTGCTTTGGGTGAGAACAGCTTCCCTTCTGGGTTTTCTGTAGAACAAAGGTCAAAGAAGGTGCTTGCAGGTAGAGAAGGGCAGAAAGGGAAAGAGCGGGTCAGCTCAACTATCCCAGAGGGTGCAGTCACAGGCCAGGGGCCAAGTCCTCCACTCATGTCCTTTCAGAGCTCTGGAGCCTTCAGCTATGAAAAATACCACCTTATGGGCGGTTTTTAAGGATTCAATGAAAATTGACAGCACATCGCTCCCCTTCACGCTCCAAATGGCACATTGTACTCTAGAGGTGGTGATGTGTAGTTGTTTTGTAAAATATGGCATTTGTGAACTTTTAAAATTTAATTTACTCTTTTGGAGTGAAGCATAGAGACCAAATACTCTTCAGAAAGCAGGATGCTCAGTGTGCAGGCTGGCGGTCAGAATGTTTAGCCATATCCACAGCCCCATTTGGGGAGCAACCCTGGCTATTCTTTCAAGGTTCCTGTTTACTAAGGATGGTGGGGGGACGACGACGACAGAGAGCAACTGCAAATGTTATTCCCCAGGAGCTGTTCATCTTGATGTTTGTTAATAGATTTTTTTCATTCAGTCTGGTACCCACATAGGCTAGACTAAGGACTGAGCTCCAGAGATGTTCTTGTGTTCTTATCAGTTTTTGAATTACAGGTATGAGCCATCGTGTCCATCTTTTCTCATTGTGTTGGGGATCAAAGTCAGCTCTTCAAGCTTTCCCAGCAAACATTTTACTGCAGAGCTCTCTCCCATACCAAGGAAGTTCTCAGTTCTCCACAAAGCTTGAGATATCTGGTAACAGTGTAGAGATCTTCTTTGTCCTTAAGTGGTCAGGTTGGCGGGGTGGAAGATACTCAAAGACAGGCATGGAGTTTGCACAACAGTGGTTAACAACTGAGCAGATAAAACTAATTCTAGACTGCACCCTGCCTTATCCTGTAATCCACACCTCCATGCTGCCCTATATCTTAATGCTGAATTCTTTATCCTCAGACATGGCCGGAAAGGGGGGGTGGCGCTGATTTACTTACTGTTTGTATAGGCTAGGCCAGGCTGGGGCTGAATCTATGTCACTGTACTTTATCAAGTAGGCGTTGCTCTCTCTCTCTGGTGAGATGTCCTCTGGATTGCTTCTCAGCGCTGCATCTGTAGAAAGAAGAAACGTGGTTGTAGATGATACAGTGGGGGTTTTTGGCCCCCAAAAAGATCGTGATAAGAAAGGGGTGACAGACAGGAAGCAGGGTGGTATGTTGGAATTTGGGGTAATTGAATTTGCTGTGCAGCCAGCAGTTATGACTTGGGTCGTTCTTTGGTCATAAATTCACCAAGACCAGGAAATTCCATAGTTAGGCCAAGCTTTCTCTTTTTCTCAGAGATCTATCTGGGTGGTTAGGATTTAGTGAGGCTTCAGTTCAGTCCCTTCATCTTTGGGCTGTATTTCCCCCCTGGACAATGAACAGAGCCTCATGTGTAAAGGGCACCTGTCCATCTGTTCTGATTACCCAAAATGCCAGAAGTGGAATAGCCCTTGCTCCCCAGGGACCTCTTGCATATGTTACAAGGTGGTTGCTTAAACTCAATTTCTCTCCATTGTGTTTGGCTCCATGCCGCTTGTAATTAGCTGCCAATCATCTGGATAACTGATCTCTTGAAGACTGGGTACTTCTGCAGAGCAAGATTTAACCTACATGCATGTGTATGCACATACACATTTTACAGCAAGGTGGAGGTTTCAGGAAACTACAGATACTCAATAGATTCTATCCGGAATTAACCAGGTCTCTCCTCTGCAAGGAAAGGGCCTCGATCTTAGGGTTATGAAGATGTACTCATTTCAGGGCGGCCTAGGGGAACTACTGTGTCTTTGGCAGTGTAGTTCATTGTGGGAATGGAAACCCCTGGTTTACTCTCCCCTCTCTTCATGCCCGTTTACCCGTGAGGGCTTTGGCCACAACTGATGCTACTATAATTGCTCAATTGAGCCTCTGAACATCAGATTCATTATAGTTTGGGGCCCTAGATTCTAGATGGGAATTATTACTTTGTAAAGATCTAGTGAAAGAACTGGAAAGAATCTTCCAGAAATACTCTTGGGGGGGGGGTTAAGCCATTGTTCACTTAACTTAGCTATGTAGAAGCTAGTGACAAGTTCACATTGCTTCTCTGTGCACTATCCCTATGGATAGCCTACATTCCTCACAGCTCAGAGTTCTCAGAGGGATGTCTGACATAAATTGGTTTCCCGATGGTTGTATGTTCTATTATGCTATTTTTTAAAATGACAGACCTTTACATTATGCAGAAAGTTGTGTGGTAAGTTTACATTGTGGAGGGAAAAAAAGATAGAGAAAGAGCAGAGGGAGGTGAAACCGTCAGGAAAAGCAGAGGTGTCTGGGATGTATTGCTAGGATATATGTGATGCTTGATTAAACATTTCTAGAAACCAGGGGCTCTGGGCAGTATAATAATCAGTGGGGAAAGAGAAACTGAATCTATTGGGGAAAACAATGAACACAAGTGGGATTTGGTAACAACTGCTAGCTAATTATAACAGTGGTCTAGTCTAACGCTTTGGCTATACACCTTTAGTGTTAGCAGGACCCGAACGGAATCAACACTCCATTTTTGTCTCTCAGCTGGGCCTTGGACCCTTTCTGTCTAGCAGGTGCAATTTGATAAACAACAGACAGGCGCTGGAGCCTCCCATAAGCCAGGCACGCAGCCAGATGTCGCCCCTACCCCCTTCCCCTTATTGTCCAGTGAAGGACATAAGCTTTCAAACACAAAGAACTTGTGCTTTCACAGTGCTCGGTCATTGTATTACTCAACAATCAAAAGAGATTCAAAACTTGTATATCCCTTACTCCAGTCTCTATCCAAAGTGTCATAACTCAGAACATTGCTTCTGCACACGTCCCAGCCCCACCCTCTTCTCCGTTCTCACTAAGAGAAAGCCGATTTATGATTACTATTTTCTCTAGTTTCCTCCATTTTGGATATTTCCCTAACTCAGAAAATGCACTCATGTGTGTGTCAGTAGAGGCAGATCAAAGCCACAGATGAAAACATCTTGTTATCTCTTCTGTTCCTGACGCTCTTTGCCTCCTGAAGCTGTAGGTGTGGCTGAACAGCCCAAGTGTCTGCTTGCAGTGCCACGGAGCTGATGAGAGTTTTAGTGCTCAGCAGAGTGAGAAAAGCTGAGGTAGTGTGATTTGTGTGGGATTCAGGGTTCCAGCAAGGTAGGTTGAAAACATGCCGTTATGGAGGGGTAGCCTGACATGGAGTGTTAAGCTTGAACAGATTGAAGATGACACCCGCACACTGGGATGGGATGAGAAGAGGTCCATGAAGTGGACCTTAGCTGGAGAGGAACCTGTCCTGTGGGAAGGGAGGATCCAGGGAGGGAAGGTTGGTTATTGGAGGGCACTGGTAAAAGGTTCCACCCAATATGCCTGACAAAACCCACCGTTCTCATAAATATGGCAAGGAGATCCTGGGTTGTTTGATTGGAAATGAATGCATCTAAATGAACTTATTGGCAGAGATAAATATGGACTGTATATGTATTTGTATATGAATGTGCATATGTAAGTATGTGAATATGCATACACACATAGTAAGTGCATATTTATATATGTATACATATATGCATATGCATATAGTGCACTGGGAAGGCCTAGAGATAGGGCCACTGTTTAACAGTGAGCACATCTAGCCAGATATTGGCTTTGAAAAATGATTTCCCACTAAAATGGGCCAGGAATCTCGGGCTTAGGGACTGGAAGCCTAAATGTATTTTTGAAGGAACAAGTAAGGAAGTCAGCAAAAATGGATGGGTGTGTATCAGTCAAAATTGAATCCCACTGAATGGCTTCCTATTGGGACAGGACGCTCATCAAACTAACGAAAAGAACACACTCCCAGATTCTCAATAGAATTGGAAAATAGGAGTCTTTAAAGTGTATCTTTAGGAACACATTAAAATAGACACAGATGAATGAATGGATGCATCAAAATTTGATGGTGTAGAGATATTCCCATAATTCCATGGGGAACATCTGCACAAAATGCTAGTTGCAAAAGGGAAAAGTATAAATTTTCAGAAAAGCTTGGAAAATACCATCTTTTTCAACAAATCAATTAAGTGAACTCCATCAATAGCAAGACACATTGAGAGTGTGTACCTCCTAATAGGCTGCCAGGTGAAGAGCTTAGTAAAGATTTCTGTGATAGAGCTCACAGGGAAGCCAACCCTAAGTCAAATGAAGAGCATACACCAGAAACCCAAACCCTGGGGTTATTCTACAACACAACCAGCTCCTGATATTCTAAATTGTCAAGGTTCTGAAAGTCAGGGGGAGACTGTGCACAGTCCAATTCCAAATGCTAAACCGTGATTCTTCTATTACAACAAATGATAATGGGCTACCCTGGTGGCAGAGACCTGCGTATTCCTGTTACTATAGAAACCAAAACAAGAGGATCATAAGAACCAACTTGGCTAAGGCCAGAATGGGCAACTAGGTGAAGCCTTGTCTCAAAATAAAAGTAAAGCAGTGGTCTGAAGATGACCCAGAGTACAAAGCTTGGCTAGTGGATGTGAGATATGGTTTCTTCAGCTCAATTCCCAGGAATAATAAAACAAAACAAAAACAGGCAGACATAAAAGTGATCGCTGACTGAGAGAGACATGGAAGGAACCTGTCCAGGTTAACTTTCTGGTTCTCTGTCTTGTGGTGGACACTGACTTCACTGTGGGTGGAGACTAACATTTGGCAGAATTATACACTCCGATATCCAGAGCTGACGGAGCATTAGTCAGCAGTGTCCACTCAAATGACTCAAGAAAAGATGTTTATTTGTCTTGTTCCAACTGTTTTGTAAGTTTGTGGTGACCTCAAGTTTTATAATTTTTGTTTTTCTGTATGTGACTGTTATATATCTTGGTATGTGTGGTATATTCAAACTTGTATGGGTAGGAGCAGGCTAGTGTGCACATGTTCTTAAGGCAGAGAAGGGTAGCAGGTGTCCTGTTATATTGCCCACCATCTGATTCCATCAAGATAAGGTCTCCTATTGAGCATCACAGCCAGCAAGTCACAGGGATCCTCCTGTCTCACCCAATCACACGATGTTGGTTACAGATGGCTACACAACTGAGATCCCAACTCAGGTACTCTGGCAACTCCAAAGCCATCTCTTCTGTCCCTAATTTTGTAAATCTAAAAAAATAGTTATAATGTGTAATAAGATAGCATATTTCTGTTTCACTTGTGTCGGGGCATGGTGTCATGTCTTTCTCTATTACTGTGTAAGGTTTTGAGACTGGGTCCCCTCCACTGAACCCGAAGCTTACTGATTGGCCAGAGGACTCCAAGAATCTGCCTTCCTCAGCCCCACCACCACTGAAGTTACAGATACTCATATCGAGCTTGCTTTAAGTGGGTGCTAGAGATTAGAACTTGAGTCTTCCTGTTTGTCCAGCAAGCATTTTATCCACTGTGCCATCTTCTTGGCTCCTGATTTAACTTTATTATATTAGGGGGGCCAGTGCTTGGTGACCGGTTGCTGTAAGCCTCTGCCGTCACAGCGGCAAACAAGAGAGATGCATGTTTCACCTTCCATGAAGCCTCTGAAGGTCTTCAAAAATGTTGGACCCCAACTTATCAATGCATAAAATCCCAACTACCAACTCCTATTTCTTAGCCAATTTAACAATCCTATCTGATATTTCTGACAAAGTGACTTTTAGCAATCCTTCAGACCAAGCTCTTTTTCTCTGCCGCCTCCCTGCCAATTTTTGAGGGCTCTCCTGAGGTGAACACACAGAACCAGTGCAGGACAAGGTCCCATGCAGGGCTTCCCAAGGCAGAGGATGGCAGAAAGGCAAATGTCTTCTGGAAAAATCCAATCTACTTCCACTTCTCATATATTTGGAAAGGGCCTTTCTGACAGCAAAATAAGAATCTACACTGAGTACCTGTGAAGGGTGAGCCCCAGTTACTACAGTCTTCATAACTGCCCTTGAAACATCTAGCAGGTGACACTGACTACACACACACACACACACACACACACACACACACACACACACACACACACACACACACTTCCTGCTCAGTGCTTTGCTCTGGACTTCCAGGTTATTCTCTGAAGCCTCTGAGAGTCACTGGCAGATGTTATTTAGCTCCCTAGTCAGTAGATACTGATAATTTGCATACTAGGTGAAAGGGTCAAAATTTGCTCACAGGGTCCCTGGGATTATATACACACTCTTTCCAAATTACCACTCTCCTCCTCCTAAGAAAACACATGCGTTAGCCCAATTAAAATCCAGAAGGTTAATCTAGCAATTGCAGGTAAGTGAGCGCTCACCAGAAACTTTGTTTTCCCCTAGAGCTTTTAAGCTAAGTGTAAATTGACTATGTGCTTAGGAATTTACCAGCTCAGACAGACTGAAACAATTAGACAGGAGGCCAAGGAAAAGTGAGAGGGAGACAGACCCCAGGCATGAGACCACATTCCTTTCAAAGCTTCCCTTCATAGTCTTTGGCTGAAGCCCTAGAGGTTTGCCTGGCTAAACCACTTCCCCTCAGAAGCAGCCATCCTCCGAGGGAGCCTGGGATTTGTAGTCTTCAAATCAGCTGACCTTTCATAATCCTTAAAGGGACTGTGACTAAAGGCTTGTGGTATCAATTTCCAGTGGTGGAATGTTCCGTGTTTTCACAAATTCACGAATTGCTTCTTGAGTAAAAGTGAAGCCTCTGTGTGTCCACCAGATCCCTACTTCAGCCCCTCCCCAGGGTCTACACCTCCCTCCAGTCCACACCTCCCTTTTCCAGTCTATGCCTCCCCGCTCCAGTCCACACAGGCACTCCACCTCTTTGCTACCTCCTGTGTTCTAGACACAAGCCACCACTGCTGCTAAGGCAGAGGAACTCCTGTCAAGAGGCAGACCACACAGCAAGGAGCAGGATGCAGGATGGACAGCAGAGAACATGCTCACATTCTTCCAAAGGGCACCTTTTCAGCTCTTTTCCAAGCAACATGTTTGCATCACGGTTATTAATTTTTTAAAAAATCAAAGAAAGTATCACAGGTGACAGCAAGACCTCAGAGTCTAAAACTTCTCATATAAAACAGACCGGAGAAATGGTGGTTCAGTTGTTAATGGTACTTCCTGCTCCTGCGAAGGACCAGGGTTCAATTCTTAACACCCACATGGTGACTCTTAACCAGCTGTAACTCCAATGACAGGGGTCTAACCTCCCTCTTCTGACCTCCATGGGCATCAGACACTCACGTGGTTCACATACATACATACACACAAAACACCTGCATACATGAAACAAAATAAGATAAATAAATCTAAAATATTTTTTTTTAAAAGTTGTGTCTTGGCATTTGAGGAGTAATTGTTGGAGGCCACTGGCTCCAGCTCCGCTAGGTGGCGCCATTATCTGGCGCTGGCCAACCCGCCTGAGTCAGAGTACGCATGCGCTTGGTATTCTCGCGAGACTGGTCTGGTTTCTCCGCCTTTCCCGTGGCGTCATATGGGATTCTGAACTGCGACCAATAGGAAGATGTTTCGTCTAAAGCAAGAGCCGTTTGGTCGTCTTAAAACCGGGTGCTTCCTGCCTCGTGGTCTCTCTCTCCCTTCTGTTCCTCTCTCCCTCTCCGCCCCGCCGTGCGCACGGACGCCGGCCCGGCTCCTGGGGCGCGGGCTCTAGGCCACGTGGCGGATGGCCCGGCCCGGACCACGCCGGGGCCTAGCCTAACTCTCTCTGGCCGGGCCTAGCCTAGCTCTCTGGCTTCCTTTTCCCCGCTGGGGGCCCGCCACAGCGGCCCCTGCCTCTCTGCCGGCCTCTCTGCCGGCTCTCTCTCTTTCCCCTCCCCTCTCCATTTTCCGTAAGCTGAATGCTCTCCCCCAAGATACATTAAAGTTATACTGCAGAAGGATCCTAAGTGTGTGCCGTGTCTTTCCTCGCGGGCGAGAGATAGGCGCGGAACAAGTAATGGTCTCAGAAAGTCCCAGAGACACCCAAACCCCTGGATTTTCAAGTCCCTTATATATGTGATGCTTGCATATAATTTAGGCATATCTCCCTTTATATTTAAATCACCTCTAGATTACTGCTTAATGCAATGTAAAGATGGTGGAAACAACTGTGACAGTGTTGTTTAGGGAACAAGGAAAATGTCCATACATGTTGAGTTCAGGGGCAGTTTTTAAGAACTGATTTGATTGCAGTGGTTTAAAAAATTATCACAAATGATACCTTGCTCTGTGAGTGACTTTGCTTGGAATGAATGGATAGTCCTTTCTTCCTTGACATTCCAGATCCTTCTCTGTCACTTCTGGACTATCAATATGGTTGGTTACCCATGGACTAAACAAACATGTTACACTCATTCCTTAACTGCATGCAGATATAGGTTATATACACAACGATCATTTTAAGTGTTCTTAAATTTCTAGTGGTTTTTGGACACTGGAAATGCTTCAAAGCAATAAGTATTTAATATACAACTTCCTTTTGGTATTAACAATGTTTTGTGACTAAGAAAATGAAAACTTCTGCTATACATTGAAATTTTCTGCCTCCCTTCCCCCTACAATTTATATGTTGAAACTTTATTTCCTAATGTGTGGCTATTTGGAGATGGGCCTTTTGAGGGATGACCAAGTCATAATGAGGATCTCTCATGAATAGGATTAATACTTCATATAAAAAAGACCTCAGAGAGCTGTGTGGTGCCTAAGACTGTGTGTGTGATAAGACAGTGAGAAGCTGCCCCCTGTTAATCAGGAACAGACAGTGAGTTCTCCCTAACGCCAAATCTATAGCATTTTGGTATTAGACTTCTGGCTTCTAGAACTGTGGATACTGTGTTTCTGTTGTTTGTAAGTCACCCAGCCTACAACTATTTTTTAAAGCGTTTCAAGTGGATTAAGATAGCCACCTGCTCTGAAGGGCTGTGGACAGATTGGTAACTGAAGTAGGTGTGTGTGAAGAGGATTCATGTCCATTAGATCCCCTCACAGGGTTGCTGCCTCCAGCACTGTTCATCAGATGTCACAATGTTGCAGATGTTACTGTTGCTCATAGCACAAGTGCAGGATTGTGGAGTAGGGGAAACATGGGATTAGCAGCCAGGATGACAAAATATTTATTGGGAGTCATAACTTTGCTGAATGTGTATGAGCCAATGAGAACTTTACTTCTGGGCATCGCAGGAACTAAATGCCAGTCTCCCTCTAGTGAAAGCTTGTGGGGACAAAAGAATTCTGGACCAGCTTTTGTAATGTGGAATGAACCACTATGTGAGCTACTCAGGACACAGGATTGAGATAAAGTATTGCAGCTTTGTATAGGAAAAGGATTTCTTTAGAGGGCTAATGAGGAGCTGGAAAAATGACTCAGGAGTTAAAATCATTTGCTTTCACAGAAGACACAAGTATGCTTTCCAGCACCCATGTCAGGCAGCTCTCATGACAGTCACTTCCTAACTGCCTTTAACTTCAGTTTCAGGGGGTCCTATACCCTCTTCTGACAGCTCTGGCTACCACAGCATGCTTGTGATATATATATATATATATATATATATATATATATATATATATATATATGCACACATAATAATTTTTTTCAAAGGGGTGAACCAATGGTGTGAGCGTTGTGTTCTTATAGAAGTCAGGCAGGCATATGTCCCCCTTGTTTTCCCTAATAACACATTGTATATTTGCAAACTGATGGGAGCACTTTCTAGGAGACTATTAACAAACGCACCTAGCATTTCTCATTTCTTTTCTATGCCTTGAGCCATTAGTGGCAAGTCTTTGTGCTTTTCTCTGTCAGAAGGCACCAGAAAGTCCGTATATGTGTATATGGACTTATTTCGCTAGTGGTCATTATTTCTGTTTTGAGTTTTGATGCAATATTAACAAAAGGAAGAAAACATCAGCTTTAATGTATTTTTATATCACCTTCTAAAATTTTGTCCGTTTATAATGAAAAATTAATCTCATTTTTCCCTGGATAGTATGGGAGATGGCTTACAGGATCATTTGAAGACACAAAAGTCCCTGGATGTGTAAATCCCTTATTTAAAGGACACGGTATTTACATGCATCTCATCATAATATCCTTTAAATTATATCTAGACAGTTTATGATACCAAATCCAAAGGTAAGCACTACATGATCAATTGTTATAATACATGATTACGTAAAAATGCCAATAAAAGACTGTATTTGTTCAGGAAAGATACAACCATTTGCTTTTATTCATGTGTATGGGTGTGTGTGTATTTGTGTAAGTGTATGCTATGTGTGTGCAGATGTCTGAAGAGGCCAAAAAAAAAGCATCAGATCCTTGCGAGCTGGAATTATAGGCAGTTGCGTATCTCCCCAAATGAGTTCTGGGAACCCAACCTGGGTCCACTACAGGAACATCAATTGCTCTTAATCTCTGGTGTCTCTTTACACCACAGTTTAAAAGAGTTTCTGACTATTTTTAGTTATAATTGGAGTAATCTACACATGAATTACTATGGTGTTACAGTTTGGCTATGCAACATGCAAATCAACATATATATACACATATGTAAACACATACTGATATTATATGCTTAATGTATTTTATAATGTGGGGTGTGAGTCTAAAAGGTTGGAAATCAGTGTTCAGAACTCATCTCATTTTCTTAAGGTAGACCTACCTGGTCTAGAAGTCTCCCTGTTCAGCTCAGCAAAGCTTCGTTAAGGGGTTTCCAGAGTTACTAATTCTATGAGAGTCCATTCAACAGCAAGGGCTTTTTTAAGACTTATGCATCTTCATGATAAAACAGAAACAAGCTCCATAACAGTGAAGCTATCTGAAGGAATCTTCTCTATTGGTCAGAAAATAGAGCTGGAAAGTCTACATACAACTAACTGTACTTGGGATGTAAATAAAGACCCTTGTTCTCTATTGCAGCACCAGGTCATCCTTTTGGGTAGAAGAGAGTCAAGTTATACAAGGCAAGGTCGTGCAGAGGTCCACCGTTATAATTACTCAGATACAGTTTACACATGGCCTCATCTCTCACTTAAAAATGGCTTAGAAAATGTCAAAAACATCATCAGCACCCGTTTGAAACCTCACTGATACTGTGCCTTCCACCGTACTACAGTGTGTGCATTTAGATGTACAAGAAACAAGTAGGCAGTTTTTCCTCGGAGCAAATGAGATAGATACCTCTGTGGATAAAAGAGTGATGTGCAAGCCTGATGACCTGAGTGTGATCCCTAGGACCCAGGCAAAAAAAGCCAGATATGGAGATGTGCATCTAGAATGAAAGATGGAGGAAAAATGGGAGCTGGAGGGAAGCTAGCCCGAAGTCCGCGGGATGAGAGAGATATGAAGAGAGATTCTGCCTCAAAAAAACAAGGGGGAAGGAAAAAACCACCTCATTAAAGTTGTCCTCTGACCTCTACACTTGTGTGAGGGCATGTGTGCGCGCGCGCACACACACACACACACACACAAACTCATACACACACACACACATACACACACACACACACACAAACTCATACACACACACACACATACACACACACACACACACACAAACTCATACACACACACACACACACACACACACACACACACACACACACACACACACACACAAACTCATACACACACCTCCAACACCCCAACAATAATAAAGACAATTTCCTTGTGGGAAAGCGTTTGATCTGGAGGTAAATAAGAAAACAATGTCTTTGGTTCTGAGAGAAGAAGGCACAATTTATTTAAGTCAAATTATTTTACAACATAGTCTTCATTGGACAGTTGTCAGCTTACCACTTAATATACTTTAAAAAGTCACGATTACCTGAAAAATTATATATATATTTCCATCTAAAAATATATTGCATATATGAATCAGGAGAAGCCCTCGTGTCCACGAGGCAGAGTTTGTTCTTTTCAGATTATTGCAGCTCTGTTATTTACAAACATTTCCTAAACACTGCAGATCTAACCCCATCTGTTCTTTTTTTCCTTCATTCCTGTTAAATAACTATAGCACGGCTTTTCTTCTTAAGAACACAGTGACTTTAAATGTCCTGCTTCTTTTCATCAATAGTCACATTATGCTTACTTTAAAAAAAAAACCAGCTATAAAAAAGTACAAATAGCCCAAATGTACAGATTGACAAAAGATGTACAAATTATATTTAAAAAAATAACAATGATTGATTTGATAGTAAAACTGCATTTGTGACCGAGGTCAACTCGTTTATTTACTCTTTTTAATTTTTAATTATTCATTTTTTAATACTGTGAGATATAGGAAAATAACTCTGCATAATTTATACAGTAAGTTGCCTTCTGATTGGTTGACCATGGTCTGGTGGTCTGACAAACGCACAGCGCTTGCGAATCTGAGTTTAGAAATCCCTATGACTTTTCAAAGTTCTGGGACCCACTGTCATTAAAAAAAAAAAAAAAAAAAAAAGTTATTTAATCCTTTGTCTTTCAGGAGTGTCTCTGTTTGTGTTAAACCTTCTTGGCTCATATTCTGAGTATTTCTGGAGAGAACAGTCAGCCAAGTGCATATTGTCCAATAAGAGGGATTTTGTAAAACCTACGGCTTCTTAAATACACACATACACACACGTCTTTCTCTTAAATTCCAGTTTGGTGAAAGCTTCACTGGCCTCACAGCCAGTGTTCCAGTTGCCATTTGCTGAATTAAGTCCTCCTAAGATAAGATTATAAACACCCTGTCTGGATTTTCACTGTCTCAAACCAGACCATTATTGGTCAAGTTCATGATTCGTTAACCTATGGAATCCTACAATGATGAGACCCGTGTGTTTATAAGAAACTGCTTTGGTCATAAAAAATATAAAGACAATTTATACTTCTTTTTTAGAACCATGGTATAACCATTCCAGTAACCTAAATACGTAACTCATTAGATGATTCGAGGTTGAGACTCCAAACTGGTATACTGGCCCATGGAATGATTAATTTTCTTTTTCAGGCAGAGGAAGCGAAAGTTTTTGACATAAAAATATTCATTTTTTTTTAAAAAAAGAACAAATGAAAAAGTTTTATCCAAAAAAAGAACGTCCAGTTTTCTTGTCTCTTTAAGGCACTTATGTCCTTTAGAGTCCAGAGTATCCAGAAAGAGTGCGAGCTGGGACTTCAGCCAGAAGGCCACTGATCCAGGGGCTCTAGTAGTAGCTGCCTAAGTGTGAAGGCACATGGGTGTTAGGATGACGGGGGACACTGGGGTTGGGGTAGATCCCAGCAGTGGGGGAGGTCCAGTATTGTGACGCTGCTCCGAAGAAGCTGGAGGAGGTGACAGGCATGGAGGATGGGTGGGGAGGGACAAAGTTCACCTTCTGTTGGTGGGCATGGTAGGAAGGCATGTAGGAGATATCAGAAGGGTACTTGTACATGGATGACTCCGTTGGATGTGGCTGCAGGGCCTGGGCAATGCCATGGAAGTCAAATTTATAGGCATATCTTTTGCCGTGCACTTTGGTCATGATGTTTTTATCATAGTAATATCTGAGAGCCCGGCTCAGCTTATCGTAATTCATGTTGGGCTTGCTCTTCCGTTCTCCCCATCGTCTGGCCACCTCATCTGGGTCTGTCATTTTGAACTCTCCATTGGTCCCCTCCCAGGTGATACAGCTGGCGTTGGCGCTGTCAGACAGTAGCTCCAATAGGAACTGCCAGAGCTGGATCTGCCCGCTTCCTACAGGCAGTGAGGAAACAGGAGAAAATGGTCTCAGTCCTGATTCTTAAACATGGCAATTTTAGTTCCGTCTAAAATACCCTTTATTTCCTCTTATGTCAGAATCTCTTCTTTATCCTTTCCTCTGGAAATGGGAACATAAGAACGATACGTATTTATAGGGCATAGGATGATATTTTGGCCTGTGTACTCGGTGACTGATGATCAAAGTGGGATAATTAGCATGTCAGTCACTTCAAATGCTAGAGCATCATTGAAGATCCCTTTAACCAGCTAGTTTGAAAGGTACAATAAATACTGTTAACTATACTCCTTGTCACTGAGATCAGCATAATAAACAAGGTTAGATCTTAAGAAATATTGTCCCAAAGGTTGATAAGGAAGTATTGGCTTTGTCCCAGTAAGCTGTAATGATTTCAGGGAAGCCAACTCCCCACATCCTTTTGCTAAGATTTGATGTGGGAAGTCTTTCTATACACAGTGAATATGCTTTATTGCCACTTGTTAATAAAGAGGCTGTGTTGACCTATGGGAAGGCAGCTTGGAGGTAGGCAGGAAATTCAAGCAGAGATAAAGATGAAGAAGGGCAGAGTCAAGGAGATGCTGCAGGCCGCTGCCCAGAAAGCAAGATGTAATGAAATACAGGTAAAGCCACCGAGCCATGTGACAATACATAGATTAATAAAAATGGGTTGAGTTAAGTTGTAAGAGATAGTTGGTAATAAGCCTGAGCCATAGGCCAAACAGTTTACAATTAATATAAGCCTCTGAATAGTTATTTTATAAGCAGCTGCAGGACCATGGGCCAGATGGATAAGAAAACTTCTGGCTACAAAGATTTTCTCCCTCTACCTAGACCAGAGTCACTATCTAATTTTTACTTAGACTGAAGTCCTTCAAGGCACTTCCTGTCTGCTTTAAAGAGTGTCAAGCATCCCAGAACCTCTTGGTTGTGGGGAGTCACAGGGAGAAGACTTAGGGATCAATAAGCTGGGTTGTCCTCCAGCAGAGTTCTAGTGCACAGCTTTTAGTGTTAAGTTATGTACAGACAAATGTGGGCAGAGGTAAAAAGTAGCTGGTAGGGATGCTGGGTGGTGTCTTTATCTTCTGGGCAAGAATGGTCTGATCCTAAGAAGCAGGGAAGAGGCCAGACCCTTTGTTTCCTGTGGTGTTGCAGGGGCAGCAGGCATGTAGGCCTGTCTGTTGTTGACTTTAGCTACCAGTCTCCACAGTTTGGGTTTAGAAGAACACATTTGAGAGTTATTTTTAGCAGTAAATCTTTAACACATTGTCAAGTTCACTTCTTTAGGGACATACTTCTTTTGAAAGGGCTGGATGACTCCAACGCTCAAATCAAAACCAAGACACTTGGGGACATTTCTTCATGAACCCTGTCTGAGGAGTTAACTGAGAGCATCTTCTCTCACTGCAACTCCTACTTAGGTCATTTACCACATACATAAACCTCTGAGCAGATGCAGTCCATATACATTTTCTCTCCAGAAGCACCTTCAGCCAGTGGACACTGCTACCCACCAGCAGGCCCCGGACTGTTTTTTTGTGCACAACTGAACATTTGATTAAGGAAGCAACTCCCAGACTGGTCTAGACTTAGGACTAAGGTTTCTGTGACCTTACAAGTCCAGTGAATATTCTGGAAAGAAAGGCTTGTAGAAAGTTAACTCACCAGGGTTGGCTAGGCGGCTACTGGTTGGGCCCAGGATCTGATAGGGGTCTAAGAAAACAACAATAACAAAAGAGGTTTACTTCACACCTTGGCAAACAGTTCTGTCAGTAGCATCAAGATGAAGAAACCTCAATAGTTCTCACTTTTGTCTCAGGGCCATAGGGAGGCTTGATCAAAGGCCTTGGTCCAGTCAACACAGAATAGCAACAGCATCATTTCTTCATACTTGTTTTCTAAACTTTTAGATTATGCTGTCATTACCACCCCCCCCAATCACCCACAGCTTTGCAAATAAGTTGGCTAATAATACTCAGGGACACAGTGAATAAACTGAAGGATTGCTTATTAAAAGGGCTTAAGAAGGTCCTACGATGTTTATAGCCATTAGTACCCTTTCTAGTGTGGAAGCCATTACACATGTCTGAGGTTTCTGATGGATCATTAAACCCATCAGCAGCCTGGTTCTAGTCCCCCCTTATGTCATGAACTGAGTCGTGTTTGGAGAGCCTCTGGGTATCGGTTTTCTCATCTAAGAAGGCTGGGTGGGGTTCCTGGCCTCAGTCTCCTTCTAGCAAAACATTCCACGATTTTAAGCTTGGAAATGTCAGCATTAGCCAGAATTTGTATTTTAGCTCTGAAATCACCACTTTTTAAAAACAGTGGGTTTTTCGCCCGATTATAATAGTAACTATTAACAAATTAGTTTAGCTTCTTCTTAAAACTTTGAATTAACTCTAACATAAAGCCCTATTAATCCACTTTCTTTTTATTAAGTTTTAATATTTATTTAAATGACACAGAAATATCTTGGGCAGCTGATAATGGATTTTTTTTTTTGGCCCAGAACTTCTTAAAATTGCTCCGCCTGAGCTGGCTTTCACTTGATTTCACCTTTCATTCACTTTCTGTATCTTGGGTGGACTGTTTGCCCATTCCCAAAGCAAACGGCTTGTTTAGATCTTAATTCGGCTGCATCACGTATGAAAATCAGTGGCGCTGAGTGAAATAGCTGTCTTCAGATCTGTGAAGGGCCTTTATGTGGGACATTTTTTCCAGAAGACAAAGTGGCCAGAAGGGAAGCTGAACAGAGGATGCTGGCTCAGAAAAGAGTTGAGCCAAGGTAGGGCTGTCAACTTCCTGTTTTGTAAGCATGCAAGTACAGGCAAGGGCCAGGGCCGGGCAGGGATGGCATGTGATAGGAGGTATGCTGTAGAGGGTGTTATAGATGGCAGTCACTTTGGTATTAAGAGTACTGAGGTTCATGGCTTCAAAGTTTTTCTGCCTTAATTGTTAAGAAGCAGCATCACTGGTAAGGGCATCTCCAAAGTATGGTTTAGTGTAAAAGGGCTTGGATGAGAAGTGGAGACTAGAGCTTCAGTTCTGCTTGTCTCTTAACTATTCCTTTTGCCCACCTGGGGCTCTGCCTTCTTCTGCAAAGTAAGGCATTGGGCCATCTCAGCTTGAAATCCCTTTTCTGTCTGGTAATTAACAAATCCTTTCCTGGGTCCAGTATTTGCTACCTAATTTAAAGATACCCTTTTAGAAAGAAGAGAAGTAGAATTGCCCCATAGGGGTTTTGTTCTAAGTCCCATCAAGGATTTTAAAATCTGTGGTTGCTCAAGTTCTTTACAGGCAGTGGGGCATTTGCATATAATCTATGCTTATCCATCCATGTTCTTTAAATCATCCATAAATTACCAATAGGATACAAATGCTAAGTGAATAGCTTTGCTGTATTGTTGAAAGAAAGCATGTCTGTATCCATTTAGTACAGACACAGATCTTTTCCTGAGTACTACCAGTCTGTGTTTGGTTAGATCCTCAGACACACATCCCACAGATGTGGAGGGCCAACTATACACTGCCTCATTCCTTCATTGGCTGTGGGATCCACAGCTGTATAACACATAAGGGAGAGGCTACACGTCCAAGTCAGGTACCTGGCTGGGGCCGTTGCTCAGTGTTCTTGCCCATGGTCTGTGCTCCTCCCAGGGGAGGACCTGTGGAGAGCAAAACAAAGGTGGTTTGTTCTTCATGGGGCAGGAAAATGTCCTTGTCGCATATCCCACAGAAGAAGGGCCCACGAACTGCCATTTACTCACTTTCTCATTGGCTCATGTGTCCATTTTGTTAAGCATCCTTACCGCATTGCTATGCTGGCATTGGTCTCCAAGCAGGAGATTTAGCAATGAACTTACATTTTTAAGAGGAAAGACAATGCCTGCTGATATGGGGTTGTCAAGTGCATTTGAAAAGTGGGATCTTGAGCTGAGAGAGTGGGTGAAGGCATATTATGCAGAGGCACTGGGGGTGGTGGTGGTAATGAGTCCAGATCCTGAGCATCCAAGTAAAGAGGCAGGGTGTGGCTGCCTGCATCCCTAAGGAGGGGGAGTAGAGTCCCAGGAAGGGTTGGTGTTGGCAGAGACAAGAGTATTGCTGAGGCTTGCTGAGTATTACTAGCCAGCCTAGCTAAGAAATGCTGAGCTCCAGGTTCAGTGAGAGACCTTTTCTCAAGGGGACAAGACAGAATTATAGACCAATGTCTTCCTTTGGTCTCCATGTGTATACATAGTGTTTACCTATGCAAATAGATACGTTAGAAAATAGGATCTTCACCGACATCTCTCCTGAGGATGTGACATTTGAGCAAAGATCACCTGTTTCCTGTGAGTCTGTGTATTGTGAGGGCCCCTCCATGGTAGCTCACACATGCCATCTCCCTTCCTCTCTGGCTTCCTCCTTTTGAATGTGTGCTGTTTTTTGTGTGGTCTATGGCTTGGTGTGATTGGCAGCCCCACACTTCTCTCTTCTCACTGACCCATCATACTGTTGAACATTTCCACGATTCCTTATGACTAAAGATTTGAGGTCTATTTCCACAGTATCATTCACTGTCCCTTTTGTGGTTTTTTACCTCTTGTCTACCACACATCCTAAACTCCAGGAACCTGGGGTTCTCACTGTCAGATATATCACAATGGTCTTCTCCAACCTCTGTCTCTCCAGGCTTACCTATCTTCTCTTCCTCTCTAGACTGAAACCTGGCCTGTCCTTGTAGAACTAACTCAAACAGTAGCAGATGTTCAAGAATTCCTTACCACCACCTAGACGAGAAGACCTGTGTACCTGATTTCTCTCCCCTGCCTAAGTATCTGGTCTGTGCCTGCTTAGCTCATCTTTGTGAATCCCACAGAGCTGCATGCTGTATGCAGAATGAACAAATAATGCACGGTCATAACTAATATAGACCTTGGTTATTGCTTGTACAGTTGCAACCTCATTCTTAAAATACTTTCCTTTACTCCCTTTCATTTCCCAGCAATTTGACTTCGTGGAGACAATAATAGGGACACACTGCTTGAAGTGTGAATCATTCTCTTTCAATAGAAGATACTGGATGTGTTTCAACAAAATCACCTCATCATTGTTGGATAAATTAATGTTTGTGATACACAATATCTCCTCATATGTTATCCTTCCTGGAGCTAGAGACATCAGCCTGACTCAGCCTTGTCAAGTGGAGAATCCAAGTCCTAGAGATTCATTGTCTAATAACAAAATCCAGACCAGTCACTTTTCTTTTATGAACCAATTTGTCCCAAGAAACCCTCAAACAATTAAGTTCTAAAATCAAGCGCAACATAGCAAACCTCCAAAGTCTGAACAACCCCTGCAAATTCATATTGATAGCTCATCAGACAGCATGGGGCAGTTGCTTCTTCCTAGTGTGTGCCTCACAACTCTATTCTCACTTTCCAACTTCTGGCTCCCAGAAAATATTTCTTCCCAAAAGAATGGTTTGCTATTTACTTACTTTTGTTGAGGCCAGAGTTCATGTTGCTGCTCCATCCTCCTCTCCTGACTGAGTCATAAGAAGGGTCTGTTGAGAAATAATAAATTGGGGTATGTGAGCTTTGTCTGTCTGACAGGAAGGGTATAACAAGATGCTCTCTTGGTGATCAGAAGGGGTTAAATTCATTTCAGCGATAATTTGCTAAGAACCACTAAATTCCTGAAGTGTACTCTTCCACAAGCATGGGAGGTGGGGGGGGGGCTTAAGGTGACAGAAAATACAGTAACTCTGATTTTGAGATTTGTCTCATTTGAGAGCTAAAGCGGTAGGAAGGATCCTGCTCTTGAAGTAGGAGGATTGGCTCAAATTCTGTCCCTGTTACTATTTGTTGTGAGAAGAGGGGTAGATCATAAGACATTTCTGTTCCTTATCTTTATAGAAGAAAATTTTTATATGAATTATCTACCTTACGGTTTTATGCAAATGATCAAGTGAGAATATCTGTGAACTACCTGAGAAGATTTTCCAAAAGTACAAACTACCACAAAGTAAGGGGGAAACGCCCTATTCAAAGATGACTATGAAGGATCTTGGGCAGTTCTGAAGAGCTGAGGAGTGGTATCCAGATGAAAGGTCCCCTGGACAGAGCATCTCAAAGTCCAGGCCAATGACATTTTTGTAAGGCCAACTCCAGCATCACCTTATGGCACCAGTGCTATGAAATGACACTCACTTAGAGATGTGCCCACACTGTAGGCCGTCCAAGGCCTCTCAGACATTTCTGTAAGGAGGAAAGAGCCCTGGTCTAGTAACCACACAGAAAGAGGAAAGACCAGAGTGGTGGCTAAAACGATGGCTGATCAGGGAATAAGCAGACAGAGACATCCAGGTAGGAAGGGCTGGAGCTATACAGACCCTGAACTTTAGTGACTTTCAACTTTCTGGTTCCATAACAATGGTCAGAAACTGCTTAAGTAACGGCCTAGAAACAGTCCTCATTTCCGTTCTCATTGTGCGAGTACCATTGAAACATGGCACAGGCCCACAAGAAGGGCAAAGGATGCAGAATTATGACTCTCAAAGTCTTTTCCCGAACAACAAAGGAACCATAAAAACCATCTGAATAAATGGAACATAAACCTCATCAAACAACTGTCTGACAGGGTGAAATACAAACCATCCTGTTTGGCCTGTCCTGAGCCTTTCAAAGAAATTACAATAAGGGCTTAGGAGTATGGATGGATGATGGATGGAGGGAGGGATAAATGGAGGAAGGAGAAGTTGAATGGATGGATAGATGGATGGATGAATGAATGAATGAATGAATGAATGAATGCATCTGATGGCCTGGCTTCCCTATTACTGCCTAAGATGAGCCAAAAGACAGGAAGTGTCCTTGTGGAAAAATCCATGTGCACATGTACATTCCTCATGGCTCTGGAAAAGTCTATTCAGTTTTTAAAATTATAGTCTTTAGAAATTGGCACAAAAGCAAAACAGAGCACAGGGGTGGTGCTGCTGGAGAGGGGGGCGGGGAATAAGACAAGCAGACATAACGCAACTCCATTAAGTTGTATGTTTTTATTTTTGACCTATTTTTTTCCCTTTATTTCCTGAAAACAGATTCTTCTCGCTGAACAACAAGCAAATATGTAAGCCAGCAAGCAATGGTTACAAGCTTGGAATGAGGCAAATGACTTTATGGACACTTTCTGAGGGGGTCTGTGGAGTCCGACACAGTGCATGTAGCTTTAAGACAGGTGGCTATCTTGGCTTCCTGTCACCATTTGAGACAGACTTCCTGCACTGTGTTGTGTACATGGAGTGCTGCAGAAGCCAGCCATACAAGACAAGGTCTTTACATTTAGACAGCACACAGTCCCTGAGATAGTTAGGTATTGTTGTCATGTGCCAAAGATATGGTTGAGATGCCAGTGGCTTACTGGAGACTCAGGAGGAAAGAATAAGTAGCATTGGGAGCCTGGGGGACTTGAGTGAGCTCTAGCTGGAGGGGAGAGAGAGTGAGCCTTGCAGCCATGAACAGAGAGGTGGGTGGTGTGGTGCTGGGGGCAAGGCTGATGCCATATAGGGATGTGGAGGGAGGAAGAGGGTTGGGTGACCATTCAGGACCTTGTGGGAGCTAAGCTAGCATTGCTGTATCACCTTCATGGTTCAACCCATGGGGCCAAAGGAGGTTCCCAGTGTGTGGTGACTCTGAGAAAGCAGAATGTGAAGACTCGTGCATTCCGGGTGTTCTGTGGAAAGTGCAGAAGACCTAAGGGGTGGAGGCTGTTCCAGAGGGACAGAATGGAAAGTGGAGTTGAAAGTGATGAACCTAAGTGCCTTTTTTAGGGTTACTACTGCTACAATGAAACATAATGACCAAAATAACATGTGAAGGAAGAGGTGAACTTGGAAGCCTACACTTCCAAGTTCACTACTGAGGTAGTCACAGGAACTCAGACAGAGCAAGAACCTGGAGGCGGGAGCTGAAGCAGAAGCCATGGAGGGATGCTGTTTACTATCTTGCTCAATATGGCTTGCTCAGCCTGCTTTTTTATAGAAAGGATTACCAGCCCAGGAATGGCTCCACCCACAGTGGGCTGGGCCCGCCCTCATTAATCACTAATTAGGGAAATACCTTACAGCTGGCTCTTTTTTTTTTAAATTTCTTTTATTCTATAAACATTGTCTTTTTTATTTTTTTAAAATGTCATTTTAATCTATGTATCCCCCTGCTCCTCATCCCTTTCCTTCTTCCAATCCCTCCTAGTCAGCCTTCAGCCTCACCCCTCCCCACCCACCTATTCCCTCCCCCAAAGGGCAAGAAGTCTCAAGGTGGGTCAGCTCAGCATGACACAACCACTCCAAACAAGTCCAATTCCCTCATCCCAAAGTCAAGGCTGGGTTAGGTGCTCCTCTGCAAGGAATGGGCTCTAAGGTGCCAGCCCTTACACAGGAACACAGTCTGATCCCACCCCTCAGGCTCCTTATACTGCTCATGCCAATCAACAGTGCCTATAGTTGGAGGGCCTAGCTCCTATTCCCAATGGGTGTCCAGTGGTTATTCTTGATTCAGTGAGCCCCCCAGAGCTCCTGCCAACCATCACTGTGGGAATTTTCCTCATAATCCCTATCCCCTTGCTCATATAGACTTTCATCTGCTGCTCTCAGCTGGACCCGGAGCTCTGCCCAGTGCTCAGCTGTGGATCTCTGTGTCCACCTCCGTTCCCCATTGGATGTAGGTTTTGTGATGACACTTAGGGTGGTTAATTGTTTGATTATAGGGGAAGTCCTGTTTAGGCACCCCCTCCACTATTGTTTGGAGACTTGGCCAGTGACATCCTGTGAGTTCTTGGAGGTTTCCCTAGCACCCAGTCTCTTTCCAACCCCACATTGGCTTCCTCTATCGAGATATCCATCTCTTTCTATCTCTCTCTTTGATTCTCTCACTCAACCATCTCCTTCTTTCAAGATTTGTTCCCACCTCTTCTTGGTTGCAACCTGTTATCACCCTAATTTGCTAAGGTAACCTTCTCTATTTCTCTTCCTTGTGGAATCCCTGGATGTCTCTCTTAAGTTCCTTCTAATCCCAAGATGTTCAGGGGTTGCAGTTTGCAGCTTATGTATTCTTTGTTTTTTTTTTTTTTTTTTTTTGTCTAAAATCCACTTATGAGTAAGTACATCCCATGTCTATCTTTCTCGGCTTGTGATAGCTTGCTCAGGAGGATATTCTCCATTTGCCTGAAAATTTTAGGATGTAATTTTGGTTTTTTTTTTCTTTTTTTGCTGCTGAGTAGTACTCCATTGTGTAGATGTACCACAGTTTTTAATCCATTCTTCAGTTGAAGGACATCTAGGTTGTTTCCAGGTTCTTGCTATTATGAATAATGCTGCTATGAACATAGTTGAGCTAATGCCTTTGGAGTACAAATGTGCATCCTTTGGGTATATGCCTAATAGTGGTATTGCTGGATCCTTGGGGAGATTGAGTCCCAGTTTTCTAAGGAACCGTCATACTGCATTCCAGAGTGGCTGTACAAGTTTACACTCCTATTAACAATGGAGGAGTGTTCCCCTTGCTCTGCATCCTCTCCAGCATAGGCTGTCACCTGTGTTTTTGATCTTAGCCATTCTGACAGGTGTAAGATGGTATCTCAAAGTTGTTTTGATTTGTATTTCTCTGATGGCTAAAGAAAAATATGGAACGCTTCATGAATTCGCATGTCCCTTGCAGAGGGCTACGCTAATCTTCTCTGTCTGGTTCCAATTTTAGCATATGTGCTGCCGAAGCGAACACTACAGCTGCTTCTTACATAGGCACTTCCTCAACTGAGGCTCCCTCCTTTCAGATGACTGTAGCTTTGTGTCAAACTGAGATAAAACTAGCCAGGACAGTAAATAAAAAATGAGGGGACCCCCACTAAGATCTAGGAATTGGTGTATGGCATCTGAAGTCGGAAGCACCACTAAACTCTGTCTTAAAGCTCCCAACCGACACTTGTCTCAGAAAGCTATTCCACAACTTCCCAGAACAATGGCTTTCCTAAGCCTCCTCAGGGCTATGGCTCCTGTTACCAGGACTTCTTATTACCTTTCCCTCTATCATTTCATTCTGGCTCTCGGGAAAGAGCAGGTAGCTGAAAGTTCCAGAGTGTAGGGATGAATGTCCTCGGTAGGCACTGGATTCTCTGCCATCTGAGGGTTTTGAAAATGAATCTTGAGGAAGGTCACAGCAGCTCATCTTTTCTAAGACTCCGCAGACCTCCGGGGTGGGGGATGCCGAGGTTCAGAGGTAGGTGCTCACACAAGCATATCTTGTGTCAAAGCTTAGCAATTCGACCAACCATTCAGGACACCCATAGGTGAAAAGAGAAGAGTTGTAGACAGAGAGACTGCTCCGCAACCAGCCCATGCAGTGTTCTCACTCAGAAGTTCGCAGAACAAAAGATGGCCGTGCCATCAACGGGCATCAACGGGAATCAGACATGAAAAACACGGACTTCGTCCTATCAGCCATCTTGTTCTTCTCTACATCTGTGGAAATCTTTTCTCTGGCCCCTAAGTCTGCAAAGAACATCCAGTGCCTATTTAGTACCCAGTCTAGTGATTGCACTATGAAAGTCCTGGGGTGAAGGAGACATCTCCTTCATGGAAGATTGAATTAAAACCCATGTGTTTTGAGAATGCAGTATCAAGACGGGAAAGGCCAAGAGTATCTATCTGCCTTAGATGTTTGAAAAAGAGAGAATCTTGGAGCTGAAGTCAAACACCCAAGTCAGCACAGCACAGGGGCCAGCACGACTCACATTTAAAAAAATCCATCAGTCTTAAGACCTGCACCATTGTCCACATCTGAAAAATACTTAGAACAGAAACATGTTGACCAATTCGTCCAATACACACTTCCCGCTCTACTTCTAATAGTCTAGTAATAATCTAATCTAATAATCGTAGCCTCCTTTCCCATTGTCTCACTTGTTACTTCATTATTCATTAATTCATGCTTGTTTGTCTTCCACTGACGAACATCAGGTCCTCACAGGTGGCTGCTTTTATGTTTTAGAGTGTGTAGAAAATATTGAAGACAGCATCTTGCACATGGTGAACATCCAAGTGTGGAATGAATGAGTGACTGGATGAAAATGTCTTTTCCTTGTTAAATTCATCTAATCCCTGTTGTTGTCCACGAGCAGAAAATAATCTTACCCTCCTAAACTAGGTCTCTAGCTACTTTAGGTTTGTGATGTCGGATTATACACTATGTCAACACTGTCTGGGAAGCGGTCCACCTGTTTTGAAGTGGAAGCTAAAAATGTGCCCCTTCAGGGAGATCAGGAGATGGATACTACTTATTTATGTGCCTGGATCATCAGGGAACAGCACATAAGACAGTGCTCCCATCAGTCATATCATCTTGTGATGCCATCACAACAGAACAATATGATGTTTATATGGGTATAAAATTAACCTGAAATGACATTTTTCAGGTTCTTTTGTTAAACAGGGTGATGTCATCACTAAAATGAGGGATTGTTTTTATCCTACTAAATGTCCCCCAAGTGAAAACTTAACAATGCGGTCATTTCTAGTCCAGACACCCTGACAGACTTATCTACAACTACCATGAGAAAGCTGGAGCAGGGGCAAGCCTGCTGCACAAATTCCTACAAACATCCTGGCTCCAGAGTCTGATGCCGCCCGATTATGGCCAGTGCCAGTCAGTGCACAGTTCTCCTACAGGCTGTGGTGACTTCAAGCAGTCGAGTGTACACATACAGACACCATATGTGGTCCATGAAGTCTGCATCTTGACAGTTGGCTTTGGAGAAGAAAAACTGGAGGTGGCCAAAGACTCAGTGTCAAAAATGTGACAGTTCAGGCCAGCACCCAAGGTGACACTCTCAGACCTTCTCTGTGGTGGTGGATGGCTTTATCAGCAGAAAATTATGCCCTGATTCTGACAAACTCTCTCTCTACTTCAGGGAAGGCTGACATCCCCTGGCTTTAAGGAGTACCGAGATGACAAACTCTATTGTGATTCCTTTGCTGAGCAACCACCAGTGGGCTTTGCATAGGGTTTCTGGTTTCAGGCAGTCCTGAGGTCAGTTTTTGCCAAAGCAAAGAGACCTGGGCCTCATGCCGGGGATTCTGGACTTTGCCAGCCATTGTGGATAATTCAGCTTCCCATCTATGGCTCCCTGAACAGTTTCTCCATTATGCAATGCTCAGTGTGGCTGAATGTGACACTAAATGGCCTCTTAGATTCCAAGACAGCCTCCCAGGGTAGAGTAATATGAGCCCTGAGCCCTGTTGGAAGGGGAAGGCTTTTGCTGGCTGTGATTATGGCATAGACACACCAGTGTTAAATCAATCCTGGAAATATGGCATTCATCTCTGGAAAGACCTTGTTTTCTACTCTGATGCCTTTTTTCAGTCAACTGTCTGAGGCCCAGGTGCATCAGCCTCGACACAACCCTTTACTTTATCATTACATCATTCTCCAGCCACCAGCAACACACAGAAGCCTCTCTTTTGGTCCCTTACTACACAGAGCCCTGCTCTCTATGACTTGGTGGAAAAAGATGCACTTTCCTTGAAACTTCTCATTGAATTTCTGGTTTTTGTTGATCAGGCTGACAGCATCTGTGTATTTACGCTTGGGAAACCTGGGTCTGCTTGCCAGTCGTTCAGGGTACTCAGTGAACCCAATAGGTAAGGTTTGGTCTTTGCTTTGGGATAGGCAGATAGACTAGATCATGTGCCTGTGTGACTTTCTCAACTGATTCACTGTCTGAGGTCCTGTGCTTCTAGTAGGTTCTATCTCTTTAGAGGTGGCTTTCTGGCTACTGACCTGACTGGGAGTCTCCGCTTTGGGCTGAACCCAACTTTGCCAACTCTGCTTTCTGAATCCCTGGTTCACAGCTCAGAAGCAGCATCTCATCTATTAGTAATCTCTATTATGTCCTTGTTCATACCAGTCCTGACCTGCTCTTGTCTGACATACTGGCCTGAATGATATTTCAAATCCAGGGCAAAGGTCACTAACCCAGGAAATGGGCAGTCTAATCAGAGTTTAGGGCTCTGTCTTGGGAATGCTCTTTCTTGCTAGAGTCTCATGGTGATTTCAGTGGCTACATATGACTCTGGAATCAGCTGGAGTCTGCTCTCAGATCTGCCCCCATTCATTTGAATCCTTTGGACACATTATGCTGTCTTTTTGAAGTTTACCTACTGCTTCCTGAAAAAAAGGAATAACAAGCCTTGTGGTAGTGGTACACATCTTTAATCATAGCACTCAGGAAGCAGAGGCAGGGGAATTTATGGTCCACAGAATGAGTTCAACAGCCAGGGCTACACAGAGAAACCCTGTCTGGTGGTGGTGGAGGTCAGGGAAGCAAGGTAACAATGCCTTACTCGCGATGAGGATTCACTATGTTTTCCATAAAGGGGAACTTTAAAATGTACATGATATACACATAGTCTGTTTCATCTTGCCTTTCCCTCTATTGTAAAAGGAAGTGACCAAATTCATTCAGAAAGGCCTCGAGAAGAAAGAGAAGCCCAAGAGTCCCAAAGGGCCAATTCTACCTGAGGAAGAGGTGATATGATTTGAGAAATAGGATCTCAGAGAGGGGTAGTGCCTAGGAGTGGCTGGCCTTTGCTTCTTCCATGACTGTGGACTGCTCAGATTGCTGTTTAACTGGTCCAGAGAGGCTCAGAGCGAGTCCCTACCTCACTTAAACCATTCTCCAAGGCTCACCCAGCCTTCCCTCCAGGGGCATTTTTGTTCTACAGAGCTACAGAAGATCTTGGCATCCCCCAAGGCTGCAGGAAGAAAGAGTTAAAAAGCCTTTGCTCTACCTTGGAACTCATAGATGCAAGAGAAAAACATCCTGGCCCACGTTTCCTTTCCTCAAAGGTCTCGTTCTGGGATCCAAACAGCCCCTCAGCCTCAGGACCAGCCCCACTGCATAGACCACAATGAAGTTAGTGTTTAAGATATTCTATGTACAGAGAGAAAAAAAGGAGACGCACGAGGAAAATACTGGAAAGAAATGGTGGCTTTGAAATACGAAAAATTTGACAGAGTAAGAGGAACCGGTTCTGGGCACAGCCTTGCCACCATCCCACAAGGCACCCTGCAGAACCTGGGTCCTTCTTTCTGCTTGCCCTGTGGGCTTTCTGTCCAAATGGCACAGATGTCTGACTGGACTATTTATTTTGATAAGACCTCAAAGTGGGTCTTGGGGGCGCATGTGGAAAAGGAATTCAGACTGACTAGATGAATTGGGTGTTTGCCAAAATTCTCCTCCACAATGGGTTGTATAGACACAACTAAATTCATAGTTCTTTGGTCAGATGGACCTCGGGATTAAGCGGATTCCAGCTAGGAGAAAGGAAAACATAACAGATCACTTAGGTAATGGAGTGTTGTTTATGTTTGGTTCCCTGGGCCTGCAGACAGAGAGGCCACATTGCCTACAAAATGTCCTCCTTTACCATGGGCGCTGAATCCTGCATCTGCCTCACATTCCTTTCTTCTGAGTCCTTTAGGTCATGACTTACTGGTTACTTGTTTCATGTTCACTGCTCTTGTGTGCTCAACCATCCCCTGTCATTCTTCAGTATGACACCTGGCTGGCTAGGTGATCTCCGCTGGGACTCGATCTTAGTCACCTTTGTCCCCGCCTGCCTCTACTGCTGTACTAGCTTATTGGATCACATCCCACTACACATTCATTCATTCAACAAAGTTTTATTGAAGGCCTGCTCTGTTGCCAGGCACATACACCACCGGCTAGGCAAACACCCTTCCTCTGTGGAGCTTAATTCAAAACAAATAGTAAACCATGCAGCAGATTAGAAGATGCTGAATGCGTTGGAGCAAAGCAAGCCAGGAGAGGGAGCAGGCAGGGCTGGGTACGAGGGCCTCACTGAAAACATATAATTTGAGCAAAGATTTGGACTGTCTAACGTGATTAAAATAGAGCTTTCTGTAGCTCCATAGTTTCCTTCTGACAAGCACTTGGACTGTCCTATGTTGGAAGCAAAGATTTTGGGGACAGTTAGTTTCTTTTTATTAGTTCACATCTAGTGGGAGTTGCTTGATGTTGGAGGACAGTGACATTTAACTAGAGGATCCTTTCACTGTTTGGATGAGGGACAGAAAAGGGTGAGCAGGCCCAGCAGTAGTTAAAGAGCCAGCTGATCTCTGCTTGTTTAGAATCGGGCCCATTCCTCAATCTATGACTTAAAATGGCTATTCAGCATTTCCTGAGACTGGCCTTTTGACAGACAGATAAAGAGAGAGCTAAAGCGGTTTCCAGGGAAGGGCATATGTTTAAAATCACCCCTGGGGAATGGACAAACAAAGTTAAAATAAAGAAAACTACATTGCTTTCCTCTGGCCTGGCAGGTGAGTAGGCCACATCAGACATGAAATCTTACCTCCGAGTATCTGAGAAAATGTCCCCAGTTTTGGTAGCAGAATGTGGACCCACTCTATCACAGAACAGGAGGCCCTGTTTCAGACTTCAAGGGACCCCAGACATGATCTAACCCAGACATGCAAATGAGCATAGGACCCAAGGTCCAAAGCTGGGAGACAGCATATGTGGCCACATAAGAATTTTAATAGAAATTGAAAATATGACTCAGAGTATATCAAAAGTGACTTTCTTTAAACTGGTCTAGGCTTTTGGGAAAGACCTGTGAATAACTATGTAAGTAAGCCAAAGCTTTTAGGCTTGTAGATTTTTCAAAATTATACCGAGGACAGTTTTTTTGTTTTTTGTTTTTGTTTTTGTTTTTGTTTTGTTTTTTTGTATTTTTAGAAGAATGATAATGAAATTTTACCGAGCACTGGGCTGTGTTGGGGTATCATTTAATGCTTTAAAAATATTTTGGGGAAACAATTTCATTGTTTCCAGACAGTAAAACCATTCATTGCAAAGGAGTGAACTCAGGATTTGGAGGTCTCACCCCTGTATTCCACTTCCCATCTCATCAGTAAAGTGTAAGTGACTTTACCTCTGACCCCAGTTTATGAAAGATATATTCTTGCATGAAATGGTTATTTGTAAATTTCAGACTCTGTAAGAGCTAATATTTAATCCTCACAAAGATCTTTGGAGAATAGGTGTGATTATGTATACACAAAGGTTTCACATACTTCAAAGTGTCCCATAGAATTCTAGATAATCTTTCTCAGTCAGTGTCTTGGTGTATGCCTATGTATGCGTGTGTACACGCTGGAGCATTCACCTTGGTATGTACAGGTGGAGGCCAAAGGTGGGCTTTGAGTATACACCTCTATTGTTCTTCACATGATTGTTAGCATTTAGTAGTACTAGTTTTAATAGGTCCTCATGTCTGTGTGGCATTTTACCAGGTTGTAAGCGATTTCCCCAAGTTCCTTTCCTTTCAGGTTTTATTCATAGGAGATAAGGAATTAATTTTACTTGTGCTACCTAAGCTAATTTCTTCTGTTTTTTTCCTTTAGTGGAGGAAGATTAAGAAAATACTTAACTCAGTTGAAAAGGATTACATTTTCTTTCCCAGTGAATCCATCAATGGTCAATGTTATTTACTGAAAGTCTACAGGGAGGGAGGAAAGAATACTGAACAAAACTCCCAATGAAAGATGACAAGGTAATCTGTAATTGGGTCCAGAAATAGCTCATGGATGCGGGGCTCAGGGAAGAGGCTCGGTTTGTAGAGGTGAAGTATTCACACTCTCAGCCAGGTATGATTAATTTGGGCTTTGAAAGCTTGCTGGATTTTGGCATATAAGTAATTATCCAACTTAATGTTATTATTCTCTCTTCAGCTTATGCCTGACATCAGTTCAAACAACACCAAGAGACAGGAGAAGCCTCTGAGCCTTCTCTGTGGGATCTACTGATCCCTGAGGGGAAGGGAAAGCTCCTCACAATCCTATTCCAGCCCCAGAGTGTCTTCCTCAAAGATTTTCTCTTCTTTTCTGTGGGGATCTTTGTGATCCTAAATTGAGGTTTCTCTGGAGAGAGGACATTGTTATATCTACAAATGTGCTTAGGAAAAATTTTCATATGAAAATAACAAATAATGGTATTTAAGAATGCTTGTTAACTAGAAGATGCTCCTTTTTCATCTGGCTCAAGAGAAGTTTCTCTGTGTTTCTGCCTCTATCTTCTCCATATATAGAAAATGACAGATCTATACCAGTCCGTATGTAGATAGTTAGATAGATGATAGATAATAGCACGGGGAAAAATTAAGGTTTTTGTAAGCATAGTCTTTCCGGTGTATCTGAAGGTGATTGGTTTCAGAATATCTATCAGATCCTCAAATTTCTTATTTTGGTTGTGAGCCTAGCCTTTAATGGCTGATCCATCTCTCCAGCTTCCCAGTTCTTTATAAAATAATGCAATACTAAAATAGAACCCATGCGCACCCTCCCAGAGATTACCAGTCATTTCTAGATCACTTACACTGCTTTATAACCTGGGTGTCACTTCCATGGATACACACTACTGTATAAGTAAGGCATAGTAACACATTGCACCACTGGAAGAGCATCTAAGATCACTTACAATATCTAACACAATGTAAATATTTCTCTTCTGTGTTGTTTGAGAATGACAAGAAACTTACTTGTTCAGTAGGATGCGCTTTTATCCATTAATGGTTGGTTGAAGCTGCCAGTGTCTAAGCCCTTTCCAGGGGCCAGTGCCCCTAAACAAGTCTCCTGTCCTGGAATATCTAAATCACTATATTGGGTAAAGTAAGTGCCTCTAGACTGCTCTGTGTTGAGGCAGCCACCAGTGGGTATCAATGCCACTTGTAGACTGTCTTCCTTTTCTTGCCAATTAACTTGAGACCCTCTCCTTCAAACAGCCAACAGGGCCACTTTTAGTTTCCATCACAAACCAGACCACATGGTGAAGATCAATTTCGTTCTGACTTTTAGCATCATTGGTGTGGAGTGAGACAGATCTCTAAGTCAAAGAGAAACTTGGTGGAGGTGGCAGGACAGGAACAGCCAGGCTAGAGATGACCAAGCCTACTTAGTAAGTGTGAACTGTGTCAGGAGTGGAGCTTCAGCCATAGAGCACCTTAGCAGGAGGCCCCTGCCTGCCAGTGTGAGGGGAAAAGGAGAAACTGAGTGAGGCCAGAAAGCTACCCAGAGTTTCATTGCCCACAAATACTTTCCCCAGAGCCTTGGACCTCTGTCCCTCTACCTTCAAGTGTTTCCAGGAATCATGTTCCTGTATAAAAATGCAACAGAACACGTGTGTTCCCTGTCACCATTATTAGCATTTGAGGATGTATGGGCACCTGCAGCCTCCTTTATTTCTTCAGGAAGCATCTAAGAGCAGCTTTGATAGGCATCCAAGCTAAGACACACGGAATGCAGGTAGATCTAAATGAGGACTTCCGAAGAGCCAGGAATGGTCTGAGCGGGTTGTGTTTCCTGAACCAGGGACAAGAGGTAAGCTCTGTGCTATAAACCAAGAAGCCAAAGCTGTCACTAAGTGTAGAGAAGAAATGTGGGTTCTTCAGGTGAGGGTTCAGTGGGAACAGCACCGCACAGACAATGGCAGCCTGCACCTCTACGAACCCACCAATCAGCTCCAACCTCCTTTGTTCCCTAAAACAGGGAAACTGACATGTATGGAGGGAGCTTAGGTGAGGTAGCATCCTGGCGGGTCTTGTTGATGTACACATCTCATCCAAGGAGAATATTACAGTGTGATTTCCTGGACTACTGCCCATGACCCGCTCTTGCTTTTCATATGAAATTGATTGCAATACTTGGCGATAATGCTACTCAATATGATACTTTTTTTTTTCTTTTTAACTAAAGCTTACAGTTTTTCATTCCTGGGTGCAATATTAAGCTTAAAAGGCTATGCGTATCATGATGTAAATTACAAAGTGTGGGCTTTTAAGGTGAGGAGAGAGTAGAGACAGCACTGGAGAAACAGCAGCGGCTCCCAGTTCTAAGGACCCACTACTCAGCTATGGAAAGAGCGTGAAACAAACCAAAATGTGGTTTTGAACACAGATAAAGTTGACAACTAGGGGGTCACTGCAAGAATCACCACGGTCATAGAGAGTTGACAAGTAGACAACAGCGGCTTCCTGAAGGAAATAGGTCTTTCAGCATTCTGTGATGGTTGGTTAGTAATGTCCACTTGACAAGATCATGGAGACATCACAGGCCAGGCCTGTGAGGAGCTACCTTGATTAAGCTAATTGCAGTGGGTGATGCTATTTCCTGGGTTTGGATCCTGGACTGTATTAAAGAGAGAAAAGTAGCTGAGCAGGGCAATCAATCATTTTTCTCTGCTTCCTGACTGCGGGTGCAATGTGACCAATTGCCTTAAGTTCCCACCTCCAGGACTGTCCCACCCATGCTAGACACTGAGCCTCAAGAAACCTGTTCTTCCTCAACTTGCTTTTGTTAGGGCATTTGATCATGGAATCAACAGTAGTGAGACATAGTTAAATGGAACTGCAAAAGGACATTTCAGAGCCTGCTCTATACCCTGGCTGGGGGCAATTTGGGCTTCTCATATATAAAATGGGAACGATGGTAACACTAAGTTAATAAGGTTTTATGACATAGAAAAAATGCTGCACAAGAAAATATTTAATGAAGATATAATTGTTATAAAAGGGGAGAGTAGATTAAAAAAACCCGATAGAAACAGGAAAGTTGAGAGGAAGAAGAAAAGCATTTTCCTGGAGGGTCACTCTTTTCTTGACTCTGTCTGCTCGGCACAGACTGAGGGGCTGGGTGTGGAGGGAGGTTAGCTGATAGAACGGTCTGTAGCATCTGGGCCCAGAGAATGAAAGAACACTAGCCCCTCAGCATGGACGCCTGCGTTTGTGACTTCTCCCTTGTTACTTTGGGATGGGACCACCACAGCTCCAGAGTGGACAACATGAAGTGAAAGTCAAGGTTGGGGAGCGGAGGGAGGGTGGTAGAGGGGAGGAGAGGGGGATGGAAGAGAGGGGAAGGGAGGGTAGGGTAGAGGGTACACCTTGCAGTTCCCACAGGAGACAAAGCCAAACAACCTGTCTCCCAACTAGAAATGTCTTGGAGGACTGGCTGACAGTTATCTTTTGGGGAGTGGGTGAAGGCCCACTTTTCACCTGTCTACCCAATGGTTCCTATCTCCAGCATGCTTTAGTCATGAGAGGAAAAATCATTCTCTGGAATCTGTCAAACACTAAATTAGAAAAACAGTGGCAAGGGGACAGAGGGGACAACCAGGTAAAGTCATGAGGCCTGTGCCTCTGAAGATACAAATAGGTACCTGGGTTTGGGTGAGTAGAGTGGGAAAGAATTCAAACCCTTACTGAAGACATTCTAGGTAGAATTCCATTCAGATCCAAGTGAGAAAACGTGTTCTAGATGGCAAAGCTGTCGTAGTTGTCCGGAGGTGCTGGGACTTAACCCTCCGTGGGCCCTAAGGTGATGGATCTAGATTTCAAATATGAACCTACTGGAAGAGGAGGTGGGTGCTGTATAGTCTTTCACGATACAATGTCAAAGTTCCACAGGACACAGCATGGCCTTGCTTCCAGGGATTGCAGAATCCCTCTGAACTTGAGGCAGTGACCTCTTATATGCCAGCCTGAAGTTCAAGGCTGATGTGTGTGTGGGTCTCTTCTTTAGAGAGAGGAATAGCAAGATAGTCAAACATCCTGAGGACCGTGGTCAGTGGCGGGTGTGTGTGTGTGTGTGTGTGTTACAAAGAAATCCACACAAGCATAATGTATTCATACCCAACACCAGGACAAAAGCTCTCCAGCCCAAATATATCTACTTCTCATGGGGGCGGAGGGGGGAGAGATGGGGGGATGGGACAGACACGATACTTCAAATTTTTTTGCTCATTAGCCTGGAACAAATTTACACTTGTCTTAGGAAACATGCAAACTGTTTGCAGTAATTTTGAGAGACTGTGTGCTGGTCACCGTATGGCCATACGTGTGCAATAACAGAGCACATAGCACACCCGTGGAAGGGAATAACAGTTCTTTTACTTAGAGAAAAGAAGGATAATAGTTACTTAGAAAGTGTCCCAGACAAGCTGTCAAATTGAATTCAGAGGGTTGGAGTCTGACTCCAGGGCCAGGCTGGCTGGCTGAACTCCCCTGAGATTGGGGTTTCCTGCCTGCCAGGGTTTAGAGACAAAGGTCCTTTGTTTCCTCTCTCTCTCTCTCTCTCCCTCCCTCTCTCTCCCTTTCTCTCCCCCCCCCCGTCTCTCAAAAATAAACAAAAACAAAAATAAAAAGTGAACACATTTCAAAAAGGATCAGATAGAAAATGAACAAAGCATCAACTGTGGAATTTCAAAGAAAACAGTTAAAAAAAACTGGAGAGAGAGAGAGAGAGAGAGTGAGAGAGAGAGAGAGAGAGAGAGAGAGAGAGAACGGGGAGCTACTGTTTATCCATAGCATCCATATCACAAATCTTGCCTCTAGACCACAGAAATAGCTGGGAAATACATCCAGCACCCACACACCAACACACACACACACACACACACACAGAGCTCATGTCCATCCTGATTTCTATACTCATTTCCCCTCTCCACCCATAAGCTCACAATTTGAATGCTGGGCCTCCCAAAGTGAGAACCTAATAGCTCATCAGCCACATCTACCATACATGTGTGAGGAGCAAAGACTCTCTACTCCTTTAGATTTTCTCCCATCCATACACGACTTATCTGCGTCTTTAAAGTCATGGAAAGTTTCTAAGATATGGAAAAGAGAAAACTCTAATGAAGCCTGCCCCAGGGCCCATTACTCTGCCTGAACAATTATGAAGCCATGGCCAATCTCAGTTCAGTTCAGCTCCACCACACTAGCCCAGGGCCGGAGAATCTTCAGGCAAGCTACTGCCTCCAGCTCCGTGACTTAGCTTCCAATATCATCTAGAAATGCCTAAGTGCATTGTCTCCTAGTCTGTGGGGGCTACTGCTAGAGAGCTGCCCAAGGATCTCCCTCACACAGCTGCCGTGTATTCATTTATTTAGAGACTTTCCTTTCAAAAACACAGCTTAGAGCATACTGGGCCCCATGTGGCAATGCCTTCACACATACCCCAGACCTCCTTCATTTCTATGTGTATCCCCAGCTCTCCTGAAGGCTTCTGTACTTCACTATAACCTCTCAGTGATAACATTCAGAACACCAATAGGGAGGCTATGTGATGGGGGCAGCAGGAAGACTTTCTGAGTCCATACTGTTCATCTCTCAGTCTGTTTGATTGGCATTTCTTGGCTATCATATTTCTAGCATTCAAGAAGATGTACTGTATGGAGCAAATCCTCCAAAAGTGAGGGAATCAATGAATGGCTGGGAGAGAAGAAAATTAATCAGAATCTGAGTGCACCCCTCACTAAGGTACTGACCATCTACATCATTTGTATAACTATACAGGGGCAGCAAGATGGCTTGGTGGGTAAAGGCACTTGCTGCTAAGCCTGAAGACCAGAGTTCAAATCCCACAACTTACAAGGTCGAAGGAACTACCTCTATATATGGGTTGTCTCTGACCTCCAATTCAAGCTATGGCACATGTGAACACCCATACCACATACAAAATAAATTAATGTAATTAAAACATTAAAAATAATAAAAATAATCCTATACAGGTTGAATCTCTCATAGAAAATGCCTGTGGTCAGAAGTGTTTCTGATCATGTTAGTGTGTGACTTTGGCTGGGTCCACATATTTTTATGGCCCATGATTTCTTGTCATATAAAAGGTACCTAGTAGATTTTCAGTTGTAGTACTTCATAACTTTTGATTCCTTTTATTACCCTTGGAGATTGTGGATGTGACATGTGACTTTGCAATTGTGACTGTGATTTTATGGCGTTTCTTGGCATTTTATAGGGGTCTCTCCCTAGAAAGTTTTTGAGCAGCTTAACTGTCTTGGCTATAGTAGAGCATCCTGCATAACCCATCAGAACACAATGTCTTCACATCGTTAGCAGCTGGTAACCCTCAAATATATTGGAATATTTACCCAAGAATAATGTTAATTACTATTATAATTTTTATCATAAATCATAATAATGTACTGTCGTTAACATAATTTTATCAAGTATTTTTGGTATGTCAGACATCACACTGACCTACAAGGGCATGGCAAATATCCTCATTTTATACATGAGGAAATAGTGTTGTGACTTAATGGGAAATGTCTCCCACAGGCTCATGTTTTGGATGCTTGCTATCCAGTGGGTGGCACAATCCTGTGGAATCTTTAAGAGATGGAGGCTGGCTGGAGAGGGTGGATCACTAGGAGCAGGTATAGCTTAACCATTGATCTTTGGCTAGCTCCTGGCCTCCTGGCCTCCTGGTCCACCACCATGTGATACCCACACCTGCAGATTCTCCTTCTCATCATCCAGTACATCCACTCGGATGCTGTCTTCCCCATTGCACTGAAGTCTCCCTGAAACCAGAAAGCTTCTGTATTTTCCTGCTGAGTAGCTTGTGCTGGGTGGTCACGCTGTAGTCTAATCAGATCAACACGGAAATAAGGGGCCAGTGTCTGCTTTAGGCGAACAGGAAACAGGAATGTTTAAGATGGGGCGATTAAAAGGTGGGAAGCAGCCCCCAAGGGGACAAAGGAAACCTCTGCTGGATTGAGTCCTCTTCTGTCCCTAAATAGGAGGGTCAGTTAAGGAATGTTGTGAGCTTTTGTTTTGGCCTTATAGCCCTCATCTGCAGAATGGGTACAAAAAGGTAACAGACCTGTAGTCTCATGATGATAGTGTCAGGCACAAATGGATAATGGATGTGAAAACATTTGGTAAGTGATAAAAGGTGACAGAGAAGGATTGCTCTTCCATGCTTGGCTCTTGTCTTTGTTATTCTTGAGAGGAGAAGCTCTCTTAAGCATGGGCCATAAATGCCAGTCGGGCATTCAGTGTAGGGGACACAGAGGTAATTTAGTTTCCTCTCTTCTCAATCCTTGGCAAGTAAGAAGACAGGCGTTTTAGCCATCAGTCAAGGTAACTGCCCGTCATGGAGCTTCTGCAGACCATCCATCCTTGGCAGCTGGGGCAGCGGTTTTTGGTTTTCACATTTGACATCAGGTCTCAAAGGCTCCAGGTGGGGGCTCAGAGCTCCACCAGCCCTTGGCAGTTAGTTATGAGGTCCGGGAGTTGTTAAACAAGGAGCTCAATATCCTCTGCTTTTCGGTGAATTAGAAGTATTTAGACAGATGCAGAATGAGGGCTAAGGAAATGAGAGCCTTAGGCATGCAGAGGAACTCCAAAGATGCTCGCCCACTCTTGACTGTTGGGGGGCCAGTGGGCACACGGCAGAGGGCCCTGTGGCAGGAGCTGCTCAGGAAAGCAAACAGAGCTGGTACCTTGGACCTGCAGCCCAGGATCTGCAGTCACACTTCTGTTTGCAGCGTGCAGGACAGGGAAGAGGAAAGAGCAGTCAACCATGGCTCGAGAATGCTTACAGGGAAAGGCCACTTAGCGCCTAAACCCTCAGTGTTCGCCCGTAAGCTCAAATTAGCAACACCTGATCTTTCTTTGGGACGCTAAATGAGGACACAGAAACAAGGAGCTTCCGGGATGTGAAATGCTAGGCTCCTGCCCAGTTGTCACTAAAAGTAATAATGATATTATCAATGGTGATATCATGCTACAGTGATATGCTTACAATCAATATATCCACAGGTTTTTGTCTAGGATGACCTGAGGACAGGCAAGGTTAGAAGGAGCCAGAGAGACCTAGAGTCGTCCTGAAATATGCTGGTTACTCTCCTTCTCTACTATGAGGCAGAACTTGTCAGGCCAGGTACCTTGTGGAGATTTAGAGTAAACCTATTCTGTCAAGGTCTGGGCATCAGTATTTATTTCTATTTTCACATGTACATTTTTTAAATAAAAATTACCATTTGAACCACTTCCATGTGCATAGCTCAGTGGCACTCTGTGCACTCAAAGGCAACGAGGTGGCCACAGCTTCCATCTCCAGTGTTCTTTCTGAACCCAGCCAGCCCAAGTCCTCAACCCTGCCTGCAGGCTCTGGCAGCCAGGCCTCATTTCCATCCAGTGAGTTCCAGGGCTCCAGGTTTCTTCAGAGAAGGGAGTCAAGTCAGAGAGGACTTGTCCTAGGACATCAGTGTTTCACAAACTTTACAAGGGGCTCTTTGTGCAGTCAAGACCAAGGGGTGTGGCCAAGTAGAGGCTATGTAGGAATTCATTTCTGGAAAGAGAATAGGGATGTAGCTGGAGCATCAGTGAAGAACCTACAGGCACAGAGAGAAATGTTGCAAAAACCCAAATTTCTGCACCAAATTACATTTAGGAAAAGATAGCTAGGAAAGACGGTTTTATTTGTTGGTTTGTTGGTTTTGAGAAGGAGAAACCTTGGCAATGAAGGCCACTAAATAATACTTATTTTAAAATTTTACAAACACATAATGTTTACATACACACTTTGGGAACTAAGAGTGATTTTACAGAGCGTATGCACAATGTATGACAATGTAAGCCAAAGACATTGGCATATCCAGCACTTCATACATTTAATCCCTGGGCTCACTTGGTAAAGTGCCTGTGCATCAAGCATGGGCATCTGAATTTGGATCCCTGGCACCCACTATTAGCCTGCTGCACTGTGGGTCTGTGTCTCCAAAGCTGAGGAGGTAGAAGTAGGAAGCATTCTGGAATTCACTGGACAGCCAGTATGGTTGAATGGATGAGTTCCAGATTCAGTGAGAGCCTCTGTCTCAAAAAGTTGGAGTGGAAAGCAAGCAACAGCAGCACCGGATGTCAGCCTCCTGTTTCCACATGCACGGGTGCAGGTGTGTGCATGCATCCACCTGCACATACCCTCAAACACATAGTCACACGCATACAATCATTTTTATTGGTAACATCCCAAATGTTACCAACAAAAAACCAACCACTGGCTGGTTTGAAGTATTCCGTCAATTGTTGTCAACCATACTTTTTCTACTGTGCTCTGGAAAATTTTCCTCCATTCCAGCTGCACCACTGTCCCTTCCAGCCACTCCCTCTTCACAACCTTTCCACATATGTCCTTCGCAGCCTCTAGTAACAACCACATCTCTCTCCTATGACAGAGACTCTTAGTGAAAAGGAGTCTTTTCTTACTATACACTGAGGAGCTACAGAATCATTCAGAGAGCCACTTTCACCTTGTCCCACCTTTCTTTACAGAAGAAAACAGTATCAGCCAATTCACAGAAAGATGCAGAGCTCAAAAGCAAAGGATGCGCACATGCCAAATACATTTCAAAATCCTGTGCAGAGGGCAGCTAGGGCTGCTGCAAAAGTGGGTGACAATAACTTACGTCCTCACTTTTTAAAGTACATTAAATTTGTCAGCTAAAGTCAGAGACTGTTCAACAGTTCAATCTGAGATCAACTGAGACCCTCAGCATATTTAAAGACACAAATTTTGTGGAAATTCGAAATGGCATCTTACTTTCTGCATAAAATAATCCTTCCCTATCCTGAGTCAGTTTCCCAGGAGATGGGCTAAAAGGATCATCATGCCATTCTGAACTGAAACAGCATTTGAGTTGCTAAGTACCATGAAGACACACCGACAGACATCAACTCTGTCCTTTGTGCCAGATGCCAGTCAGCACCTGCCATTTGCGGAGCAGGGAGCAGAGGCACCGGTGGGTATGCGCCCAGCTCTGATTTGAGTGCTGTGTGTGCCTCCTATTCAAAAAAGATGGAGGAGTCAAGGTGGCATTGATGTCTTCTATTTCTTTTTCCATTTAATATTTAAAAAAATAAAGATAGCTATTAGGGATAGAGGAGAGGCAGAAGGTGGGAAGGGGGTGAAAGGGAGGGGGTTTGTTAGCTTTGTATTGCTAATGTACTTTGTTTTGTGGCAGGCTGGGTTGTGGAGCCAGACTACCTCGAAAGGGGAAGGCAGCCGCTTAAGTGGAGAGCTTTACTGGGAACAAAAGATGCACCTGCAAAGCACAGGCTTAGTCGTCTCTAGAGGCCAGGGTCGAGGCTGGGAGATAAATGCCCAGCACCACCTGAATGGGGCAGCCGGTGCGGTTCGCCTGGATGCTACAGTCAATTCATTTCAGAAGAGGGTTGCTACCCAGTAGGAGCTGGCGGCTCCTGCAAGCAGTCTGAATGAGGCAGCAGGGAGACAAACGCACTCTTAACACAAAAGGGCTAGCGGAAAAGAGGCTCTGCCTGGCAGGTAGAGCAAAGGGCTGGGGGTTGCTCCGGACATCTCAGCAGGAAGGAGTTGGTTAGCAACACATCTCTATGTCACTAAACCAGCTTTTTTCCCAGCTGAAACTTGTATTTTAACCGAGTATGAACAAATATCCCATTGGCTTTTTTTTTTTTTTTAAAAATCTAGCCCAAAGTCTCATTGGTTATTATTCTGATGGCACCAGCATGCTGTACACTACCACATCCTAATTCAGTAGTTCAAAAGCTTGCTTCCCCTTCCCCCTCCTTTCTTCATGTTCTTCCCTCCTTCCCTCGTCTTTCTGCCTCTCCTCTCATTCATTCCTTCCTTTCTCTCTCTACCTTGCTGGCCTTTCTCCCTCTCTTTCACGGTCCCCTCCCTTCTTTCTTTCTAAACACACAAGCCATGGCTCCATCATCAGCCATCATCTCAGAAGCTGAGAGCTCCTGAGTCAGCACTTGACCCTCCTCAGAACTCTGCACCTGGCCCAAGTCTGAGGACTGGGATGTAGTGAAGCCAAGTGACCACATCTCAATGTGTTTGTCATGAAGATAAATATTCTCTGGTATAGAAAAGTGTAACACGATGTGACAGGAGGTCACCAGGCTATAGAATGAGCGGGAAGAGCTTCAGTTCTCTTGACAATCCAGTATCTGATTTGGGGAATCAGTAGCCAAAATATGACCAGATTAGGTAATAGAAAAGAAGAATAAAAGGAAAACCAAAGGCACCTAAAAGCAGCACCATTGTGTTGTATAATCCCTTCGTTAATGTCTGCATCATTATCAAATCATAAACGGTTAACAACAAGCACAGGGTCTGTATGACTGAGGTCTGATCCTGAGTGAGACTTGTGGGGATGTTTGGATCTCTGTTCCCTCCATACTCCATGAGAATTTGGAACCAAATGTTCTTTTTCCAGAGGTGAGCCTGCGACAGTGTTCTTTTGTCTCTGTCCAATCTTGTAACAGGTGTAGGTCAAGAAAAACTAGGGCAGGAGAATGTCCAGGAAGAGAGATTACGCCGACAGCCCTACTCAAAGTCTTCATCTGTGGACTCCCCCCCCCCCCACTGCCATAGGAAGATTTATTTTCACTCTTTGGTTTCTAATAATTATCTGCTTTCACTTTCTCCATTAATTAACCAGATATCATGAATAATTATTCATCCATTTAAATGCTAAAAAACAGGCAGTATCTGGTCTAATATTGGTGTCATAAATAAATGAGCATGTTTCCCCTTCTTTGAGTGTGTGTGTGTGTGTGTGTGTGTGTGTGTGTGTGTGTGGTGCTGGATCAAACCCGGGCTTCTCACATTGTGAGCAAGCATTCTGTCTACTACCTTGAGCTTTAGCCCCTGCTGACTGTGAAATGCTACTGTAGTATTCACCAAAACCAATTTTTTTTGAGACAGTTTTCTTTCTTTCTGACCAAAACTAAATGAAATCGAATGAATGGTTTGATTAAACCAACGCAAACTAGACCAGACCAAGCTATTCTAGACCGACACTTCACACCACTTTAAACATGAATTGACAATAGTAAATGTTTTTCAGAAGGAACCCCTTAAAAGGAAACTTTACATGGTAGACATACATTCCATAATGTTCACCAGGAGAGCCCCCAAATGTCAGCTTGAAGGTTAAGCAGGATCCACTGTTTTTTAAAGGGAACACCCTTTTCTTTCAGGGGTAATCTCTTTAAATTATATCCTTGTGGTGTTTTTATGAGATATTTCAAAGCTTCTTTTGTAGTTTTGAAACTAGTGGCAGGAGGGGAAAACATGCTTTCTAGAAATTTTTTTTTTTTTTTTAATTTAGTATACTGGAAAAATAGTTTCCTCAGCAAGAAGCTGGTGTCCGGATCTTGCATTTGTCACCTGTCTGAACAGTATGGAGCTGTGCTGTGTCTGGTAGTGGGGAGTCTGGCTACATATGGGGGGCAAACTTACCTTCCTTCACACTCAGCCGTGAGGACTGGTCCGTGTGAGAGGCTGTATTGTAGGCCAGCAGTGAACCTGTAATAACAGTAAAAACTAAATGTTATGCTTTGGTCTAGATCGAGAATGTTCCCCAAAGGTCTGTGCATGAAAGCCGGGGTTCCCAGCATGCTGGTTTTAAGTTGAGAAAACTTTAGAGACGGGGCTGAGTAGGAGGCTTGATGAACTTTGAGTTTGTCACTTCTTTAGTGGATTGTGGGACCTCACCTCTGGGATGGTAATGTTGTAATGGAAACTTTCTCCCAGTGTCTAGGAAAGCAGAACTCAACACAGAGTCATATATTGTTCTGGCATCTCAGGGTGCTGATGTATGCTCTTCTAACATGAAGCTCTGGTGCAGACATCCCTGTATTAGGCTCCGGTGAGGCTAGTCCAAATAGATAATTGAGTTTATGTTCTTGGCATTGCATGTAAAACACATGCTCCCTTCTCTTTTAAAACTAGATCTGTTCTTTTGTTGAAAGTGAACCCAAGAGTTTTATTTTGTAAAATGGAGGCATTTTTGGGATTCTTCTCATGATTCTCCTGGGGACATTTTGAAAAGTCGTCAAAACTAAGGCTGGGATCTGCTTTTACAAAGGACACCACAAGCTTAACACATGTGTTAGAGGCTAAGAAAGCCTTTCTAAACAACTTCTTCCCTGGGGTATGTAGCCAAGGGGACTGATTGGAAGCCAGGCTGGGAATGGCTTGATGGTTTGTCAGTCAGCCCCTTCTTAGCCTGAAGTCACGGAGGGGTTCAGAGGCAGAGTGGCACATGCCCCACACTCCAGCCCCATGAATGGGTGTTCTGGTTAAGTATCCAGAGAAAAGGTGGGTCCTATGGGGCAACCAAGGTCTCCTCCTAGGATCTCAGATGCCTGGTTTAGGTACCTATCCTTTCTAGCTCTGAAGTAGCTCCCAGATGAAAACAAGATAGATTTGGACATTTAGAGATTACCATATGCCAAAATGCAGCTATGTGGATAGCATTTTCTAAATGACACAGTCCCCGAAACATAATATTTAATTTTTAAGAATATCAGTAGCAAAACGACACATTCATTGAGTTTAAGCTATCATACTTCAAAGTAACAAGTTTATCTGAGTATAGGTCCATCAGCATAGCTCTTCTGGTCACATGGCCCTCATTTGGACCGGATGAAGAGTAATACCTACTGAATGTGGATGGCAGTTGTGAAGCTTTAGTAAGTCAAGCCTGGAAGGTGTGTAACACAGACATCACTTGATATAGGTGTTCAGTCAAGGTTAGCAGTTATCATGACTGCTTTTAGTTACAGAGAATGAGGGCCCTTTATACAAGTGCTTTCAAGAACTGGTCTTGCCATCTGGAATTCCAGCTAGGAGTGGGTTCTACCATAATGAAAATAATCCTCCATGACTGGACGGAGCTTCAGAAATGGAACCAAACATTCCAAGTGAATACCCTAAACCTCTCAGGGGTAAGACCAAGAATGTCTGTGCCTCTGTCCCAGGCATTTTCTCCCTCGGGCAGAAGCTGCTAGAGCAAATAAAGAAAAATGATGGTCTCTGGGCGCAAAGAGTCATTAGTACAGTTAGTCCAGAGACCAGGCTCAGATAAAGCACATTTATTAAATTTCCCCATGGTCAGAGTTCCTCTCTGAGCACATGTGAAGCCACAGGAAACTCCTAGAATGCCAAGAGAAAGGGTCGCCTGACCTCCATGAAGCCTGCATGAAATACATATTTCATGGTAACCTAGGGGAGAAATTTTGCCCCAAGACTGTCTTGGTTCAAGTTTCACTGGAGGAGAGGAAACCTCAGTGGGGGAAGGGCTGGCCTCTCCCCAGGGATATAGCTTTTCTTTTCACTGGATTTTATTTTACCAGGTCCTTAGGCTACCAACGTTGACTCCTGCATACTTTTTTCTTTTTTTTTTTTTAAAGGCAATTTGTCCAGTTGTGAGAAAGTCCTTCCTGGAATATGGCCTGCAACTTGGTGGCTTTGGGTTTTTTCTTTCTGCTTGAGGATCTGACCCAAGCAGTGTTAGAGCTGCTGGGTCCTGTGGAGTTTCCCCATACCAACAACCATAGTCAGTAGCTGATAGGGAAGTGCTCATGAACCACATCTGCCTGCCAGGCACTCCTCTGTGTGTGTGTGTGTGTGTACGCACATGCACACACACGTGTGTGCACCCTCATGTATGTGTAGGTACCCTTCCTCAGGATATGTCCATCTTGGCATATATATGCATATACATACATACATATATATGCATATACATGCATGCATGCATGCATACATACATACATACAGTCTCTCACTGGGACCTGGGGTTGGCTGGTCAGTAAGTGGGGAGCAGATACCTACCTGTCTACACTTCAGAGCTGGGACAACAGGAGTATGCTGCCATCACTAACTTTTCCATGGGTTCTGGGGATCAAAATCAGGTATTCATGCTAGCATGGTGAGCACTTTCTGCATTAAGCTAACTCCACGTTCTCCCATACACTGTCAGTTAGTTTTTGCAGGAGCCATGAAAAGCCCCGCACATCTTTCTTCCACAGCTGAGATAAACATTCAGAGAATGCAAGCTGAAGGTTTAGGATTGCATAGCCAGAGGCACAGGAAACAGAAGCAACTGATCGGCTGCTCTATAAGATTTGCCCTCAGGTAGGAAGCTGAAGCAGCCTTTAGGATAGATCAACACAGCTATGGTGGACAAGAAAGGATGTGTGTGCATTCTAACACTCCAGAGGCTGAGACAGGACGCTCACTGAAAGGTCCCACAGCTGAGATTCATGGAGAGACACTGTCTCAGAAAGATACAAATAAGTACATAAACAAACAGATAGATAGATAGATAGATAGATAGATAGATAGATAGATAGAGATATGAAGATAGTAAAGATGGAAGGGAGGGAGGGAGGGAGAGAGGAAAGAGAAAAAGCAGACGTAGGTAACTCCCTGCATGTTATGCCTTCACTTAAACTGTTGTTCACTGAGCTATCAGTGCGGCCGGATACATACATGTGAATATCTATGCATCTGTTGACTTGAGTCGCGTTCACTCTAATACACATGAAGCAGGAGCTTCTGGGAGCGAAGTGGCCCTCCTTCCAAGATAAGAGCTTGAAGACAGGGTTCGTTTTGTTTTTTCCTCTTCTGTTCTCCTGTCCTCCCCTCCCCCTTCTTCCATTCCTCCTTCTCCTCCTCCTCTCCTTCCTCCTCCATTTTTTCTTTCTTGAGACAGTTTTTTCATGTATCCCAGGCTGGCTTAACATTCATTACACAGCCCACAATAACCTTAAATTTCTGATTCTCCTGCTTTCACCTTCCAGGTGGTAGAGATTACAGCATTGGCCACCACATGCGGTTTATAGAGTGCGCGGGATCAAAGCCAGTGTCCTGCATATGGCACAAGCAGCCTACTGTCTAAGCTATGTTCCTAGCCTAACAGGTTGCTTCTCATTTTGAGCTCATTTGAAACTGGTCTTGTAGAATCTAAAAGGAGGTAGGAAGAGGGTGATGGGAAGGGACTTGGCAGGCATGAGACCCTGAGCTTCCTTTTGCTCTGTGGTCTCTCTAACTTGTTTTTCCAGGACACCTGGAGTGGTGGAAGCAAGGGACCCAGTGCTAGATCCTTTGTCTCCGCCTCACTTCGGAAGATCTACCTTCCAAACCCCAGCCAGTCTGCAGATTCCAACCGTCCCTCCTCTGTGATTCAACCAGCAGCATCCCTGAATGCACCCTGGGTGGGCGAAAGAGAAGAGCTGGAATCTATACATTGAACACCAGGCGAGCTACAAGTGAGTGTGAGGCCACAGGCCCTTTATCTTATTGGAATCCTGCCCTTCTTTTTTGGCCAGACCCAGCCAGAAGGCTTAGCACTTCCTCAACTTAATGACTGGACTATATCACCTTTGCTCCTCTATCTGAGGATGCAGGTGGGAATACCATGGAACACAAAACGTGTTTTTCATTAGGTTTCAATTAAAAATGGAGATCAAGATTGATACTTTTTCTGGGGTGTCCCTGTCACTTGATGTATTTCTGGGGTTTGAAAATGAGGTTTGTTTCCAAGGTTTACTCAGATGGTCATTCCACCCAAATCCTTTGAAAATGCAAAGGATAAACAACAAACCCCCCTTTCTTCTGCTTCTGCTGTTCTTCCTAGGAGCTTTGGGGCTCCTAGACATCCCCACACTCCCCCCAGTGGCCCCGGGACTGAACTGTCAGTGGAAGACAGACAGCCTTGTTTCCCATTGCTCTTGACCTGGGAAGAAACAGGTCTCAGCCGTAAAGTGTCTGGAAGATTCTGGCAGAGCTGTCAATCATGCCCAGAGTTTAGACAAGAGAGGAGATCAAGGTGAGTGGGGGGACAGGTTTAGATTAACGGGCACCATTCCAGGAGACCCCACAGGAGTTTTGAAAAGCATGTATCTGTTGGTACAGTACACATGGGAAGCTTTGTGGAGACATTGGTTTGGCCCTCAAGGTGGAAAGTGAGATGGGATTAGGTCTGGACATGAGAAGGGAGATGCAGGTTCAACTGTGTCCACATCCTAATTAATGCATATTGGAGCACCTTGCACCAAAGTTGGAAGGAACCTACAGCATGACCTTAACTCAGGCTGAAAGCTTCAGTGGACCAAATCTAAGAGGTCAGGATAGGTGCTTTGCATAAGCCAGATGCCTTTGGATGGACTCCTGAACCTGGTCTGTTTCAGTTGCTTTGGCCATCAGAGAACATAGAGTTGTGTCCCTGGTGTCCACAAGGGGGTGTCTTGTCTATAGGAAGTGAATGACACTTGGAACCAGTGCCTCTCTGAGCCTCGTTCCCTTAGACATTTCAGCTTGACTTAATAACTGTGGGTACCCTAGTCAGTCTCAGTCCCTCTATCTTCCTCCTGATGTCATATAGGTGCTCCATTTGGAACAGCTGAAATGCTCAGATGTGAAGAGGGTACCTTTTGGCGGGACTCATCCATCTGGCAGGTGTAGAGGGCGCTCAGGATACTTTTATTCTTCCTTATCTTGTGAAACCCCTCTTCCATTTATAATTAAGCCTTGAAAACTTAAAGTATAGCTGTCTTCCTAGACAACAAGAATAGTCAACTGTCTCTTGTGAAGGTAAAGGACCAGAATGTCTGAGCCTACAGAAGTGTCTTCAGTCATTGGACCATCTCAATGGCTCTCAGCAGTCCAGCTTCAGATCCTCCCAGGTTCCCTTGCACTGGCATCCCTCTACTTTGCATCCTCCATCTGTGCTGAGGTCTCAGCTCTCTTCCTTTCACCTCTTGCCAAAAGGGGAAATGTTAAGGTCCCAACTGCTCCCCAATATGATGATGCTGAGAATCAGCACACATTCCCTTTATCCCAACCTTGTGCCAAGGCCTGGCCTCTCTCTTCAACATGAAACAGCCCTTGCAAATAAATCTGGGAAAACCATAAGGGTTTGAAGGCATGCTGTACATCAGGAAAAAGTTCTCAGTCACTATAGAGGTCTGAAAAATGGCCTCCTATATGGTCTACGCAGACAACTAGTACAGTCTATCAGTGGGCTCTAGAGGTTGGAACCCCCAGAGAGAAAGCATATTTTTTAAAAAAGAAAAGAGAAACAAATCAGAAAACATTTCCATGTAGATTATTTTAAATCTGGATGCCATAGAAGATTATTACAATCTTTGTTACATTTCAAGAAAATTTAAATTTAATAAAACTATCATAATTTTTGTTTTGGCCACAGACATAATTTTCCACTGAACTTTATGTCATAAGCACATCTCACGTTTGACCGTTTTAGTACCAAAAGAGCTCTTCATGTGTAGACCTGCTACTGTTCTCACCATCATCTAGATCTAGGAAATGCATCCAGTGTTTTCAAAGGCTTTCTACATGCATACTGTGTTACCTCTCTCAACTCCGGAAACCCTCTTACAGCAGTCTCCTTTCTGGAAACTTTGTTGTATTACATCTTCCATACTGTTTACATGTATTCTCAGGAGGAGAGAATCCACTTTTCTCCCTAGATTCTCTCCTCCAAACACCAGACTCTGCTCCCTGATTCCTTTCCAGCTGTCCACTCCTTTACCCCTATCATCCACCCTTGTCCAGTAGGCAGCATCCCAAGTGTGATGACAAGTACTGACTGATTCATTGTATTCCCGGATCTTCTGAGCAGCAGATATCTGTCTCATGCTAGTATTTGTGGCTCAGCTTCTTTGGTGACAGAAAGAAGAAGTGGGGACTTCTGTTGTTGATGGGTGGGTCAGAAATCTAGGCATGGAAGTCACATGGTCTGAATGGGCTTATTTTTAATAGAGTCCAAATGTTTTTGAACATGTTCCTCATAAGCATCCACCATGAAAACCAATATTATTGGGTCTTTTGTGTGGAGCTCACTGAGGTCTCTGGCATGTCTTCTCCCTTAAGGATCACTCAGCCTCCTTCACAGTGAATGCTGGAGGCACCTAGAAGTCAGGCTTGGCTGTGCTCTCTGCTATCCATGTGCGTACTCTGTGTCTACTGCTTCTGCCCCATGTAGCTCATGACAGAACTCTGTTCAAAGCACCTTTGTTTTCTCTTTCATCAAGAATTTAAAGGTTGAGGAGCACAGATTATTATTAAATGCTAATCATCCAAAAGTCAGAGAAGACTAGGTAGAAAACAGCCCCCTTTGAAAGTTGTTATTTCTTGGACTGACCTCATATTGCAGCAACTCAGACATGAGGTCATTTCTGTGGAGCTAGCATCCCCTCGGCACTACCAGCTGCCTTAGAGAGGTGGCCGAATAGCCCAGAGGCACCAGTGGAAACTTCCAAATGCATCTATTTTTATTTTTAATTTTCCAGCCAGTGTGTGTTGTCCCTGCTCCCCATAGCACTCTCTTACACTGAGACCATGGGTTGCAGTGATAGCAACTAAATGTGCAATGGGAATCTAGTGTAGGGTAGACCAGCCCAAAGCCCATGAGCCCATGAAAAGCAGCCCCACAGTGTGGTCCAAAAATCTCAGCATTCAAAGAGGTCTTAAAACCATCAAACCTCCCCAAAAACTTAACTCCTGCAACACTCCTGGAAAAGTAGACTGTTCACAGAGGACAGCACATCTAGGTCTGACCAGCCTCTCTTTGACATGGCTGCCTATAGAAATGCCATGCAGAATGAGCCTGCTTCTGCCTTTCTATGGCTTCATCTCATCTTTGCAAACCACTGGGCACACCTTTGGCACTTGGAGATAGCATGGGGATAGCACCTGGCATGGATTTCTGCTTGAGAGTTAAGGCCGAGGTCACTAGGGGGTTCAAAGGATTCCATTCCTTCTCCACCAAAATTCACATGGAACTGGTGGGTGTTTGGTGTTAGGGGGTCTCTGATTGGATGACTTTCTTTATAAAGCTTTCCCTCCCCCAATATTTTCTCTACTGTCCAGGCTGTTCTGGGAAAGCTTCCAAAGTCTCCCAACAAACCCATGCCACCAGCTACACTCCTTCTTTTGTGACAGTTGGGGAAGCAGTCCTGTAGGTAGGGGTGGGGATATCAGAATGACAGATAATATGGCAGCTCCCACAATCTTAGATTCCATTTCTATGTTCAGAATTTTCAGTGAGAACTCTGTTTCCTTAGAAAACTTCCACCCAGAGCCTTTATCTCTGCAATTTTAGAAGTATCAGAAGGTTCTGGAAGAGATGTCTACCCAGAGCCTACCTAGTCTATGGTGTCATCCTCCCCAGGTCCAAACTCCCTATGGTTTTTTTCTATTTTTGATTTGCTTCCCTTGATTTGACCCTCCATTTTTCTCTTTCCCTTGCCAGGTTTGTGGGAAACCCATGTGACCTTGACAAGGTCCCAGGAGTAAGGATGCTGCTCCTTATCTTATGTTCCTTGTGACTGGTATAAAAGTATCCACCTCCTTCCCCTGGGATGGCTCTTGGAGACCTTGTCCAAGCCACGGGAGCACACGGTCCACTTACTTTCCCTGAGGTAACTGAGATGCGACAACAGCACTTCCGTGTTGTAGAGGGAGGTGGCTCGGAGGAAGTCCTCCTTGTTCATTTTACACAGTTCCTTGCCATCCATATTTTGGAAGAAGGAGGTATCAATATCCATCAAGCCATACTCTTTTATGGCCCACTCCAGCCATTGTCGAACATGCTCCTGTGTCCACAGTGTAGGGTCTGCAGAGGAGAGATGAAAACCACCGTCAGCATGGATGCCTGCCTCCAGCAGCCGAGGCTACCCTTTACCCTCCCTCCCTGTTTGCTTTGCTCCTATGTCCTCTCTCTTCTCCTGGACCCCTCTTTCCTCTTCCTGACTCTTTTATCTTTCTCTTTGCTATCTCCCCTCTCTTCTTCCTCCCTTTTCCTCATCTGCTTTTCCTTTCTCTCTCCTCACGGCATCTTTATTTATCCTCTTCTTTTTCCCTCTTACGCCTTGCCCTCCCCACCTCCCTTCCAGATGGTCCCCCCCAGAGCACCCCATCTGGCTCCATGGCATCTGGCAATGCCTGAACCACTTAGCACTCGGAAAGGTTCTTAGCTGCCTCAACATATACCCTGTCAGGGAGCTATTTAAAGTTTTTGGAGGGCAATTGAAACCTTGGCCTAAGAAATAGTGGCATCAAAATGAAAATAAACAATCTCATAGAGCCAGTGACCAGTGTCTCTGGAAAGGGGAGCCATCGGATCTTAAGAATATTAATGAGTGCAAGGAGGTACACTGATCCCTTGAATGCCAGTAGAAGAGAAAAATATATTCTCATGCTTTTCCTGCAGTTATAGCAGGGCAGCTGAAAAGCCCAATGGTGTGACTATTTGGCATAAACCTAATCTGGGTTTCCTCCTTTCAGGGAGATTTCTAGCAGACCATCACTAAATATTTTTAGGATATTTAAATACTTAAAGATGACAGATGGCGTTATAGACTGAAACCTTTAACTATGAGTGAATGAGAACACAGGAGCAAGTCCTCTGTTCCCGCTTTTTCACTCCCTCTCTTCCTCATCCTTTCCCGAAGTAACTTCTCAGTCTAAGGTGGGAGATGTTACAAGTGACAGGCTTCCACAGACATGGTGCCACATGCCAAGAACCCCACGACTTCAGAAGCTGAGGCAGGAGGATTGTGCATTTGAGGCACCCTGGGCTTTAGACTCTCTCTCTCTCTCTCTCTCTCTCTCTCTCTCTCTCTCTCTCTCTCTCTCTCTCTCTCTCTCTCTCTCTCTCTCTCTTTCTCTCCCTCCTCACACACACAGATCCATCACCACAAAAATGTAGGCCTCAAAGTAATGAGTAAGACATGAGTTTGTACTGGTAGCTCAAGGAGCCTTGGGTAGAAGGGTCTGGGGTGAATTTGGAGAATCTTGGGAGGCTTCCTGGAGAAGAGATGGTATTTTATTGCAGGCAGCTGGTCTCTCCTGGCCTCTGCTTTTCTGCTTGGTCTGTTTCATTTAGCATGCTTATTTAGCAGGAAAACTTGTGATCCTTTTTAGCCAACTCACATTTCCCTCACTCTAGAGCCTCAGAAGCTCCTAGGCACAAGAGGAGCAGGGTCTAATGTGTCAGCAATGACAGTGGGGATGTAGGCAGGTGCTGTGACCTCCAGGGGTTAAAAAAGAAACCCTCGAGGAGTTCAAAGGGAGCACAAAAAAAAGTTTGGAGGCCACATGCCACAGCTCCTGCATGTCAAACCAAGAACCAGCATGTACCTATCTAGTGATACTGTGAGGTCTTACCAGAGGCCAGCTCTCTATCTGTCCCATTTTCTTCGCCAAGTAAACCTACAAAATGAGTTTTGTTATACCCATTTTTATAGATAGATAGGAAGTCATGGATTGCCTTAGGAACTACTGCTGGAGTTCCTATAGAAGCCTACAAAAGATGTCACATAGTTGGAGAAACAGGTTCCCTGAGATCCCCCTCTGTCTTATTTTATTAGGATCTTGCCTTAATTCATTTGGAACTGCAAAGCCTTGTGCCAGAACCCACAACTCCTGTGCCCCCAGCTCTCTTGAGCATGTGTGCATTTGTGTTCTTTGGATAAATTTCTCATTTTGTTTTTATGCCTTCACTGTTCAAATCAGGCAAGGACTGTGGGTAAATGAAAAATCTCAGAATTCTAAAGAAAGATATCCCAGAGGGAGTCGGATTATGTTGCATATCATTTCATCTGTAGTTTCTCCTAAGTCCTTACTTGTAGAATCCAAGACTTCACTTTCAATTTTATGTTCTGTATTTTATTTATTTTATTATTTCCTCTCTTTGCTTTGGACCTTATCACAATGTTAATTCTCTCCCTCTCCAGCACCGTGAATTATAAATCTTCCCCTCTCTATCATGCTAAACTCTTCCAAATGTATTTCCTGGACGACTTAGCCCCTTGTTCCTTCCCATCTTGAGTGGAAATGGTGATTAATGAGAGCCCTCATTTATACCTGTCTTAAAATCCCATCATAAATTCAATCGATTGTTCCACTAATGTTTTATTGCCTTGATTTGTGGACTTGCCCAAAGGAGACTTTCCCTTGCGTACAGGATGCTGACCTGGAGGAAGCCAAACCATGTAAGGGTAATGTTCACAGATCTAGCCAGTGGGAGAACAATCCAGAAGATCTTAGTTCAAAGATTCAATGTGCCAAATGCTTTGAAGCAGCGTGATAAGAATTTACGCCATTTTTTTTCCTGCTTTGGTTAAATCAGTACACTGAAGACTGACCTTTTGCCAATTGCCTTGAAAGCATTTCAACACCACTAAAAGAGAAGAGAATCAGCCAAGCAGGCTGTCCCTAGTTCTTTATTCACATGTGCCCTTCCTTATGACCACCAAGATGGTGGTAACATTAGCCTGGTTCTGAGGTAATCTCTAAACTGCTCTTGGTTCATCCCCTCAAGATTTTCTCCCTGTGCTGTGAGGTTGGAGCAGGAGACTCTGATAGCAAAAGGCCCAGCCTGGCCTTATGGTTTGGAGAGATTCCCTGCCATGTTTGTTTCAGTATGATTTTACTATCTAAAGTAGGGGGAAGACCACCTGGGCTAACCTTATCTACTGAGGGTGACAGAGCAATTGAAATACTGTGATAATGCAGTAGAGAAAGCAATTTACATTATAGCTGGTACCTATGAAACATTGCTAAATGAAGCTCTTCTAGCCAGGCATAGGTGGCACACATCTGTAGTTAGTCCCAAAACCCAGAATTGCCACAAGGTCTGCCTGGCTTACATAGTGAATTCTAAGACAGCCTTAGTACATAGCAGACTCCTGTGTCTCAAACAACCCAAACAAGCAAACAGACAAATAAAACAGGTAAAGCTCTCCTTGTAATCAACCCCTATGCTTGAAGAAGATGCAGCCCAGGCAGCTATTAGTTCTGTGAATACCCAGGAGTCCTTCCTTCTCTGCCTCTGTTCCCTACACCCTCTGCCATGTGGAATTTAGCCCAGAACTCCAAACTGGCCACCACTCTGGACAAATAGACACACCTGACAGATGAAGGATGTACCCATCACAAAATCATCCCTCACACCAATAGACAAATTCCTCCAAACACCCTTGGAGACATCTAGTCCTTCTAAGATACAACTGCATCTACACATTTACAAGTGGAGGCAGCCAGCCCCTCTGCTGAAGTTATTTCGGTTAGATTAGTTTTAGCCCCTGGTCTGTAATTCACTTTGTTCGAGCTCTGGACATTCTTCCCCTTCCACCTGGCACCAGCTCTAAAGTGGCAGTTTTCAAATTCCCTTCATGTCCAGGCAGCCGAATATATTGGGGTTGGCTCAGGTAGTACCCATCCAAAAGGCTAGAGGATTTAACAACAGACGCCCCCAAACCCCTCATAACCAAGGGCACCAATACCTAGGGGAAAAAGAGGCTATTTCTACATAATGACATAACTTGTGGGATACACGTGGAGGCGTTCTGTTTGTTAAATATAGTTATTTCTATTTTAAAACTGAAAGGGCTGGCTGTAATTTTGGGAAGGTGGAACCTAGCAGAAGCCAGGAAGTACATGCCTGAGGGAAGGGTGGACATGGGAGCTGCACTCTCTGCTAGATGAAATGGCGGGTGTGAGACAGCATTGTCTCTGCTCTTTTGGTAGGTTTCATCCTGGAGTACCAGGCCACTTAGGGAGAAATCTGCCCTGTGCTGTTTGAGAGTGGAATTTCTGCAATCTGCACGCCAGGGTTTGAGATCCTGTCTTGGATGGTAGCTAAGGAGTCATGGGGAATGTGCAACTTTTTCTGGTTTGCATTCCCTGAAGACTAGGGAGTTGGGTAGGGTTTCCATGTTCTGAGGGACAGGCCTACTCGTTCACTAGAGTCCTCCAAATAAGGGGAAAGCAGGCACTGGTCAGGCAGCTGGTTCCCAAGGTACCTGCAGGCACAATGACTCTCCGTTCGTTGGTGGTCATGTTAGGAGGAGGTGGACCATTCTTCTCATCCATGTAGCTATTATAGTTCATGGGGTTGGCTTCCCCTCCACCCACCAGCTTGTTGCATTTGCTGACACTGCAGTCCACTGGAGACTCCCTGGAATAAGAGGAAACAGAGATAAAAAATCATCACCGTGGGGACATCTCACTCCAGCTTCAGCAGGCTTGGCCAGTCACTTGGACACCTATGAGATAATGATGACAATGATGATGAAATCTTATTGCCACCCTCCATGCAGAACCCAGCCTGATTCTGTCGGAAGCACCGTGCCTCCTGGTTGAAAGCATTTCAAATGGACTGCGGCCCTCCCAGTCTGTCTGCAGTGTCCAGTTTCAGCCAGGTTGCCAGTGACCAACACTTCCTACGTTTCCTAGTCCTTTTTTTAGACAGGCCTTCTCCACAGTCATATAGCACTTATGCCTTCTTGCATTACAGGATTGATCACAGTATGAGGTGGTCAGTGTGGCCTGTGGCCTGTCATTGCTGTTTCTTGAGGTAGTATCATCTCTTGCTGGTCTAGCTATTTCTATTGCACATATACCTGATGTATTTTCATATACTGTTTGCCTTATCTAAAATCCCCCCAATCCCTTCCAGAGCTGTGAAGCAAGATTTACTCCATCCCCTTTATGATTACCAAAATGGAAAGAAAGGTGTGGTAACCGGCAGACTCGCATAGCTAGTAAAGGTAGGTGCAGGACTTGGTCCCCCGTGTAAAACTTCTCAATTAAAGTCCACATGTAAAAAAGTTAGGTGATGCAAGAAAGAGGGATGGAGTCCAGAACTGACATCCTGATCTGTAATGACTCTTGTAGCATTTTATAGCCCTGAACAGTAAGTCCACAGAAGCAATATGGACATGCATAAGGGAGAAAGTACATTGCCTATGCTGGACTAAAACAATACAGCCCACTTAGCATCTGATATTTGCAGCATCTGTCACTGAGCAATGGGCTGGAGAGCTAGACTGATGTGCTCCTGTGGTCAGCTGATGCAGCTGAATACACACAGAATACTCTCCCCATCCCCAGTGACCTTCAACATAACATCATGGCTCTCTCAGCATGCCAGAAAGAGGTGCCATCCTGACTCGCCCAGCTTTCACTTGGTCCTTACAAGAAGAACCATAGCAGACTCCTTGAAGGTGCAGTGGGGGGCTATTATATGGTAATGTCCGGCAGCGAGCATCATCCTGGCAGCTTGGGAGATGGCCAGTTCTCTTGAGAGTGGTAGACCCGCCCTTCAAACCAAGGAGAACAGACAAGGTCTAGATTAGTCTGCCAGCTCCGTATGCTAACCTCTCCCTAGCTCCCTGGCCTGGCTGCTGTCTCCAGTCACTCTGCTCAGTTTGAGAGCCCTTAAAGAGTGCTGGGGAGCCACCCATCCCCACAACCAGGAGAGCAGTCACCAGCCCAGGAGGAGGGGGGAACAGTCCAGGGCTCCTGGGAGTCAGGCAGAGTGGGGAGGCCTAAGCACATTCAATAAAGAAAATTAAATGAATTTGTTTCTTAATCTGAAAGGAAAAAAATATTGCAGATCACTTATCATGGCTGGGAGATAAATGCTCCACTGAGATATTAGAAGTCAGACGGTAATTTTTTCCTGATGTCTTACCGAGGAGACCATGGACGAAAATGAAAATAAGATGTATAACTTACACATGTTAGAATTTAAGGTTTTACTATTTGCCTACTGTTTTTCCAGGCAGAGAACCAAGAACCAGCCGTCAGAGTCCCAGATTGTTGAAGGTTTAATGTCCCCATGGCAGTCAGAGGGGAGGCAGTAGCACGTCGGGACTTTCACCAGTGCTAGGCCCTTTGGCTTCTGCTGTTGAAGGACTTGGCTTGAGATGAAGCAGCCCCAGTCAGTCCTGTGTCTAAGCTGAGCTGGCCGAGCATTCCATCCCACCCCCCCCCCCCAGGAAAACTATGTGTGTGCATGCATACACACGCACACACACACACATACAGTTCACCACACACAGCACACATATACATAATGAAATCATTTAGACTCTAACTTTAATATATATATATATATACACACACACAAACAATTCACCACACTCTACACTCTTTACCACACACATCATATACACAATCCTAACATGCGTGTATAGCCATATACTCCACCACATAAATGTATGTTCATACATATGCATGCACATATGCTACTTCACACAGTATGTGCACATACATGCATATACACAGCCCATCATATACCTATACATACAATACAAATCTTGTACATGTGTACTCCATACACACATCCATACAGTCATACATACTCTATCATATAAAACACATATATACACTCTACCACCTATATGCATAGAATATTGCATACATACAATCATAGGCTATCATGCACAAATAGTGAGATAAATGCACAGTCTCCATTACAGATATGCACATATGTGCTAACACACACATGAAGGGACTCGTGCACATATATGCTAACACATACACACAAAGGAATTCATGCACATATATACACACATGAAGGAAGTCATGCACATATATGCTAACACATACATGAAGGAACTCATTCCACCACAGTCTTGTCTTCCCCAGATTCTTGTCAGATGAGAAACCATTGAAATGCCAGAGAAACTTTGAGAATTAAGTTGGCCTGAAACCAAGATAATGAGACTTTCAATGGTTGTTGGTGGTGGGCCTGGGGAAGGTGAGCTGCGCACACATACTTCCCATGCAGAGTGCCCAGAGCCAGACAGCCAGGTTCAGGTAACAGAAGGGATGTCTACTCCAGGGTCTCTCTTTATTAATTTTATGAATATCAGGGAGAAGAATTTTAAAACATTCTTTTTAATAGGAATTGGGCCTTGGAATTTCTGCATTTAAGACTGGCTTCCTGCCAGGCAGAGGTTAGTCTCTCAGAAGTGTCCAAATTAGCGGCCCTATGGTTTGGAGTTGTGCACAGTGGCCATAGGTGGCAAGGTTGTCCACCACTCTGCAGAGTTAAAAAAAAAGAAAGAAAAAAGAAAAAAAAATGACACCCTAAACCAAGCTTCCCTGATAGTGACAAGTGACAAGGGTGCCTAGACACAGACAGGAAGGAGGTGCAGAAGAGCTAGCCCACAGAAGTCCGATCTGTCACCCCTCCTCCAGCCATCTTCCTACTGTACCCTAGAGACCTGTTACCTGCCTGGCTGTCCCTCCCTGGCCTTCTTTGGAATAAGGCCTCTTTCAGATATTTGCCATCAATGCCTACAAAGGGATTAATTTCTAAGAAATTTTTTTAAAAAAGGCCCGACACCCACACAAGACCTTTGCCCTTGCAGAGTTGACATCCCACTCTAGTTCAGTGTGGAAGAGAAGGAAACCATACCTTGCAAGCTTGCACACTTGCCTGCCAGATTCACCTCCATCCTCTCTGCCTCAGCCAGCCAGCACAGCCATGGGCTTGATGACCACTGCCTGTCCAGGTGAAGCCTAGCATAAAGGCTGCTCTTTAATAAGGCAGCTGGTGCCTGTGAAGAGGGCTTGAGAAAACAAGGGGGGGCAGGGAGCCCCAGAGAGGGAAGAGGTTTGGCCATTCATTTCACCCATACTGCTGCTGCCAATTTGTATTGAGACCTGCATTTACAGCAAGCAAGAGGCCCACAGGCAGCTGACTGCTGAGGGAAGTGACAAAGGGACTTGAAGCTGCCACAATAGAGGAGGGAGGAAGTGATGGCTTGAGAGTGAACTCCAAGGTTGTCCACCTCAGGGCTAGGAAAGGCCACAGAGAGAAGGCCTCAGAGATGCCACATAACCATTCTAGGCAGAAGCATCCATGTCTGTGTGTTTATCCAACACTGCTTTAAAATGACCACCAGTGGTTCACAAAAGTACCCTCAGTCTCTTAAGCAATATACAACAAGTGTGTGAAATCCTAAGAGAAAGAGGGGAATCACAGAGTTCTCCCAAAGGTACCTTCCCACTTCACTCAGAGCACCTGGACATGGTGTATCATCAGACCACAGATCTCCTAACAGTCAAAGACCACCCAATAGCCACAAGCCTGCAGGGCTAGCCCTGGGTCACATGGTTGTGTTAGAGTCTATCATGTGTCTTTCGTGTAGGATGTACATTGCACACCTGAGGAATCTGGACTGCCTTTAGGGTTTCTGTGAGATCCACATGTGGAGGTGATTCATTGCTTTTGGTAAGGAAGTGTAATTTCAAGAAGAAAAAAAAAGTCAAAACAAAAAACACACACAAAATGCCCACCATCCTGGCTTTCAACACAGGTCATGCATATCATATCTCCTGGTTTAGAACTTAGGAACGTAGGCAGGTGCCAGAGAGGCTCAGATGATGAGTGTTAATGAGGCTCATCTTTTTGAGTGTGTGTGGAATAGGGTTCGCTGGGGGTTCAGTGCCTCCTGATGATGCTGGACAATCCAGGATGTCTTAGAGAAAGTGATGCTGAGCTCAGATTCGGAATGCTAGGTACCTAAAACCAGTTCTTATGTTTTCTGCCTCAAAAACTGATAGTTTTTCCTTCCTGTACTGCTTTCCCCAATTCTCATGGTCGAGACGGGATACAGCTGAGAGTTATTTGCAGACCACAGCTTGGATCAAGTTTCTCAAGTTTATATCCAACACAGAACCTATGGGCTGTGCTGTTTGGAGAGGGACCCAGAAACAGGAAGATGGGAAGGGAGACAGAGTAAACCTCCCACAGCTCAGGCACCCAGACCATCTCTGATGCCTCAGATCTCAGCTCCTCTGCATGAGCCTTTAACCCTGGTCCAGAAGGCTTGCTACTATGTTAAAAGGCAAGAGGGTATTTCAGTTTCAGAGACACAGAGTATTACCGCCTCCCTACCAAAGACACAAACATCTATGGAGCTTCCAATAAGCATGGAGAGGTAACCCAGAAACACACACTTCTCAAAGAACATGGTGGAGATGCCCTGTGCATCACTGGGCAGTCTGAAGCATTCTGCCCCAGTGTGGTCCAATCGAAGTAGATTGTCAATCACATGTTTGAGCCATGCGGATCATTTTCATCTTACTAGCAGCTGAGTTAGAGATGGTTCAGCAGCTAAGAGCACTTGCTTCTGCAGAGGATGACATAGTGTGACTTGTAACCACCTACAACTCCAATTCTGGAGGGATCTGATCCTCTTCTCTGACCTCCACAGGCATCACACACATGCACATGGTGTACATACACATGTGCAAGCAAGCAAAACACACATGCACATAAATAAATAAATGACTCTAAGAAGGTGAAATGAATTGGAATAATAAAATAAATAGTTATATGAATATTGCTACAGATGATTGTTTCAGCAGAATCAACAGTTGCCTAGATGTTACACACTCTACCACACTAAGACTTTTAAATCCACTGTGTATATTACATTACAGCACATCTCAGTCACAGTCTAGCCACAGTGCCAGTATTCAGCAACACAGGGCCAATTAGGGGCTGCTGCCTTAGAGCGATGGGTGGCACAGACCCTAGCCTGTACGTCAAGAACTCCCAAGTTGTCTGCCCTGTTTCGTTTCCTTGTTTGAAACTTAGAAACATTTATACGTCCTCCTGGACATTTAAGTACTTATTTTGTGTGCCCGTGCACCTGAACATGTACATGTGGGGATGCATATGTGCCATGGCATAGGTACGGAAATCAGAGGACAAGGTGAGGAAGCTGCTTCACTCACTCTACTATGTATGTTTTGAGGGTAGAACTCAGGTCTTCAGGCATGGTGGCAGGCACTTTTACCCCCTAAGCAGTCTCACTGGCCCCACACTATGGTTTGTATCAGGATAGACAGGCTTCCTTTGTACATGATCAAATCATATCCAAGTCTTGGTACCCATCAGAAATAGAAGGTATGACCCTGCTGCTGGATATGCCAAGTTTCAGCCATAGGACACAAATGAACGGAGCTAGAATTGAAATGAGAATTTTCTCCCCACTAACTGAGGTGCTAGAAGGCTCTATGCAGGCTCTTAGGGGAAGAATAATGAGTCATCTCCTTCTGTAGTAAGTCTTGCTTGCTACACAACACTAACCTTTCAGGCACTGTATACCACACCCACTGTTGCAATAGTGGTATGACTGTATGGTTGGTAATCAGTCACTCTATGATTGGAAGCCTGTTGCATGATAGGAGAAACACTTCTGGTACCATAAACCTGGTCAAAAGCCTGTGGGATCATGAACCCAGTAAGAACATATGGTTATTGTTTCTCAAAATGGGCACGCCGTCAAATTTAAATATTTATGTTTTTATCTGTAAATGGGTGTGGCTCTCAGTCTAGAACAGAAAGGATTTTTACAGAGAGTGGCTGTGAGTGTGGAGATTCATATCTCATCCAATGCTAAGAATAAGTGCTGAGCTCTCAGCTTTAAGTGGGACATCTCTATCACACACACTCCAAGTATATAGAAGAACAAAGCATGAAGAGCTGAGATATGGGGACATGAGCCATAAATGCTGACACACAGATGCAACGTGGTTATTAAAATCACAAACAGACATCAGCAGTGGATATTGGTCAAAGACAACCCTTTACCACTCATTCACTAATAGAGGAGGTGCCCATGAGACACTGCCCCTTCTGGAGGAAATATTAACTGTGAGTTTCTGCACAATCAAGCATTATTTTCTTCTTGCGGAACCAGTTGGCAAGAAGAAGGAATTCAGAGGCAAAGCAAGTGAGATAATAGAGGGTAATAGGGGTAAATATAATCACAATACATTGCATATATATATGTAACTATATGTATATATAACATGGATGTGGGGATATGTTTTAAATTTAATAAAAACCAGTCTGAGATATCAGAGGAATCTGCCCACAGTCAGTCTAGGAGGATCAGACAGTGGTCACTCACACCTTTAATTCCAGCACAAGGAATATCTGGGAGTGGTGACCTATGTCCTTAAACCCAGCAAATCTGAATTTGAGGCCAGCTTAGCGTACAGAGGGAGTTCCAGGCTCCCAGGCAGGCAGTGGTGGCGCACACCATTAGTCCCAGCACTTGGGAGGCAGAGGCAGGAGGATCTCTGTGAGTTCAAGGCCAACCTGGTCTACAAAGCAAGTTCCAGGACAGCCAGAACTGTTGCACAGAAAACCCTGTCTCAAACAAACAAAACCAAACAAACAAATAAAAAAACAAAAGGCGGGAGATGGCTCTGTCCTCTGATATTCCAGACTAGTTTCTATTAAATTTGAAACATATCCCCACACATGGATACATCCCATTTCTTGCCTTCTCTTTCTGTTTTTCTGTCTGTCTATCTCTGTGTATGTGTGTGTTGTGTGTGTTTGTACATGTATGTGTTTCTGTGCTGCTGTATGTGCCGCTGGAGACTTTGGTGTCTTTCTTCAGGAGCCATATACCTTTATGCATATAGGCTCTGCAACTTCCCCAGGCTCTGTCCAATGATCCTTAGAGATTCACCTGTATATATTTCTTCAGAAACTGGGATTACAGGTGTAAGCCACAAGGCTTGGTATTACTTTTTAAAGTACCATTTCTTTTTCATAGCTAAGTCATAATAAGTTAAGGCTAGACATGGTTTCATCTCCAATGAATCTTCCTGGAAGTCCTTGTTCCTGGCTTTTTACTGTCCTTCACGTGAGTGCTTTGTGGATATTGATTAGGTACAGGCTGTGGCTGTGCCTAGCTGGCTAGCTTGAGATTTTCCTAGACCTTTGCTTCTGCAGAATAGGCAAGACTGTTTCAGCCCTTCTGAACCTACTCTGTCAGCTGCTGACACAGAACAAGTGAACCAGCTGATGTTACTTTGTACAAGCAAAGCAAGCTAAATATCCCCCCCAGCTTAAGAAGATATTTACACAGGCTCCCTTCAGCTAGGGTCTGTGTGATTAAAGCTAAGTATGACCTGGAAAGTGGTTCCAGAATCTGGGTTTTTGTTTTTTGTTTTTTGTTTTTTTTGGTTTTTTTTTTTTTTTTGGTTTTTTTTTGGTTTTTTTGGGTTTTTTTTGTTTTTTGCAGGATTTTCTTAGCTTTGGAACACTATCCTGGACAGTCCAGGAGTCCCCAGGAATCAAGGATGGTGGCAGTGAGCTTAGAAAAGCAGACTCATTGGTACCCATCCATGCTTCAAATCCACAGGAATAACTTCAGGGCTTGGACTCTGTCCTGGCCTGGGTATTGGTACCAGTGGAGAATCTTCTATAAGGGCATTTCTCAAATGCTTTAAAATCTGAAATGATTGGGTACCAACATGAGGCCACAGTAGAATATTCTATACCTAATGTCATTGAGAGGTGACATTCTAAATGCAAATGCACCAAACTATAACTTTACTATTGAGCAGCGAGCACATGTGTGCACAAAACTGTGAATATCATGCTTAGATGTTGGCTCCATCCCCGTGATGTCTTACTATGTGTAAAAAGCATTGCAAAATCTGAAAGACTTTGAAACCTGAAACACATGCCAAAGTTTCAGGTAAGGGAGACGCAGCTTACAGCTACACGTCACCTTGAAGACGCAGCTTGACCTTGGCCTGCTTTACTGTGCCCCGTTTAGCGTCTTCCTTAAAAACTACAGGAGCTCTGCTCCATGAGCAGAAGCCCCACCCACATGCTAGTGAGGGAGAAGACAAGAACTCTATTCTATGTAGACTGGAGGACTGTCAGGGAAAAACTTTAAAGAGGTGCTATAATATGGGCAAAGACCTAAGAGGATCATATGGGTAAATAGAGTAAGAATGTTCTAGAAAGAAGCAACTTTGGGAAGATAACTGAGGTAGCGGCATGCCAGGGTATCCAAGGGCAGCTAGAGTCTTGTGTGATAGGACAGAAGAAAGGAGGAAGGGAGCCAGGGAGAATATGGGATGGGCTGTGAAACTCCTCTAAGGGCTTTGGGTTCTATTATAAGATGCTAAATGGTTTCAAGCAAGAAGGCTTGTGAATGGCTGACCCTCACTGTTGCCTGTTGGAAGAACAGATCTTGGGAGGGTAAGGGGAAATAGGAGCATGAGGTACTTCTGTAGCAGCCGGGAGAGATGCTAGGGCTTGGCAGGCACTTGTAGCTTGATAGAGACTCCAACAGGACCATAGACTCTCCAACACTGGGATCTGGATTTTTGATAAAGAGCAGGAGTGTCCTGTAATCTAGACAATTTGGAAGACATTTCTGAACTGGCCATCACCAGAGTGTGCTGGCAGAATGAGATTATGGTGTGGAACTATAACACACAGGCAGAGAGGGAGTTCAGGAAGATTCCCAAGGAACCAGAAAGCCTGGGCTTGTGCAAGCGTAGCCTCTCTTGACTTCCTTTATATATAGTAACAAGGTTAGAATATTGGCCTCTTGAAGAGTGGCAAGGGGGCAGAGACTGTGGATACTTGAGACGGGACTTACAGGGATCCTGACATAAGCATCATCTTGAGAAGAGAACTCCATGGAGGTAGGTGCTCAAGGCACAGCTCCTCTGAGCCTCCCTAACTCTACACCCTGGAAGGGTGGCCAAGGTTCCGCTTCCTGGTTTTAGCTAATGAGATAAAAGTGTGGCAGAATGAGGTTCTGGAGGTAGCTCAGAGCCAGTCCTACCAGCCTCACCCCTGCCAACCCCCCACCTTCTCCCTTCCTCTTAGTTTCCTCCATGACTCACTTTCACAGTTAAGCCTCCTGGAGATGATACCTAAGCCCCAATTCCAGCTCCAAATCCTATGGGCTTTGCCTTCCAAAACTCAGGAGACATTTTAATCTAGAAGCTGTACCACTTGTTCACAGAGGATCTTAAAGAACCAGTGACACCCCTCCCCAAGGCACTACCTCTCCCCACCTGCCTACATCTACTGACTATAGCCCCTTTTCAAATGTCCAGACTCAGCAGCCTACAGCTTTTTTTCTCTCACCTGCCTTGCTCGATTTTCATTAAGCCCAAGCTCCTGTAATTACCCCTTTGATAAGCCCTTGCTGCGTCTCTCCTGGATTTCTGAAATCGTTGCTGTCCCCCTGCCCCAGGTGTTTGATTTCGAGTCCGCGCTATTTCAGTAGCTTTTTATCATTCTCACCCTACTGTCCCCAGTCCTTTTGGATAATGATCGTCACCTTGTCAGACTTGACTCATGGCTCTGATGCTGTTTGGTGTCTTTGTCACTACTGAAATCAGCCTCAGTCTAAGAATAGGCATGTTTATTCCCCCTATCAACCAAGGTCTTGTCTCTTTTTAAAATATAAATAAATAAAATGTTTATGTCCTTTTGCTTTGGACTCAGTGGATGACCTGGGAATCTATTGGAAATTATTGGGTAATGAACAAGGCTAAAGTTTTCTCTTTTGTGTCTCTGTGTATAGAGGTCACAGACACTGTCTTGGGTCCTTTCCCTATGGCAACACCTAACTAGCCCTGTTAAAAGTGGGAGTTCTGGTTCTTGTTTAGACAAAATGAAACTGGTGTGCAGGTGGAACTAGACAATTTAGACAAAATGTGGGGGCAGACTCTGAAGCCTGGTCCCTCTCCACAGTTCTGGGTATTGTGCTCCAGTGTTTCCCCTGTCCTTAGATTCTCCTCCCCGGGTCCATAAGTGAAGTCACACCTGCCCCAAACACCTTTCCTAAGGTCCTACACACACTGCTTCTCCACTTTTACTAGAAGAATGATTAGGCCGTCTTTGCTCTGGTGAGTCCCACCCAGAGAGGCCAAACCACCTCAATGGCACAGGAAGAACACCTTACTGATAAGTTATTTTCCCCAGAGGGACTGGATCTAGGCCAGAGCCTGATATCAAACACTCATTCCTGAGTATTCTAATGGGGTCTTGAGGCCTGATCCCAACTTGGTATCTGTGGGCTAACCTGGACCCTGAGAGCCAGGTGGGCTTCCTCATGCTATCCCACTTACAGCCTTACATTCTGTAGACTTCCTTTGCCACAACTGACTAGAAACTGACCTACACTCCCAGGTTAGCCCAGAGTCCCATCCATTACTTTGGAGAGATGTCCACCTGGGCCTTGGGAGCAATTGTGTTCAGGCTTCCCCAGCTTCATAAAGAACAACTCTGGCAGGCTTACCTAGATCCGTTCATGTGGTCATACTCCCGCTTGACGTTGACCCTCACTGGTTGGTTGATCCACTCCTGCTGTGGTGGCAGGGGATTGATTTTGTGAGGCTGCCCGTAGTCAGGAGTCCCCGAAGCAGTCATATCTGCCTTGGGGAGATGGGCTGCTGCTCCGTATGTTGAATCAAAGAGGGACTGGTCGTCACTCACCACGGACAGAGCCTCCTGCAAGCAGAGAGAAGATAGAGTTCAAGGTCACTTGTCACCCAGGCTAATGGCACCCTGTTTTAAGATGTCTCAGAGACACGAAGAAGCCCAGTCATGAAGTCACAGTTACTCATGTCTAATTGATTCACAGTGTCAGGGGGAGAAAACTGTAAATTTAAGGAGTTCCATGCAGGTGACCCTGGGAAGATAGGTGTCTGAGCAGTGACATGGAAAAACACTAGAAAGAGGTGTGCTTGTTGAGTGTGCATGCTGGGAGTCTCCTAAAGGAGAGTGGAGATGGGAAGGCCTGGACTTCCAGACATAGACAGCAGCACATTTTACTAACTGTGTGGGGTAGTCACATTGCAAGTGGAAATGAAAATGAGCATTTATTTCAAGTGGGGTCATGGAAAGCCACCAGAGAGGTTGTCTAGGTCTGAGCCACACAAGGGAATCAGGGAACCCAGAACTTTAGCTAAGTTGATTCCAGGTCCTCACTGCACTAGGTGGATTAAATTGGCAATTCCGGTCCAAGTGTTTAGAAAGAACACAGTGGTATGTTGAGGGCTGGCTGTCAGGTACAAATATGTCCTGCGGGATCTTAAGTTGATGGGTAAGCCAAATAATTCAGAAGGAAGCTCATATACATAGAAGAAGCAGTTAGTCTGTGGTCTCCTTAAGACTGTGGTCTTCCATTTCACACTGTCCCATCTCCAGATTCAGGTGAGGCTTTTGGTAGTGGGTTGAGAGAAGCAACCTGACTCTCCCCAAAGACTGTGCTGATCAAAGAATGGGAATAAGATCTCCCATCACTCCAAATCCCATGTAACCACCTGGATCCAAGGTCATGGTGTGAAGTACAACATTCACCAGAGCCAAGTAAGGCACAAACAAAAGTTGATCAAGTTCCAGAAGAAATGGTAGCAATCTATAACTGTCTCATCATCTACACATTCTATTACATGAAATACATGGGAAGTAGTTATAGAACACCAAGCACAGAGCAGTGGGTAGCAGAGATACCAGCAATGATGACCACTAGTGTTTAAATAAAGGTTCTGTTGGATTCTTGGTCCATGTCAGATTCTCCTCCCTCTCAAATTCACATGCCAAAGCCCTAACCAAGTCTTTTAGATTTTAATAGTCTACTTAGGAATGAAGCCTTTAGGGATACGATACAGTCAAAAGGAGAATATAAAGATGGGGTCTAAACCCAAATGACTCTCTCATTATAAGACATTTGGATATTTGAAGACCCCAAGGATGACTGCGTGTGAGGACTGCGCACGAGGATGTAGGAAAAATGATTGTCTCTGCGAGGCAGAGCAAGAGGCCTAGGAGGAAGCCGGCCCTGTTCCCACTCTGACCCAGCAGTTCCAGTTTTCAGAACTGTGAGCAAATACATTTATGTTGTTTAAGGCACTCAGCCTGTGTGTGTGTTGCTATGGCAACCCTGCCTTTACTGAAGAACAGAATAATAGATGATGAGACCTTTTCAAGTCTGGAGGTTAGCCCACTTTTCCTACATATTCATATCTCTGCCTGGAGGGTGTTCTCTAAGGAAAATACCCTTGGTGTGTCTGATTGTCCTTCAGTCAGACATAAAGGGTACTGGGACCCTTCTGTTTGCATCTGTTGCCCCTGTGGAATGTTTGAGTGAAGAAGTGCTTCTGGGGACCATTTGTATTAGGTTATTAGATACACTCTTCATTTCAGTCAAGACTCTTCTCTGTCTTCTTATCCCAAACAAATTTAAACTTCTACATGGTCACCTAATACATAGTTTTAAGTTTTTTAAAAAAGTGAAATTATTGCTGGGAGCCATAGAAATATGAATTAGGAACTTAGGGCTTTTCAGAAGGCTGAGCATGAATCTTTGACATGATTTGGGTGCCACCCAATATTTACCAGTCTTCCTTTGACAAAAAAAAAATGCAGGCCAAGCCATCTAAGCAGGTACTGTGGAGAGCAGTCTACACTTCTGGCTAATGACTACTCAGTGTTGGGAGTTCCAGCAGAATCCTGGAGATCTGGGAGGCAGAGGCAGACATGGGGATGCTGTGTCGAAGAGCAGACAGTCCTTGACATTACTGCCATAGGAACAGGGGGGTCAAGAGCAGCAAAAGGCAAGATTTCTGCATCCACAGGGACACATGGATGGTGCAACCAGGACACCCAGCAAAGAGGTTGCACCAGGAAACAGATCAGGGAGCTAAGGCCTGAAAGACAGAACTTACAGAGGCTACTTAAGGAAGTGAGATGCACCATAAGAAGAAACACATCAACACATCTCGAGGCAGGATGATGCAGAAGAAGAAATGGTGGAGTATGAGAGAGCAGAAAGGGCGTGAAGTCAATTAAAGTTCATTTTAGAATAAAAACGTCCTTTAAAATATAGCTCCAATCAAAGGTGACTTCAGTCAAAAGGCAATGTCATAGAAGGAGAATGTGTGGCCTAATTCACCTGCAAATGCCCCATATTCCTGTACCCAGCCAGGTATATATGCACACAATCTGTCTCCCCTCACAGGGTGCTCTCTTTCCTCCCTCAGGCCCCAGTGCCCATTATCAGGCCAGATCCAGTTCCTCCAAAGGCTATGGATACAGCCTGTACCAGACAGTCTTCCTCTAAGGACTCGCTGTATCCACCATGGAAACTCTACACTCAGTCTCTTACTTTTCAAGAACCTGGCCTTGTACTACCTGTCACACCACTTGTGACTTCTCACTACAAGCCTCTGTGAAGTTCTGATGGTTTCCACTGGGGCCTTTTGTACTCAATGCAAAACTTCCTGGAAATGTCCTGTTTTCCTGAGCTTTAACATACACAGAAACACAGACAGACACGCTGATACCCAGGCACACCACATGCACATACAGTTGGGGGACTGACTCTAAATACAACCATTGACCGACAAAGGGTCCAAAGGGTCCCCCCACCACCACACACACACAGCAGTGTGGAGAACAGACTCTGTAGATGAATGTGGCTAGAAAAAGAGAGCATAAAGGAAAGAAGGTTCGCTTCCTGTCTGGCTTTTGGATTGAATCTGAAAATCTGGAAGTTGCCAACAGCAATACAGTAAAATATTGGGAGATGAGGTGCCAAATAAGGACCCACGTGAAAAATTACAGTGGTGTAGGCCATTCTTGCCATGTCTGCGAGGAAAAAAGAATCCTTTTTGTCATTTAAGATAGAGACCATGTCCTCCGTGTCCTGCCACTTCCACAAGGGACAGTGACAACAAGAGCCCTCTCCAAACTGCTTTGGAAATGGCATCATTGATGGAGACGGGGATAGGGAGAGTGTAAAGAGGAATTGGTGACAGACCTTTGCGTCACCATGGGGACTGACAGAAGTCACCATGGGTGATGAGATGTGGGAGCAGGTACCAAGGTGCAGCTGCAGCACATAGGTGAGAGCCATGGTGCCAGGGCATTTCCTCTCTTTCTTGTAGTCCAGCCTCATCAGCAGTTGGTGCTGCTTACTGTGAGCTCTGGAAAGCTCTTTACTTGAACTTTAAAGTTTTTAATGTTTAAACTCAAAGCTCTTACTTGCACTTCAAACTCCTTATAGGAATAAGCATCCTGCTGTGGTGAGATGCTGGTAACACCTGCCTTTGGCTCAGCAGACAGATGGATATAAGAATATCAACAGGGGAGTTCTCCATCACTCTTGGGGGAGTTCATCACTGTTCTTTGTTTCTAATGAGTTTGCTTCTCCTTCAGACTTGGGATAACAATGATCACATTCAGAAAACGTGGGTTATTCTTGAAAAGACTTGTTGAGTCCATGTTGGGTTCCCTACCCTGTTCGATGCTGAGCTCCAGGATTTCTTATCACCCCAACAGTAGTCACTAGAAGGAAGCCCAGAACAAGCTCAGGAGTTGGTTACTTATAAGCAATTTTCCATTCTATAGTCAGAGTGGGCTGATACCTCAGCTCCTGAGCTGTAGACCCAGAAGGTGGTACCTGGTCCAAGCTTCTAAGTGTTCTGATATATTAGTACCCTGTGGTGTCCCCTTTCCCTAGGGTTCTTTCTTGAGGGAGCAGGCTGAACTCTGAGTCAAAGCAGTAGAGAGGCACATGGCATGCTTTTGCTCAGAGAAACTTCCCACAATCCTCTGTTGGTCCAGGGAGCCAGCAGATGTACATCACCAGTGATTGATATATATGCCCCGATGAAGACTGCCTTCCTTACCTAGTATGGGTAAGGTAAGCTTTCCATATAACTTCTAATAAACTGGGTCTTAAATTATAGAAATAAATAGAAACAGGAGACAATTAACAAAGCTCTTACTAATTGCAAAATTATATAACATGAAATGTCTGATTCAGCCCTTGTAGCAATAGCATGAGAGCTGTTTCTGTTTTTATTTGATTTTTTTCAGGTGATAAAATGTATATTCAGAAAAGTGAAGTAACTTGTTCATGTATACAGAATAAAGGATGATGGGGGGATTTCAGTCCAGTCCTTCTGCTTGGGCACATAAGCACTGCCGTTCCCTGGTTCCTTTGACAACATTTGTTTGCCCAGTTAGACAATTGGACCTTTGAAAGTGACTTTTATAACTTCAATCTTTGGAGTCAGAGAGGGTCTAAATGCCAATCCAAGCGCATCGTTGGTTCCCTTGGTTCTCAGTGCCTTGCCTTTGTACTGCAGGATCCTCATTTTCTCACCTGTAACCTGGAGGTGTCAATAAGCCCTAACCTGGTAGCTTGTGAATGAAAACACCATGACGTAATCGTAGTTAACTGCCCAATTGTTTCTTCAATCTTCTTGGAACATAGTAACTGCTTACACATTTAGATTTAAAGCTGGTACTAAGAAGTGACCGTATAATGTTTGTGGTAGAGATGGTGGGTAGGGGACCCGATAGAGCCTGAGCCATGCTTCCTTCTCTCCTGTGTGTTTTCTCAAAAGGCCAATAGCTCAAAGAGAGGGGCAAATCTATTTGGTGTCTTTAAAAAAAAAATCTGTAACAGCCTTCCTTTTTCTGACCTTAGTCATCGGAACCCTACATGTGGCCTTGAGACTAAAGGGTTTGCAATAGCAGCACCTGGCTTATAGGCTCATCCACAGAACTAGCTCCATCCGCAGTGCTCCAGCTTGCAGATGGGACATTTGAAAAGATCCAAGCCTCCAAGATCATGTGTGATAATTCTTCCAATAAGCCTGCCTATAATCTCCTCATCACTCTATCTCTCCTGTTTGTCCCTCAGAAACCTTAATTCAGGTGGACAGCTGGCTCCAGAGTGCCAGGCAGAATTCCTCCCTGAAGAACACAGAATAAGTCAAGTTTTGGGAATGCTGTCATCTATTCCAGGGTAAAGGTGGCATTTTATACATTCACCTATATACTCTCTATATAACCTCAAAATCCCTTCTGTTTTTCTTCAGCCACAGTTTATATAAAACCTATATTAGCCCTCAATGTATCCTTCAGTACCAGTAAGTGTGTCCCCACTTGGAGAAGCACTCTCTGACATGAACCATTTCCTTCCCAGGATTCCTGTTCTACACAACTGCCATGATTCTGTATCCCTGTAGGCACTTCATACCAGACTGCTACAGTCACGACCATCACTACCCATGGGTTCGTCAGCTTATTTATATTTCTGATTATTACATTTAAAACCATGGGTGACATGAAAATGTCCCATTCTCATCTCCCATCTATGCCTAGAATGGTCCTGGGTACCTAGTAGGTACTAAGTAAATGTCTCTGAATGAATGAGTCAGAGAGATAGTGGACTGGTGAATGAAAAATGATTTGACTGTGATTTACCAACTTTCATCTAAATTTGCACCTTTTAAATCGTTCCAGCTTCACAAAGGAATTTTGAGTGCCATAAGAGCATGCACATTTTGTCTTGTTTCCATGGGTAGCCCCAGAATCTTCTCCAAGGCCCATCATGTTAAACATTCCATGCATGCTTGTTGGATGAACAGACTAGGTAGTAGGTATTTGAAGGAATCTCAGCAGGTCTATGTGAGATGCAAGCAGCTAAATCTGAACCTTATGTAACTCCTTGACTACAGGTGGCCAGTTTCCAAGTACTATTCACAATTCTTATGCTATCATTTGTATCCCTTAAAAAGAAAGTCCACATGAGGAAATCAGGTGGCCATTTGGGATGAGTGCGGACCTATGGTCTGGATCTCTTCCCACCTCACTGCTGCTCTCTGGAGCAAAGGACTCGGTCATCTAAAGCTCTGCTTTAAAACAAACAAACAAACAAACAAACAAAAACCTTTTTTCTCTTTTTTGCTGTGGTGGATTTTGCTTCTCTGGGAGCACCTTCCCCTTTGAATAGTGCCCTCTCTGCCTGCCTGCCTGTCTATCTGTCTGTCTGTCTCTTTTGTCTCTCTCTCTCTGACTGGTTTGGACCCTACCATTTTCATGTTCCACCTCTCACAATCCTGACCAGAAGCTCCTGGAAAACCCTCTTCCTTGGCTCTGGCTGAGGCAAAGGAGAAAGCACCCTACGAACCTGCTCACTGAGGTTTATAGAGCTTTCACTGCGGCTTGCAGGCTCAGGAGCCATTGGAAATAGACTGACACTCTGCTTTTTGTTTGTTTGTTTGTTTTTGCTTTTTTTTAAACTGACATAAAACAAAAGGTTAAAGATCTAGCAGGTTGGTGATAATTCTTAGAATCTGAAGCAAGCATATGCTGGTCTTTTAAAGAGAGTCTGTTTCACTCTTCAGCATTTCCAGTCTGAGGGAAGGATGCTATTCCCATATAGGCTCTTCTCAATCTCTCCAGCTTGAGTTCAGGTCTCTGGGTGGCAGAGACAGGGTTCTTTCAACAGCTTTACACCAAGAGAGGTGGCATCTGTGACCTGAGTATTGAAGACAGTGGCACTAACACCCGCTTGCATTTACACTGTTAACACAGCACAAACTCAGTAAATACCACAAGAAGGCACGTAGGTGTTTGATTCACTGATAACATTTCACATTTTCCGGAATTTGTCACGTGTATAAATGTGCTCTTGTATATATACTTACACACATTTATTCCCCTTACATTCACAAATGTATCTTCTAATTGTAAATGTATCTTCTAAAACCTTCACTTTTTCTAGTGAGGTTACCGGTTGCATTCTCTGTCAGTTGAATGATGGAGGTCATGATCTAAGTATGGTCATTGGGTGAATGGTGAGCCAACAAGTCCATCCTCAAACAGCTTAGTTAAAACAGACATAGAAAGGATTTAGAGGCAAAGAAAGATATCCCAAGTGCCGGGAGGTCTCCATATTCTATTCAAGAACATTCCAAAGAAATTTTCACTATAATCATCCCATGAGCAGAAGGATTGAAATAGGATGATTTGCTGTTCCCTGTTAGAGAAGAGAAGTTCCAGATACCTTTCCCATTTTCACCTGCATTAAGCTGAGTTTCCATTTCTAACAGAGGAAAGGGCACCAGACAGGGGGCAAAGAGGCAGTCATTTCCCATGGACTCATCTGTCTTCTTCCTTTTGTCCTGCCTTGGATCTTGTAAGGATGATTTCACTTTGCTGGATGTGAAGGGGAAAAAGGAATGTCAAACTCCCTGTTCAGTGGGTCCACAGAGCTGATCCCAGACCAGCGCTCTGCAAAGCTAATCTCTGGTATATCCGCTACTCAGGGTCACCATGGGGAACACAGGAGGTTTGGCATTTTATTGCATTCTTTGCATAATGACATGAATTTCCTTCTCTTGTCAACCCAAGGGCATGCAAAATGCTGACAGCTCTCTTAGGGGCAGAGCTGCCTTCTTGGCTTTGGGAACTGTTCTGCATCAGGAGAAACACCAGCCTGCAGTGGTACTCTCCAAAGCACAATGAAGTTCCAAGAGGGAGCCGGCTGTGTTCTAGGGCAAGCCTTCTGTTTCTTTTTCCTCACCAGTTACTAACCATGTGCCCCTTTCTTGCCCATTATTTCTCTCCCCTTGAGGCCCAGAAGGGGAGGGTAATGAAAAGATAATTTAATGGAAAGTATGATAGGGAAGAAAGTGGAAAACATCTGTCAGTCATCCATGCTAGTGAGCCTTAGTAGTATTTTACCTAAATTGGCCATATCGGTATTAACAGTCTTATCTCTTCCATTAAGAATCAGACTCTTATTTTCTTTTTCCCTCTCTATTAGCTAATTTTCTCATTTCTGTAACCAAAGTACCCGACAAGAAGCAAATTCAAAGGGGAAGGGTTTGTTCTGATATCTAGTTTAAGGTGATCACATTCATCACGGCTGGAAGGGTATGGTGACAGAAAAATAAAGTGGCTGGTCACATCACATTCATGGTCAGGATGCAAAGAGAGACCTATGTTAATGTTCAGGTTGCTTTGTCCTCTGGGATCCCAGCCCGTGGGATGATGCCATCCATATTCAAGTAGATCTTCCTTTATCACTTTAATCTTTCTGGAAACAACCTCACAAACAGCCCCGGAGACATGTTTTCATGGAGACTAAATCAACCAAATGACAAGACATTGAAGATTAACCGATACCCCTTGGAGTCAGAAGGAATTTTGTGGCTGCTTCAGCAAATTCAACATCAGAGAGGTGGTCTTGCTTGACCTCAGAGGCTATGTAATAAACAGCAATAATATTTCCATCCACTTGTCTTAGTCCTTGGGAGTCATCAGCACACTACAAGGATGGCCAAAGCAGTTCAAGATCTGTGTGAAGAGAACCACACACCTACATAGGGAGGAGCTGAAGCCACAGGCCACTAGCCACCAACCAGAATTGACCTCCAGCCTGTGAGTGACAAGGAACCACTAAATTGAGCATGTGCAATGACTGAGCACTGTAGTCGGTTTAAGTCACTAGGCTCACACTCATTTTTTTTTTTTTAAATGAAACCATAGTGACTAGAAATGTTCTACAGCTAATTGGTGGCAAGAGAACCCATATTCAAAGAATATAGGCGTTGATTGAATATACTTTAATGGTGGCTTTTGAAACAGCTGGAATTGGCACAGGACTGACAAGATAGAAAAACTGAGGCAGCGTATTAGGTTCATTTGCTGAAGGGGAATCAATGTTGGGATAGGCTTCCCTGATGCTATGTTGTAGGAATAGTCTCCATCAGGTTGGCAGCAGCTGAGGCTGTAGCTCAGAAGCGTAGTGTTCACATAGGTGGGGCAATCCCTAGGTTCATCTCCAATACCATGAAGCAAATGATCAAAGAGACAAGCCCACATCTTTAGACTAGATGGGTTAAAGAACCAGGCATGGTGGCTCTCACCTGCCTCCCAGTGCTTGGGACCTGAAGGTTATAAGGACCCAGAATTTGAGGAGCCAGCCTAGGTTATTTAGTGAGATCTGCCCTTTAAAAAGTAAAATTAGAATAAGTATTAGTTGATAAGTTTCCAAGAGACTTTTGCAACATGGCCCTTTAAGCTTTGACTTGGGATCCTCATGCTACTACAAAGAAAACCAAGGCTTAAGGAGACACAAGACTTGTCTGAGGTTCTTCAACTCTGGAATTTCTGCTCTAGAAATGGCTGGTTTTCCCTCTTTTATCTGAGGCTACACGTACACGCACACACACACACACGCATGCACATACACACACACACACACACACACACACACACACACACACGCACGCACGCACACACGCACACACGCACGCACGCACGCACGCACGCACGCACGCACGCACGCACAACTGCCCGCCCCCTTCTCAGAGCCTTGGAAAGCCTGGCTTGCCTTGAGTCATTTTCTGGCTCACCCTTCACCCCTCTTCCCCTTCTGAGACCTGTCTCTTCTGCCATGGTTTGAATGTGTCCCCCCACCCCACCCCATAGCTCCTGCCTTCAGAAATGGATTACTGTCACTATGTGGATTAGTGGACTTGTCACGAGGGCACCCAGTTCAGGACCGTCTTCCCCACTTCTCACCGGGTCACTGTCTCTCTCTCTTTTGTCCTCTACTCTTCTCCCCCCTCCCTTTTCTTTCTGTGCAAACAGCACCAGAAACCCTCACCACACATGGCCTCTTAGCCTTTATTTACATCCTCCAATTTTTAGAACCCATGAGTCAAATAAATACCTTTTTATTAGAATAGCCGGCTTATGGTACCATACTAGAGCAGCATTAAACACACAAAGACACCTTCCCTATCTCAAATTGCCACTTACTGGGCAGTGGATGACCCAGAGGAAGGTGGTCCAAGAAGATTAGTGAATTTAGATGGGCCTAGGTGGGTTCAGAGGACAGAATCTCTAAGGCCTCTAAAGAGCATGCCACAAAATAGAACCCAGAACCTAGGCCTCGGATTAACTGTGCCTCCCATTAGATGCTTCTCCAGGTCTGTCATGGGTGGGCGGGTGCCTTTGCCTGTTCACTTTGAATTTTCACAGTCACTTTTTGACTATAACCACATTTAAAGGGCATTTCTAAAGTTCAAAGTTAAGCTCTCCTCCCACAGAGAGTGATCATTGCTGCTGAGAAGAAAAGAGGCTGAATGTGCAAACTCACAGGAAGGGAGATGCAAGACTGCTGTGTCCCAAGAAGAGAATATGTCATGTTATGCGCTCTCTCTCTCCCTCTCTCTCTCTCCCTCTCTCTCCCTCTCCCTCTCCCTCCCTCTCCCTCTCTCTCTCTCTCTCTCTCTCTCTCTCTCTCTCTCTCTCTCTCTCTCTCTCCCCCTATGTATATGTGTTTATGAGCATACGTATGTGGAGGTCAGAGTTTGACATCAGGTGTCGGCCTTGTTCATCACTTTTCTAAAATAATTTTTTCATAGAATATATCTTGATCATACCCTTCCCCCTTTAGATCTGGCACTCACGAATGTGAAAAGACTGGCTGGCCAGTGAGCTCCAGGAATCCTCTAGGGCTGCAGACCACACTCTTCCTCATCTAGTTTTCATGTGGGTGCTGGGGAACCAAACCTGGGTCTTCATGCTTGCAAAGCAACAACATTGACTAAGTTTTCTCCCTGGTCCCCGCTTTCTATTTCATCGCAATGAATCTGACCGTACAGAAATCTGCTTTTTCTAGAGGACAGTGGAGACAGGGTTTCCATAAAGCTCTTATACCCTCCTATCTGACCATCTGGGGACAGTCTCTTGAGATAACAAAGTGGAGGTAGACCCCATGCTGCCGCAGGACTGGGTAGAGTGAAGGTAGGCTGTTGAATGAATGATAATAAGAGCCTTGAAATGCTCTTCCCTGGTCCGTCAGGTCTGAGGCAGGCCAGGCTAAAACTCTGAGCACCCCTGGAGAGGGTGATGGAAGAAAATTCTCAGTCAAGAACAGAACCAGGGGCTGTAGATCAGCCTAGCTTAGATGAGCTGTCCTGGAGAGGCCACTGAAGCACATGGTTCCTCTGTGTTGTAAGACTGACTCTATTCTAGCTGATTTCTGCAGGTGGCAGTACCAGTCACATGAAGTACTGGTTGTCCCACCAAAACTCATGCTGAAACTTGACCCCAAAGATATATTTGAATCATATTTGGAAGCAAAGGTTCTGAGGAATTATCTGGAGTACGTGAGGTCTTGAAGGTAGGGCCCTTGTGATTGGGTTAATGATTTTTTAGCAGTAAAGGAAGAGAAACTCATGTTAGGGAGCTTTCTCTGTCTTAATAGGATGCCCACACCAACTCATAACTGCAGAATTCTCACCAGCAAGAAATTTCTCACCAGACCCCAGTAGAGACCCAGTAGAGACCCAGTAGAGACTCTTGAGTGTAAAAGCCTCCAGCACCACGAGGAAAGTAAACCTCTATTGTCTATAGACTACCCAGTCCTGGTTTTTAGATATAGCTATGGAAAACAGACTAAGATATTTTCCCCGTCCCATGTCTTTCAGTCCCATCCCGGAGGACTGTGGATCTTCTAGGACCTTGCTCCAAAACTGAATGAAGTGTTTTAGTGCACGCTCACATGGGCATTACAGATGTGAATGTGTCCCTGACCTGGAGAATAGTCTCTGCCACCAGAGATAGTGAATAGGGATGGTGAACCAGGAGCAGCCTGTCTCCTGCCTAGCAGCCCTGCCCACATTTGCTTCAGTCAAGGTTGAGAAGAAGCAGCGAGGGAGAAAGACTCATAGTCCTCTCCTGGTTTTGCTGGCTGCTGTTTTTAAAATATATTCTAACAAAAGGTGCCAGCTTCCAGCTGGGTTATGGAAAGCTGTATTGGCCCAGGGGCTTTGGGCGCATTACCTGTTCCCTTGGTTTCTGGGCATGGTGAGCTACTGTCATGCTTTCATGATATCAAATGCTCTGATTTCCCTGACCACACAAAGCCAAAACTCAGGAGAAAGATTGCAGAGCTTTCCAAGCCAGAGAGTCTGAATTTCTCAGACTGCAAAGATGACAGCACTCTGGAGACAGGACAGAGGTCCTGAGCTTTCTGGCCCCTTCCTTTGAGAGACAGGCCTTTAAGAAGTCCTCCCAAGGCTTGATCCATAAAAGTTGTACTTGGCAGATAGACCAAGACCTCAGTCAGGCCTGGAAGGGATAACTGAAGACCCCCAATGACTAGGAAAGGAGATGAGGCCATGCAGTTCTGAAATTCTGCTCCCTCCCCAGGGGCAGATAGATGCTTGTCCTTCAGGGAAGTGACATTCTTTCTGCCAGTTTGCCTTAGACATTGAGGAGAGGAGAAATCACAGGTGGCTGGTGTCCTGGGGTATTTCTTTGACTCTTGGGGTTATCGGAGCTGTCTTTTTTCTCACATACAGGTTCTCATTCTGTCAGCTCTTTGAAGAGAAGAGCAGTACCAGCTCACCTCCTCTGCTTCTCCCTCAGCTGCTTGAGCACTCCCCAGCATCTACTGGGTATAAACCTGTTATTCTGATGAATAAAAACCGCAGAGCATGATGGGAAGGGCAGAGACATGTCCTCGCTCACCCAACACCTCTCTCACAGACTGACATCTGTGCTTTAAGCGTGTTTCAGGAGGCCTTGACCATGACTCTCCACTCCGGCCTGGTCCTCCCTTTCAAAGCCAGCCACATCCTCTGGCTGTGTCTAATGCAAAGCCATGAAACACTCTTGTCAAAGAACAACTTGCAATCTTTTTCTTAGAAGCCACAACCTGATCCCCAGTTCTCTCATGTGTCAGTTACCATGGCAGAGTCCTCAGACTCATAAGAAGCCCTGGGGGAAATATGCATACTTGGAGACCTTCTGCTCCCATTCCAATGTCAACCCTCGAGGAACCGACCGCCTATAACAGTGATTCTCAACCTGCTGATCTCAGCCCACACAGGGGGTGCATATCAGATATTTACAATATGATTCAAAACAGTAGAAAAACTACAACCATGTAGTAACAGCAAAATAATTTTATGGTTGGGGGTCACTACAACATGAGGAACAACTGTATTAAAGGGTCATAGCATTAAGAAGGTTGAGAATGGCCCCATGAAGCAAGACCTCCCGCTCACATTAATTTATAGGGAGGCGCTACTGTACAAGGAGATTGTCATTGCAATTTGATGGGCAGAGCAAGCATAACACCAGAGCCTCCATGTTACTTCATTTCCTCCTGAGGTGTGGAGATGAGCAAGCCTTCAATCTCTCATCTCAGGTCTTCATGGATGTTTCCTTTCTATGATTCACGGCTGGGAGGCAGGCTTGGTGACCTCATGCCCATCAAGTGGGGAGGCAGCTCAGTCTTGAGTCCTGAGGGTGCAGTATTTCTAGCTAGCACATCTGGATGAACCATTCTATCCAAGGTGTTTAGTTTTTCTGTGGCCCCGGGGCATATGGTTACCATATTGTTAGGACAACATGTGGCAAAAACTTTGCTGATTGGGAGGAATAGAGGGAGGTGGTGCCCGAGGAAAGCTATTTTCTAGACTGGCTCTGCAGCTCAGAGCCTCTGCCTGTCTCCTGGGCTGTCTGTCCTCTGTGCACCCTGCCCTTTGTCTTTGCCCCTCCCTGTGCTCCCATCTCTACTGCTTCTTTTGCATTCTGATGTCCAGCCTGAAACTCTCTCTTCTGATACACTAGACCGAGCTGCCCCTTTGCTGCTGCTTGACTCCTTTGGGGGACTGTCTGACCCAGTGCTCTTTGGGTTTTCTCCCTTGAGCTGGATCCAGCTTCCACCCCCCCCCCCATACAGTTGCCTTTCCCAGCCCATGTCTAGTCAAAGTCCACCCACTCACAAACTGCTCATCTCCTCCTAGAAGCTTCCCTGTCCACATCATACCATTGTAGGAGCCTCTCATGTAGCCTGAGTTCTGGCACATGGTAGACCTCCACCAACAATTTGGTGCTTTATCCCTTCAATCAAACGTTTGCTGTTGTTTTAATCTCCAAGTTGTGTTTTTTATTGTAGTTTTACATATATTTCCACTCTACCTCAATAGACCGAAAGTACTTCAGGGATAGATTTTGTTTATGGTTTTCAATACACATTATTACCACTTACTACCCATGTGCCTTGCTCTATCATCCCATAAAATGGGCACAGTAGTAGGAGATCTTCCAAAAGACTGTCTTGAGTTAACATGTCTAAAGCATGCTTGCTGTGCCGGTTGCTAGGGCAGAGCACCCAACTGTCATCTCAGATGCAGCCCGCAGGGCCGGACAGAATCTGAATTCTGCGCCTATTGGATGAAAATTCTATGACCTTATACTAATTCTTTAATTTGTCTGTTCCTCAGTTTCCTTTTTGGTAAAATTTTTTGGTATGTTACCAAATAGTAATCTCTAATAATAGTTTCCTAACTCTTGTCTGAAACACTCCCTAAACATAATCTTATTATGATTTATGAGTCCTGCTATTGAAAAACCCATCATCTGTCTGGGTTCACTTCATGACTGATAACATTAAAGGACCAAGATGGATAATTTGCAAACTTGCTCCCAGAGTTTTGAATCCAAAGTCTGTTAGTTCAGTTTGCTTGGAACATTCCACATCATGCCTGCTGGTCTTGAAAATGCTTGTAACACTGTCCCCTTTAACACTCAACATTACACCAGTTGAGATGATACATTATGTAGCCATCCAGACTACTTGCAAACATGGACATTTCTGGGTGAGTTGGCTCTGCAGGCTCATCAGGGGTAATCCTTGCTCTCTACTCCAGGGGAAAGGTAAGGGGAACCAAGGACAGCCTGGTGTAGACAGGAGAAGCCAAGTGTCCTCTCATCATGAGGCTCAGACATCATCTCTGGTGCACAGCTGGCCTCTCAGCTGGCAGCCACCCTCAAAGCTGTCACCCACTGAGTTGGCCTTCATTCTTGTTTTACTCTAGTGCCAAACCTATTCAGTCTGGCACCAGGACCTCCTGTCTCTCAGCATCCATCTATAGGAAAAGCAGATATTTTGTGAACAGGCCCTGCCATGGCTCGCCAATGAAAATACCAAACTAGGATTGCATGGAGGGACCATTTGTGTCAGCCTCAATAAAACTATTTGAACAGCTACTCCAGTTGAAATCTGCTGATGGTTCCTAGGGACTTGAGACTGGTCTAGTTACTCTGCAGAATACACTTAGTGTTCTACTCTTGAGAACTTCAAGAGTTTTGGGCCTTGCCCAGCAGAAGCCATACCTGCCTGTCAGTCTCAAGGACAGGTGTCATTATAGCAGTGAAGCTCTCAATCCTTCACATTCCAAAGTCTTAGAGCAAACAGGATATTAATTACAAGATGGAGATGAGGTGACCAAGCCTCATTAAAAGGTTCCTTAGCTCTTCTGCCCCACTCCAAATCCCATTACTTAGGCTCCGGATGTCAAAGGCCATTCTATCTATCTATCTATCTATCTATCTATCTATCTATCTATCTATCTATCTACCTATCTATATTGCCACTGCTGTTTTGATTCTGCATGCTTATGATCTCACATACTTAGGATGCTCTTGCTGATTTCTCAGAGAAGGCCAGCCAATGGTAACAACTTTCTCGTAGATGGGAGCAAACAGCCCAATGGGATTCTGTGGGTTCTCTTCGTTCCCTCTAATCCTGAGCCAAGAAATATTGGATAAACCTCTGTTATCAGTTCTGTCTGGGTTTGCTGGAGATTACATTTCTTGGTCTTTTCCAGAATCTGTGTCATGTTTTAGATGTTATCAAGACTTCTGCAGCTAATCAATCAGACATGGAATCTCAGAGAACAACCAAATAGTTGTCTTCTAGCCTCAGGAGAAGGTGGCAAGGTGTGAGGTAAAGGGACCACCAAGGAGGGGGATTTCAGAGGACAAGGAAGCAACAAGCTGAGCAGGAATGTGAATGTGAACACTTCACTGACCAGGGGGACTTTCCTGGTCATAAATAGCTAACGAGGGCCTTGTGTGAATATGTCATCCTGCCCTCTACAATACATATGGTGGGGACAGTTGGATCACCTCAGTTTGACTATTTCTCCCCAAAGTTCATGTAGTGACAATATATGACCCAAATTCATACATAATGGATCATAAGGAGAGTCTTTGGGGGGAGAAACTAAGGCTGGATGGATTCAGAAGAACATGACTGTACCAGTGGCTTTATGAGAAAAAGAAGAGAGATCCACCTCAGCACACTCCCTGACTCCCCATGTGATATCCTTCTCCATACTCTGATGCATCAAGATGGCCTTCCCCAGATGTCAGTGCAAGACTCTTAGATTTACCAGCCCTCAGAACTGTGAGAGACAAAGGTTTCTTCTTTATAAATTACTTCATTTGTGACATTTTGTCATAGTAACAGAAAATGGACTAAGGTGGGCCAAGGCTTGCCATGATCAAAGGCTTATCTCTAAGGCACTTCTATTAAATAAAGTGTTGTAGCTCTGGGCAGAAGGGATTTAGAATGTAATACCCCCACAGTAATGTGGCACTGGGTTCTGATGGGCTGGTGAGTCAAACCTTCAAGCTGGAGTCCTAGTGGTCTAAATAAATATAGTTGAAACTAGAGACTGTGACTTGGGGCTGTAGGCAGTGTAACACATGACTGATGCTTCTTAAAAGTGAAGCCATTAGGAGAGCAGCAAACAGTTTAATTTGCTGAACTTGGGGACTGGCGGGCCATGGCTGGTAGCACTTCCTTTTCTCATGATGGGTTCACAGTGCTTGGTAGAAAACAGGATCTGTGCTACTGCACACCTCCTGTCCTCCATCCTCACCTGCTGTTCTTCCTGGTGACCTCATCCACCTCCCTCCTTGATGGCTGCCCCCAAATCACCTAGGTAACCACTCTACTAGCCCAGCTCTAGCAAGTGGCCACAACCTGCAGGGTGTGCTAGGCTGTCCTGATCCTCTGGAAGGAAGATTATGTAATACAAACCTCCAAGACCCAGGCATCAACATTTAACAGGGAAAAGATCGATCTGAAACATCTTCTCTAGGAGCCCAAATGTATGAATGGACCAGAGTCTAATGGTAATAATATAGGGGGCTTCTCCCTCCGTCTAGTAGCAGGATTAGCCCATGCTCAATTCTTTACATTTAAGTGAATGTTTCAATATCTCCCATGATATTCATGTGGAGAACCATGTGGGTCAAGTGAGAGAAGAAGAGGGTCTAATGTGTTAGAGAAACAAAAGCAGGATGTTGTAGATGGGGTTGAACGTACTGATGCTCTTTGATGACCCAACAGTGTTCAAGGACTTCTCTCATCTAATTTGTGGATTTCCATGAGCTCTGACTTCCCAACCACCAAAAACATGGGAAGGCCAAATGAAGATCCCCCCCCCCCCCCAGCTAGCTCAGGTGCTGTCTCTGGCTGCCATTGTTTGCTGTGTGGTAGGCGATTCACTCTCAGTCCCATCTGGGTGCTCCCAAGCTCTATGGAGCACTCCTTGCATTCCAGAGCCAGAAAACGTGATCCCTATTTGTCCGCTCACTCACATGTACACATTCCTAAATAGAAGTGTTCTCCGCTCGGGTTTTCTACTTTCCATTACGATGGAATCCCATGCAATCAGTAGAAAACACACTTAAACTTTGATCTTTTCCAGGGCTGTTGGTTTTGGGGTACAGTCCTCTCTAACGATACTGACAGCAGCAAGGAACTGTGGATACCAGTCAGCCACATGATGTGAAGGGAAGCAATGGACCCTCTGTAGGGGACTGAGCTGCTCACCAGTAAGGGCTCGCTGCTTTAAAATGTACTGCAGATGTCCAATAGGTTTACAGGGATGCAGTCCCATATCAAATCATAGAACATCTGTGTGCCACAATTTCAACAGCCAGCTTTTCTTCCCACCCTTATTACACGCAGGTCCCAGGGGTTCTGGGAAGTTTGGTCTCCGCATGTATAGGATGCAGACAAGTCAAAGTCGGTGACAAGGAGGCATCTGGTCCTTTATAATGTCAGGGTTAGAAAGTCAAGACTCATGTTCCTTCATAGGTAGGGGTGAGAGGCCCTGCCAGAGTGGCTGGCTGTGGCTCAACCAAGGCCCTCTGTTCTGCAGCAGGAGGAAAATCCTGTCAGAATGGCTTAACGATCTTCTAATATTCCCATGCAATTAAGACCACATCTGTCTCCCAGGCCCCTGCACTCCTTTGCGAGCTCACAGACAGGAACCAAACAGTCTGTCTTGTCGATCTGGAAGGTAACAAAGAGCTCCATTCATAACTGGAGGCACTTTCACCATTTTTTTAAGAAGTAAAATAGAGTTTTCACTTTGAGAGTAACCTGTGTGGCAAGAAAGCGAAGGATTTCCCCCCCCCCCCCAATAAATCAAATTCAACAGCCTAATAAAATGCTGGCTCCCCTTCCCCCATCCCTTTCTTACCCTCCCATACCCTGTTCCACTCTGCCAGCAATCCTAGGACTAGAGAGGAGAGGGTGAGCCAAGGAGATGGGGGAATATGAGCAGGGCGATTTCTAAGGGTAAGACTGTGTTTTTGGTGGGGGCACAGAGTGGGTAGGCCGGCTGCCTCTCCTTGCCATACTTTATCTGCTTTCTTAGCCTTTTGGAGTTTGCTTTCTCCACCCAACCCCAAACATAAAGTCAAAAGTCAAACTCCCACATCGTTATTTTCCCTGGAAGGGAGCAAGTGACCCTAGTTGAGAACCTAGTTGCACAAAAGTGGGGCAAGGCCCTTGGACTACACCTGTAGCTGGAAACCCAGCATGAGCTGGTGCATCTCTCAGAGTAAAGCTGTGAGCTCCTCCCTCACCCCTGCTAGCCTTTGAAGCCTCCAGAGAGTGAGTTTGCAGGAGATAAATGCTGATAAGCTTTGAGTTGGTGCTTATCCGAAGCAAACCTTTTAAGGTTCTCTCTGTGCTTGCAGAGAGCGGGGAGACTCTACTCAGAAAACAGCAGGGGAAATGCCAAACCAGGTGAAGGGGATGCCGGCTTTCTTTTATTTTGTTTCAGATTACATACTGGAAAATATAGGACATACACTGTCATAAAGGACTTGGAATTGAAATTACATTACTGCTAAGGCTTTACTTTAATTATTGCGGTGTTTTATTTTGTGGAGGTTTTTGTGTTTTTTGTTTGTTTTTTGGTTTTGGTATGGACATCAACGTATGAAATCTTTTCCATTTTGGACATAAAAAAGCAAACATTGATACAATTATATAGTCTTTTGTTATTATTCAAAGTGCTTTTACAGTCTTGGCGTTATCTGACCCTCATGACAAGTCTTTATGCAGGCAGGACAGATAGTTTCCAAGTGTCTGAGATAGGATGTACACTATCCTCAATGAAGTGCCGTGCCAGGAGTACGAACCAGACCTTGCCAGCTATAAAGATGGGTTCTGCTCATTCTCTCCCATGCAGAGGTTCGGCAATTAGATTAGTAGACTGAGAGTGGCCTTGAACTTCGGTGGACCACCTGGAAACACTTGGGAAGCCTCTGCAGCAGTGGATGGAGTCAGACAGAGGTTTTTCTAAGCTTTGCATCCTTGGGTAATGAACTTCAGCTGGCCCGTATTGCAGTGCACTAGCTCCATATTATTTCTTTGGGGTAGGCTATTAGTGAGAAGCAGATGCTGAAGATGTTGTGTGCTGGTGGAAAGAGCACTGGGTCTGGAGTATTGACTTCTGATCAACTATGGGGCTCTTGAACAAGCATAATTTTTCAGAATTTCAAGTTTTCTTTCTGTAACAAGAGCTATGTCACCTAGGAAGGAGGAAGGATGGGAAAGAAGGCAAGGAAGAGAGTGTATCTGATCCCCTGTGAGAACATTTCTAAATGAATTCTCTGAAAATTAAGCTAGGATAATATCAAGTTTCCTAGGATGCCACAATTGGAGATTAGGATGAGAAGCTCAGTGGTAAAGTTTGGATATCTGAGCTCACCCCTCCCAGCTCCAGAGTTCCGTGTGCTGACCCACAAGTCTAACTCAAAGAATCATGGATGGCTACATACATCTGTAAAGATGGCAGATGATTTGCAGGCCAGTTTTGATGAAGCAGAACGGTCCTGATGGCTGAGTCCTCAATTGTATGTAAAATACCCTTCAGAAACCCATTGCATTTGGATAGGTTAGACAGTAAACTTCACAAGCATGGTGGCAAAGGGGCCTAGGACTGGCCTGAAAGAAAGTTTCTGGAGGCAAGAAAGTGATTTATGATTCAAGGGAGTCATCTTAAGCTCCTCAATATACACTTGGCAAAGGCCTGTGTCAGCATGGAAAAGATGGGAGTCATGATGAGTCAAGAAGTCTTTCCCTCAATCTCTCTGAATCTTTCACAAAAATATATTTATATGTTCCTTATTTTTTTAAAAAAAATAATTTTATGGGTGAAGAGATGACTCAGTCACTCAAGCTTAGAAATCTGAGTTTAAATCCACAGAAGCCATTAAGAGCTGGACATGGTCATGTACTTTTGTTACCCTAGGGCTGGAGCAATGAGGCAGAGACAGATGTGTGCCCAGAAGTCACTGGCCAGTCACTGAGTGCTACATTCAGTGAGAGACAGGCCCTCAAAATATAAGCTATAGTGCAACCAAGTAAGTAAGACATAGGACATTGACCTTCAGCCTTTTCATACACACATATGCAGGAGATGCATCCTCCATACGCTGCACACACACACACACACACACACACACACACACACACACACACACACACACAAATTTAAAAAATTAGTTTAAAAGATGAAAAACAGGAAAGCTAGTAGATATGTTCATGTTTTGGAAAAAAGGATTAGATTCTCACTGATGGATCTTTTAATTTCCTGTATTTTTTTCCAGGGTGCTTGGCATCAAATCTGGAGCTCCATGTTTACTACACCATTGAGCTACATCCCCAGACATTGGTGTTTGTTTCTATTTAGGTACTTTTGGCTTGTTTGTTTGCTTTCCTATTGGTTTGCTTCTGTTTTCTTGAGACAGGGTCTCTCTGTGTTGCTCAGGTTGATCAAACGCATACACTCAAGTCATCTTCCCCCCACTCGCTAGGACTACAGGTGTGTGGGTGGCACCACATATGACTTACTGAACTTCTCAAATTTTGACAGAAGAGGAAAAACATCATGCTGCCCAAAGTTTGTACTCTGGTCTGGGGTGTGGAGGGAATTTATGGAGAAAGGGAAAATACGTCCTTTTGTAAAGCTGTACTTTATCATAATTTATCATTGTCTAGTGAAGGCGATTGTGTTAATGGTTTCAAAGAAGCCAAGGAATGTGAGCATTTCACAGAAAAGAGGGTGGGATTGAGCAGGCACCCAGACTGCTTCTCATTCTCTCAGATCTCATGTAGACCAGACTGGTCTCAAGCTCACTACATGACCTTGAATTTCAGATCTCCTCTACCGCCTGAATTTTGGAGTTACAGGCATCAACCACTACAGCTGGTTTTGATGCAATGCTGCAGATGGAACCCAAGGCTTCACAGGAGCTAGACAAACAATCCACAGCGTGAACAGAACTCCAGGCCCCTGGTCTCTCTCCACCCCTGTATTAGCTACCTTTCCTCAGACTCCCACTGAGGCCACAATACAACCATCTCTCAGCAGCTTTGTGGATTCAACAAACTCAGTCTGGAAAAAGATTTCAGAAAATCATGTCCACTTAAGAGTTAAATCTATAATATACCAGACTGTTCTGTCTCCCTTGGGAGTCCTTACCCTATCTGATGAGTAAATGTGGGGGGTGAGGGGGGAAGCTGGGGAGTGACTGAGAAAAGGGGAGGGGGGAACAGTGATTGGTATATTTAAAAAAAAAATCTTCTAGGTAACAAAATAAAGTTACACCTAATGCAAAAAGATGTCTTTTGAGTTTCAAAAGGTAACCAGACTCCTCTACTTACATCAACCTGTCCTTTCAGAGAATGTGTAGCTAGGGAGACAGTCTTGGCCTGGGATTTGGTAGATATGCTTCCTTTGGGGCACCAGCTTTAGGGGGGGGTTGAAGAGGGATGGGGATCCTCTTGTTTATGTTACCCCACTTGGTTGCACAGATACAAATAATAGTGTATTTTGAAAGCTACTTAAAGCTGTGCTATAAATATTCAGCTTATGCAAATGTTCTTATAACAGAAAGTGCGCACACAGACAGCACAGCAACCATCTACTCTTCTGGCATCGGAGACAAGTTTCCCATCGATCGATCGCATAATTAACATTTACAGAGTCCTTGTCTTGGGAAGTTAATAAACAACATAGTTTACTGGCATCCTGTAGCTGGGCCAGTTTCAAGATTCTTTTATTATTATTGTTATTTTAGCAAGCAGCTAGGGATATTTTATCTATACTTGGCATGTCTGAATTGGGTAAGAGTTCAGAAATCTTTCCAAGTTCCTCTATTCTCCACCAATGTTTCTCAACAAACATTGACTTGGGATATCAAGACACAAGGAACAATTTCACGAGTGACAAGCATACTGTCAATACACCTTTTGTTTATGAAGCCACATTGCTCCTACCAGCACCAAAAGTCTTAGCTCACTAGTGCACATTTCCTTTCCAGAGGCAGATGTGCAAGGTTCCAGAGTAAGGAGTTACCTCTTGTTCTATTCTAATGAGTTCTGACCATCATGCATATTTTTCAATGAGCATGGATAACTTTCCAGAAAGAAAAACAAAGTATAATGTGCTTGACTTGACGATGTGGGGCAGGGGCGTGGGGACCCAGCGAGTGCTTGTGTGTTCAGCTCTAGTGGATGCATTTCCTGTTTAGGGGGGTTAGGAGACAAGTTTAGAAAGGAAAGACTCGCTGCTAGCCTGGACAGTCAGCCTCAGTGGTGGTACTCAGGGAGCAGGATCCCACAGGGAGGCGTGAGCATCAGGATACAGGACCGACCACCCAAAATTCCGTCTGCACGCTTCAAGTTTGTGCTCTCTTTCTTTCAAAATTAGATGAAACTACTTCCCAGAGTCTGGGACTCTTGAAGGGGCACGTGAAAAACTTCTTATTCTTAAGACTGTTTTGTTTCAGGAATCCGAATGTCCCAGAGGGCTTGCTGTCCAAGGTGAAAGAAGGCTCAAAGTCCAGGTGATTTACTTTAGAAAATCACACATCCTCTTCAAATGCTCACCACTAGGCATTCGGCCCTTAGGAGCCAAGGTCATGAAGAGTATTGACATTTTCTTGTGTGCTTGTCTTCTTGCCGAGATGCCTGGCAACTCAGTTAATTGTGATGATGATTTCTCTATCATTGGACTGTAGGAATTCCACAGAATCCACAGTCTCAAAGTTTCCCTGAGTTGAGGGTCAGCTTCCTAAAGAGTTGAGCTGAATGCTATCCCAATTCGTACACTGCTTTCTCAGATGTCTCCCATCTTTAAAATGACGTGTTCACTTTGAATGTTTTAGCACAAGGGTAAGTTACCATTACCTGTATGTCACTGGAGAGGAAGTTGGCCACCCAGGGAGGAAGTAGCATGAGTCTCATCTGTGTGACTCCCGCTTGTGGTCTCGGCCTCTCTCTCTTTAACAGCAATGGCAGAAGATGTGTTCTCTATATTTATTTCTTTCTACCCTGCTCTGATAGCAATAATAACAAGCGAAATTTGAGAGCTACTTCATTCTTCAAGACTTCCCTTAAGAGGAACCTCCGTGCACCTATAGTCACTCTCTCTACCAGAGATGTGGATGAGCACACTCCCCGCTCCTACTTGCTGATGAAGAAACAAAGGTTCTGACAGGCTAAGGATCTCATTCAAGGTCAAGAGCTGGTAATGGAATAGGAAAAACACAGTACTCGGTACTCCAGATATCAAGCCCTTCTCATGGGGGCCAGACGGTCTCTGATGCATTCTTGATCCGTGAGCACAGTACCCACGAATACAGTACTGCTTTCACATAGATGTTACGTTCTTTTCCCTTTGATCTCGCCCCTTTAGTTAGGCTAGGCAGTTTTAAGGCAAGATTTTTATCTCCCCATTACTTGCTGTTTGAACTTGCAGCAGGCTCATTAGGGGTCCAGAGACTTTTGCTGATTGATGGCATGCACTAGACAGGAGCCTGCTGGCTTTGACATTTTCAAACTGCACACTTCCTTCAGTGACAGCGTGCCAAAGCAATGGGTCTTGCTGCCATTTTCTCAAAACCAGGAAATGAAACTGGCCACCAAGAGCAAATGACCACGAGCCAGGGCATGGTGCAAACCAAGCAAAACATGGTGTCGGCAGCCTAGGTCACAAGGAAGAACACATCTCATTTGCAACTGTCTTAGAAGTGGTCCAGTCCTGCTCCTCATCCCAGCTCTGTCAAAACCTCCTGTACTCTTAAGCAGGTTTAATTGTGCACAACATTCAGCCTAAGCCAAGCCTTTTGTTCTAACCATGGTCCTTGCATCTGCCCAAGCCAGACCAATTATAGTCACTAGGGCTAAATGTTCTGCCTGTGAGGTAGGGCTCTCTAATGTACAGCAGAACAGTTCTCAGAATTTCCTTGTTCTGTCTCCCTCCCACCCCACCCATTCCTGGCTGTAAGACTGTCTTTAAACCAAGTCAGATCTCTGGCAATGGCTCTAAGAGCTTTCTCCATGTGTGGCTACAAAGGTATTTTCAGTGTGCTTCAGAAAGCTTCTTGCATCTCGAGCAGCCAACCCCAGTCACCATCATGTGCTCTGTCACCCTTCTCAGTGTGCTGATGGTAAGCCAGATAGAAGAAGCATGTGGGAGCTGAATCGTCTCTGGAAAGAGCCAATTTATTTTTAGACTTTTTTCATTCTGATGAGAGATCATGCTGAGAAAGAGAGGGAGAGGGAGGGATATGAACATATCACACACACACACACAGAAGGGAGGAGAGAGAGAGAGAGAGAGAGAGAGAGAGAGAGAGAGAGAGAGAGAGAGAGAGAGATCTTGAATATTTTTCTGGGTACCTTTATTTCCTTTGAAAGAAAAGGAGGCGAACAAAAGAGATTTAGAAAATATAGATAATAGCATCAGACAGAAAGCCTACTGGATCTTGGATTTGCATAATTTTGGAAATATTTGATGCACAGCATCTTATACCACCATGGTCTTCCCTCCAGATATATCAAAAAGTCATCTTTCTAGCTTGACTTATGATACCTAACAAATTCAAATATGAATCACTGAATATTATTGCCAATACTTTTCATCTAATCTGGATTAATAATTTGCCCATGTTCACTCAGGGTAATAAAACTGAAAGGAGCTAAAGAAAGCTCCAAAACATCAAAGCCCCTCAAATGATAGAACCACGCAGAGCTGCTGAGACACTGTATGTCACCACTGTCCCAGCAGCATCCCTAAGTCTGTTCCCCAGGCTGACTGCAACTAAGCCACTTAAGGTATTGTTTCCAAATACAAAACTCTGGGATGTTACAGACTGAGTGGCTTAGACACTTGGGTCCAGGAGAAGAAGAATCAATGATCATTTTGCTCCCAAATGCAAGTGGAAGTTTCTGAGTCACTGGCTAAGTGCTGGGCGCTCAGTGGAAATTGAGCATGAAAGTGCTAGGGACCACAGGACCACCTGTCTTCTCTGTGAGCAACAACAACACAAGCACCAGCATAGCCCTTCATCCAATAAAGGCCAAGGTAAAGAGATCTCTTCTTCAGCTTCCCCACAGAATCCCCCTTTACATAAAATTCCTTCAAATATACTCAGTCACATTTGGAAGCAACATTGCAGTTTCTCAGAAACAGTTGTAACAAGTCATTGATGTACTCTACCTGCCCAGGTCTTATTTTTAATCTCTTCTCTCATAATAAATCTAACTATTAGGAATAAGGACCGTGGTCTGACAACAGGCATCACCAACCCAGGAGATCACTGGATTTTCCTTTTTGCAAGCTATTCGATTCTTAGAATCATAACTTGCTTTGGTTATGTGCTGGAAGCAATGAAGCATATTTCTCTCCTCATCTTAAGCATCTATGTGTGACTGTCTTCAGAGGGACTTTTCTGAAACCTCCAACCTAAATTACACCCAGCCTGCTGCTCCTTCTTGGACTTCATAATGCATATCACATTTAGAAATACAGATTTCTATGTCTCTCTCCCATCACACTAACTCTATGAAAGCAGAAGCATCCCTGGGATCATGCCTAGCCAATTATCAGCACTCTGTGCCTGTTTATCCTATAAATGATTTTCAGTGTGTTGTCCAGCCTCAGGTGCTGTCCCCATCCTTGGGGTAGGGCCTCTCACCTTGTAGGTCCTAGACATCTGTCTTTGCCTCACCAGCACTCACATGCTACCACACTTGACTTCTTTGTTGCAGTTCTAGATATAGAATCCAAGTCCTTGTGCTTACAAGGAAACACTTTACTGACTGACAAATGAATTGACTTGATTTAGACAATGATTCTGTTTGGGCATCAAGATTTCCTGAAAAGCTTGTTCAGAACACAAGGTTCTGGTTCTGCATAAAGCCCAGTGTAGAGTGCTTGCCTAGGATACTCCAAGCCCCATGTTCTACCCTCAAGTTTGGAGAAAAACTCAACACCTCAGATCTTCTAAGTGAGAAAGAGGGGAGTTCAGGAATGATGTGTTAGAGACAGGCTAAGGAGAAAGGACAGCCTGGAGGTGACTGTCCTCATCTCTTGGCTTCTCGACAGGCCTCTGTATAAGTGCCTCTATGTCACTGTTCAGTAGGTGGAAGTCCCACTTACCACCTACACTTTTCTTCTCCAAAATTACACTGTGAGATTGTCTACTGAAACATTTTGAAATCCCAAGATGAGAAAAGATAGTGAAGTAAAAAACACAGTTGCTATTTCTAGCGTGGTGGGTTTCTAGCACATGTCTGTGAACTTCAGTTTTGCCAAGCAATTTTTCAACATAACTTTACTACGGGAGTTTTCTCTTGACCCTACCCCTTTAATGCACAATAAAGATGACTGTTTTCTTTGTTAATTACACTTTCCTACTTGACCTTTTGTTTTGTGGTGGAAACTTTACACAAGCAGACTGTTAAGGCATGCATGTTGGTCCCCTTCTATGTCTATCTGCAGCCAGGCAATTTGTGCACGGGGAAGGGTTGGCACACTTGCGACCCTCACAATTATCTCTGAGGACTTCCTCCCCTGCAGGGAAGCACAAACATTAGTTTGGCCGTGGTTGTGTTCAGTACAGGAAGCAGAGGGCACGGACTAATGTGCATGTCACCATGTGGCTTATGGTCACAGTCTAACCCTACCTTCAAGGCTGCACAGGCTGAAAGGCAACAGGAAATGGCCAGGGGTATATATAGACACATTGTGTTTATCCAAAGGTGCTGTTTTGCACAGATTATGATGAGCTTCTCGTATCGGAAAGGACACAGCATCCTCTTTCTCCCCGAAGGCCTCTTTCCACCAGAAACACTTGTAAAATCAATTCCACCCCTGGAGAAAGAAGAGGGTCATTGTACCCCCTTTGTTTCTTTATTTATATGTGACAAGACTTGTGAACTTTCTTCTGCTAGGAATTTCTGGATATATCCAGCAGAGGTTCATAGGAGAAGGAAAATGCCAATATGAAAATGCAGGGTGAGCCTGTCAGCACAGCGTACCTGGAAAGCCCATTTCTACGAACCAAGTCTCCTCTTTCCCAAAGCATTAATTAGATTTTGCTTTTCCTGCTGCATTTTTCTGACAAATAGTTCATGCACTCCTTCATGGTGTATCTGCTATACAAGCCTTGGTCTGGTTGCTTCAAGACCCTACCTTAGGCAGAGGTAATGAAAAATCCATGGGAATTGGGATCTCAGTGGCCCAGAACCTTATACTTTCTTTGCTCTGAAGGACACCATCATAAGGAAAGAAAAAGCTGTGTTTTCTGAGTCAGATCTGTCTTGAGAGCAGAGAATGTCTTTGCTGCTGTGGAAGCCAGAGGATCAATCAGAACCCTCAAATTTGATGCATGGGTCTGGAATGGCACAAGGCTTCAGCTATGCTGGTTTTCTCTTACACAGCCCTTCTCTCTACTCAATAAAAGCCCAGAAACAAGTCTTAAGAACGGTACAACTGAGCACAACCCGAACCCATGTAGGTGGACATCCAAGCTTTGTGTACATGCATACTGGACAACTTAAGAATCCTCTTTGAGAATTGCATTTTCCCAGGAGTATAGAACTATGAGGGTGAAGTGAGAGACTGTAAGAGGAGACCATGAGGTAGCACAGTGCCCACACAGCAAATGTTCACTGCAGCTTCCTCAATGGAGTTAGTGATGAAGGAATCCTGTGGAGACTGCATCTGGATTTTAACTTGCCTACATCCTAAAATTTCTCATGCTGACATGGTTGGCTGACTCCTTCTGCTAGACATTGGGTTGGTGAAATGCTGTGGAGAACTCTCTCTTTTACAGCACTGTTTAATAACTGGGGCTTCTAAAATTCTTGGCTCTTTCTACTCTGAAAAGACATAGGATGCATTTTGGAAAAAACAGGCAAGCTCTTAGCACAAACATCCTGGAGAATAAGAAATATTTCCTACTTTCTAAGTTTTGCCAGCCAATGCCAAATTCTTCCCAAGAACCCATTTTGAAAAGCAGACTTGAATGCCTCTGTTTGAACACTTTATGAAACACGGTGAGGCGGTGGTAGGAGGCAGAGGGCTCAATGGATAAAGGACTTGCTGCGTAAATATAAGGGCCTGAATTCAAGCCCTATGTAAAAGGGTACCCAAGTAAAAGCCAGGACTGGTGTTGATCATCTGTGTGGAATCAGGCAGATCTGTGGGACTAAGTAGCCAGCTACTACACTAACAGCGAAACTCCAGGTTCAAAGAGAGAGCATGTCTCAAAAACTGAGGTGGAGCATAGCAAAGGTAAGATTCCAGACGCTAACCTCTGAAACTCAGAGCGCACCTTCCCACATGTGCAGACACCACACAGATACATACACAAGGAAAGCAACAAAGTGTTTTAAACTTCTATCCAGTGCATTTTATACTTGGTACAAGAAAGCCAAAGACAGTAAAAGGAGAGCTGGATTTTTCTGAGCCCCATGTGCATTTTGGAAACTCTGGATGGACTTGTACCTTCCATGGGATGCCTACATATTACACTGGCCTCCACCCTGATCTCCCCCCTCCCCAAACTCATGTACTGAGTCCCAAGCCATTGTTGACTCTCACTTCTGAAAGCTGAGCACACAGTGGCAAGGCCCAAGGGCTGCGGCTGTGTGTGCCTGAGATTAAGATTTTATCTTTTCTCTGACAATGTGCAGAGGAAATCCTGTTCCTAAACTCAGGGCTGTGAGCTGAGAGCAGCCAACAGTTCTTCCCTCCCACCTGGGAGACAGATCAGGACACCTGACCTGCCGGGAACATGGGCTCATTGTTTATACATAGAACAAGCTCCTTTTTCCGGTCTTTAGGTTAGTCAACCCCTCTCCCATTTTAAAAAAAAAAAAATAACAACTATGGAGCATAACAGTCTCTTGGCAGAGCTGGGTAAGGGGCCTAGCGTACTGGCAGATAAGGTTCCCTGCAGAGGAAATTCATACTATTGTTTAATGGGATTTAGGAGAGCACTTTCCCACTGTCCATGAGCTAAGAGGTTCACAGGGAGCCATGTCCCCAGTGCATGGACCCAGAGTGGCTCTCAAGCACTAAGGGAAGTCCACGATGCTGAAGGGTGTGTTCTCTGGTGATTGGATAAGAGGTTGTGGGAAGTTGTCGGTTCCTATCATTTCTTTCATCCCACTTGGTGGCCAGCTACTCTAGCAGGCAAGCTCTGGGTGACTATTAGGGAACTAACAGAAGGTGGTTAGTTTACATGGTTTGTCATATCCCTATCAAAACGTAGGCAATACAGGTTAACTTGGTAAAAGTTGGTGATACCTATTGGTGTAAAGGGGCAGTGAGGAGACATTCATTCTTTTCCATACTTGAAGGAAGATATCCTAACACAGAATTGCCTGGATGTTACCCAAACTCTGCTTTTCCTATCATTTCCTTTACTGCTGAGCTGAAGCAGAACTGGATCATCAGCCAAGTCCACAAGTGTGCCTAGGACTCTGAACAAGAATGAAGAGGTGCAGAACTTGCTGGATATGAAAGAGAGAAGCCACAACAGTTACCAAAGAAGCAATGTGAACAAAATGTCAATGTGAATAGCCAGAGCACTGCACAGCAACAAGAGAGAGAGAGAGAGAGAGAGAGAGAGAGAGAGAGAGAGAGAGAGAGAGAGAGAGAGAGAGAGAGTCATTTCTAGAGGTGGCATGACCTAGGATTTTGCCCTCTGACCTCAGCACCTTCACTTGTACAGCAAGGGAACTCAGAAGACTGTAAAGACCTCTGGCATTCCACCCTTCTGTTACCAAATGAAGTGCTGTAATGGAATTGATGGAGTCATACTCCTCATGCTATAGTTGTACAGGGAAGTAGAAAGTGTGATGTCTGGACATCTCACCTGTGCCCAGGTGTGACTGAGTCTCAGCTGCCTCATTTGCAAGGGCAAGTGGGAGAGAAGCAACATTATTTATGGGGAGGAAGTGTTGGTAAATCCTAAGATTCCATCACACGCATTCAGGCCTGGCCTTCTGATTCATCTTAAAGCTGAGCTCTGCAGAGGGCTTACTGGAGTCCCACTTTTTTGTTTTGTTTTGGCTCATGAGGAAAATGAACTTGCTCATCGGTCTGGAACTGGACCGAGAGGAAGTGGCTCCTGGGAGGGAAGCTTTACTTCTGCCCAGCACAAGACGGGAAGAAAGCAGGAATGCCCCATCTCCCTTCCCCCCTCAACTCCTTGCCCTGCTACAGAAAATGAAGCCAAGGAAGCCTGGGCTTAGGGAGCAGGAGCCCAGCCTGCTCTGCGGTGAGCTGCAGATAGGGACCACTGGATACAGAGGTGTGTGGGAGCTGAGAGAACACAGAGAACATCCCTTCCCAGCTCCACACCCAAGGACATCATATGGGTAGCCTGACATCAGCCACAGAGAAACCATTTGCACCATGGAAATAGGTGACCATTACACAAATCCAGACAATGGGCTGTTAAGCATTTATCAGCACCTGTGGCTGGAAATTCCTGCTTCTCATTAATTCCACCCAGTGTGGAGACTTTCTCTAAATCTAGGTAACAAGGGCTTAGTCTGGAGTAGGTTAGCCGCTGAGGCGATTTTTTTTTTTTTTAACCTCTAGTTACTAACATGAGCTAAACCCAGCCTTTGAGCTATTTGCAGATCTTGGCTGACTTCATCATAAGAGCACTTTGAGATGGGAACTGATCTGCAGAGCTCAGTGTCTGGGCTTGCCAGAGCCCCATACTCTTTCTTTTGAGGGCTTGAAACTGATTGTCTAGCTGTCTTTCTAATTCCTGATGTAAAAAAAAAAAAATCTATCATCCCAGACAGCACACATTCAGGAGCTTCTCTTTATCAGGCAAGGAACTAGATGCGTAGCATGGGTTATCACCTCAAATCTCACCCTCCCAGAGACTTATGAAATAATTTCCTCATTTTATAGTTCAGGGAGGTGAGGCTTATGAGGTTGACCAGATCATAAGTGGCACAGCTCAGAGGTAAACTCGGACTTGACTCACTGCAGGGTATCCCTGCTCCAAAGCCTGAGGTCTTGCCTCTGTACCACACTCCGGCTGTCAATATCAAACAAGACTCTTTGTTGAAAATCTACCCCAGCCATTGACACTAACTATGAACAGGACTGTCCAGTGGGACACAGCTCCCAGGGACACCTTGTAGCCACAGCACCCTTCCCAAAGACATCCCACTTCCCCCACAGTACACACTTCCTCTTCCCTCTGCCTCAACCATGGCCCCTCCCCTCCTTCAACCTCTACTCAAAATTCACTTCCTTCTTGAAGCTTTCTCTCATTAACCCCACCCATTGTTAACCAATTCACTCACTTTGCTTCTATTCCAATGCTTAAATTCAAGTTCGTTCCAGATTGTTTTGTCTTGATTTTACCATGGGGGGGGGTACATTTTGGTTTCCTTAATCTATACCTTCTACTAAGAAAGTCTTGCCAGCGCTGTGTACAAACTCACCTAGCCAGGGCTGGTGTATATCTGTAGGCTTCCTATTTGGGCAGGGAAGCTCTTGACCTGGTCAAATGACTCAAATATCTGTTTTGCTATTGCTGAAGGTGCTTCTGGGATAAAAAATAAACAGAAGGGGAAATGACCCTGGCCCAGGCCCAGGCTCAGGCATCTCCAGCCTTCATATTAGAAGAAACCTTTGAGTATCCCTTTAGCTCAGCTTGAATACACATAGGAACTGTTCTTTCCAAGAGGGTCTTTCCCATTGCATTCTCTCTTCCCTACTTCCTTGGACTGGTTTGTGAGTTGAAATGCATAATGGGGTGGCAGTTTGGGATGGGGCTTGGGGGAGGCCTCTTTCAGTCTAATTGAAGGTGTTTTAGAAGGGTAAATATGTAGGTGGGAACAGTGGGCATTGGCGGGAGAGAGAAGAGGTCTGACCCAGGAGTGAGATTACAGTTACTTCCATCAGGGACATTCAGAAGCCCCAGGTGATTTAGGTGGGGAGGCCAGGCTTCCCATCTTTGAGAGGAAAACACCAGCAAAGCGATAGTTACAGCTGCTCTGTTTTGCATCTGAAAATCTGACTGTTTTAGAGAGCTCAGCCTGTGCCATAGCCACCACAGAGAGTCTAATCTCCTGGCCAGCCCTCCTCCTCCTGCTCCTCTGTCTTCCCCCTCCCTTCTCCTCTTCCCAGCCTTGACCCTGGTACCCTACTCCCCCATACCTAGACTGTGAAATAGTTCCTTCCCACCCTAAGGACACAGCTTAGGTGCCATGTTGTCTCCTTCTATGTCCTGAACGTTAGCAGCCCCCCCCCCACCCCCCGCAACACACACATACACATCGACTGCCACTTTTAGACTGGCACACGGTTTTCACAAGACAGGGTTGTGGTTTCAGTTTTTTTCCCTTCATAAGTTTGCAGCTGCTAGTTTTGAAACCACGGGCCCTGAGGCAATTCAGTCCGAGAGAGGAGAGAAAAGGAGGGAGGGGAAGAGAGAAATAGCGTGAGTGAATAAGAAGGGAGGGATGACAAACTGTCTTCCTAAGTAGCATTTCTTCCATCCTGAGGGTCTCTGCAGCAGCCTGGCTCAGGAAGGGGAGATGCAACACTGGGTGACCATGCTCTGCCCCTCTGCCAGGCCTCAGATGGTGAAAGTCTGGGGCGCACTTAAGACCTGCGGATCAGAGTGACTTTGACGAAATGAGTTTCATTTGCCTAAGTGGCCTCCTGAAGGTTAACAGGTGGTGTCTAAAAAGCCAGGCCCCATTTCTGATCTGAAGTGTTCCACAGCTTCCAGGTCCCGTTGAATGTTGGGCATATGGGCAGGTATAGCCCACACGTGTGTTCATGGGACAGGAGAAGGGAAGGGGCGATCTGGAAGACCCTGACTGATTTTGTGCACAGCACAGTGATTCCGTTGGAGCCTGTCTAGTGAGTCATTTGCATACACAACCATGAGTAGTTAGCTGAGCACAGACTTGAGGTAAGAACAAAAACCAGAAACAAATCGAATCCAGAAAGAAAGAAAAAAAAAAACCACATAATTCATATTCGGGGCTCCCCTCCCCCTCCTATGTTGCCTATGTTTGTGGTCATTAATTGTAGTTTTTGTATGAGCCATGAGAATATCTAGAGTTGGAGCTTGGTAGCACACCCTAGACGTGGTTTGGGGGATTGTCAGCAGACCTCTGTAAACATGTGCACGGTAGCATTGGTGTGTATCTATTTTCTGGCATTCTGATTGGAGTCACTGTTCTGTGTACCTGGCAAGAGCACTTTACTCCAGTAAGAGGTGATGTTTCCAGGGAAAGGAAAGGAGAACAGAAAAGAAGGAGCGTCCCTCCAATCAGGCCTGAGAGTGTGAGGCCAAACCATCTCTACATTCTTTGTGTGTCTCCTAGATTCGCCCACCATTTCCAGTCCCCTGTCACTTATCTATGCTCATATTTCTCCTCCTCAGTTCTCACAAGCCATCTCTTCCAGGTTTACTGGAGGCCCCTGAAGGCTTGAGACAGATTTCTCTTTGCTTAAGCTGACCTGGTAACTACCTAACGCCGTGAATGCTCTGTATGCATTAGGTGCCCTTTAGTGTTTATTTAACTGAACTGAATATGATGTTGTTGATTCTTTTATCAAAACCTGTACTAATTTCCCTGTTACACATCAGAGATGCAAATTCTCTAAAGCCTATGTCAAAGGCTCTTTGGAGTCTGGCTTCCACGTTCGCTAATTCTTTTCCTTAGTGCAGACCATCACGCAGTTTTAGGTCATTTACACCACCAGTTCTATGGATACTTCTTCTAGAGACCATCCTTATCCCTGGACCTTCCCCAGATTGGCATTCATTCCTTTGATGACCTCTTGTGATGTTTCACAATACTATTATCAACAACACACTTGCTGCTTCCAATATGACGGATTGCCCATTTTCCGCAAGAAATGAATCCACTGAAGGCCAGGAGAAAGTCTCATGCTTAACTGACACTGCCAGTACTGCCCACTTCATAGAAATATCAGATGCTCAATCGACATCTAATGATGAAAGTCTTAAAGGATGGAGAAGGAAACTTTCATTTCCACTCTTGACCACATGGTCCTCTGCTATGGCATAGCATAGTTATGGCACCGGGAAAAGCATTTAAAAATGTTCCATTTCTGAAACTTCTCTCCCCTTGTTTCATACATTCCTGTTCTTGGGGAGTTAGGTTGGCAAAGGCCCTGGTTCATGACCTGCGAATGTGATACCTCTGCCTGCTTCCACAAAGCCGGCTCACACCAACGGAAGCCTTTGCGGGTTCCGTTCCTTCTGGATTATTTTCAATGGCCCTGATTACACTTTCTGAGTCCCACTTGCTGTATTTTTTCCACACTGTTCCACTGTTGTTTTGGACTATAGACAGATGCACTGGTGGTCTGAACTAAGTGTTTGTGTCCTTCTCCAAATTCATGCTAAATTAGACCCCTTGGCGATATGGTATTAGGAGGGAAAACTTTGAAAGGATTATTTGTTGGGAAAGGGACTCTCATTAACAGGACGGCTGCCAAAAAGGATCTTAGATAGTGTGCCGTATTTCCACTGTGCAAAGGTACAGGGGTACTAATAGTCTATAGGCAGGAGGAAGGCAAACTTCTCCAGAACCTTACACCACCGACACTCTAACTGTATATTCCTAGCCTCCAGAACTATGAGAAACAATGTTGTTTGCTCATAAGACACCCAGTCCAGGACACTCTGTTACAACAACCTGAACTAAGATTGGGATATTTCCTCCTCCTGATTCCTTAGAAATCTCCCCACTCCATGGTTCCCAGTGCTTGATATGGATGAAGAATACAAAATAAGTGATTGTGTTGGACCTCCCTACAGCACTGCCTTCCAGCATGTAGCCATCCGTCCCTCATCCTCCAGCTAGTGAGTTATCCCTTGACTGACATGAGGCTCCTCTGCTAGCAACATGAATCACCATCTCAAAGATTACAACCCCTTTAAAATTTTTTTAAATGTTTGTTTATTTATTTTTGTGTATCTGAGTATTTTCCTGCATGTGTGTATGTATTCCACATGTGTGCCTGGTGCCTGTAGAGGTCAGAATAGGGTGTTAGATCCCCTTGAACTGCAGTTGCAGATGGATGTAAGTCACCATGAAGGTTCTGTAAACTGAAACCAGGTCCTCTGCAAGAGAAATAACACACTTAACTGTTGATATGTTTCCCCAGCCCCTACAATTCTTGTTATGGAGTAAATCTCTGATAACTTACACATTTTTGACCACACTGTTACATACACTTCCCTGTGGGAGCCATGCAAATCTCTTGGTTCAAAACTGCTTTTAAAAAATAGCCAATTTCTCTTTGGAAGACAGAGCTACGCTCCCCGGAATCTAAGCAGACCTCTCCCCTTAAGTTTGTGGTGTGCGTGAGGTATCATTGATATGAGGTCACCATACTGTGTGCTCCCCACCTGCGCACCTTTCTCTTGTTCTCCCCATCTTTGGTTCAGATGTCTTTGACCCTGACAATATCTACTGCTGCTTCTTCTCCCCCCTTCTCTTCTGTTCCATATCAACATTTGCCACAGAGCCTTGCTAAGATCAAATATTAAATTTCATAATGTTGTCTGTCCATTATCACACAGTCATGTCAGGGGTAACTTGAGTTTTCTGCATGCTCAGAGGAAGGAGCCCGTGGTAAGGTTTCCAGTAGATGGGAGCCGATAATATACTCTGGGAGATGGCTGTTTCAGAGCATCTTATTATATCTGGCATATCTATATATATTTTTAAAAGGTAGAATAAGGAAGTTCTGATTCTAGACCCCCTTAGTGGAGCTATCAGCACTCTGGGTCTATTTCTGAAACAGAAAGGCAAAGATAGACGATGGGCTCTTTAACTGGTAATATTAGGCTTGAGCCAACTGGTTTAAAGTTCAACATTGAGAAAGTCACCCACATGGGAGCAGGAGAGATGGATTATCAGTTAAGAGTGTTTGCATATCGTCCAGACACAAGCTCTATTCTAGCACCCATATCAAGTGGCTCACAACTGTGTGTAACTCCAGATCCAGAGGATCTACTACCCTCTTCTGGCCTTGTGGACAGTCACACAGACAGACAGACAGACAGACAGACAGACAGACAGACACACACACACACACACACACACACACACACACACACACACACACACTTATTAGTTGGAAAGAAAGACATCCAAATGCCCTTCTCCCAGAGAGCCAGGAGCCTGTGAGTTTCAGATTCATTTCCAACAACATGTTTGGTTAATGCAGTTGAGCATCTAACCCCATTTTCTTAGAAACAGGAAATCCCAGTGTGCTGAGAGTAAACATATCCCAGCCCCAAAAGGTTTGGGTTCCTTTAGGAACTCCCTGACCACAAGAGTCTAGGGGCTGAGCACTGGGGCTAGGCATGCCCGCCCACCCATAATTGATCTGTCTATATAAAGTTACTCTCACTACAGATTGGCTGCTGAACTGGGCTGAACTTTTGGAGGCTGGTAGTGATTTGAGACATAAAGCAAAGGGTGTCAAGCGTCTTTGGTAAGTTGGCAGACAATTCCCCTATGATTCCTATTATAGATTCTTCCATTTTGAGTTCCGTTTCTTTTTATTCTTTTTATCTCCATGGAAGCAGAAATGTAAACTGTGTCTATCTTACCCTCTATCCCATCCTCACATTCTAGTACAATGTAAAGAACAGGCTGCCCTGAGCCTGAATAAGAATCAGCAGAATGAATAGATGCTCGAATGAAGAGCTAAAGTGGAGACTATGTCAAAAAAGAAAAAAAAATGAGGAAGCTTTAGAACCCTGGGGCTCTGTCAGCCTTCTTGCTGGGTAAGCACTCAGCATTAAGGAACTCACAAAGAATTCCATGCACAACCGAAAACGTGGTTCACCAGGAATCCAGGCTCTGCAGGGCCCTCTAGGAGATACCAGTCTCTCTGGGCTACTTGAGCTCTGCAAGTTAGACTAGGCTTGAAGAGAATTTAGGACTGCCTTCTGTAGTGGAGGGGGAAGGAAAGAGGATCCTGAAGGGGCTTCAGCTACACAGAAAGAGGGAGGTCTTGCTGGTTGCTTCACTAGACAAAGAGCCTCAGAAAGCTACCTTCCAGGCCTTGCCACACACAGAGAAGGCTGAGAGGCCAGGCCTCCTTCTGACAAGGAGCCTGCTGACCCTGTTGCTGGGAAGGCACAAGAGCAGCAGATGGCAGCTCAGAGATGGGAGTTTTGTAGGAGTCACCTGGCAGGGATTGTGAGCCTGATAAGGGCAAGCAAAGATCAAGTCTTCTGTAATTAGGAGTTTCTCTTCTATACGCATGTGGGAGTCAATTAGCCAGTGGGAAGAAGCCTCATGGTATCAGGCAGTTCAGAGATGCTGAGTCTTTATGCTATCAGATCAAGTCTAGCATGCTGGCCCGGCAGCCCAGCTTCCATCTGGGCTGCATTAAGAAGCACAAGGAGGTGAGCAAAGGCCCAGTCGGCCTCTTCCAGGGTTTCTGGTTTTATGACTCAAGGGGGACTTTGTAACTTCTATAATATCACCTTTTCTACAGTTCAGGAGCCTACACCAAATATTAGAATAAAATATCAAGATATCTAGCTTGGTTGCAACATACTCTCCTAAATCCAGAAGCTAGAATAGCCAAGACAACACATGTCATTCAAAAGTTCACTAGAATGTAGCTCCTTGTAGAGTGATTGCCTGTATGCAAAAGGCCTGCATTCCCCAGGCACTGCAGAAGAAAACCTTAGACTATCAGATACAGTGACACGGGATAATATTCGGTGATATAGGAAAACATCCATAATTTGATAATAAGAAAACAAGAGATTTCAAAGTAGATGGCTCTGAATATACTAAAATTAGACATGGATGTCTATATATTTGCATTAAGGAGATTAGAAGAAAATATGCAAAAACATTAATAGATTATTATCTGGGTATGAAAACAGCCTTTTTGGTTTTTGTTTCTTTTACATTTTTCTGTTGTGGTTTTGCTTGCTTTTCAAACTGTCTACAATGTTTTATGCAATCAGTGAGATTGTATTTTGGAAGTAATTATTTTTTAAACTTCTTTAAATAAGCAATACATAATTTATGGGTTAGTTTGTTTTTAAGTAAGTCAAGACACTCTGCATCCAGCATACCCACAGTAAACTTACTTAAGGACTGTTCTGAGGAGCTTGGGACAGGAGCTCAGAGAATTTCCCCTTCCTCCCCTTCCTTCTGCCTCCTCGGTCCTCAGAACTCTGGATCATTTTTAGTTGGTGACTGTTGGGAACTCTGTTAAAGGACCTGACTTTCCAGCTCTCCTGTCTGCACAACGTTATTCTCCAGGAACAAGGGCCACTGTAGATGTGATTCAGCTTGTAAATTTATGCAAGTCTTGATTGCCACAAGACACTACCCTGGTCTCCCCCAGCTCAGAGCTCTCAGTACAGACAGAGGCCAGACTACTGTTTAGATTTAGCAGCTTCTAAATGCCACAGTATTAGAAACTTGTAGCCAGAGTTTCCTAAGGGAATGTATTTAAGCTGTAGATAAGCTGACAGATACATGTGTGTGTGTGTGTGTGTGTATGTATATATGTATGTATATATATGCGTGTTATATATGTGTATATATACATACAGTATATATAGAAATGTGTGTATATATATGCATATATATGTGCACATATATGAGAAAATAAAGCAGATACAGCATTTGGTCTTCATAATGCCAGGAGCCAATATATTTTCTTCACCTTACTGATGAAGAACTAATACTCCGAGATATTAAGTCACTTGCCAGAAGCAAAGGGACTACTAGCATCTAAGCAGTGTCCCGAAGGTCTCCAAGCCCAGCCTCTTTGAAGCAAAGTGCCATTTACTCCCCCACCTGCAACGCAGGCAGGCTGCTGTGGTAGTAGCGAGTTCTAAAGCTCCATAATTACTGGGTTCAATTCGGTTTCCACAATAACCATGACAAAATTTGTGGAAATGTTCACAGCAGCTCTCTACTTCCAGGTTCTGAGATCAGAAACGGAAGTTTCAAAATACCGAAAGTTCGTTTATGTTGAACACACTGGTTAAGCTAAAAGCAGGAAGTTCAAGAAAGCCTGATCTCATGAGGTTTTCAGCCCAATTTGGATCCACATCTGCGCTTCTGGATTTTCCACTGAGTCGACCCTCAGCTGCTCCCCTCTGGCTGAGTCTCGGCTGGTGAGGAGCTGAGTATGGATAAAGAAATACAGTCTGTTGCCATTCACTGACATTTATTCAGCTAGTGGCCAGTTGCAAGGTGGTAAGCAGGACCAACAACAGAGAGAAACAATTGAAATTTGAAAAATATGAATGTTTCTTTTTAGAAGGCCCTAACAAAGCAAACAAAAGCGCTACACAATAAGTCTGCAGAAGAATGGCCTCTGTTCTTGCCTCCAGGTGCAGGAAATGAGTGGGAATCCTGCCACCCCCTCCTTCCCCCACAGACCTGCCCCCCCCCCCCAGTCATATTCTGGCAGCAGAGGAAAAGGGAAGAACAGGTATTCCAGTGGGGTAGAGGTGGCAACTTTTGCAGGCACCTCAGAACAGTCTAGGGACTAATTTCTGCACCTCCATGCCCACGGCTTGAGAAACTCAAAGGATTTGATTAGGCCACACAATCCATACATAACTCGAGCTAAGAGTAGCCATGAAAGTCCATCCCGTCAGGTAGCCTTCTTTGTCCAGTCGTGACACCTCTGCATCTAGATGCATCCATAGACACGACAGAACTTTCAAAGTACATGTTAGCTATTGTAGGTTTATGTAGTTCAGTGTGGCTGGTGCTGTGTGTAATCCAGAGTTTTCTGAGATGTTTCCCAGGCAAGAAGGCCCCAAGGTTCTCATGGACACTGCTCTTGAATCCCCAGCACCACTTTCAAAGTGTATGGGAACATCTGGAAGACTTCTGGACAACAAGCAGGTACAGTTGAGCTCTCCTACTTACTCCTAGACCTCATTCTTTTGAAGCTCAATTTCTAATCAGCCACACCCAGTTGAAACCACTCAGGAGAGACAATAGACCGCATCCTAGGGCACCCTTTTGTCAGCATGAGGCCCACATGGGTTACTACTGTCTTGCTTTGTCAACCTCTTTACATGGAGAACACAGGGGATTGGACATGATACATATAAGCTGCTGAATGGCCTGAGTCAACCATTTAACCAAGCCTCTGTTTCATCGTCAGAAAGTAACCATGGTAAGAAGCTCCTCATAGACCCTCTAAAGAAGCAAAATGGATCTTCCTCAGCTACCCACCATTGCCCATTCTTGTCTCTAATTTCGGTTCTTCCCTTGGGGGTAAACTCCAGTGGCTTTAATCTAAGTGTCCTAGAAGTTACATCCCTGAGCTACAAGAGAAAGAACTTGCAGAATTAGAAAGAACAAGTCCTCTAATTGTGAGGTTACCCCCCTTTTTAAACTGTTTTCACTTAGAAAACATTAAGTTAAAAAAATGGTGGCGGGGGACCACTGTTGATCTAGACCCCACTTCTGACCATTTCCAGCCCCAGGGACCTGTTCCTTAGCCACATCACAGGTGTTCATCCCTGACTGGGTCCACAGGTTTGGGGTACACTTGGAGCAGGGGTGAAGAGGGCAGTCTCTTAGGTGCCTCAAAGCTGAAGTAGGAGGAAACAGACTTTCATGTGGTGAAACTGGCCCTTCTCTGAGGAGCTGCTTGTTTCCCGGAAGCCAAGCCATGGGCAGAAGCCTCACTGATTCTTCCCACCTTGGAAAATTACACAGTGCACCTCTTTGCTTGGCCGAAGGCTTCCAGAAGAGTGCCTAGCTGCTATGCTGGAGTTGCCTGTCCTTACCCTTTCAGAATAAAAAACAACAGTGTGCCAGCGCCCACACTGAGCCCATGCCCACAGTGAGGCCTCACACTATCCTCTCTATCCTCTTTGCCCTGGAAAAAGCACATGCAATGGTAAACAAGTCATTAGATTCAGGATCCTGCCCAATTTAGATGCTTTGTCTCCGTTTTCTCCAGAGTAAACCCTTGGTCACACCCACCTCAAACCCAGCTAAGACCAGAAGGAATGCAGGGCCCTGTGGCCAGGCTAACCACAGCTGACCCAGAGATGCCCAGGGCTGGACATTCTCCTGGACTGGGAGAGCAGAGCTGGTAGGCTGGAGTTTGCTATCCTGGCCCAGAGGGTGGGATCAACCCCACCCTATGGCTTTTAGTCTTGGAAATGCCTTCCTAAACTCTCAAGACTGAAAACTCCACACCCTTTGAAGTCTGGCAAGAAATCCCCAAGATCTCCCTTATTTCCGTGCTTCTGCACAGGCAGGCTTCTAGAAAACAGAGGCTGGAGAAAATGAAAATCAGTGCCAAATCCTAACCAGACAGAAGAATAGCTGCTGCTCCCCATGGCCCCCACCTCCAGCTCTGGCATGATGGGCTGAGGAAATGGGCCCCTCTCCTGCTGTTGAAGATCTGTTTATTTTGCACTCCATAAAGGGAAACCAGGCCCTTTCTGACATTTTGGCTTAGAGGGGGCGGGGTGAAAAGAGGTCTTGAATTTAAAGTCAAAACCAGATCAACTTCTCTAAACCTCCTGGAGCTGTGCTAAGGCTCCATTCAGGGCTGCATTATGCCAATCAAGACGGCTCTTCTACCAAGTATGAGCCTCTGTTTCTGACAGACTGACTCTCAAGCTCTCTGTACACCAGTGACGTTTTCTTACCTCCCAAACATTCAAATGCCCCCCAGATGGCACTCCCAAGCAGTCTGGTGGTCCTTTCCTGTCCCTCTCTACCCCCAGCCAACTTTGCCTTTTCTCTCATCCATACCTTATTCCCTATCCCTGTTCCTGTGTGGACAGTGGATTCTTTAAACAATAAATGAGAGAATTTCCTTTGTCCTGGAAATGTGCCACTTGCCATCCATGTTATCCTTATCAGCACGCCACAGGGCAGCAAGGGGGGCCCCCAGTGTGCTCAGGACACATGGGATATCAGCGCAAAATGTTTTCTTCACTTTTTCCCCACAGCCTTGAATTCAAAGCATAACCTTTATGGGCGGAATTCAATCAGGTCATCTCTCAGATTCCCTAGTGGGGAAATGAAAGTACCACCAGCCAAACCTAGTGTTTCCGAAGCAAGGAGGCAAAAATGCCACTTTGCTGTTTCTCACTAGATCATGCAGCAGAATGAGGTGGGAGGGGGGGGTAGGAGAGGTCAAGAGACCCTCCTCGTCATTGGATACCATTGATAAAAGTATAACCAGGGTCCTGGCCCTCAAACGGTCCAGAGCCGCTTTTCAGCAAATGTCATGACATAGCTCCAGTTCTTCTCTGTGTGTTTTACTACTTTTAGTGTAAGCCATTTTCTACCATTATGAAAATAGTTTTTCCTCTTTACTTTAAACACCAAGAAGAGCAATACAGGTAGGAAAAGGGATGAAGGAATGTAGGCACACCAGAAGGCTGAGGAATTGCAAAAACAAACTCTCATTAATGTTAACACTCATGTATTCCAAGGCAGGAATAGTTAATAGTATATGTTTCATCACTTAGCAACTCAGAGCTCTTATTCTGAAAAGCTCTAACTGTTTCACACATGTTGTGCGCGAAGACTTTGCAATCAGATAGACCCTACTAGCTGCAAAGTTTTTGGTCAATGCCTGAGTTTTGTGAGCCTCAGCTCCTCTCACTGGGAAAATGGATTTCATAGGTGAAATCCTTAAGGACTTAATGAGGAGGTAGTGCAAGAAGGATTCTGTGTGCTCAGCACCACACCAACATCAGCACCACCGATCTCAGCTCCACACCAACATCAGCACCACACAACATAAGCTCCACACAAACATCAGCTTCACACATCAGCACCACACAAAACAACACCACACAACAACAGCACCAAACAACATCAGCTCCACACCCAAATCAGCACCACCAACATCATCACCACACCAACTTCAGTACCACACCATCACCATCACCAGCATTGCTGCGTTTCTCCGCCAATGATGTTTTAAATAACACTAGGTAAAGGATACAGAAATTCCAGAATGATCTTGAAAGCCAATGCTAGTCCTGTGCCTCTTTAGACTTTTAGATCAGAGAGCTTCCTCTGAAATTCTACCATCAGATAGAAAAGCTTGCTAAGAAGCCTTTTTTTTTTCTTTTTGATCTTGCAAAATGTTTTTACTGCTTTCTTCATTACGACATCAACATCACTTTGAGGTAAAATATCATTGACGGAATCTCCATGATCTGCAGTTCAGGAAACCTAAGGCAGGGGAGATCCAGGCCATGTCAGAGAGTGATTCTTGTCAAAGCCAGTGAGTGAATGTTCTAGAACTCTGGCTGCCCAGGAAAATTGTGACTTTACCAGTAGGAGGTTACAGCAAGCTAAAACAAGGCTGGCATCTTCTAAGCTAGAAGTCAGCTTTCCAGAGTCATTCTACCCTTGAACTTTCTAGTTGTGCTGCATGTTAGAGGAGTATTAAGTGGTCCATTAGAGGAGTCTGAACATTCATTCTGGTCTCAGTAAAACGCCAGTATGACAGTATCTTCAAGGATAACTGTCTTTTCATAATATTCCTCATCATTCTCTACTTTCCTTTATCAAATATGAAAGTGGCTAAGAGTTTGACTTGTGGCCACACAGATAGTGCCTGAAAGGACCATGGTTAGGATGACTAAGCTTCTGAGACCTAATTTAGCTGGGCATAGAATGGCCATAGAGTATAGACATTTCATCTCTCCACTCACTTGCAAAGACTTATCAGAAGCCTGTTCTCTCTCATACTTACTCCCGCTTATCATTCAGGGTTCAGCACAATTGTTACTTCCTTAGGAAAGCCTTTGACCTCTGAGACTAGGTTAAGTCCCCATGTCAGACTCAAGGAGGCACCCCACAGTTCCCTTTTCACATAGAAGTCTTTGGACTAAATACCTGCTTGCTCAGCCTGAGCATAATGTCTGCCACAGCAGGAACAACGGCTCTTTTTACTACTGTGCCTTGGTCCCTGGCACATGGAAACTATTCACTTCATACATAAAGGTATGTCATGTGCTTATGAAACAAAGAAAAACTGGCAAAGTCCAGACCCTCCCAGAGCTCAAAGCAAGCCTTACAAAGCACCATTCAGATCGTGAAAACAAGGCAGTACCCTCCTCTTATAGACCACGTGATGTGAAAATGACAGGAGGAATGTATTTCAAGGGAGGAGAAGTCTGTGTGTGAAAATGCTCAGCTATAAGATCACTATAAATTCTACAACCAACCAGGATGAGGCCTCTGAACACTGGGCACCCACTGTGGCCTGTGGGCAGGTGTGCGTTTTATTTTTCCTGGAGGGTTGTTTTGGTATGAATCAGGACCACAACAGTCCACCACCCTGAAAACTGTTAAGTCGTTAGACCTCAAAGGAACTCGACCTCATTTTCTTGGAAAAGTCTGTCCGTTTCTGTTTTAAACAACCCAGCTCACAAGTTCCTGCTAGAAATTCAGTGATAGATGCAGAACTGATCTCCACAGCGATGTAGCCCCAAAGATGTACAACCCCAAATCTGCCATGAGTCTCATTATGAGAGAGAACTTAGTAATGAGTCCAGATGTTCCTGGAGGAGGATGGAGTATTGATGTTGACTTCAAAGCTGTAGCAGGTACGGAATGTCATCTATAATGGCATTAGCCATGGGGCAGGGCAGAAAGGCAGTAGATAAGTTGCTTTACCTCTTGGGGTACTAAGAATGAACATCTTTGGAGCTGAGGCGACATGAAACAAAACAGGCTCAGAAAGCAAGCTCTGGAGGGAAATTGACTTTCCTGGACCATCCAGCTGGTTATTTGCCAAATTAAGTTACTTTGTTCACATTTATGGTTAAGGAGAAATCCTTTTACAAAGAGTTACAGGGATGTGAGAAGTAAAGGAACAAGCCATCTGTTAGGCGTAAAGGGCCCTGCGCAATAGGAAATCATATTTTCATGGTGGCATAAAGCAGAAAGCATTAGAGCTGAAAACAACCTTCTGAAGAATTTGGGTCCATGCCAGTATTTTCCAAAGAGGAAACTGAAGTCCCCATGTTGTATAAGGGCTACTCTTTGGCCAATCTTATTTTTCCAATATTTTTGGCCTAGATTGTTCTTTAACAAATCCAGTATACTTAGAAATATCACTACTTACAAATATCCTTTTGGTAAATGTGTATTACCTCCATTATAGAAGGAAAAAAAAAGAATTATATTCTTAATGGTCATCACAAATTTGGTTGTTGAAACCAGGTCAGCATGAATGGTAACTTGGCAATATTGAATGTCAACTGCGTTTTACCTCACTTTGAAATTCATCACAGAGTAATGGAGGTAGATGGGCATGATGGTTGGTGACTCTAATGGGAGAGAGAGATGAGAGACCCAGGACTTCAAGGTTAGCATTATTACATAGTGTGGTTGAGGCTAGTCTGGGCTACAGGAGACTGCCTTAGAAAGCCAACCAAAGCAAGACAACAGTAACTAACGGGTTAGTGGAAGCATTGGTCTCTGTGAGCACAACAACCCGCTGCTCATAAAAAGAAGGCATGCAAATAGATTCTTCTGACTCAACCCAGAGTTTAAGATGATGGCTTGGACAATAATTTTATTGCTATTGTTTATAATTTAATTAAATTGGATTAAAAAGAGTGCTTCCTCAAGTTGAGTGTGGTGGCATACGCCTGCAATTTCCACACTGGACAGGCTGAGACAAGAGGTAAACAATAGCTCAAGGCTATCCTGGGCTCTGTGACAAAAACTACTGTCTCAGAGAGAGAGAGAGAGAGAGAAAGGAAGAAAGGAAGGAAGGAAGGAAGGAAGGAAGGAAGGAAGGAAGGAAGGAAGGAAGGAAGGAAGGAAGGAAGGAAGGAAAAAGAAAAAAATCCTTCTTTGCACTAGGGACACTTACACATCTCAATATAGCAATTCTCACTGTCATATTGGACAGTGAAGACAGGACAGTTCTGTCTAGCAGAAGGTTCATTTGGACAACCACGATAAAGACAATTGCCCTTATCTTCCACTTGCCTTGGCTTCTGAGATAGGGACAAGAAAGCTCAGAAGCATGGATGAAGTTTCTCAAATCTCTTCTTTTAAAATTATTCAGTCCCTTTAATCCCAGGAGCTCAGGAGTGTATCATGACTTTAATGTGTCAGGAATGCAGCATGCCTTTAATCCCAGAGCTCAAGAGGCAGGTGGATATCTAGTTTTAGGTTAGCCAGATCGATATAATAAGTTCCAGGCCATGTAGGGCTACAAGTGAGACTCTAGTTCAATCCACCTTCCTTTCCATCCAAAAGTTCATCCAGCAGCCATATCTCTAGGAAAGTGCCTTAACCATGAATACCTAAGAATAGATGTGTTTGACCTTTCTATAGCCCCTCAAAAGAAATATTTCTCCCTAGCTGAGTGTCCCCTGTCATGTACTTATGTTTTGACTGCCCATTTGCCCAGCTGATTATGATGTTTGGGGCTGATATGGGAATTTTTGAAGGTAGATGGTGGCTCAAGAATGTAGGCCACTAGGGACAGGTTTTCAAAAGCTAAAGACCCTATAGTATAACTGTAGAATGTTCTTGGCTTTCTGGCCCACTGTGAAGCAAGGAAGCATCACCATACAATTCAAATGACTAAATCTCTTCCATGTTTCTCTACAGGAGGGACCAAGACTCTCCACAGTGAACTCAAAGAATTCTTTGCCTCTTAAGTCTGTTCTGTCAAGTGTTTGACCCTGACAACACAGAACTAATGAGTGAAACCTGAGAACATATTAGTTCCTGGAAAAAAAAATAGAAAGCAGTATGTTTACTGTTTGAATATTTGTGAATTTCTGGACACAACATGGGTCATGATAAAGGTTTAGGACACTATGTTTGCCCAGAAACTGTCTACAATCAAGCCTTACAAAACAGTTGATACCAGCGAACAGAATTCTTAAAGGCTGCCTTTGCTTCTACTGGGTCTGTGACTTTTACACTTTGAAATGTGTGTGGAAGTGTGCATGCATGTGTATGTGTACGTTTGGTAATTGTGGTACTTGGTAATCTCCTTCCCTTTGTTCTCAGGTTGGGGGGGGTGCAGAATGCTCATTCAGTGAAGCATAGATCAACAAAGCATATAAAGTTGGAGAATAGCTTCGTTTTATTTCCCTGGAGAGAGAGGCAGAAGACCTGATCTTGCTGTCATAGCAATCTTTAACAATTATGGGAACAATGCAGTGTCCAGCCACATGAACTTTGAAATGTCATTACAGTTGGTCAGGAATAAAATCAAAGCATGTAGTAGTAGGTTCAATCTACCCATAATAGGACTCAAGGAGTTCTTAATCTCAGTCCTAAACACACACACACACACAATGCTTACAAATGAAAGAGCTAATTCCATTTCCATCTTTCCATTCAATTAATTCAGTTCAAGTAGGATAGGGGCAAATTTTCTCCTTCCTCACTCCAGTTCTAATCATATCATCATATTTGGTGGCTTAGTGCAACCCCAAGACAGAAGAGAGAGATGCAACCTCCTTAAAGCACTGAGGAGCCCCCGAGAGTAAAGAAAGCTATCCTTGGGCTCACTGGGTGAGGGCCACTGTTATTACTGACATTAACCCAGACAGATAGCCATCTTAATGGTGGATTGAATTTTTCTCGGTCTTTTCTTTTCTTGCTATGCCTATTGATAGCTTCAGAGTTGAAGACAGACCATGTGGTATGTCCTAGTATGTCCACAGCTTCTAACCAAGAGAGTCAATCTGGGCAGATGGATACTCTTCTCTCCAGAAGAGAAAGGCAAAGCCCAGAGCAGCTGGGTTGTCATGCATGTTCCTTGTAAATTGACCAACATCTGCCCAAAGCCATAGAAAACCGACCGAAAACATAGGGTTGAGAGACACTGAAGAAACAGTAGCAGAGATGCACCGGGTGGGTGAGATGAGGTACCAGAAAGACCTGATTCAAAACTATTCCTAGGGAATGCTGTGTAAAGGTCATGCATTTTATAGGTGAGGATGTGCTGCTCTATAAAGACAGGCACAAACCTGAAAACAATGGGCCTACATAGCACAGGTTGGATGGACGTACTCTAATGGTCTTCACTCTCTTGTTTGTTTGACATGAGTGTCTTTATCAACAGCACAAGCCTGGAATTCCTGAGTCCACAGTCACATCCTGCAGTCTCTTTATGCTTTTTACGTAAAAAAACCCATTGATCGAGTTGGGAGTTTCACAACCAAAAACAATAGCCGGATACAAGGGAGGGAAAGAGGAATAAGGGATGCTTGATCTGTGGGGTGCTAGAGATGAAGTCTGTGTGAACAAAGAGATATGAGTAAATAGCTAATAGGTCAATTCAACTAAATTCTACCATTTTTGGAAATCTTAGTGCCAGAAAAAAATAAAAAATAAAAAAACCCAAAACAAGGTTTGTTATGTTACACTTAAGTGATGACCAGAAGGAGAATAAATTAAAACAGTAATAACTCGCATGATCCTTTACATTTATAAAGTGCTTTTTCTTTGTTTTTATTTATTTATTTGCTTGTTTGTTTATTTATTTATTTACTTGGTCACAAGAGCTTTCTATGTAGCTCATACTGGTCTAGAACATAGTTCTCCTGCTTCAGTCCCCTGAGTTCTGGGGTTAAAGGTGTATGCTGCCATAATCAACAATTACAAAGTACCTTTATTTTCTGCATTTTTTGTGTTTGACACTTAATAAGACAGGTCAAAAGTGCTATTCTCATATTAACTATTATTATTATTGTTATTTTGCAGCTAGGAGAGGAGGGAAAGGTTAGTATTCAGTCTATGATCACATAGCTAGAAATGAATGGGATTAAACTTAGATATTCAAGTTTAAATCTTAAAAAATCTCTCTCAGTGTGTGTGTGTGTGTGTGTGTGTGTGTGTGTGTGTGTGTGTGTGTGTGTGAGTGTGTGTATGTGTATGTGTTCACGGAATTGAATGATTGTGGAGATCAGAGAGCAAGCTCAGATGTTGGTCCTTGACCCCCACCTTGTTTTAGACAGACTTGCCTATTGTTTGTTCCTGTGTATGGCTGACTAGCTGGCCTACAGAGCCCTTGAGGACTCATTCTCATGTTGCAGTCTCCCACATCACCACAGAAATGCTGAAATTTCTCATATATGCTCTTGCAAGCACCTTTATATGAAATATGAGGATTTGAACGTGGGTCCTCACATTTGGACTCCAAGCACTTTATCCACGGACTACTCTCCCCAGCCTCAGACTTCAGACTTGCAAAAAAAAAAAAAATCCTTTTGCCACTTCCATGGTATCTGGCAAAACACTACTGCAACCTTCTACCAACTTCACTAAGAATTTGCTTCACCTTTCTTATGCAAGAAATAACTCGACTGCACACAGCATTGTTTTCACATTGCATTGTGTGAACTTGAAGTTACATTTTCAAACTTTAACTGACAGAATTTAGTAGGGAGTTCCTCACAATAAAGAGAAGTGGGTAGCTTCTCTCTCTGAAGAGTCCAACTGAGGCTCCAAAACTGAAATCTTTCCTGGCTGGCAACATGAATAACATCCAAATCAGGGAGTGATCCAGTAGTTATTCAAACTGGAGTTATTAATTGATGCTTTTCTTCCAGAAACCCAGAGCATTTCAGTACCTCAGACTGTTACCAAGTCTACATGGTACGAAGCGCATACCACTAGTCTCAATTCTTTTGTGTGGAACGAAAGGATAAGGTTAAGAAAGACAGAATAGCATGCCCAATGCCACCCAGCCAGCCTAAGCAACACCAGACAGAGAACTTGGATGATCCAAACCTGGGGCTTACTTAAGTGTCTTAGAGGAAAGACAGATAGACTCTGGAAACTTCTATGAGCGTTAAAGAGTTAGAATAGAGATGTACCTCAACAAGTTTGCCACCAATGTTTCTAATGACCAAAAATGAAATGGAAAACGAGGCTTAAGGTGGTTAAAGACTGCTAATTCCCTCTAATCATAATTTCTAAGATATTAATTAAGACTAATATCTCAAGATAGCCAGTATATCTATCTGTTCCCTCTTAGATGAGACTCCCTACATAAATGAGTGTTCATGGGTTTTAGTTGAATGAAGTAGGAGACACTCATGTGTATTACAACACTTCTTTCTCCCTTCCAGAAAAGTCTGAGCTCTGAGACTCCATTAGATCTTATTGTTGGGCATCCACCTCTGCCCTTATTTTTCCAGTTCATCTCTAAGACATCTCTCTCTCTCCACACTCCATAAATGCTCTTGTATTGTAAGCACAGCAATAAAACAACCTCTCCTGTTTCCAATTATTTTGTAACAATTAAACATGCAAATGTGGAAGCAACATTTAATAAACTTCTATGGACACTTAGGAAGAAAGAATGAACTAACAAAAATCAGAATCATCAAAGGACTCTTACAAAACCAGTATTTTGAGCCTTTAATTGAAAATGAATGAGAAACAGGCGTGTGAAATTTCCCATGAAATACACATAGGGTTTTAAAAAAAAATTTAGAGGGTGCTCTGGGAAGAGAAGAGTCTGGGTCAAATCCAGTCCACACTGATGGGAAGAAAAAGATTAATTGCAACGAACTCAAGCAAGCCTCGCTGCCTATGAATGGCTGGTCTACAAGCCTCTCCTGGGGCAAGGACAGGGAGAATGGGGTGGGGGCAGGGAAGACATGACACACTGTGGTGACTCCTTCACTAAAGTGAAGACCTGGATGGACAGCCTATACAGATCTTCTAATCTCCAGGAAGAACAGCTTAGCAGCCCAGAGCAGCAAACCCAAACCCCAAAGTACTCTGGGAGCGATGGTTTACATTTCCTTTTCCTGAAGCAGAGGAGTCAGCTGCTCATTACTTTTTGGAAAAAAAGAAGTGCAGGGGTCCCCAAAAGCCTTGGACCCGATAGGGGTGTTCTAAAACTCTTCTTTGAATGAGACTTCATTATAGAATCTGTAAGCATTTCTTTATAGATAGTGTGTCAGGGCTAAAGAGAATTTTCTAAGGGAATGCAGGGGTCATTTTTCTATAATGCCTGACAGTAACAGACCTGGGTTCAAACCTGGAGGTAGACCACAGCATCTGGAAGCCAACAATACACACTGATGATTCTGGTCTATTCCTTCCACGTGGTATCAGGAACACTGGCTACCTGAGCACAGATTCACACCCCCATCCACATTCCTCTTTCCAGATAGTATCTGAATTACTTTGTCCTTTGAAGAACATCCTTTTAATCCATTTTTCTCTAGAGCTTTTAACATGAAAAACTGGGCTAAAAGAATTCAGAACAAATTACTCTTATAGAGATGCCCATGCCAAAGTGTAGAATCCAGTGTTATTGTTTTCCTACTCCAAATCGGTGGTCATCACAAAATGCCTGTCCCTCTAGTAATGGGATTGCTTAGTTGCTTAAGTGGCCTGTATGTTCCTCAGCTGGAGTATGACAATGGTCAAGAAAGGGACCTGATCAAGGCCCAAAGTCCTTGTGACTTCTGTAAAGCCCCAATGCCTTCCCTCTGGAAAACACATTTATTATGGAAAGCATCCTTTTGGGGCTACAGAGCCTTCATCAATGCTGGTGATATGCTCGCCCACTTCTCACCTCCCAAGGCACTGAATCTTGAAACCTAATTTATCTTTTCTGTCCAATACCTTCTCTCTCTGCAAGAGCCTGGAAGAGAGGCATATTAAGTAGACTCTGTGTGACAGTTGCTTTGAGAGGCATGACAGGTACACATATAATTGCCTTAATTTTCCACTTCAAAAAATAAAATAAAATTTAACTACAAGTAGAGTATGTTCAAGTGGGTCACCAAGCCCTAATAATGTTACATGGGTCTCCTCACTCGCTGACAGAATGCTGTGGTGGGAAAAAGTAAAGGTGGCCCTTTAATCTTGTTCATGGAGGATGAAACTTTAAAATAATAGATCCTTTAGGGCTAAATTATGTTTTCTCCCAAGGATCCTTGGAGCTATGGTTTTCTTTGTTCTGCCAAAGGAAAAAGGAAATATATCAGGAAGCTGGGCCGGTCTGCAGGAAGTCTCACTTGGGCTGATAAAAAGATCTGATGTGCAACAGCTTTGGATACAGTTATAAGTCAGTCTGCCTCGAAATAACAAGAAACGCTGTTCAAGAGAAACTGGAGCCTGAAGTCAGCCTTGCTCAGCCGTTTCCTTTAAGCATCACAGAACACTCTCCTCTTTGTGTTTCTCATAGCTGCCCAAATCTGCCCTTTGCTTTAAAGTTTCTGTGTAGCTTTGTGAGCATAGGAGTGAGTGAGGATGAACAGGAGAATGGGAGGTAGAGCAGGCAAAAAATCAAATAAGGGAGGCAGAAGAGGGCGCCTTGTTGTTTTCTGGTGAGTAGAGAGCCTGCCTTGATTCACCTCTGTACTTCATTATGGTAAACTAGAGCCTGTCAATTTTACAGTTTGTCTCTTGCCTGCCTGCCAGTACACCTGCTGACAAGGCTCGGCTGGCTTTTTCCTGGATACACAGGGCTTAAGTCTTCATGCATAATTGGTGGTGGAGTATGAACAATTTAATAAATCCCACCAGCATGGGCTGTTCTAAGGAGTCATAGTGACTAGAAACAATGAAATTTATGCGTTCCTCACATGGTGGGTTAAGGCTGAGCCTTGTGTGTAGGCAGGAAAATTGCAAATTCTACTCCAGAAGACCAGTTCAGATCCAACCTGGACAACTTAGCAAAACCCTGGATGAAAACAAATAATAAATAAAAAACACAAAACCACATTGCTTTGACTATTGTTGTGCAGCAGAGCAGTTGTCTAGAGCATGTGCAGAGCCTGGGATTCAACCTCCAACACTAGAAGGTCAAACAAAGAAGGAAGAAGAGTTAGTTAGACCTTGCATCCTAAGCCACATGAAGGCGTATCTGTCAGTTTGTCCATTTTTCATCGTGACTAGGCTCCATAAACTTCGGAGGCAATCAGGATTGGGCTCACATAATTGCTCCCCTTTCCTACCTGAATAGAAGACCTTGAATAAGCTTCTCAAGTGCTCCAAAATGGAAACAATGCATACATCATGGGATTGGTACAGGGACTAAGGTGTGTCTTGAGGGCCAGAAGTCAGTGCTTAAAGGCAAATTGATAACTAGTTTTTTTTTTTCTTATGACCCTGCTCATCTAAGTTTTTATGCCTCTTAAATAGAAAATGAATAAAGCCTTGAATCTAGGGTAAGAACTAGAAGAATAGAGGTTTTAGTTGGGCCACTGGGTCCACACACATGGCTGGTGATACTACTTCACACTAAATTGGGACTTTCTGGGCAGACTGTGTTTGCCCATTGCACAGCACCACTTCCTGTTTTAAGAAGCAGAAAAAAAAAAAAAAAATTAAAAGCCTTCCAGAAAACTCATTAAAAAGCTCAACATTCTTCTTGGACATCAAATAAGTCCTCAAAAATATTGTTTTCTTAAGAGTTAAGTGTAAATGAATAAAAACCAGACAAATTCAATTTCCCTTCAATTAAACAAGATTTTTTGAAAAGTCCAGAGTAAACGCGTTTGGAGCCAACTGTGTTTTTGAATTTTAAACAAGACTAAATTTTTAAGAGTCTAAGACCCCCGTGCTGAGTTGGGCCCTATTCTTAGATGGTGTCAACACACAGGGCTCAACACCATTGCACCATGAATTGCCAGTGGAAATGACTAGGCTCCCAGAAACTCACAAAGCACCTTGTAATATCCCAGTGGTAGCTGGTCTTGAGCATCACTGGACAGCACAATGTAACCTTGAAATCTAACAGCATCCATGCTAGACCAAAAAGAAGGTCAAAGAGTTCAAACACCTACACTCCAAAATCAGACACAGGAGTACATAACCTGGCCAGGATAAACCTGGGGTTAGAAGAGAATGTTGTCACTGTAACTCATTTTACACATGAAAATATTAAAGAAAGAAATGTCTTGTGAGTAACAGAAGCCAGGAGACTTGCCCAAGATCCAATAACTGCTTTTAGGTATAACCAGGGCTAGAAATGCTGTATGTGAATCCTCAGTCACACTATTTCACAAAAAAAGAGGTCTCTAGTCTCTGAGATCCTTGCATTTTGGTCAGAATGGTTTCAATAAATCTATTTCTAATAGACCATTTTAATTTTGTTTATTATAAATTGTATAATGTACACTAATTATTAAAGAATAAGATGTTCCATGAACTTATGATATGAAAGGTAGACATCTACTTTTCCATATTCAAAGGTACCTAGTTTTAACTTGTATATATTTCTAGAAATTATTTGAGCATAAAACGATCATATATACATGTGCTTAAATTTTTTCCATAAATTGACTATGCAGTTTGTAATTTTCATTTTTATACATGGCAATATTCCATTGAGATATTTCTAAATCAGTGTCTGTAAGAATTATTTTATTCTGTTTAACATTGGCATGGCATCCTCATGTATCTATCTTCCCTAATTATTTATCTAGGACCTTACTGATAATAAACTTCAATCACTGCCTTTATAATGATGCTGCTAAAGCATCTTGTACATACATCTTTAGTATCTGAAAGAATACAGGTACGGGATAAGGCAACCACCCTTTCTAACATGGTACATTATGACTTTCTCTATATCTTTGTTGTCTACTTAGGTCCCGATTGTAGGAATCCCACTCTTTTTATTTGAAGATCTTTATGTACCCATAAGCCTGAGTTTCTAAGATGATCATTCATGTGTATTTCTTCTTCTAGTATCTCTGTCATTTACCACCAACTAGTCTTCTCTTTACTGATGTATAAGTAGTCACTGTGCCTGATAGTTAATATGAGAAACAGTCTTTGAGAGTCCTCATTATGTTTTCAATGTACTTGTTTGTTTTGTGGTTTGACTGAACAAACATAACACTATGGCCCTGCTGCTCTGCCACTGAGCCACAGGACAGCCCTATCTTTTTACTTCACCTGCTGTGTTTGTCTCCATGTTAACATACGCATTGGAGACCCAGAGAAAGAGAGAGGAAAGAATCTTACTGTCTCAAACTCTGGATTTCCAAAAATGTCTGCATAAAGGACAAAATGGAGGGGCTGTGGAGCTGTACACTGCTGTCACCTTGGTACATGATGCCTAATGTCTCCATAACATTAAGCTGTGCATAGATAGTACCCCCAAATGGGCATTGCCTTCTTTGTAATCACTGGTCATCAGAACTCAAAATATTGGAGTAGAGAAACTTCTACTCTTTAAAAATCTGAAGTAGTGGAGACATCTTATTTTCATTGATGGAGGAGGAGCATCTCTAGACCACTGAGGCTTCTAGCACTATTCAACTTGGGTGAATGGATAAATGATTGACTATGAATGAAATGATAAATGTCTAAATGTGAAAATACTCTACAGACACACACATTCAATTCAAATATTTGCTTCTGTGTGAACTACAACAGATTCAACATAAAGACAAGCTAGAAACTGAATTATTTTGAATATTAGCCTATTTTCTTTCACTTTTTGGCTGCATGAATGGTAAAGTACAATTGTCTGCTCTCAAACCAGGCTCTTCCACATAAAATCTATGAACTCTTGCATATTCAGAATGAACAAATCTGTGTCTTGAATGTTACATCCTAAAAGATATGTGAAAGACACCCATGTCTAGAAAGTCAAGGTTAAAGCTCCCTTGGCACCGGTAATTTAGGCCTCTTGTGTATGTGCCCTGAAATGTGACATAAAGTCTTTCGTGACCTTGGATGCAAAGCTCTGAGTAAATGGGCTGGCTATTGGGAACTCATTTCACTGGACTCAAGCCTACGTCTTCCTTGAGGGTTTGAAAACTTTCATACTCTGAGATTTTGATCATAAAGTAAATGAGAGTTATGTTATTCCCTAAAGATAGGAAATACAGACTTCAGGTATGAGTAATTTTGAAGCTGCTATAAAGCTGGTCTGAAGTACTGAAAGTACACTTTGCCTTCTGTCTCAGACCCTATTGGGATGAGGAATAAAACTCTGAATCTTGGTTTGGTCAGATGAAGTGTCAGAACGACTCATGGAGGCAGTGGGCTAGACCTCCTCATGAGAGAATGTCACACTTCTCTGAATTTCCATAGAAGTTCAATTTGAGTCTCAAGGAAACAACCTTCCCTTTTTCATGGTCTCCGTTACCATCTGTTGACTCATTCTTGAAAAGAGCTGAAGTTGTCACCTAGGATAGCCCTCCCAATTTAAAGATAGCTCATGGTAAGATTCCCCAGAATACTGGACCAAAATTCATATTTAAGGGAGTAAATGGGACAATCAATGTTTTTTAGACATTTTTTTTTGTAGTTTGGGGAACCTAGTTAAGTCCTGTGCATGCTGGCATACTTGACACATGATTAACACTGAACCAAGCTCACAGCTCTTGGTTATTTGAAATTGAGTTTTGGCATGCGGCTCAGCCTGACTTTGAAATCACTATATGTCCTAGGGTGTTCTTGGACTTGGGATACTCCTGTCTATACATTCTAAATGTTGAGAATGCAGACATGTGTAATGCCCCCACTCTCATGCAATCACATGTTTTTAAGACCCAAAGAAAGAATTGTCCCTCCCTCACTAGATGCCTGCTTAGTAAACAGCATCTTGCAGACCTTTTGTTTCCTCAAACTCATCACATGCTGTCTAGTCATGATTGATGGCTTCCTAGAAGCGTCTAGTAGAGTTTCTAACAAGCTACTGTCATCTTCATTGACTGAGAAGGAGGACACTAGAAAGAACACAGTCATTAAGGGATTTGTACAGCCATGTAGGCTATCATAAAGCTTAAAAAATGGTTATTTCTTCTTGCATATATTGTAAGACCTAAATTCTTCATCACATTATTTGAGGCATTCCATATTCTATTTCTATTTAATCTTTCTACTTCCTCCCCAGTGCATTTCCTCTCCTGAGCCTTTGACTATATTACCACATGCAAGTCTATCTCAAGGTCAACTTCCAGATTTACTTAAGTCAAGAAGTAGTATGGCTGGTGTATGCAGAAGAAGAAGGCATTCTGCAATCTAAAAGACTAGGCTTGAAAAACCCAAGTCTGCAACATATTAGCTGTAATCTTGGGCACCTAGCCTCGCCTCTCTGAGCTTACATTCATTCTGTGTGAAGTGTAGCTATGATGGTCCAAACTCCCATGGGGAGGATGGATACCAAGGGAGCACATGAAAGTGCTTTGCAAGGAAAAGAGGCTACACATGCATCTATTTTCATCGCCTTTGTGTGTGTGTGTATGTGTGTTTGTGTGTGCAGTTCAGGTTGTTCTTGCCTTATACAGACTGCCATAACACCTGATAATCCCATTGGCACACACAACTTATCTTCTAGTTGAGGGTTCCAGGAAGGTTACCAGGTCTGACTCCGAACAGCAGCAATATAGTTGTGTTGATATGGTTGGTCAACATTCAGTGTCTACTTTGCACAGAAAACTGTTATTCTAGAGATTGCTGCATTTCAAAGATGCTAGGCCATGGAGTGACAGCAAAGGAAATGGATGATGATTCCTTTTTATTACCTCTGGAGAAACAACCCAAAGTGTACTACTAAGTGGCATCATTTAGTAATACCATCCATTAATGACATGATACATGAATGGTATGTACGTGATAGATATGAAAGAAACAGAAAATGAAACAAGGTGTAGTCTTCTGCAGAATAAAACACCTGTGGTACTTTGCAATGACTAATAAAATGTGTTATAGATAGGCATGATGGTGCATTCCTGGAATCCCAGCACCCAGGAGGTGAAATCAGAAAGCTTGTAAATTCAGCATCATCCTTAAATACATGGTGAGTTGAGGCCAGCCAAATGACACAGACTTTTCCCCAAACAAAAGCATGCTACATAAGGCCTTGCCACACAAGTTTGAGGACCTCAGTCTGGATGCCGGGAGTTACAAAAGCCAAACAGGAGTAACACATGTCCCTACTCCCAGAGAGTCTATTGTGAGGTGGGAGGTGTGAACAGGAGATTCCTTAGATGAGCCTGAACCAGCTTGACTGCTGTACACAGAAGCTAACAGCAAGGAGACCCTATCTCAAACAAGGTGGAAAGTGAGTACGAGCATTCCAAATCATCCCATTAACTCCATGTATGTGTCCATGCTTACACACACACACACACACACACACACACACACATACACACACACACACACGCACACAAGAAAAGCAATGATAAATATAGGCAGGCTTTTAAATTCAGTCTTCAAAAATTCATACTATTCAATAAGCTAAATAGTCTATGCCAATATTATTCAGTCAGAAATCTAAATGAAATAAAGCAGTAGACTTCTGATTATAAGCCCAGAAAGAAAAACGGTCTCATCTAAAAGCCTAACTAAAGATTTAGGTTAAATAAAACTGTAGTTTGTGGATATTTTCGTGAGTTTTAAAGTAGAATAAAGGGAAGTTTACTAATGTAAATATTTTGTCAAGATTTTTTTTCTTTGTTTTTACTGGGAGGGAATTGGACTAAATGCTACATATCTGGGGGTGGGGTGTTGATTTTAGCTAAACAGTTTTTAAAGGCCAATAACAACTTAGCTGTTCAACCTCAGATTAAAGAAGACACTGGAACTTAAAATTGTATTTTATGAAGTCATTACTAAGACTATTTGCTTCACTATTTAGAAACTAGATCTATCAGGTGTGTCCTAATACATCTGAGAGTGTTTTATTTAAAGAAACAAAAATTCATCTTTTACACCTGCCCACCATTAGTAGAGGGACCTGTTGGTTATGATATATTTTGGGTAATTTCTTGATCATGGAAACTTAGTTGGTGTTGCATACAGTCAAAGCAGATTCATTTTGGAAAACAGTCCATTTCCCTAAGCCTATATGACATTTGGAGCATTGTGGCATTTTGTCAGTGGTGTTGTTGGCGGTGGTTGTATATATGCGTGTGTAGATGTAATTCAAGATAGAAGGAATATATCTGTCACCAAATTACAGGTGTATCATTCGTTTACACTAATGTGTAAGATGTGTAAGATAATGTGTAATGTGTAAGATGTTACACTAATGTGTAAGGTGCCAGATACTTTGTAGTTTCTCTCTTTAAAGCTCTCTGTGTAATTTTGACCAAGGTGACAAATGACATTCTCAGGGTGTAGGGGTGAGGGTACTACTCTGTTTCTTAGGAACTCCAGATTCTTGCTTTGTTCCTTGTGATTCCCACTTAGTGTCCTGGACCTCGATTTTCTTATAGGAAAAAATGAGAGTGTCAGAATGAATGTTCCCAAAGCTTTGAAGTTGCAAACCTATGAATTTAAGTAGGAAGAGAAGAAATCTTTTCAGTGGCAATATTTCCATGGCAGTTACTTCAGAGAGCAATCATGTGGTCATGGAGACACACAAAATGACCATCTAGTTTGCCTGGAGTCCTTGCAAATCTAGGTGATACTGAGCTGGAGTGGTGGAGAGGTGGTTTGCCCACCTGGAGGACAGAAGCCTAAGTTGCCCCTACTTGGTATGCTTCTCTCTCTTCCTAAGGCTCCTTCCCAAATTTCTCTGCATTTTGTAAATTTGAGACCAGCAGCCTGACCACTGTGTGCCTTATGGCTCTTCTCATATTCACCCCCTCCTCTACCATAATTTATTTCATGGTTATGTAGAAGGGCTACCTGTACTCTTTATTAGCAATGTTCTCCCTGGTCCTCCTGCCTGGCACAGCACCTAATGAAAACCCTAATCACATTAGTTTCCATGAGCATCCATCACCTCTAGAGACATTCAATTGCTGCTTATCCAAAGCCATACAGGAGAGCCTCAGACATGAACAATACATCACAAATACAAATCAAAGTCTTGACATATGGGTAATGATAAATTCAGACCTATGTTCGTCTGTTGTGATAAACAAATCTCTACACGTTCTAACTCAAAGTTCAATGAATGTGCATCCACCTAAAGTACCAGATTTTAATCTCGTCCTCATTTCAACTTATCTTAAGAACTTACTGTAGACCTACTTTGCAGATGAGAAAACTGAGACCCAAGCACTAAGAGCCTGGCTACAACACACATAGTAAGCAGTAGAAATGAGGGTGAAGCTAGGCTCTCTCTGAGTTCTTCTTTCCTTATTTCTCAATTTTATGCCCATGTCTGACTCTTCTCTGGTTGATTCCTGATCTTTGATGACACCTTTTACATTCACATTTCTACAGACAGCATCAATCTCATCAAAGAAAGCCTGCCTAGTGCTAAGATGGGGTTCTGAAACCAGGTCATTTCTTCAAGCAGCGAGCAGTATCACGTGCTTTCTAACACTGATAATATCACTGTGGGGAGCAGGGGTGGAGCAGGCTGTTGTTTAACGTGGCAGGTTAACTTGTCTATAGCTAAAGATGAGCAAACAGATTGAGACTTTCCATGAGTTCCCCCAAGAGACCTCCTCTCGAATAAGTAGAGACCATAATTTGGAAGAGCATCATGGTCAGCAGTTTCTAATCCCAAAGGGTTCTGTGAGTGCTAAACAAAACCAGAGTCTACTGGAAAGAAAGTCAGACTTCCCTGGCATCCTGAACCATGTACATACTGGGCACCAAGATCCACAGTCATTTTCGAATTTTGTGATTGAGAAAGATGCACGCAGGTGCATAATATGGCATCATAGAATCACAAAACTGATTTTTCCAGGCTGTTCAAACTGGCAAATCACACCCTGAGTTTGTGTCTAAAAATTAGATCCAATCTGTAGTGTCTTCTGATCTCTGTAAGTGTAAGGCAGAATAGTGGTCTGGTGTACCAGAAGCTGGAAACACTAGGGTAAGGCAGTTCAATGGAGCTTTTATGAAGATTATAAAGCTCAAAGAGGTCTAATAACTGTGAGTTCAGGATCAGAAGTTGGTTTGCCTTTCTTCCAGTTCAATATCTTTCAGTATTTATACCACACATGGCATTGAACCATTGTTTAAGCGGGGTCTTCAATATCCAAAATCCATAGGTTACATGTAAATAGCAGCCCACGGCATCTACATAGATAAAACACCCAAAGGCTACACTAAAGACCTAATCTTCCAGAACTTTGCCATCCAGGAGTTTGAAAAGGAAGAGAGTGACCTGCAGTAGCTGTGGAGTCAAATCACCTAAGTGAGAAACAAGGTGTTTCTTGGGAGGCTATGGAGGGGCTCATGGGCTCCCATCACCCTCAAAGAACCCTTACTCCTATCTTTGAAGTACTAAGCTCCTAGTCTAAGGTTGCTCTCAATGCCCGCCATGGCCATCCCAATGAGTGCATAAAGCGAGGTTATCACATTCTGGGTACACAGACCACAGCTTCCTCCAAGGCTCAGGGCCTCTGCTCAGAGGTCTAAACACTGCACAGATCATTGCATCACTTCTCTTCAGAGTGTCCACATCAAGTCTCTGGAGCCATGTTGCTACCTTTTTGGATTCAAGGGGAGTCTAGGGGGGCGAGTAGGAAGTGTTCTGAATGGGGGGGGGGTGGTTGTGAAGGTTCTGTGAGGAGCATATAGTTACTGAACCTGGAGATTGTAGGCACTTGCATAAACTCACCAACAGGAAGTGGGGGAAACAGGGTGAAAAGGCCCAGTGACCTCCACTCTTGGGTCTCTATAACAGCCCTCTAACCGACCCATTCAAATCAAGTTTGATAAACCAGTGGCTATTAGATTGTCTTAACACCCTTTACAATCTGTTATCTTTGTTTTCAGTTTCCCTCAGTTGGTGCTTTTTTTAAAAAACCTAAATCAGCATGTTAAGAGGGGGTACTTAGAAAATAAAACAATTTGACCCCACCCAGAAGATAAGAATCTGTTGAATTTTCTAAACCAAACACCTTAACCTCCTCTCAGTCAAGTTGATTTTAAGTTCTGGGGAATGGCGGGCTCTGCCAGTCCCCACCTCACCAGCCTGATAGTTTTTCCAGACAAACTCCTGCTTGGTGTTCTATGGCAGCCTTGAAGCTAACGCCTGGTCTCATTCATTCTCCTAAGTCCTCCAAAGCTAGTCACGTAAGGGGGTGTCCCTCCTCTAAGCTCCTGGCCCCACTTCCCCCTTTCAGAGGGAGCAGTCGGCTGTTTTGAAGCATGACAGTGAACCCAGACTCACGGGTCTTCTGGGCTGCACTTTGCAACTTAGACTCAGGTGGGGCGGCGCAGATTGGGGGGGTGGAATCAACAAGACAGCCCCAGGCCGTGGGTCAGAACCAGCCACCGCAGGCGGGTGGCTGTGAAGGAGTTTGACTCTGAGAGGACAGCTCCTGAAAGGAACCCTTGCTCTAAAGCTGGTGCATGCACAGAGATCTGGGGTGCATGGGAGCTGCCGAGCCAGGAGATTCCCAGCTAGAGGAGCAGCGAGGCGGGCCCGTTAGCTCCGTGCAGCCGGTGTCAGCAGAGCACCCGGCAGCAGCAGCAGTATGAGGGGAAGAGAAACCAGTCTGGCTGACATGTAAACAGGGGCTTCCATCTGGACCTGCCCAGCTCAGCCAGATCCTCAGATACACACTCCCTTGCACCCCCTTTCCCCCTCCCCCCCTCCGCACGCCGCGAACGCTCTAACTGGCCCTGGGGATCCGGGGACCCCAGCCGACGGCGAACGCTGCCCCTGCTCGCGCTGCTCTCGGCCTCTGGCAAGAGGAAGCTGGCGGCCAGAAGAGTGCCGGGCGCCGGGACTAGGGCGCCCGGGTGCCGGATGAGAATCGACCCGGCGGTCTCCCGCCCTAGATTCTGGTTCGCTCCCGGGCTCCCCAGGTTTCAGACGCCCGGTCTTGCAGACCCGAGTGCGGCGCGGTGGGAGCCTGCGGGACTCCTCTGTGGCGCAGGGAGTGAGGGGTAGATCGCCCTCAGCGGGAAGGCTGGCTGGCCTCCTCGGAAAGGGGGGGACTCGCCACCCGGACGAGACGGCTCAAGCCGGGGCGCGGAAGGAAGGGTGAGCGGCCACGTCTTCCGGGACCCCGGCGCCCAGCCCTCCCGCTGCCCTGGTCGGCCCTAGTCCCGAGCCCACTGCCCCGATGCTTACCTTAATAGTCCCGTCCATTTGGCCAAGTCTGCAGTCGAGCCCCCCAATATTCCACACATTGACCCGGTTACAGCCTGACCTCGTAGCCCCTTCAGATTAGCACGGTGCGGCCTCTCTGGCGCCCTGGGCCCTCCCTGAGTGCCCCCTACGAGCGCCCTGCCCTCGCTCCCCTGTGCACGTTTGTTGTTGTAGCGGATCGAAAAAGAGACAGTTAACCGGATGAAACTTTTTTTCAGCTAATTTTGGGAAGTGACTTCACTTTGCGATCGGAGAGGAAGTCCTATCTCTCTCTCTCTCTCTCTCTCTCTCTCTCTCTCTCTCTCTCTCTCTCTCTCTCTCTCTCTCTCTCTCTCTCTCTCCCTCTCCTGCTCTCTTGTCTTCCCCTCCACACACACCCCCTCTTCCTCTCCTCGCCTAGCCCTGCTTTTCGCATCACTCGCTATATAAATATACGCGGAGATGCCCAGATACATTCATGCACTGCGCACACAGGATACTTGCTCCTGGGAGATAAGAGCTGGCCAGGAACAATGACGGGGTCTACGCCCAGTGTCCGCGCCCTGATTCCTGTAGTCTGCAACTCTCCCACCACCTTCCCCCCCAAATCCAAAGCCAAACGCCTCTGGCCTCTTTCCTTTCCCTTGGGCCTTTGGCCGAAGGTGGCCCTCCTGACTCATTCACTTTCCGTTTCTTCCCACAGATACATTCATTAATGCTTTTTCCAGCCGGAGTCAAACTTTTTCGGGGATGGGAGGAAGAAGGCGGGAGAGTGCTAGGAAAGGGGATAACCTGGCGGCAATTGCCAGAGGAGATTCGGACGCAGATCAAGGCAAACTGACCATTTTAGAAAGAAAGGAAGGAAGAAAGGAAGGAAGGAAGAAGAGAGAAGAAAGGAAGAAAGGAAGGGAAGAAGGGAGGAAAGAAGGGAGACAAGAAGGAAAGCATCTGAAAGAACTTTTAGCATCAAGCGCTGGACTCCAGAGCTGCAGGACGCGGATTCTGGGTCCGGCGGACCTGGGCTGTCAAGGGTGCGTCTCAACACCTCAAGCATTGTTAGGAGAGAGGCGCTGGTGCTTTAGTGAGCCTCTACTCCGGGCTCCCCAAACCTGCTAAGGGTGGACCAGACGTGTCCTAGGCCACTTATCCACTCCTTTTGGTGTTGAATTCTCTAACTTGTGTGGACCCGACCGTCAAGCCTCAGCATCCAGTTCTGCCCTTCAATATCATTGCAGCCCCGGAGAAACTGACATTGGGGCAAGCGTGTCCTCCACACTATTCAGCTGGACCGGGGAGCGCGCGCACCCTATGGCTCAGCACAGACCCAACCTTCTCAGAGGAGACCCGGGGATCCGGAGCTGGGCACTGTCATCCCCACCCAGCGGTGTGACCCGCTTTGCCCGCCCGGTTCTCTCTGAGTTCTCCCGCCTCCCCTGCTGGACCCAGTAGCGCTTCACTTAAGGCTGCCTCGGGGGGTACCGGCGCTCAGGCCTGACTTCCCTCTCCCAGACTTCCAAAACAGGTTACCTTATCCACGATCTTCAGATCACGCTGTGGACTTTCTCACTTTAATTTAAGAGTCCTCCCGGGAAAAGGGGGAAAAATTTCAGAGCAGATCCGAATAAATTGGAAAAAAAAAATTCAAAAGGGTGTCCACTGCGGCAAAAAAAGGTGACTTATTAATTCTTTATTTCTTCAGGAGCAATTGCGTTCGCTCGCCTCCCTCCCTCCCCCTCCCCCCTATCCAAATTAGTCTCATCAATTCAGCTCCAATTTGGGGTTCGAATACAGACACGGGTCTGAACGTGACCAGACCTGGAGTGGCGGTGCAGCCTGCCAGCAATTGAGACTCGGTTTACTGTGGGGGGTGGGGGTGGGGGCCGGGCCCACTCCCCCTCCTCCTGTCTGCTTCTCAATCCAGGGGTCTGCTCCGGGGCTCCCCTGGGACCGCCACATCTGGTTACCGCTAGCGGGGTCAGTTCCCCCCTTTGCCTGGGGCCACCAGTTCTGGAGTTCAATTAAAAGAAATCAGGCTTAACCCTTTCCTGCCTGCGGCCGGGCCGCCCGCCCTCTTGCTCCCCCCGTTCAGCGTTTCCACATGCTTTCCAGAGAGGAAAGAGGTTAAAGGGAAGGGAAGAATGAATTACATCCTTTCAAACCCCAAATTGTTTCCTTTTTAGCCCAGACTCTACAGACATCCAAAGGACAACGGAGCATTCAGGAGGGTGCACCCAAGCCGTACCGTGCCCCTCTCTGCTCCAAAGGGACTGTTTACTTCGCCGTGAGGTCCCCCTTCCAGGCACTGGACAGTTACAGAAGCCACTAATAGCCACCTCACATGTAGTGACTAACCCAACCCCCCTAAGAAAGCACCAAGTAACAATCATCAGATTTTTCTTCAACTTGTTGATCTGGCAAGTGACAGTTATCTTTGCTACACTGACCGGCAGTCACTGAGGTAACCCCTAACTTCATTGAACCCAATTTCTTCTCTCCTAAGTGGTGTTCAACAAAAGTACAGGTCAAAATGAAGATTTGAACTGCCATCTTAGCTGGGGAACTAAAGAGTACTTTTTGTCTCTGCCCACAAAACTGACACCAAGACAATTTCACAATTGGGGGAGGGGATAATATGGGTCTACGAGCCCTTCCCCTCCCCCTTGCATTGATAGACATAGGCACCTTTGCTATTTGCCATAAAACCCTCCATCAGAACCTACTGTCCGTTCAAAGGGATCTTCACCAAGAATAAGGCACAGTCCCCTCAGTTTTGAGCAGATTTGGGATGGAATGTCAGATTCCTTCCGTACCATGTAGCTGCACTGGTGGGCAAGTTTGCTCCCTTATGTAACTCCGGGTTGGTGCTCCACTCTACCCTCCTGGTTCTTTTTTAAATCCCGAAGGGGGAAAGAGCCCTAACCAAACACAACAGTAAACAAGTCTGCCCTGTTTAATGTGGTTACCACCAGACATCTGGAAAGATGGTTTGATCCTGGCAGCTCACATTGTTTTCATGAGCAGCCAAAGAGAATATTTTGAATGTTTGCATTGAGACAAATTGATAGAGAGCCTGCGGTGAGGCCTGCTGCAAATGAAAACTGGTCCCTCCCCTCTCCTCTCACTTCTTACTCCCCTTCCCCTGTCTTGCCCTCCTCCTTCTCTACCTCCCCCCCCCCCCCTTCCTGGCTCTCCGCGGCTCTTCTCCGTCCTCTGCCCAGTCTACTAGTCTCGTTCAGGAATGGCAGCCCCTGCCCACACAGTGGTGCACGCCCTCTTTCCCGAAGCTCCCAGGACTGCGGGCTTCACTGTTTCTCAGACTGGGCCTGGCTGGTGGCTAGGAACTGGTACGGTACATTGCTACTGCTCCACCAGCTAGCTCATTTTTGGCTTTCAAGTCAGGAGAAGCTCATAGCCGAAGAAGCCAGCCTAAACATTTTTTTTTTTAAGCCACCAACTTGGGGTGGGGGAATTAACAACAAAACATCCTGGCCCGCATCTCTAAATTGTATAGAAGACACACACACGTGGATGAATATTTAGGAAGCGTTTGAATCTGTAGAATTTTCATTAAAGCAATGGGGAGACGACTTGCTTTGCACCATACACACTTGACAATTTCAAAGATGCGGAAGTCCTGTTTCCCCCAGGGAGGGGAACGGCCGACAAAGCGTGTCTTGGCTCGCTCAATGTCAGCCCTTTTGACCGGGTCAAGACTTTCCAGACGCAAGCTTCCCGGGCTCCTTTGGTCCCAGCCTGGAACGGGAGTGGGAGGACCTGACAATCAGAGCCCAATCCCTGGTGAGCCTTCAGACCCTGTGACAGCTGGGTCATTTGAAGCTCCTAAAGATGCCAGGTCTGGCAAAGCGTCTCAGGCTGAGCCTTCCCCTAGCGCTCTCTTCTCTCACCAGTTCAGAGGGTATCTAGCTGGCAAAGCAGGAGGGGGGTGGTTGAGAAAGGGGGCAAGGGAAGGGGTGGGCAGGCGAGCGCCAAAACTCCAGACTGCACAACTGCAGCTTCAAGTGTCTGGCCCCTCGCTCGAGGCCATAATTAATTTGAGATTTATTTTTATTGGAGAACTCGAGTCTCGTCTGACCTTAGCCAAACAAGGCAGCTTGAGCCGCCCCTGGATGAGCTTGAATGCTGGGGACTATTTCTGCAGGAAGGCTCTGCAGGCGCGCCTGCTTTGAATTTGTTTCTCAGACTTCATCCACTCACAGATTGAAGGAAGATTTAGAGCCTCTGCTCACCCTGCCCACTCCCCACGCTGCTCATTCTTGCCTTAGCAAGACCCAGTTCAAAACGCTACGTGGGAGGCCGCAGCGCCTGCAGAGCCGCGGGGGGTGGGGGAGCAGGCCGGGAGGGTCTTGGAGACCTGAGCCCCAGGCAGTTGGAAGCCAAACCCCCAGACCACTCGGCGTCATTAAGGAAACCCCCAAGGGAGTCAGAAGCTGACCAGAGAGCCAAACTGACAGGAGGTGGAGACCAGCCGGGTGTCGCGACCCTCATCCAGTGGCGGCGCCATGATGGAGTCTATGGAGGTCGCGCGGGTGGGTTCAGCTTTGGAATCTCAGCCAACCTGACCTCCCAGTAGTCCTATACAATATCCACTCCAAATATATCGACCGCTGTCCTTGAACCGGAGCTTCGAGATTTGCTTGCCAGATACTTATGGGCAGTGTCTCTGCGCAAATTTGGGACTCGGCAGCTTCCCTTTGTCCGAGAATAACGGGGGAGGAGGATGTTTCCCCCAGAAGGCAGCTTGGGCAGAATCCGCAGGCTGGTATGCTGGAGAGCAGGAAAAAAAAAAATAGCAAAGAGCAGAAAGAGGAGAACCCTGTCAGGCTTGTGCAGGTGTGTGTGAGGATCAGATCTTAAGGATATGCCACATCCCTAGATGGAATATTTATTTCACGTTCCTCCAGCATTATGCTATTACCGGAAAGAGTTATTGCACTGGGTTTTCTGGTTCCTTTTTCATCCACCTCCCAACCCAAGGGCCATGTTTGAAAGTTCAAACTGGACCACCCAGCTCCCTGTTTTTTTGTTTTTTGTTTTTTTTTAAACATCTCTGAGACAGCATCCCCCTCTGCACAAAGCATCTCAAAGGGCTATGGTAAACTTGTTTGGCAGTCACTATGCAGTCCTTACTGTCTGTGTTTTGAACTTGCTCCTTACAAACTGTCACATTAATCTCTCCATGCAAAACAGACACCTCTGGGTCATTACTAAAAGTATAGTACAATTACAGTGCTTATAACAGGGCCTGGCAGAGGGAGGGCGCTGTCAGCTTCCCCATAACTAGGCATCTAGGACTCCTTACAGAGTTCTGTCGATCTCTGCTGAACCCTCCAATCTGCCATAAGCAACATCCAGAGACTGGGTGGAGAAAGCCCCTTATCCTAGAGCAGAGCTCAGCTCCTGGTTCCTGTGGCCAGGTCACCTGGTCTCCCTTGTTTGTCAACAACCCTGAGCTGGTGCAGACAGGGAAGAGCAGGGGCTTGGCAGTTTGTGCCCCTCTGGCAATGGTTGGTGAAGGAAGCCTGCAGAACAGACCAAAGATTGTCCCTGCCATGCAGAGACTTTTCACCACCATCAATGCACTTCTTTGTGCAACAATACAAACTTTGTGGCCGCTGAAAAATCCATTTTCCTCCTTGAAAAGAGCTCCTGCGGCAAGCGGCTCCTGTGGCAGCCCACAGCTCTCACAGGGCCTCTTTGCCCACCCCAGGCTGGATTGCTACTCTGTCCTGGACCAGTTTGCTTTCTCTGTGACCCTTAACCTTGGGTCAGACCCTTCATTTCTCCTTTGCCCTTTGGGGGGCGGGGTTATTATTCCTGAGATTCTGGGTCCTGGTTTGTGAGCTGGAAGGAGGCTGCAGCCCTGGAGGAGAGTCACTTAGGACACTGGGTGTAAAGCTGAAGGAGGAGACCTTAGCTTGGCTTCTGTGCTGAGAGATACACCTTTGTAAAATTGGAGAGAGGGCCCTGCCTCCCCCAGTCTGATCTCATAGTATACTTCGCTACCTCTTGGGAGGCATCCATCCATCTCTGCAAGGGCTAATTATTAACATGATTTCACTCTGGATTCTCCCTTACCCCTCCCACAACCCTTAGTCACTCCTTCTGACTGCGGTAGAAAGAGAGAAGGTGCTTTCCATTGCCAACAAGTTTCTGAGCAATATTAGATACTGTTCCTTGGACCTGACAGGCAAGACCATGCTCAGCCTTCCTCTTTTCAAAAGCAGGAGAATGCTGAATCTGGGTGTGTTGGCAGGACCCTTGGGGTAGGACTTCTGGATGAGGAAAGAAACTCGGTCCTAAAAGAGATATTTTTGTAACCTTGGGTTGGTCCTTCCTCCTCAACCAGGTTCTTGGCTGTACAGAGTGAGGCCCAGTCTCTACCCTGGGAATGCCATTCAGTGTATACTCTCTGCTCCACCCACCAGAGGATTTTCACTAAACGTGTAACCCAGATGTCCCAGTCTGGGTTTGTTTACATTCTTGAGAATGGTTGTGGAAAGGGGAAAACAACTCATTGGATGAACTGTCAAATATAGCAATCTGAGCTCTTGAGAGGTAGGCAGGCTTAGGTGGACTTGAGGGCTGAGTTCATCCAGTAAAAGGAACTGTGCTCATATACTTGCACATAGCCACACACATGCCCACATGCACAAATCCATGTACGTATATAGCAGGCAATATAAATCTGTACACATTCATTTGTTCATATGTAAGCATGTGCACATCCTCAAAGCAGGGCACCCATTGTGTGCCAGGTATACAGTGAGCCACACAAGACTGAGTCTGTTTGCACACTCTCCAATAGGCTTACCCAGTCTCCCAAAAGTGAGATTCTGACAACAGAATAGCCAAGGACTTCCCTCCCTTCCACATTTTTTTCCTGGATGAAGGAGGACCTGGAACAGAGGTGGAAGAGAGTTGTGTGGAAGACATTACCTGTTTAAAGATACTGTCTTGTCTTACCTTGACATAAGAGGTCATGTCAGGGACTGTCCGAAACATCTGTGCTAAAGAGGAACGATCCTCAAGGTTCCAGAAGCAACCTATGTGGGAGAAATTCGGTCACCAGAAAGTGGAACAAAGGTGAGGACATGATGATCCAAATAGAAAAGGCTATAGAATATGAAGGGCTCATATCTGTTTGATCCTTTGAAAAGTCTCTGCCCACAGGACTCCAGGACAGAAGATAGTAAGGACTGAACCAGCTCTTAGCTTCTCTTAAATAAAAACCAGACACTACAGCCTTCTCAAGGGCTTGGGTGGTTTCACAAGTGGGGTCATGAGACATTCTGGTTATAGGACACACAGAGTCCCCAGGAAGGGGGGGGGTTCTTTTCAAGCTGATAGTCTCCAGAGAACAGGTCCTAAGAGACACTAATAGGCCCAGGGGCAAAAACTTTCTTCTTAGTGCTCCAAGCTTCCTACCACTAAGCCAGGTGAATGGCATTCTTTCCATCTTGGGGTATGGATACCTTCGGGAGGAAGACTCCCGTTCTGAGGTCTGTGGAGGGCCCTTTCCGAGGAACTAACATCTCCCTCTTTTGAAAGAAAACAGGTCTGTATCAGGGCCCTGGATGATGAAAGCAAGGTGCTCATTTTCAGTGGCAGAGGAAGTGGTTCTTAAGGTCAGAATACTTGGGCTGGAGAAGCAAAGCCAACTAGGGTGTCAGGTGCCTCTGCCTGAGCATGTCTGTCCTCTGCTTTGATTAAGACTCAGAGCGTCTCCTTCTCCCGCTCTTTCTTCCTTCTCTGAAACCATCTTTAACAGGGCAATCCTGCAGCTTCTCCAGCAGCCAATGTGTTTCTGATAAAGCACTTTTCCCCATACTAACAAATTCCAGCTTTTTGACTCCTGAAGCCATAACACAGGCACTCGCTAGTTCATTGACTAGGTATGTATGCTGTGGTGCTTGTGTTTCCTAGCTGATTCAGACCTCCGGCACTCTGCTTTTTGATTCTCAATATTTTCTCTGAACCCTGGTGCTGGTTTGCAAGTAGAATGACAGAGGTTGGAAATAGATGGCTGGAAGAAGAAACAGCCTAAAGAGCCCCATATTTTGTGTCCACTACCAGGGCAGTGGGGAGGGGGGAGAGGGCGGGAGGAAGGGGTAGCATAGAGACAGAAAGACACAAGGAGAGAAGGGGTCTCCTACCACCAATAGAAGCCGGGCACTTACCTTTAAGGACACCCTTGCCAGCCAACCTGGGAGCTCCAGGATGTTCTAACTGTGGACTCGATGATACTTTATGCCTCAGCTCTGGGGACTTTGACAATGAGGAATTATACCTGGTTGGCGCCTACAGTTTAAAGTTCAGACAGCTGCCTCAGCTCAGGGACATCTTGAGCGTCTGTTGGAGTCACCAGAGTTTGTGTGAGCAAGCACAATAGTTTTCCTTGCCTGCCCACAGCAGCTCTGTGCATCCCATTACCTCTTCCTCAGGCTTTCCCCCTCTTGTAATTTGATTTCCGTTTTCTTATCAATATTTCAACTGCTGTCTGATGAACTGTTCTAAAGAGACAGCCACCCAGATGCCTTTCCAGAAACTTCCTTATGCTACCAGGAAACCTCTAGGCATACTTAGAAACCACAGAGGCATCACACAGGGACACAGAGCTAGAACACTTCTGGGCTAATTTGAACTTACTGCTTTGTAAATAAAGGCTCTTCAGACTTGGAGTTCCATAGTTCTTCTCATTCATTCCCATTCAGGCTCCTGTCTTCCTACTTGCCATTTATCTGGAATACACTTTCTGACCACCTTCTTTCTTAGCCATCTTTAAGAGCTGGGTAATACATATCCATCACAGAGATACTTTTTTTGATTTTAGGAGGTAGAAAAGCACTCATTGACAAGTTATTTTGGCCTCACTTTGTGTTTTCTTGAGATTTAAAATGCTACTCATTTTTTTTTCTCTTCTAGTTGAAGGACATTGGATGGGGCTCAGGTTTCAGAGTGGTCCAGTAGGATCCCCCCCCCCCCCAGGCCATTCTCCTGGGCTGCCTGTCAATACTGTCCAGTTGCCTTTGTGTATCAGGGTGGGCAGATTTCACACCTTTGGCCTTTCCCTGAGTCTCCAGGGGAGATGCCTGCCAGGCCTTCCTGGATAGCCCTTGAGGAACAGAGTAGTGAGTCTTAAGTTTTAATTTAGGTGTCTGGGCAGAGGCAGGAGGGGGCAGAGAATAGAAATGGTGCATCAATCTGTTAAAGTAAGCAGACAGCTTTTACACATTTCTTTGCCCAATGCTCTTCTTTCTTTTCCGTCCCCCTTGGAGTGCTAAGATCCCCAGATGCTTCGGTTCTGGACCAGACCCTTTGACAAAACTAGTTTAGCCCCATTCCTCTCCATTCCCTCCTTTCCCCAACTGACTCTGGAAATTTCTGACCAAAAGGCAATTGACAGAATTCCATTTCAGGAGAAAACATACTTATCTGTCCAGATCTGCCCACGTGGGGGGCTCTGCTGAAGACCGGAGGGCGCTATTCATTATTTCCTTTTCAACAATATCCCGATTTTCTCTCCTGTCCCTCCCCCAAAGCGCCACATATTGAAACATTTTGCTCCTTAATAAGAGCAGACCCAAGAGCTAGAAGGTGAAAGGCCAGCCTGGGACCGTGACTGGAGCTGCCGGGCTCCTTGCCCGCAACCATGTTCCCCCTCCCAGCACATTCCTAACGTTAGCTTAGGAAAACAAGGCTGCTGGGGAACGGAGGGGGCTAAAGGACCAGAGCCACAGTCCCTGGAATTCTGTTTTTGGATTCTTGGGGAGGTGTCTTCGTTCCCAAACATCAATGTACTATTTCAAACAATGGTCAATAAAAATTACAGTGTACATGTGCCTCCAGTACTTGAAAGATAAACTGCCTTTCACAAAGTAGAGAGGTAGGAAGGGCTTCAGCTATACCAGAGGAAGTAAGGACCAAACTGTTTAATGCCTCGCCATCACCAGTCTGACCCTCCCTCACTCCCTTCTATTTATTTATCTAGGTTTTGCAGTATTGGTAGTAGGGATTGGACCTAGCTACAGAGCTATGTAACAGACCCTCTTTTCACTTTTCATTTTGAGAAAGGGTCTCATTAAATTGCCCAGACCAGCCTTGACCTTGAGATCCTCCGGTCTAAGCCTCTCAAGATCACAGGTTTGTGTTGCCAGGCCCTGACTTTTTTGGATGGGATGGGAGAACTTCTAAGAGACTGTTTGATAACCTCTCTTTAAACCAGTAGTTCTATATGTTGTGGTGACCTCAGCCATTAAATGACTATTGTTGCTACTTTATTACTGTAATTTTGCTACTGTATTGAATGGCAGCGTAAATATCTGATATGCAATATACCTGATATATAGCACCTATGAAAGGGTGATTTGACCTCCCAACGGGGTCTCGACCCATGGGCTGAGAACTACTGCTCTAAGCTCCTCCTTCTATGTGTTTTCACAGTCACCAGGCCGTACTGACTTGCAGAAATATTCCTTAATGTTTTTATCCTCATTTGTTCATGAGCTCCCTAAAGATAGGCACAGAGGTAATCTTGTTCAAAGAAAAGTACATAGTGTTTACACAAATGCCAACAGGTATAGGAAAAACGTAACAATTACCTTTACCTAATTATGTTTCTCCTTACCAGTCACAAAAGAGAAGAATGGAAAAGAATCCAGAACGTCACATTTGTGTTGACAACCAAGTTTTACCCAAGTGGTTCTGTTTCATTGTCTGCCTTATAGGGAGAGCACCCGATGCCAGTGGCTTCATGTATACCCCAGATGGTTTAACCAGGCACCTGCAGTGATCCATTAGTAAGCTGACAGAGGTGGTTCCCATTCCAGGCTCTGTAACAGAGCCTTTATGTTTATGTATTAGTTCCTACTTTTCCTCTGATTTCAGAAGCCAGAATGGATACTCATTCTCAGGGGTGATAAAGAACAAAATCTCTAAGAAAACACATGAGCAGATAATGAATGGAATGCATTGTAGATTCCCTTTCAGATATAAACATTCACCCGAAGTCTGGTGTGTGTGAGAGCATGTGTACGTGTGTGTGTGTGTGTGTGTGTGTGTGTGTGTGTGTGTGTGTGTGTGTGTGTGTGTGTACCTGCAGTGCTCTCGAGAAGAAAGGTGTAGCGTTCTCTTCTTGACAGTTGGCCTCTACCAAGCTGCTTGGCTGGCCATGCAGAGCCTAGACAGCCACAGCGCCAAGGAGGACAGGAGAGCTATGAAGAACTAAAAATTGGCAACTAGGGGAAAGAAAGAGATCTGGGTGGTACACCACGGTTTATTCATCATGTGATTAAGAGCAAAACAATTGGGACTCAGGTTTCTTATCTGGCAAACAAGGCTGGTGCACTTAGATGATCGTGAAATGTGGTCTAATTTGAATATATTACACTCTATGAAAGTATTTACCCTCTGCAACTCTGTGAGAGTATTTAACCTGGAGAAGGAAGAGTGGGAATGAATGGCAAATCAATGTTCTAAGGTCTTAGAAACTACAGTCTTAATTTTGCTCCCAATCCTGGTATTCTTTACTGAGTTGTGTCACTTAGAAATTTATATGCTGGTTCTTTAGGACAGTCACCTTAAAGGACTTCAGAATGTGAAGGTCTTTAGTAGACAGGATAGTTAAAAAGGTCACACAGTGAAAAATGAAGAAAAACAGATGGGCTCTAATCCAATATGGTAAGAGCCTCAGTAAGAAGAGGAAATTAGGACCCAAGAAAGTCTAAACTCAGAAGAAAGCCTTTGTGGAAATGCACAAGGAATGCGTCCTCTTCCAGCCAAGAAGAGAGGCTTGACAGGGCTTCTACTGTCCAGCACCCCGAGAAAATACATTTCTGCTGTTTAAGAAACCCAGACTAGTATTCTGTATGGCGAACCTACCAAAGATTATTGTATTTTACCATGCTTTAGTTTCTCCAAGCAAGCCAAAGGGATGCGGCATTGTTGGCCATTTGTTTACCTTTTCTGGGACCCACTTCCAAATCAGTATTGCTTTATTGTATACTGCTATGATTTTTGTTCATTTGCTTGCTGCTTTTGTTCCATTTTTGGAGTTATTTTCTGCCCAAAATAAAATCCAAAGGTCCATTAGCTTCATCCTTTCTCATAGCTTTTTTCCCTCTAACCTTTTCCTCATAATGAAAGAAAAAGAGGAAAATCACTTCTTGTTCTTTGAACAAACAATGTCAGATTTTAAAAGGCAACTAACAAGGAGGCACTCTCCTTACCTCCCTTTCTTGAAGCTTCTTGTGACCCTTGACAGGTTGCAAGTGTACATTGAGTTCCTGGATACATTAGAGACAGACAAGGATACTGGAGAGAGAGGCAAGTCTAGGAAATAGATGCAAACACCAAAGCTAAGTCCAAGGAGAGAGGGCTTGGGCAGGGGTCTCTTTGCATCTCAGGACACACGTGTGACCTGGTGGACCTTTGATTCCCACCACATACAGCTTGTCCCAACTTTCTTCTCCTGATGTTCTGAAACATAGTCTCTGTGGACAAAAGGGTCTTCGAAAGGGTGTAGGCAGCAAATGGGGCAAAGGATCACTATGTGAACAGGTGCCACTGAGTGGGCTGTCCAGGGCTAGCAAACACTGTCTCAGCTTATAAAGCAAACATGTACAGGGCTTGCCAAGATGGATGATGAACAGTGAGAGTTACCAAAGATTTTATCAGCGGCATCTCCAGTCCTTTATTTCCCTCAGCAAGTTTTTCCTTCTGAGTTACTTTCAAAAGTAGATATCAATATTAATAATTAATTTTGTTAGATAATCTATGATACCTATTCCAGCTAAAATTCTCATAGCTCTATATCTAGTCCAATCTGATCTGCAGCTGTATTTTTTCAGACTGGTGGGATATATTTTCCATGACTGTCTCTGTATAAAATTGTGGAACTAATCTTTTTCGATAGTTCTAGCATAATTCTAGAAAAAGCTGCTTTTTCTGGCAGAATGGAGCAGTTGGTTCTCTCATTCGTGCATGCGCGTTGGGAAGGAGAAGTCAGTGGAAAGGTCCGGAGCATTATCGATTTGTTATCACAGAGAAAGTAAAGGATTGCAGCATCTATGTTATCTTTGCTTCATCAACCTGGCCTTACTCAAGCCTGAAAAGGAAGAAAGAGAACAGAATTAAAAGAAAGCACTAGGTTCAGGACCTCTTGTAGGAAAAAAAGCCGCCTTTCCTGAGAGGTCATCAGCCACTTTATGGGGTTCAAAGCTTAATTACTTAAGGCAAGAGCAATGACACACCCATTGTCGCCCTGGTGTAGATGACTACATACACTGAAGTAGAAACAGTGCCCCGAACCTTTGGAGTCCGTGCCACAGAACTACAGAGCCCCCCCCCCCCCCCCAGCCACTCACAATAACAGAGCAGTGCTGTCCAGATGTAGATGCTATATTATTTGACCTTGCTCTTCCTTCTTCAGCTCAACTGGGGTGGGAAGTGGGGGAGAAAGAAAGAAATAGAAAATCCTGGGTAGAAGCAAGCCAGTGTCAACTATATTTAACATGGAAGCATCTTGGGTGGTGGTAGTGAAGTCTGTTGGATGAGAGTAAGATATATCTAATATCCCTGATACAAATGTCTGAGGATATTCTTTGGAGAACTAAGTAAGATCCACTAGGCCAAATGCTTCTATTTTCCAGCAGGAAAAGAAGCCATGGATATAGTTTTCTAATTAAACATTGATCTGATATATCACTGGTATTACTTTGATGACCCCCAACTTTAAAAGATGAGTATGGATGGGTGGGTGGGGTGGGAACAATGGGTTCCAGACAAACATCATCTCTTGTATTCTTTCATTGTATGTCACAGCTGAACACAAAACAATGTGCCCAACTTAAGACAATAAACACAGGGACTCACAGCCTTGAGAGTCCCTCTGAGGGAACCTGGTTTCCCTAGATAAGAGATCAAGCATGGAAGGCATGCTTTCATTTTCTTGATGTTATGTTTTTAAATCAGATTTTGTGAACTACGTGTCTCTTAGATTTGGGGGTGAGGGGAAGGGAGACACAGTTTTATATAAATCCTTCTTCTTTAAAAATAATTGGACATGGGGGTAACATATGTTCAATGTGTTCAAAATGGAGGAGACTTGGGAAAGATACAAGGAGATAGGGGGCTTAGATTTCACTCTGTCCAGCTTGCAAACTACTTCTCAGGGAGACGGCTTTTAACAGTTAGTTATACTTTACCAAAAATGTCTGGAAATAAAGGGTAACTATTGAATAATCTTGAAAGGATTTCTCCTCTTCAGTTATGTATAAGCCCTGACCCCATCTCTCATTCTTTCTTCACAAGCTTTTGCCTAAGAGTTAATTGGCTCCTATGGCTTCTGGAGCATGCTCGATTTTAAATAGAGTCCCATCAACATGGTCTTTATTAACTCAGCTGGCCACCTCTGCTAACTGTCTTGTTCTTCAAAGGTCCATGTCCTGTCCATTTTAACTAGCATTTTATCAAAATGGCCCCACACCATGAAACATCAGAACCTAGGAGGAGTGGAAACTTCAGAGGCCAGCATAGACAAGGGCTCAAGGGTGGTTCTGGCTCCAAGTCTGGGGAACCCAACAGTCTACTCTGTTTTTACATGACATTACTCCTAGCTGATTCTAATGTGCAGTCAGGGATGAGGACCAGGTGCCCTCAATTTGCTAAGGCAAGGCTACTCATGGGGAAAGTCCAACAGATGTTTGGAGGGATTTCCTCCAGTGGACTGGCATGGGTGAGTGATGGTCACGGTTTTCAGTTGGATCCTCCTTTCCATTTGGAACCAAACTGAAATTTGGCTTGTATTTCTAGCAGAGAAATGAGCCCTGGCTGTGGGGCCCAGAAGCTGGCCCAGATGATAAGCACTTGCAATCTTGAATGCTTATCTTCCCCTGTATCTGGCGTTCTTGCATTTATAAAGTAAATCAGGAAATCTCCCCACAACAGGCTTTCCTGTGGAGGCTGGCATTTCCTGCCCTCCCCAATGGGGACAGGAATGGAGGGAACACAGGGCTGAAACTCAGGCCTTCTTGGTTCAGCTTGCTTCTAACTGCTAAACTGCTGTAGGAAAAATGGAAGCCACTGAGTAGCACAATGCACTGGGCTGGAGCTGTGGAGGCAGACCTGTCCACACAGCATCCTTACACAAAATGAGAACATTGTAAGTACCTGTTTGAACACACACACACACACACACACACACACACACACACACACACACACACACACAACACAAAAACACATTTAGCACATGTGTGAATATAAGTATATATTACTTGGGGAAAATGGCTAATATTAATCAATGAAACTGATATGCTGTTGAAACCTGCCATTAAATTGCTTAAATTATATTTTAACACTGAGGAAATAGCCATAAAATCCTGATTAACTCCCCCACTATCCCCAAAACAAGGTATCATTATGTAGTTCTGTGCTGGAACTCATATAGACCAGCCTGGTCACAAAACTCAGAATGATCTGCCTGTCTCTGCCTCCCAAGTACTGGGAGTAACTGTTTTCCACTATGCCTGGTGTGATTAAATATTTTTTAAAATTATAATAAATGTTTCTTTTGTAAAGAGAATAGACCCTTCCCACCTCTCATATTTATCTTAGGGTGGGTTTGATTCCAGTGTTATTGAATTTGCTATTGGAAGGTCACTGTAACAAAAAGGCACAGACTTCACAATTCTATCAGAAGATGTGAGTTTGGACTGAGTGACCTCACTCTACTATCTTAACACCTCATAATACAGTCAGTGCCTCGTAATACAGGAGTTATCTGACAGAAACATGTGCCCAATTCTCAGATGATCCAAGAACTAAACATAAACTGTTTCTTTGTTCTTGAAAATGATTTAAATATGTATTCCATTACTATGAATGGTGATCATTGTCACCATCTTTAGCTTGGTGGACACTAAGTGTTCCAAGGGAGTCCTGCATCTGAGCATCAGTAGGGAGTTTATGAAAACTTACACAGGAGCGGAGCCCAGGAGAAACTTTCTTGGCCTGTTCAAATTCTGCTCTTCTGTTTCCTGGTTGAATTGCTATCAACTCCTATGCGTTGACTGTATGGCTGTTTTTTTGCAATGGGTGGTGGAGGCTTCCCTAACAATGCTGATACCCTGTTTCTCATTATATACGACTCGTTTTTCATGCTTACAACTTTCAGTGTGAGTAAGTGAATAAACAGAATTCAATGTCACTCTGTTTCCCTTCTTTACATCTGGGGAAGAAGAGCTGTAGAGACAGGACAGGGGGTTTCTGAGTCACACCGTCTTGGTGCACTACTTGGGCTCAGCATTAGTTCAAGGCTAGCCACTAAACTTCAGACTCAGCTGGCTTTCCAGCTGTGCTCCAAGGTGGCCATTGTCTGTGAATCCTTCAATCTTTCCTTTTCTTCACGACTTGGATATTTTGGAGCATATTGGGGGAGCATGCTGAAAGATGACATCCTGCAGGTGTTTCTATTTGTCTGACATTTACTTGTAATTAAACTGAAGTTAGGCAGTTTGGAAGGGCACCACTGAGGTGAAGCCTCTTTTGTGGCACATCAAAGCAGGAGTACAAGACACTGATCTGTCTTAATACTGTAGTAGCATTTGGCTTTGTTACTATAGCACAATGCATAGGATAGTTGGCCAAAAAGGGAAAGTGTGTAGTTCATGGTTCTGGAAGTTCTGGGCTGTAGTCCCAAGGTCCTTGGTTCGGGCCTCTAATAAGGGTGATTAACAGCAGTAGCGGGAAATAGGAAAGGATCGAACTAGGAAGCAGAGAGACAGAACTAAAGAAGAGACAACCCCCTTTAAGAACACAGCTCTAGTGACCGAAGGACCTTGGGAAGTGGTCTACCCTCCTCAAGGTCCACAGTATCACCTAATTGTAGCACTCCAGGGCCATACCTTTAACACATTAACTTCTGGGGCATGCTATCTGTATTCAGGCCCTAACAGCAGTAATGCTAACCTTCATGTTCCGTCAAAATGCTTTTGGCCAGGATCCTCCATTATAAACTTACTATTTTTGACAAGGGTTTAAAAGATGTTTAGCAATTGGCAAATACTTTTGTGGGGAGACAAATGCCTGGTTCTCCTTCCTTTTTCTTTGGCTCATTGAGTTTAGCATTTGTTGGTGGGTTTTACATTGAGAAATAATTACTGTGGTGTTTTAAGGGTGATTTCACTCATCCGCTCTACAATTGTTTGTTGGAACACTTTTGTACGGAAGAGTTCTTCTGGGCTAGACATGATGATACGCACTAATCCCCGCACTCAGTAGGTTAAAGCAGGGGAGAAGAATTCCAGGCCAGCTCAGGAGCCCTATCAAAACCCAAAATACAACAAAACAGCAGAGAACGTTTTCTTCCTTTCCCCTTTACATATTTGTTCAACTTTCTGTTCCTATCTGCATAGATTTACATGACACAGAACATTACTGTTTGGATTCTGATCTATTACTGTCACCATCTGTATTGTTCCTCACCTTGCCACTGATGTTTGAGCTCAGCGGCTGACATCAATATTTAGCATGACATGAATGGTTCAGTATTGAGAATATAAATTATGTTCATATATTTTCTCTGGATTCTTAACAAATTAAAAGTACTAGGTCTCCAAAGTTAATATCTCTCCTTCTCTCTCTCTCTCTCTCTCTCTCTCTCTCTCTCTCTCTCTCTCTATATATATATATATATATATATATATATATATATATATATATATATATATAATATGTGTGTATGCATGGTTCTTTAAGACAGGGTTTATCTATGTAGCCAAAGCTATCCTGGAACTCATAGAGTCCCTGCCTCTGCCCACCGAGTGCTGGGATTAAAGGTATGTACCACCATGCCCAACTTGTGTCTATAATAATTTATTATATCTGTTCTTCTCTTTTCTTTTCCTTTTTCAGGACAGAACTCTTGTAGCCTCAAGCTCACTCTACCAACTAAGCCATGTCCCAGCTCTAAATGCTCTTTGAAAAATGAAGATACCCAGAAATATGATTATATATTAAGGTCTCAAAGTGGAATGGACTCACAGCCATCAAAGGTGATTGCTGCTGACCTAGCATCATAAGAAGTGCAGACAGGCAATGTGCTTTGGTGGCTGAAATCCAGCTTTGGTCAAACAGTTCTGGGCTTGTGGCACATCTCTGCTATGCACTGCCCACAGGACTCTGGCTAACTACTTATCTGAAATTCCCAAGCCTCCATTCTCCTGTCACAAAAGTAAGAACTGGTGACAGCCACTGAATCTAAGGTCTATAGGAAAGATCAAACTGTATTATATGTAGCATGCTGGCTGGAAATCTACTTTCAGTATTAGCCAAATTAATAAACATTTACATTAAATGTCCCCAGGGTACAATTAACTTAATTAATGAAATATGGCTGCCACAAACTGTACTGCATTCAGTTTTAGTCACACTTGCTTAAGAGTGCTTCACCAGAAAAAAAGTTATCAATTAAAAAAATCCCGAATTACTTACATCAAACTCAGCCTTTATACAAGGGGTGCATTCATAAATTTGTCATTCACCAGAAAAACCAGTGTATGAGTGACAATTGCCGATTCACTGTCACACAGAGTTAGGAAACAGGATAAATAGTCTTGTCCAAAAGCTGTGCATTAATACAAGAAAGGTTTGGTTCCTGGGTGGAAACACTCAGGGGAGAGAGGTATGAGTGTGTTTGTCCTCCAGAATTCACCGTGTTCAGCTGATAAACTTTCCTCTTTATTCAGTTAGAAATGAGTAATATTAATGTAATGTTCACATCTTCATGACTTTTGCATGATCACAGGGAAGACTGTCACTTTTATTGGCTCCAAATGTTCATCTTTTGGCCGCAGAAGATGGCATGTTTGGAGCTGGAAAAAGGTATCGCCACCACCAGGCACACACGGGACTTTCCACTTTGGGATCCATGTGTGAGAGAGAGGATGGAATCTGAGGAGAAATGAGAAACGGTCGCATTCAGGGCCTCTGAGTGTTCAGTGTATGACCTTACACCCTGACTCAGACAAAAGTTTGTGCATCTCTTGACTGCAAGGAGCTAGATTTGCTGCGAGCTCAGTTCACTTAACCTTTAAAGATTTAGGGCAGCGTAGACCTGAAGGGATGGCACAGGCACAGCTGCATCTTAGAAAACACTGGGCACATTTGCTCAGGTACCAACACAGCTGGAGACGTGGGACCTGGAAGAGTTCAAAGCATGCTGGGATCTTTCCATGGTGGGTGAGTTTGAGTCTTCTCCAATTCCATTTCCTGCCTCTAACTGCCACAGCTTGATCGTTGAGACTTAGCCACCCGTGACTGCTGAGGGAAATAGGTGGACAAATGAGGGGTAGCAATCATCTTCTCCCCAGGCACAGGGCAAAGAGGGGGATGACTGAGCCCTGAGCAGGGCCCGTCATCAGTCATCACCACTACCTCAGTCTTGAAGCCCTTCAGTGACAACTTGGGAATGCTGTGAGCCTTACAGGGAGCTCTTTCTGCAATTCCGGCCTTTTGCTTTGCCCTTAGGGTTAGAGAAGAACAGAAGTAATTCACAGTCAAAGGACCAACGGTTAAGTTCTAGGGAGGGAGTCAATGAGTCTGTACGTAGAAATGAGATCAGGAAGGGTAGGAGTTGGTGTTTTTGCCCTAAAGGCTGTGCTGGCTAATGGGTTGACCTATCTGGGCATTTGCCTCTGCTTCTCAATCACGAAAGTCATTTTCTGTCTCATGGGCCTCAGTTTTTCTAGTCTTATAAATGGGAATATGACATTCAGCTGAAAGAAGGGTAAGATAATTACAAATAGTAAAGCCCTAAAGAGTGCATTCCGTGTGCAGTGAGCCTCTAAACCTTGAATTTAAACGATTCACCAGTCGCTAGAAGTACCCTGTTGACACAGGCCTGTCTGCACCCCGATCCTTCATTTTATGTGAAATTATTTATGTTTTTCCATTTTCGTTGGCTAGGGTTCTGTGTTTTGAAGGTAAGGTGCGGGGGGAGGTCCTTCCGAAGTTCAGTGGGAAACAGGGAATCGGATATAGTTTTTCTCTTTAGAAGGAACTTTCATCCAGATTTAGAAGAAAAAATGTTTAGGCTCCGCTTGCTACTGTAACCTCTAGTCCTCTGCCAAATGGCAGAACAACAAAGGCAGCCTCCTTTTCAAGTTTCTGGTTAATAAACCAACACAAGGCAGGACAAATAAACAGAAACAGAAGGCTTGGGTTCGCATAACTTAGTGTTCACATGTGTAGAGCTGGGCCCAGCCTCTGCTTGGACAGCAGATGGCATGCCCATTGGCCACCTTCCCTAAGACAGACGTTAAGATGGAGGATGTCTTCATATAGATTCAAGGAGAGCCTGTGGAATTGCACAGGCTGTGGTCTCCTCGTGGTTTGTTATTGCCTTTGCCCTGTTCTTCAGCTCTGGGATCTGTGCTCATGATAATGCTTAGTTGGTGCCAGAGTCTCTAGGTCACAGCTACAGGCATGCTGCTTGAGAGAGAGTGCGCTTGAATGGATGGATGCATCAGGGATGTGACACATGACCTATTTCCATGACAAGGTCAACCTCTTTTTCTTTTTGTGATCCCCTCTTAGGAATCACCTATGAGTCAGGTGAGGACTTGGGTATTCATTCTAGAGTCTGGAGGTGAGGGGTGTGGAGGAGCGGACTGTACTTAGCAATATGGTCCAGGGTTCTGGAAGGTTCATGGAGTTCTTGCAGCTGCCGGGTCCCATACTTAGCTGGAGGACCTGGGAGGGGAGTTGAGTATGATGGAGTGATGTAACCTTTGCTTCCACCCCTTCCACTTTATTCCTTGATGGGGGAAATAATTCATCCCATCTCTGGATTCCGTGACATTTGCTCTCTAGGGGAAGTGGCTTTCATCATAGGACTACATGCAGACTCCCACTATTTTCCTGCAGCTTCACCTGGATGTGTAGAGGGGATTTCTCAGCTCTCCATCTCTGCTCTCAGGAGACATCTTCAGGCCATTATGAAGTAGTAGCTGTGGACCAGCTGTTGCTAAGCCCCGGAAACAAAAAGTAAACCCAACACTTGAAGAAGGGATAGAGATTTATGATGCTCTGGAAGAGAAGCAGATCATAAAAAGAGGCGGCGCCAACTTCCCAGAGATGTGTTAAATGACGCACTGAGGGTGGAGAGTGGCTTTATGTTGCCAGAGCAAGTGAGATGGCATGAAACATGGTGAGGTGGGGCTTGAGGACACCTGCACTGTCAGGATTTGCCTGTGTGGAATTTGCTTCTCAACATTTTTATGCTCTTAGTTTCTCTTTGCCCTGAAGTGTGGCTTCTACTATTTTTGATCATTTTTTTCTAGGATTCCTGGAGGAATATGGCTCCTGTAATTCTCTCTTAATCTCCATTGGGTCTCATTTCCTTAGTGTTTTGTCAGACCATACACAACTCAATCCAAAAGCTTGACAATGTCCTCATTTGGAAAAGGACATTAACCACATGCCCCATATGCCTGCTAGGGAAGTGCTGCACCACCGATCGATATCCCAGCCCTAATAAACTTCTAAGTCTTAAACATCTGCAGGGTTTGAAGGCTGTCCACTGAGAACTCCTCATCTATCCTTTACTATGGGCTAGTGTGTAGCTATATTACCTGTGATCTAGGGACTTGAGCCAGCCTCAGCTCCAGGCATAAGTAAGATTTGGCAACTTAAATAGAACAAGTGCATTCTTCCCCCAAACACGTGGCTCAGGAGTGGTTGTAATAATGGCTGTATAGTGGCTTTGACAAATAAGACAAGCTGTCAGCACTTTCCTTACTTCTGTGTGTGTACGCACTTGTGTGGTGTGTGCACCAGTGCTTGTAGAAGTGCATGAGTGTTTGTAGTCAGTGCATGTGGAGGCCAGTAGTCAGTGCAAGGTGTCTTTTTCAATCGCTCTCTGCCTTTGGTTTGTTTGTTTGAAGGGGGTTCCTTTCTCCGCTGAACCTGGAACCCATCAGTTCAAATAGCCTGTCTGATCGACGGACTCCAGGGACCTGCCTGTTCCACAGGCAGTTTCAGGATTACAGATGAACTGTAATCATGCCTGTAATCCTATGGTGGGTGTTGAGGATAAGAACTCAGGTCCTCATGCTGCTGGCACAGCAGGTATTTTACCAACTGGACAATCAATCCACACCGTGCATGCATGTATATGTGTGTGTTCCTGCACACACGCACTGGTGAGCATGCCCTGAAGTCAGAAGGTGTCAGATCTCTTGCAGTTTGAGTTACAGGTGTTTGTAAGATGTGCAGTTCAATACATGGGTGCTGGGATCAGAACCGCACCCCTCAGGACTTCACAGCGACTCCTCTCAGCTGGTGAGTCCCTCACCCCAGTTCTCCTTTACTTTTAAGAACAGTAAGTTCTTCCCATCTCTCCTTTATCCCTCCCCCATTCTGTCCCCCCTTCTTCCTCTCTCTCTCTGTCCTCCTTGGTTTTCACTGATGGCTGACCTCTTATCCTAAAGGAAGCTACCCTGAGAATCAGGTTGCTGCTCAGATAAAAGCCCATAGAGACTGAGTCTTGACTGTGTGTCCTTGGAGTCTACCCAGCTTCTGTGTGAATCCAAGTGAGGAGCAGATAGAACTTATAACTTTTTTTTTTCTTGTAGATGTTGGACAGGAGATGACAGAGTCAGTATGATATGAGTTAGACCTGATGAAAGGCAGTTGGAAGGAACTAAAATCTTGCCTAGAGTCAGGCTGGGCTGTCGGGTACCAAGTGTGTGTTTGCTCCACCTTTGGAAGTTGATTCCTGAGTTAGAGGAGTGTGGTAACTGAGCATCATCCTTGTCACTTGCCATGTGTGTAAGAACCAGGTGCAAAACATGTGGGACAATGTCTTGTTAGATCATTTATTTGTTCAGTCCCTTAACCTTCTGTACTGAAAATGACAACATAGGACAACCTTTCCAGAGGTGATGGTGCATGGGGTCCAATACTGTTGCTGGGATGCCTTTTAATCTGCATTGCAACCCCACAAGTATGTAGTTACACACTCAATTTGCAAAGGAAGATAATAATTTAAAAAAAAAATCCAGTAAACACTTTCAGTGTTACTGAAACGGACAAGTAGTGGTGCTTACTGATGAGTATTTCCAAAACAACTGAGTATGATGCTATTCGCCTGCGGGCACATTCACGAAATTGTCACTTCTACAAAAAAATTGCTACTAGTCTCAAACTCTGTATCAGACTTGCTCTGGTTTGAGCCTTGCCTCACACACATCCTTATTTAGTTTTCTTTACTGCTTTCTGCTTCCTTTTCACCAGTTACCACTGCACTTGTTTTACTGATAAAAAGTAGACAGTTTGTGCTGGTGATGGTTTGTACCATACCTATAAAAGTTCTCTCTCTCTCCCTCTGTGTGTGTGTGTGCGCGCGCGCGCGCGTGTGCTCGTCTACCCATCTAACCCAAGACTTGTTGTCTCTCTATATTTTTTTAATTGCCACAGCAGGAGGTACTGTGTTCTTGGTATCTGACAGTAAAGTTCAAGGTTGCTGCTAAATGTCCTCTCATGCAAAGGATAGCCCCTAAGAGCCAAGAATTGAGTATCCCCAGACATGATTGGTGCTGAGGTAGATGAACTGTGCTTTAGACTTGCCGAGGACCAGTGTTCAGCTTTGCTTTGTAAACTACTGTCACTTGATCGGTGAGAGGGTAGACTGTCCTGACCTGGTGCTATGGAGTGTCCTTGAGTACTCAAAAAATGAGGCCCACACTGGGTTTAGTCCTGAAGGCCTGGTCAAGTCTTTCTATTGGAGAAAGAACGGGCTTATAAGAAGGAGTTGAGGCCGACTGATACGTACCCTTTTGGCTCAGCACGGTGTGGGTAGCTGCAGGTATAAAAGGCCCTAAGACTCACTCTCTCCTCGTTATTCTCTTGGGTATATTTCTATTGCAGAGATGCTGATAAATCCCAGGTCTCACCCAGGACACCTTTGTTCCTGCTGTCATGGTCTTGACCTTTTAGGGTAAGGCCATTATCATGCTCTGTCCTTCTCATCCTCTTCAGGGTCTCTCTGACACATACCTTGTGCCCTCTTAATACTTAGATTTTCTTTTCTGCCTCCCAGAAGCTTGGGTTAAAGTTTAAATAATAGAATGGTAAGACTTCTTTTCATTGAATCCTTTTGGTGCCGATGCCATATGATCCTTCTGTGTGTTGAGGAGAGAGTCGAGACAAATTGCATAAGAAAGATAAAGTCACAAAGATGACCACGTCAAGATCTTATTTCATTACATCAGAGGTTTCATAGATTTTTATTCTTCTCCCCCAACTCTTTGGAGTTAGAAAGAAGTTAGAGAAGGTAGAGAGTGGTTTTATAGATTTAGCCAGATGTTAGAGACATCTGGCAACTGGATGTTCATTCTTTTTTTTATTTTTTTATTTTTTAAATAGTTATTATGCTCATAGGATGGAGACTGGTAGTTGAAAGTTTCCTTTTCTAGTGACCCTGAGACTGCATGGCTTTGAGGTTAAGGATTAAAGGCACCCTCCCCCACCCTGTGCCTCCGTTTCATTATTTGAAAGTGAAGCATTCCCTGTTTCCGATCAAATTATTGAATAAGAGGCCTGTCCCAGGCTCTCTGTTGCTATTTTCTTTTTTTGCCTCTGTTCCCCTGGACTAGAATCATTACTGCTCTAAGAGAGGCTTTTTGGTGCTTCTAAAAAGAATGCCGTTCGTTCCCCCTGCTATCTGAGTGGATATCCTGCTTTAGATGAATACATATTGTTCCCATATTTAAGAGTTTTCCCGTTACCAACTTTAGTGTGATACTTTGTTGCTGTTTGCTTGTTTTTCCTGTAGTGATGATGTCGTGTCTTATGTTACACACATCCAAGAGCTTAGTTTCCTTAGAGAAGTTGCAGAGTTAATGGTGTCAATTGTGACTGCGAAAGCCTTTTCATAATATTAATGTACCCACTCTAAACTCACTACCTGGGACCTGCATTGCATATGCTTCAGGCTCCAGATGTGCGAATGAATTGATACGTTTGAAGAAAGCATTCTATTTTCTTGGGAAGTGACTCTTATGTGTGAATCTCTGCCTCATGAAAGGCAACCTGGTGATAAAGACAGTGTTCATCGGTTAAATTTATGCTTCAGGAGAGGAGATGCTGAGCCAAGTGGAGTACTGCATATTTGAAATCCCAGCACTTGGGAGGCCGGGACAGGAAAATCCCAAATCTGGAGCCAGCCTGGACTACATAAATAATATCACAAGAATGTAGATCAGCAGGCTGGCAGAACATTCTGGACCACCACCCAAAGTTCATTTTTTATGAACAGGTTCCTGATAGTTTAGGGCTACTTTTCTCACAGGCCTAGAAGTAGCTCTTACTTTAGACTCTCCAGAGTTTTCTGGAGGTTATTTATAGTAGAAAAGTGAAGCAAAAATAGAAGATAAATGTTAAGAGTGGGAAATTTACAGCAGTAAAGTTGGGTAAGAATCATCAAAAACCGAAGAATTCTAAATTTTAGGAGGCTTGGAAATATTGTGATTCAGTATCCATACACCGGCAACCTACAAAGAGTCTAGAACACTGAGAGATGGAGACCCAAAACTCCATCTGGCCTTCTAGACCATTCTAGCTTTTCCAGAGGATAGAGATCTGGAGTTGTTACTGCAGAACCTGGAAAGAAAGGGGTCTGTAACTGGTGACATGAACATGCCAGTGCTCTGTAAGGCTCTTCCCTTCTCTGTTTCTTGAAGATCTGTCTCATTGCTTGAACATCATTTGGGACTGAGCACAGCTTAGAATATTTACAGATTGGCCAGCAGGTGTGACATCTTGTTTGCTTGGTTTGTCAGGAGGCCCTCGGCTTCAGACTGGGAAAGACAAGAGCAAGAGAGAGAAGAAAACGCTTTCTGGAACTTTCCCAGAGCAATGGTATGTGGATGTCCCTTCAACTCTTAGAAACAAAAGCCCATTGTAGAAGGAAAATAATCAGCTTCTGATACAAAGGGCTTTTGGGTGTCACATTTTTTTTGTCCTTTGTTAAAAAGAGTATTTTGTGAATGATTTTACAACAAAGAAAACAAAAATGATGACTATGTAGGATATCGACTTTCACTCACTGTTTAGATATCATTACCCTGTGGGCTCTAGCAAATACTTTCAACTCTATAAAGTTTCCATTATTTCATTTAGTCAGAAAGTTCTGCCAGCTAATATTTTACTAAGCCTGAAAATTTTTTAACTAGCCCTTTCCATATCTATCAAGTTCAAAGATATGGTATAGTTCATATATCAAGTGTCCATAAAGTTTAACTCCAGAAATGAGGGTTACATTTCTTACATTCATTTAAAAAATGTTTTCTTTGTCCAGGGAATGGCTTATTTTTGGCTCGAGGGCATATACTGTTATTGTGTGGTGGGCTGAATTCATATGCTCTGCCTAGGTGACTCCAGCATCTTTATGCTAGTGAAGATCACCTGAGATAAAAGCATTGAACTGAGGTAGACTTTGGTTATCTGGGCATCTGTTTAATGCAACCTTTCTCTATAATGCTCATTTCTGATGCTGGGCATCAAAGAAAAAAAAGAGAGAGAAAAGTCGGCCCTGTCCTCTTAAAAATACATCGAGGGCCCCCAACTCTTTAACAACACAGGAAATGTCAAATATTATATGGATATAAATAACTCAGTAAAACAGGGTTACAAGAACATCTGGCTTTGCACAGTTCCACGTACTCGGCTGGCGCAGAGATATTTCAGTAATACTATCCAGTCATTGGACTGTGTGAGACTGTGGGGCACAGAAGGGAATTTGAGTGTCGAGTGAAAACTGGGCTTGTAAAAAGGTCTGAGTTGTTATCTGTCTAATCCATCCTAATCTGTTTAGTCATTTGCTCTGGGGGCTCTTAGGAGAGGAACGCTGACCCTCTCTAGAAGCCAGTCTCTTAGACAGATACTCTTGGGACCCCAAGGTTAGGGATGGAGGGCAGAAGGTTAACAGCATGAAGGAGCAAGCTACCCCAATGGTAACTACAGAGATCTTTTTTTAAAAGGAACATCTCAATTTCCCAAGAACTTCCAGGTCTGTTTGGGCTCTGATATCCTTGAGGCCATCTGCATGGGAAATGGTGGCTTGCCTCTGCTTTGTTCTGGCAAATGTGCCCTCCTACCTGATAGGCTCAATTCTTTGGTTCTTCCCTTACTTCACTGATTCACATTCTCCAATGGAGAGTTTTTCCTTGACTTTTAAGGTCTGCTTTCCTTGGGTTGGGGGCACACTACCACAAGAGGGTGGGTGGGGGGTTGGGAGAATGGGCACTTCAGACTTGTTGGTGTTTATTTCACTTACATCTACTTGAAAAGTATGTAAAAGCCCCAAACTGACACACACACACACACACACACACACACATACACACACACACACACACACAGAGGACAGCTGAGATTTACATTTTTCCTCTACATCTAAATTATGAAGTCCAATGTTATTAAGACTAATAAAGAGCAGTATCATCTATGTCAAAGGATAGAAGAAAGAAACAGAAACATAGCTGTGTCTTAGATCCCCTGAGCTTATTGCCAAATCATATTTACATTTATTTCCTTTGTGAATATTGATGATTATTGTGGGCCAAGCACCATGGTCTCCAAATCTCATCTGGTTTTCAAATGGTGTAGCATCTAATGGAATTTCACTACATAACAAAGGGTGATGTAGGGCAGCACGAGATTGCATGATAGAATAGAGTGTAATTTTTCTTGTAAAATAAGATGAACCATTTGAAATTATCTGTGAAAAATGATTCACTTGAATATCTCTTGCCATCTTTTGACATATCTGTATTCATATCTTTCTACTTCTTCACCAGCACTCTTTTAAATTCTTATTTTTAAGTCTTTTTAACAATCTTTTTGCCTTCATAGTTTATTTTATTTTTAAAATACATTTTATTTTAAAATACATTTTTAGTTAAAATAAAATTACATTATTCTCTTCCTCTCTTTTTCTCTTTTTCTTCTCCCCGTCTTACGCCTAAATTGATAGCCTCATTTTCTTTATTATTATTGCTACATACGCACCTATGTATGTATGCATGCACGCATATGTGTGCGCAAATGTATAAATGCAACCTTCTGAGAGTGTTTTTAGTTGTTTGTGTATATGAAGCTTTAGAAATGACCACTCTGTGTTGATTGAGCGTCAAAGGAGATTTTCTCTGAGTGGGACTAATTTCTTCTTTATAGTCACAGTTACCTACAGTTCTTTGTCTGGGATGGGATAGGACCCTGAAAATTTCCCCCCAACTTGTTGACATGATGACTGCTGTCTTCCAGTATTGTTTATGCGGCCGTTCCTATAGAGACTGTTGGACAGCAGACATCCTAGGATTCTGGGTTTTATAGTCTTTCCACCCCATCTTCTGCTCTGCTGCCTGAGCCACAGATGCAGGAGCTGTGATGTAGATACGTCTGTTGGGACTGGGCTTCCCACCGTCTGTTGATCCTGCATTGTATCCAGTTATGGTTTTCTGTAAAGGCTTCCATTTGCTGTAAGGAGAGGCTTCTTTGATGAGAGGTGAAAACTTCCCTGTGAGCATAAGGAAAAGAATTAGAATTCTGTAAGGAATTATGCTGGCCCAAAGAAGCAGAAGTAGTGAATTCTTTTCTAAGATTCATGACCTTACTAGCCCTGGGAAGCTGGGTAGGGTTCTATTGCCTTGCATTATTTTCTTCCTCTTGAGTGGGATTTTAAGACCAACTAGACAGCTGTGGGTTACCAAGAACATGGGAGTACCACTTATTGCATCCTTATGGATAGATTTTTTTTTCTTTTCTTTCTTTTTTTTTTTTTTGTGATCAGGTCTTACTGTGTGGCCTTAGCTCTCCTGCAACTTGCTATGTAGATGAGGCTGGTCTCAAACTCACGGAGCCACCGTTAATCCCAAAAATGGGAGGGGAAGATCACTGACCAAATCATCAGGATCAAATTAATTAAAGCAAGTTCATGTTAGAGGTCAGCATTAGATGTGAGAAAGACAAAGGCTTAGAGGGTTTCCAAATGGGGGAAAGTAGACAAGATTGCAGGAACAGAACATAACAGGTATTCAAACCAAGGTAATCCAAACAGGTAGTTATAACAAGGTAGTCATGGGTGGTTCTATAACCTTTTGAAACAAAGGTAGGATTGCAAAATGGTTACAAACATCATTTTGAAATGAAGACATGATTGTCATTTCTAGAGAAGGTAGTACAGAACCATTTGTAGTTAAGGTTACAGGTAGGGCATAGCCCAGTCCTTGAGAAATATAGTTTAATCATAAACAGGAATAAGCCTCATTTTTGTTTACTATAAGGTGGTCTTTAAGCTTAAAATGGAGACAGGCTGGTTCTTCACCACCTGTCTCTGCTTCCAAGTGCTGGGACTAAAGGCATGTATGACCTCCACACCCAGTTGCAACAGTATTCTTGTTGCTAAGGAACGGCTTATTTTGACTTACCCTGATCATGGGGATGTATGGTAACAGGAGCAAGCAGCAGCTGGCCGTTATATTCACAATCAGGAAGCAGAGGTGATCTTCTGATGCTCAGTTGCTTTCTCTTTTCTATTCTGTTTGAAACACTAGCCCATGGGATGAGACCACCCCACTTTTCTGGCGAACCTCACGTTAATCTAGAAAATTCTTTGAGACTTGCCTCTTGGTGATAATTTACCCTGTCAAGTTCACAGTAGTGACCATCACAAAGAGTGTTTCTGGAAGTTGTTTGATCCTTGTGTAAAATCATTGCAGACAAGAAGGCTCGATTGCAACCCAGATGAATGGCATCACTCTTCATCACCAGGAATTGGCAGTACCACATCAGGAAGGAGCAGCTCTGCAGCATAGGAAATGGCAGTGCTCCAGCATAGTAAGTGGCAGCTCTTCAGCATAGGAAGTGGCAGCTCTGCAGCATAGGAAGTGGCAGTGTTACACCTAACTGGTTATGCACCATGAGGAAGGAGAGAGATGACCCAGCTTCCAAAGATTTTAATAATTCACCACATAAGTGGGTCACTGATCAATTAAGGCTGCAGGACTGTTATAATATTAATGGAGATACAGACTACTAACTATTCTATAAAAAGGCATCATTTGGCTCCCTATACATGATTTCAGGTTTGATTCTCTATCAGGTAACTAGAAATTAAGTCTTTGTACTCTGGATGTACTTAACAAATTGTGGTCCTTTAATTTCTTTGAAATCTGTTGCACATGACATTTAAAATGTTTAAGTTTTCTGCAGTGAACTGTGACCACACCTAATAGTGACCTTTGGAGTCTCCAAAAGGAGGATGGGGCCCCACAACAATGGTGCCACCTAGAGTGTAACACCAAGCTGACAAACACCATCCAAAGATCAGCTTCGAACTACAAACTGCTCAGGAGAATTTCAAGGTGGCTAGCCAAGATGGTCTAGCCTTAAAGACCACTTTAGTCAGGACTTGAGACAAACCTTGCACTTTCCCATTACACAGAGATTGGACAACAAATGATACAGCTAGCTCTCCCAGGAGTTGACAATTATCCAAGTTTTCTCAGTGTTCCCTAAAGATGCCATTACCCCCAAGACAATAGGAAATAATTTTAAGAACATAACACCAAAAATCCAAAGAGGTAGGGTGGGTCGGTTTGGATCCTTCAGTTGGTTATGGATATTTGTCATCATTTAGGAGGGGTTGGTTACAAGTTGTTTTGATAACAGTAAGGAAAAAAGTTGAACAAAAAAGATTGGACTCAGGATTCTTGTTCTGAAAAGAAAGGGGGGATAGAAACATGACAGGATAAAAGGGTAGATTATTGAACCTACTTTTAAGCCAAAAAAGGACTACTAGTTGTAAATATTTGCACAAATTGGAGGTTACTTTTGTTTTATTATATATGTTTATACTTCTGTTTAAAATATTTTTGTATATTGATACAAAGATAAGGTTATTTTGTTAGCTCCTAGTGTACATGTTTCAACTCTTGCTGAAAATATTGTACCTATGCAGGTAGTTTAACAATATTATGTAAATTACTAATTCATGAAAGTTACTGTTACAAACTATTTAGGATAACAAAGAAATGCAGTTTAGTAGTTAGTCACATACTATAATCGAACTTTTAGTCATGTTAGGTATGTTTTCAAGGTCAAACAATGATACATTTTAAATAGACAGGTGGTCTCCAAACACTTCAGAGATCTACTGAATATGGCATTTAAGATGTTTTAAATAATATAAAGCTTTGTATGACAATGAGACAAGTCTGTTCCTAGCACCACTAATCTACGTCAAAGAAGATAATAGATATTAAAGAACTTCCTTATGGAGTTTACTCTCATTATGGCAAAAGCTAGCCTTTTGGGCAAAGAAACCTTGCCTCAGCTGCTGACATAATACTCAAATTGGACAAGTGAGATGAAAAAAAAGCAACTGTCAACCTTTGCAAAGACAAGGTATGACAGCCCTTTAAAAGTTCCCTACTCTGTCAGACATATTAGGCCTATAGACCAAAGATACATGCTCCAACATTACAGAAGGAATTTGGGTGACTATCCAGGCAGCTAGATGTCCCTGTCATTAGATAACACCTCACCCTTCTGAGGTCTTTGATGGAGCTGAAGACTAAACAGTCATAGTTAAAGTTATCTTTAGTAATCATAAATGGTAAATTAGCTATAAAACTTTAGACTGGCCAAGAAAGGATAGATAATGGAGTTTTGACTGGATATTATACCAGTAATTATTACTTGATAACTGTTGTTGTATATAAGTTTACTATGTTAAAGTTAAAAAAAAAAAATCTTTTTGGTTTAGACAAAAACGGGAAATGTGGAATAATTCTTCTGGACACTGTGAAAACATATTGCTCTCATTGTTAAGAAAAAGTTGATTGGCCAATAGCTAGATAGGATTTGGGGAGCAGAGAGAATACTGGGAAGAAGAAGGACAGAGTTGGAGGAGTCACTAGGAGATGCAGAGGGAGCAAGACATGCTGGACAACAAGTAAAGCCACAAGCCGCGTGGAAACACTTAGATGAATAGAAATGGGTTGGTTTAAGTTTTAAGAGCTAGTTATTAATAAGCCTGAGCTGTTGGCAGAACATTTATAATTAATATCAAACCTCTTTGTGGTTATTTAGAAGCAGCTGCCAAGAAACTCTGTCTACAAATGGCACCCAATATGGGGCTCAAGCCCATGACCCTGAGATTAAGAGTCTCCTTCTGACCAGGCACAGAAGTGGGTTTATAAACACAAAAATCATACACATTTGCTGCCAAAGTTACAACTACAATTTTCACAAATCAGGATTAAGAGATTAGAGGCTTTCTTGAGTATTCTATTATTGTCAGTTGATACACAATGTGGGCCTTTAAGTCCAACCAATCAGGTTCATTTGTTCCTTCTGTTGTTGAGAACGGTCATAATGTTTCTAGAAACCTAAAGATGTGTAATGGATAGTTCTATTGAGGGAGGATGTTGGTCCCTCAATGGAAAGTTTTCAGCTCCATCTAGGGTTTGGAAACCTTAACTTTATTTTACCCCGCAGGTAAAATGAAGTCTGAAGTTAAAATGGTAGTACTCAGGCCAAGGTGCTTTGGGCTGCTCCCTTCAGCAATGCGGCTGATTTCTTTCAAAGCAGGTAGGAACACTGAATTGACCTGAAAGAAATCTCTTCATTTGGAGTGATAATTTATTTTTGCAAGGTTCCTGAAGGGCCCAAAGTGTTCCTTTAAGGTGTATATATTGTGTTCTTTCCAAAATGACCACAGTCTTTCTATTCCTCAGTTGACTGATTAATTCAACTACTATGAATTATAAACATTTCCAGATGGTGTGACTGGTTATTGTTTTCTACTGGAGATAAAACTTGGGGCCTCCCACATGCTAAGTACAGTTCTACCAACAAGCTATACTCCCAACCATTGTGTATCCAGAGTAGTCTCTAGGTGCTAGGGTCTGGTCAAGGACAGCCCTTCCTTTCAAGTCTCATAAGGAAAGACGAGAAAACAATGGGAAAAGCACAACATGGAAGCATTATGGGGTCCATGTTAGAGGGAGACTAACCCCCCCCCCCAATGTGATGCGTTAGAAGTTATTAATAAACCAGAGTAAGCTTCACATGGAACATTCACAAGTCTGGTAGAATTTTGTCGGCTGACTGGCTCTCTGTCTCATGCTACCCCTGTTCTCTCATACAGACTCTGTAGATTTGACCTCAAAGTAGTCCTGACACAATAGTCTTACTGTAGACTGTGTCAAGTAAGGCTGTGTGGCGAGTTCCCCCGCATGTGGAGAAAGTTCCCCAGGCTTATATGATGGCAGGAGCCCAGTTATCCTGCCCTGTGCCACAGTTAGCCTATCCATAGAGCAACTCCCCGCTGAGGTGACCTCCCAATCTGTTTGCTTTTCTGTGATTACACTCTTGCCCTTCCCATCTCATGCTGTTCCAGGGACTTGATGGAACAAACTACACCCAGGCACCTTCATGATTGTGACACTGGCCCGTACACTCCAGGAAATTTAAACTGACAGAAGCTCCTCCTTCTGCTGTTGCAAAAGTGGCTTGACGCCAGCCTGGAGCTTTTGGCTGAGCTAGAGGTCTGCAACCCCTTCTGCAGACATGTAAGTGCCTGGGGGCTGAGCGCCTTGGCAGCCTTGACATTAAACACTCAGGTGAGGCATTTTCCATCTGGCTAAGAAGCCCTCATTATTTTGTCAAACAAGACTGCAATGTGCAGAAGAAACAAAGATGAACTCTTGTTGAGTCGGGATGAGAGGGGGGAATTGCTTTATGCTGAAGGAAAGGACTCTGATGCTGAGATGCCAAGGAAGGAAGGGCAGGGAGGGTACAATATGGAGGCTTTGGATGCCCCCTGGTGCTTCCTAAGCCTGCCCTGCCTGTGGCAGGGAGCAAAGAGGCCACAGAACTAGCAACAGGCCTCCATCCCGTGCAGGGTTCTTCCTCCAGTACTGGTCAGAACCTTCTTCCTGATACTGGAGCCCCTGACTGCTGCTTCCTCACATCCCTTTCTCTGTAGACTTCTGGGAAAATGCTCTTGCTACTGCTCTCTACTTTGGGTTGTTTTTTTAAAAGATATTTTTCCTTCAATAGTTTTTTTCTCCCTATAGCACTGGTGCTTGAACTCAGACCCTCACATCTATTAGGCAAATGGCCAAACACTGAGCCATATTCCCACATATCTCCAACCCCACCTTTAAGATAGAGTCTTCTTACGTATCATCTCAAGTAGGCCTTGAACTTCTGACTCCCAAATTGTTGGGGTGACAAATTTTTACTAGCGAACCCAGCTTAAAATAACTTTCGAAACTTTTCTAAATAGAGTAAATTTAACATTGTTTATTTAGTCCTGAGGATGCTCAAAAGAGCTGTGTACATGCCAATGCTATTGTGTAGTTATGGGATGGTTGTAAATCATGTGAACATTCTTCCAGATGACTGTGCCAGGGTCTTTCTGGCAGAGAATACTTGCATTTTAGACAGTTGAGAGCTAGTGTTTGGGAAGAGAATCTTTTTTATTTAAGTCAATATTGGGAATTGAACATAAGGCCCAATACATGTTAGTCAAGCACACTGTCACTGAGCTCCAGTCCCAGCACAAAGCCAATAGCTGCCTTTCTCTCTCTTCCTCCTTCCTTTTTAGCAAATTGGGTGACTGAATCTAGGACCTCCTGTGCGCAAGGCACTCCATCCTATCTCTGGACTACAACACCAGCCCCGTGACTCCCCACTGCCTTCTGTCCTGATTTGACTTTGCATCAGAAGTGTGCATTTCTCACACAGAACTTGTCATTGTTTCTACTCTCTGTTTTATATTTGTGTCTCTGGTGGTGTGTGCGAGTGGAGGCCCATGGTTGGCGGCAGGAAAATTTCTCTTCTTCTCTTCCATCTTATTCTCTGAGTTGGGGTCTCAACCCAACACAGACCTCACTGGATACTCTCACTAGTAATCTTGAACCATGGAGCCCCATCTACCTTCCCAGGTAGCTCCCTCATCAAGCCCCCCTCGTTGTTTTAATGGTACTCTCTTCTTTGTAGCTTTGAACTTTTGAGACAGAATTTTAATGCGTAGCCCTGGCTGGCGGCAAACTCAGAGACCCACCTATCTCTGCCTCCTGAGCATTGGAACTAAAGGCGTTTGCCGGCAAGCACAGCAGCTTTGGATTTGGAAGTTACCTGTGTAGGGGTGCCATTCCTCCACTTAAAATCCAGCTCTGGGTTGCAGCCTCCTCCAGCTACAGTGATTGGCTCAAATGTGGCCTTGTGTGCTAAGCTGGCCCAGTCTGAATAGATATAGATGCTTCTCTCCTGTGTTGTCTCTCATTGTCCAGGATGGGACACCTGGAACCCCCACAGCCATTTTGTAGTTTTGAGAGAAGTTAATCTGAAGGTGGAATGAAATACCCAAATGGATAGGAAAGAAGAGATTTTCAGGAAAAGAACAGTTTTGTCACACTTAACCTCATTAGGAATGTTAGTCCCAGTCTAGTATTGTGTCAATCACTCTGAATTAGGTTGTCTGTACCTGATCACACAAAGAATTATTGCCAATAAAGCTTCTTTCTTGCTGTAAGATTAATGTCTTTTCCTTATACATAACTTAAAACACAAAGATGAAAATAAAAATATGCTACAGTTTTGACAAACAGGATAGTAGCCATGGACACTTTTGGTGTTCCTTTCACAGTTTTTCTGGGCAGGAGGTAGAAACGAAGATTTATTTTACTGAATATTTTTATTGTATGAAATTTCATGTGTCCCTATGGAATCATTAAAAATTATTTCTAAAATGACATTACATTTTGGCTATTGACTACAGTTATTTTCATAGCTGGTACGACTCAACTTTTCAGTCTGTTTTATGTCTGTGTAGTTATTGCTTTGTAATCGTCACAGTTTTACGACTTGTGGTGGGTTGCTTTGTTTGCTGCTGTTTATTTTCCCATTGTTTTCTTCTTCCTCCCTCTCCTCCTCCTCCTCCTCCTCCTCTTCCTCCTCCTCCTCCTCCTATCCTTCTTGATCAGGTTGTACTCTGTAGCCCTGGCTGGCATGGAGGGAAGGAAGAGCGCCATGTAGGACCATGCTGGTATAGTTAGGCAGCTGGTGCCTAGAGGAGCCCGTGAGGTATGGGAGACCTTTCTCTGCAAAGGGAAAGCTATACGTGAAGAAAAACTTTAAGGAGGTCACTGTGGCTGTAATTTGAAGAGAAATGGTAAGAGACAGGAGAGAAGGCAGGACCACCACAGATGGCCCTTAGAGGTCACAATAAAAACTTGGGCATTTTTTCCCCCAAGAAAAATGAGACGCCAAAGAGTTTTAATATAGAGAGTGAATAGTAAAGGTGTCAGATTTGCAAAGCTTGACAGGCCAGCAGGTCTGTGGGAGGATGGGGGTACTTTAGCAGCCTGGCTGTGGCTGGTACACATGGAGGTGGACAGAACAACCTGAAGGATGCCAAGGAATTTCTGAGCAGGTCTGAGTGTAAACTAATGTGAGAGAGGGTCCTCTTAGTGCCTGTCTCTGTTCATGGGTGGATGCTTTGTACCCAAGAAAAGGGTCATGGAAACCCCAGGAAGAAGACATGATGAATGCTGTGTACCTGGGGAAAAAATTATGGGAGTTCCAGGGATAGGACATGAAGCACAGACATGTGCTGTGTGGTCAGGAGTTTATGAGAAATTCTTAGCTAGTGAGGCACATTTGGAAGCCTTTCCAGAATATATAGAATTCACAGTCACAGTCCAAAAAAGGGAAGGTAAGAGGAGGAACCCAAAAGAGCACCCATATCTACTGACTAGCTAGAGAGGGTAGCTAGTCTCTCTCTCTCTCTCTCTCTCTCTCTCTCTCTCTCTCTCTACACACACACACACACACACACACACACACACACACACACACACACACACACACACACACACGAACAGAGAACTGTCCAGTGCCAGCCAGGTCTACTAAGGTCAGGACAAAGATGCCTGTCAGATTTTGCGGCATCTGAGGCTAAAGTTTAGTAAGAACTATTCCATAGGCACAATTTACAATTGTGGTGTAAGGAGGCTCTGGAGACAGGCTTGATGGGGGAACTGCTGAGAATTTTGCTGGGAGAGGGGACAGTGAACAAAGGGTTCTCAATCTTGTCCACTATCATTCTGTGAGATTCTTTAAAACTATCCCAATGTCAATGGCCAGACCAACGACACTGGAAAAGCAATCAGCGCTAGATTCATATATTGAGGTACTTCAGTTTCCCGGTGATATCAGTATGCAACCACGGACCATCAGGGGATAGAGAACTGAACCATACACAATATAGTCACATCTTTGTACCCATGAATGTTGGTTCAGGCCCTCAGTGGATGCTAAGACCTTTGGATACATGCCTTTATGAAGTCCTATGGTATTTGCATATGGATATTCTTCAATACACTTCATATCATCTTTGGACTACTTATGAGACCCATATGTAATATGATCACAATTATCCTGTACTGTTTAAAGAATTGTGACAAAAATATCTCTGCATGTTCAGTATAGATGCAATTTTCTTTTTAAATACTTTTGCCAAATGGTTGGTTAACTCCATAGATGCAGAAACCAGAGATGTGGTGGGCAGACTGTATGTTTTAAGGACTAGAGAGGGCTGCACTCTATTGACAAGAAGTATCTACATGAAAGCAAAGAGCAGGCATAGTTGGTTCTAAAGATCTTAATAAGATCATATTGAAAGCTCAGTGGAGAAATAGTTTGGAAGGGGAGCATCTCATTTTAAACTCCCCTACTGGCTATTTTCCCTCTTTGAAAAGACTTTTTTTTTTTTTTTTTTTTAAGATACTGCCCTTTGGAAATCTAAAGTGAAGAGTATAGTTGCTTTTAAAATATTTATTATTAACATTTGTGTTTTTGTGTGAGTTTATGTGTACCATATACATGCAGATACCTGCAGAGGCCAGAAAGTGTTGGATCTCCTGGAACTGGAGTAACAAACTGGGACCCTCTACAAGACAAGACATGCTTATAACATCCAAGCCATCTCTTAAGCCCTAAAGTTGCCCTTGTAAAAGAAATGGTTAACTCATTAAAAGACAGATTCCCATTTTGCAGTCTAGACTGGTCTGAAACTCACGATGGCCTCCAAGATGCAGCAATCCCCCTGCCTCAAAACCTTAGGACTGAGATGGCAAGCAGGCACTACCATGCTTGGCTAACTACAGCTGCCTTTGTAAGCAATTTCTAGAGAGGCTGTGGCACTTGCGTGTTGTAACTTTGCCACATTCCTCTTTCTGAGTTGTTGATCCAAGTGATAGCTGGCCAATACTCTCTGCTTTATCGCTGTTAAAACTGCTTCTGACATTTGCAGCTCATGTATGCATGGAGAAAACAACCACTCTGGTGCAACTTCACAGGCGGTTCCTGGAGGCAATTGTTGCCTGCCCCTGTTCCTGACTCCAGGCTTCTTCATTCTTGGTCTGGTAGAGAACTCTGCCTCCTGAACCCTTACATAGCTGAAGGTGTTTTCCTATCACCACAATTCAAAGACATCTCTGAGGAGCACACACGCTTGTTTGAGTTCAGTGTTTTTCTCCAAATTGCTCTGCTGATGTTCCTCTCTGGTGCTCTGTACGCATCGCAACTTCCTACCTGCATGCCTATTGAAACTTTTCCCCTGTCAGTCTTACGTTTACAGTAGCTTTCTGCAATTAGACCGCTTGATTGTATCTGGGTCTAGTGAACAGTTTTGGTTTCAGCCTCCTCCACTGAGGTGGGATTCTGGGTGTTAGCTCCCATTTCAGTTTTTCTGCTTTCTTCTCAGGATCACTCCTGTGCAGATACAAGGCCTTTATTTTTAACACCCATCTCTAGTACTAGTGTTCTATATTTTCACCATGGTCCCTTCTGAAAGAACTTTTGTGTTTATTCTTCAATGGTTGCTTGCTTTTTTTTTTTGTAATTTCAGTTCTAATTTTCCCCCACTTTAAATAATTCTGTTACTACTGTATCTTTTATTCTGTTGAAATGACTCACACTGTCTTACTTAGCTCTACTCCATCTTCCCCCATTTTTCCGTTCCTTCCTCTCTCCCTGTTCCATCTCTTCTGGTATTCGGCTTACACCGTTATCATCCTTAGTCTGTGATTATACACCTCATCACTACCATCGGGGCCATGGACCACCAAACAAGATGCTGGTCAGCATACACAGTGTGGGCTGCGTGCACGTCTGTGGAAGGCTTGGGTCCCCTCTGCTCTCATTAGGCACACCTCAGCCTCATGTACACTGCGGGATCTTATCCACAGAGTGTCTCCCGTGTGTTGCCTTTGATGCTTTCCCTTCTGTGAGGCAATGCACCCATGTTGTCCACTTTTACTTTAGATTTCCAGATGGCAACCTGACCACAGAACCGTGTGAATTAGAGGGTGCACTGACTGGTCCTGATCCTGCATCCCGAAGCAGAGGGAAGTGGGAGCAGTTGCAGGTTTGCCTTGTCCCCATGTCCTTAACAGCTTCATTCATTTAAGTTCGGTGGGACGTCCTTCCAGATTCTGTCAATACTATTAAAACTTGGGTCCTGTGAATGTTTGTCTTTTTCTGTCTTAATGAGAATTTTATCTAGTAGAAGTTTTAGATCGCTAAGATTCAGGCCAGACGCAGCTTGTTGGTCACATTTTAAAGTGTGTGCAGTTGTTCCCTAGAAGCAAATCCTAGCTAAATCAAGTGAGAGCGTCTAGCACAGATAAGGAAAGGGTGAAGGGGAAAACATGTAGCAGGTGCATTGTGGGGGTGTGACCCTCCCATCGCCGCCCGCCCTGTGGACCAAATGTTGCTTTTTGCTGTACTTGGAAGGGTTCCTAAAGCACAAACTTCCTTTTGTCCTTAGTGAAACAGATCTCTTTCTTTGAGCTAGACCTACATCGCCTAATTTGGCCCCATTCCCTCTGATAGTGTTTAGTCTCCTTATAAGTAAATGCTGTGGATCCTGGTGACACTGTGACACACACATTAAAAACATCCAAACATGCCTAGAACATGAAGGTCGAAGGGACATGAAGGAGAGGGAAGGGAGAGTAATGGGCGAACAAGGTCAAAACTACATATTTTATCTTATATGCTAAAAAGAAAGGGATGCAATATATATTTACACACATGCATTATGTGAATACGGAAGAGTGAATAATTGGAAAGAAGAATTAGAGCAGAGAGAGGCAGAGAAGGGATTGACAGTAGTTAGGGCATACGTGAGCAAGGTACAATGATAAATATGCTTAGGAAAAGGTCATAATGAAATCCATTATTTATATGCTATATTGACTACTTTTCATGTTGCTTTGATAAAATAGCTTTATCAAAGGGGGTGGATGGAGAAAGGGCTTATTTTGGCTCAGTTAGAGGGTGTAGTCCACCATGGTGAGGAGCCGAGAGGCAGGACCTGGAGGTCAGTGGCCCTGTTGCCTCTGCAGTTAGGGAGGGAGTAGATGGATGCTGATTCCCAGCTTCCTTTCCCTTGTCCTTTTTATTTAGACCAGGACTCCAGCCTATGGAATGGTCCCCACAGTTAAGAGAGGTCTTTCTACCTCAACCTGATCTAAATAATCTACCTCAGGTATGCTCAGAAACTTTCCCTCTGAATAATTCCAGATCCTGTCGGGTTGCTGATACTAACCATCCTGTATGCTGACTAAACATCCTGTATGCTGACTAGACTGAAAAAAAAAATCCACACTTGACCTTCTTTCCTAGCAGAGGCAAGGGGAGTACTGTGTACCACTAGTAATGTGGGTTTTCACTAATACTTGAGGTTATGCTAATGAGGTGGATCTTGGTGGGTGGGGTTGCTGGAGGAACCAGGTCTGTGGTACTTGAGATAGAAACTTTCAGCTTCAGCCCCTGACTTCTGAAGAATGGAGGAAGCTAGAGGTTGAATTTAATTATCCGTGACAATAACTTAATCCACCATGCCCGGGAGGTAAAGCTTCCCTGACAACCCTGAGCTACGGTGTTAGGAGAGCCTTCAAGTTGTCACCAAGTACCAGTCTATATGCTGGGAGAGGGGTACCTGAACATCAGTAACCCAGACTCAGGGCCCTGTTGTGGTCATCCTGCTCAGCCTCCACTTTCACATTTGTATCTTCCAAGTCTCTTGTGGCCATTATTAAGACCCTTTCATGTGAATTATGGAACCATGGCAAGGGTTCTTAGGAACCCCCGATTGATAGTCTGTCAGTAAGAAGTGTATCAGGCTCGCCACACTGATTGGTTCCTGAAGTGGGGTTTTAGGGCAGCCTGCAGTTTTGGGAACCTGATGTGACTCCAGCAGATAATGTGAATGTGAAATTGAATTGTTAGAAATCCAACTGGTGTGGTAGAGAGACATATTTGGTGTCAAAACTGTGAGTATAGGGAAAGAATTTTTGCTCATCTATTTGTTTGCTCTGGTTAGTTTGTCTAATCATGTGTGGGGATCCTGAGAGGAGGGTGTGCTAGCACCCTGAACCCCTCTGGTGTGACCCTGTAAGACAGGTCTGTGCTGAGTAGAAGCTCCATAGACTTAGCTGCTTCTGGAGTGAAATGATACTCAGGTACCAATCAAAGGAAAGAGCTTTATGGACTCTCTGGAAATACTTACCAATATTTCAGAGTACACCTGGAAGTTAGGACTTATTGATCTAGTAGTAATCAATAGGCACTGAGCAGCTACCTACGCCAGGCACTGAGGGAGGTGCCTGTGAAGTTGCTACCCTGATTGAGACATTTTCTGCCATAATTAAACCCATCACTCATGCTAACTACAAAGCTTCTTATTCTCACCACCCAAGACATTCTTGGGCTTAATAGAGATTATAGTTTATTGCTGGACACAGGCAAATAATAAAATTATATCAGCTTAGACTTAAACTTGGGATACCTTGAGAGAATAAAGGAAGGAAATAACAAAGGGGATTTCAGTGGGTCCAATAAAACAATGGGAAACAATGAAAAGAAAGAAAACCAAAAAGCAGAGTCATTGCTTAAGTAAATTTCAGTGCAGAAGAATGTACTCCTGGATTTGAAGAAAAAACAAAAGTCAAACCCATCACTTCAAAGAGGGCACCATGATTCAATTGAGTTCCTTATGAAGTGTGTGGTGAATGACTATGGTGAATGGTTGCTATAGTGATTGGTGTATGGTTACTATGGTGAATGGTGAATAACTAGGTCTTGTACACAGACTGATTGGATGTAAGTCTCCTGTCACACCAATCCTGAATGAGGGGCTTGAAACTGGACCATATACTTCATCTCTGAGCCTTAGTTTCCTCATATGTCAAACAAATGTAACAGTAGTATTTACCCCACAGTGCTGAATTGAGGAAAAAACAGATTAATACGTGAGAATGTTTAGAGTAGTACCTTGCATATTGCAAATACTTAATAAATGTTGGATTATAGTAGGCACATTTTTTTTAAAATTACGGTATCGAAGTTAGAGGGAACAAAGCTTTGAATGTCCAGATGGAAAGAATAAGTAACATTTAGATGAGAAGTAACGGAATGGAAACTATCTTTTTATCTGCAACAGCAGACATTAGAAAAAGGTCATATGACCTAACAGCTAGAAACTCTGAGCAGAAACCTTATGGATAGATTGTACGTTGCCTGGGAAACATTCAACCAGTGCTAAGCAGGAATTCCTGAAAGTGTATGTACAGACCACAGGAAAGGAAGTACTAATGCTGCTTCCCAGTGAAGCGCTTGGAGCAAATGATGTGATGAAGTATGGACAAGTTTTACAAAGGCTCCCTGTTGGCTAAGAGCAGGGGAGGCACCCGGTTCTAAATATCACTTCATACCGAAATGGAGGAGAGGTGGGACAGAACACTTCGGCAAGAGGAAAGAGAGCACAGACTTCAGCCACAGCAAAGACTGAATTGTGAAGTACGTGTCTTGGAAATGAGAGGGACCTGTAAGGAAGAGGGGATTCCAATGAATTCTAAGTTTGTATGAAGAAGAAACGCAGCTACATCATAAGATAAAGAAAAAGAAGAAACAAGCAAAGTAAAATTGGTGACGAACTTATGTTGGAAGAGCTACAGGGAACAGCAAATAACAGTGAGATGTTCACTCACATAGAGTGCTCAGCGCATGGAACTCTGGGTGAATTACGCACCCTCCTCCTCCTCTTCCCCCTTCTCCTCTTCCTTCTCCTTTTCCCCCTCCGTATTGTTGTTATTACAATAAATATTAGTAGACTGGATTATTGAGTAAAAAGAAGAGACTAGAATTTCAGAAAATTGATTCATATACATGCTACCCCTTAAGGAAACAGGGAAAATGTCTGAAGTGAGGAGCTGGTGAGATTGCTCAGTGGTAAAGAACACCAGCTATTCTTCTAGAGGACCTAGCACCCACATGTAGGCTCACAACCATCTGTAACACAAGTTCCAGGGGATCTGACACCATCATTTGGCCTCTGAGGGTACCAGGCATGCACATGATGCACAGACATACATGGTGGTAAACACTCATACATATGAAATGGTAAACCTGAATAAAAAAATAAAATAAAGAAGTGAGGAGCTGGAGAAATGGCCAGCAGACAAATGTACTTGCTACTCTAAGGAAGCACCAGTTTGGTTCCCAACACAACTATAGGGCAGCCCACAGCCATATGTAACTCCAGCCTCAGGGGATAAAATGCCCTCTTCTGACTTCTGTTGGTATTAACAAGCATATGCACAAATACATCTACACGAGTGCACGCGCGCGCACACATACACACATGAATAAAATATACAATAAATCTTTAAAAAACCTGAAGCCCACAAGAAATAAAATTAAAAAAATGAATAAGCATTGTTGATGTGGAAATGTCTTTCTGTATGCTGTGAATCTTAATCTTTAAATAAAGGAGCTGCTTTGGGCCATGACAGGCACCATAGAAAAAGTAGGCAGAGGAATCAGAACAGGTAGGAAAGGAAGGGCGGAGTCAGGCAGATCGAGCAAGCCCTCCAAGGAGCAACATGTAAGGAACACAGGTGAGCCACAGGCCACGTGGCAGAAAGATTAATAGAAATGGGTTTATTTAAGATGTAAGTGCTAGCTAGCAATGTGCCTGAGCCATAGGCCAAACAGCATGAAGTTAATATAAGCATCTGAGTCATTTCTGGGGGCCTGAGCGGCGGCGGTTGGTGGCTAAGGGGTCTGGTGCTCAGTTCTGTGGGTCTCAGACCTCTGGCCGCCCGGGACCAAGAAGCCTCACTGCAACACATTGTAGTAGACCAATGCAGCCAAAAAGGGACAAAATTAATTTGCAGAAAAGTTTAAAGGCACATAGCAACAGGGGAGAACTCTGGTTATGTAAAACTAGAAAGCATAATTTGCAAAATATATAAGATATGGATGAATTTATATTCAACAACCAATGTTAAGGCATAGGAAAAACTGATAAAAATGCATCCCAATAACTCACAGTATTGTGTGGACAAAAACAAATAGGGTTATAGATAAATGTTATAACCAAGAATAAAATTTAGCTACATATTCATATGTGCATGCAATGGGCCTATTTTTGTAGGAATATACAAAATTCAGTTTTATACATATGTTTATATCCTCAGATTAAATGAGTTAGGACATTTACAAAAAATATAGCATGCCTTGACAAATTAAGGAACTAATATTTTGTCTTTAATGATTATATTCAGGCTATAATTTATTATATGCAAAAAAGTAAACAATTCAAGAACTCTCTCTTTCTGTGTCTGTGTGTGTGCCTGTGTGCATGTGTGGCAGTCACCAGTTTAAGTTAAGCAGTTTCCTTAATTGCTGCCTACCTTCGATTTTGAGACAGACCCACAAATTTACTGTTCCAGTTTTCACTAGACGGGGTGGTCAGCAAGGTGCACAGATCATCCTGCCTCACCTACCCTATGCTGTGATTGTGTGTGTACCGCTGGCTTTTTATATGGATGCTGGTGATCCAAACTCAGACTCTCTTTTTACGTGAGTGTGGAGGTTCCAAACTCAGTTCCTTCTGCTTGCACAATAAGCACTCTACAGATTGAGTTATTTTTTCCAGCCCCTCAAGAACCATCTTTACTGGTAAGTTAAGACCCTAGGACTGCCCCCGAAGTAGACAGAATAAAAGGCATGACTGAAAAATCTCTAGAAGGAAAAGAAAAGAAAGTTTTCTCTTTTCCCACCCGATGTGTGGTCTTGTGATTGACCACAGGAAGGTGCCAGGAAGCAATTCTCCGTCCTGAGTTTGCTCAGTGTTGGGCTTTATGTATTATGTGTCTACCTGCACAGGAGAAGACTGAAGTGAGCAGAGGAAGCTATGCTTTTGCCTGGAGAAGCGACAAATAGACAAAGTCAGGCTTTCCACTTTTTCCTCTCAGGCAGCACGAGAGCAATATCGCAGGCTGCCTCACATGGTGCCTGTAGAAGATTTCAGAATGCTGAATAATTCCCGTTCCTCTTGCATTTGTGTACTTGGAGGTCTTGGCATATCACGGAAGAAGTGAAATAACTGTGCTTCTCTAGCTTTGGAATCAGAAAGACCCTAGGAGAATTCCAATGACCTTTCTTTGAAAAAACTGTTAAGTTTTCAAGGAAGTTAAATAAAAATCCCACTTCTTATAATCAGTTTCGACTTTAAAATGGAATGTTTTATTATTTATAATTGACCTGTCTCCTTTCTCATTTTCATAAATAACTTTGAATGTTTTAGTTGCTTTAAAAAAATAAAAAAGACAAAATCTTATCCTGTACTCCTTGCTGGCCTGGGACGGGTGTATAGACCAGGCTGGTCTTGCACTCACAGAAATCTACCTGCCTCTGCTTCTTGAGTGTTGGGATAGAATGATGAGCCATTAAGCGCAGAAACTTGGAATTTTTTAAAGAAAAAAGAATTCTCAAATTCCATGAGCTGAAGCTGTTATCATCTTCTTGCTGACATTTATGTTAATGTAGGTTTCAATGAAATAATATATTGACAATAATTTGATACAACTACTTTTTAGTCTTTAATACTGTCAATGGACCGTAAGTTCCAGATAGAATGAATAATTAATGACACGGTTAAAAAATGGGCATGGGGAAAGGCTTAAGGACTAAATGTGTATGTCATAGTTTGCTATTTTTATTTGTTGTTGATTTTTCTTACCTAAACATTGCTGATATAAGAAATATCAGGGACAAAGAGTAGAATGTTTGTATAGCATGCACAGGGCCCTGGGTTTGATCCTCAGTATTGGAAAATAAATTTTGAAAAAAGGTGGAGAAGAAACGTCAAGACTTCAAAATAAGAATTGAATAGTCGTTGACATTTTCCTTCCTTGGTGCTGTCAGAAATTTTGATTTCCACTGATTTTTTTTCTGGTGTATGTGCTTTTGGAGTCAGGATTTATCTATGTAGTTCTGGCTGTCCTGGAATTCATCCTCTAGATCCGGCTGGCCTCAAACTCATGGAGACCTGCTTGCCTGTGCTGGGATTAAAGGTATATGTCCCTATGATTGGTCCACTGGCTTTTAGATCGTGTTGTAAACATACTCAAGTTAGGAGAATAAAGCATATTTATGCACCCATTTATTACCTTGATTTAAACTTCTAAACATGTAGACATATGTTCTGCAAATGTTAGGGGAAGGTCTGTTACCAGAGCCTGGAAAACACAGTGGCATTTGTAATACTGCCCAAAGGGACCTGCATCACACATTATAACACATACTTGCACTCCTAAATTTTGGCATTATTTTGTTACTGCAACCCAGAAATCATACCACTACATGAATATTCAAAATGCTTGGATGCAGAGTGCCTCAGATTTTGGAATCTTTTCATAGATGTACTGTTATGGCTTGAGGACAGGCCCAAATCAAAACACAAGATTCATTAACATTCTGCATATATATATATGTATATATATATGTAATAAGGAGATATTCCATGTAATTTAACAAATAATTTTGTGCATGAAAAGTACTTTTAGCTGGGTGGTGGTGGCAAATGCCTTTAATCCCAGTGCTTGGGAGGCAGAGGCAGGTGGATCTCTGTGAGTTCAAGGCCAGCCTGGTCTACAGAGTAAGTTTCAGGACAGCCAGGGCTGCTACATAGAGAAACCCTGTCAGAGAAAGAGAGAGAAGGAAGGAGGGAAGGAGGGAAGGAGGGAGGGAGGGAGGGAGGGAGGGAGGGAGAGAGGGAGAGAGGGAGAGAGGGAGAGAGGGAGAGAGGGAGAGAGGGAGAGAGAGAGAGAGAGAGAGAGAGAGAGAGAGAGAGAGAGAGAGAGAGAGAGAGAGAGAGAGAGAGAGAGAACTTTTGTGTGGAGGTTTTCTGCTTGGGATGCCTTTTAGGCTTACAAACAATTTTGGATCTGAGAGCTTGGACTTTAGAATTAGAGTGGGTCAACCTGTGTTCACTTTTTCCTTTGCTGTGCAATGGAAAATGACATTTCAGCACAACCTTGGCAAGAGCAGAAACTTTTAAATAGCGGGGAAAATCTGAATGGCTGGGGTGTCTTTGCTGTACTTTCAGCCTGTGAAATTTTTCTCATTTGTCTGTGGTAGATGATGGTGATGATGATGATGGTGATGATGATGGTGATGATGACTCAGAACATAAAGGTTTTAGAGCAGGCCTGGCCTAGGTCAGCACAATACATCTCTGTAAATCCCTGAAGGTATCCCATGACTGGTCCTCAATCTGCATGTTCAGGTCTGGTGTAGTTGCTGGAGGTGCTTGTGCGATAGGAAGGTTCTAGAAGTTACAGGAGGCAGTTTTGCCTGGTGGTTGAGAAGGTGGCATTGAGTTTGCAATGCCTGGGTCAGAGCCTGCCTGGGCCTAGTGTCTCCTGGAAAACATTCTATGTCTCAGATCTCCTGTCTCGTGCCTTCCTGGGACCTGGTGTGAAGGTGAACCAAGTTAAGGCATGTAAAGGCATTGGCAATCACTTGCCACTCAGCAGACACTATATATGCCTTAGCCTGTTCAGTGGGGCCAGAATTTGATTAACTTTAGATGAGGTGAAAGTACAACTAGGTTGATAGAAGGCATGTGGATGTGGATTATTTGGCACATATAAAGATTAAATGGGCCTAGTCTCCGCCTGGCCTAGACATGTAAGGGACTTTGAATGAGCAATCATGAATCCAGGGGCAGTTTATCTTATAACACAATCCTAGGGATTGTGGGTACATATAGCAGAAATCTCTACCACAGTCTTCAGTCTTGAACAGGGGTGCATTTTCTCGCAGAGTAGGTAGGAAACTGTCATAGGGACCCTTTGTATAGTGATGTGGGGGTGAGATTCACTTGGTTCTAGTGACATCGGCTATTATCTGCCTGTTGAGTGTGTAAAAGGGAGTGGAGAAGGAGTCTTACACATTAAACACAAGTGTTCCTTTTACAATGGCAACAGGAAAGATCCCAGCGTCTGGGTCCCCATTTCTGCTGAGACTTTATGTTTCTTAAAATACGAGCATCTTCTGCTGTTCCTGTTTGTCTTAGCTTACGGCCGACCCAGCACCACCTATGGGTTTATGGGGCATGAATTTATCTTCGAAAACAGCCCTTCCTCTCCTAGCCTTCCTCACAAGCTTCCTGTTTCCATCAGAATCAACAAGCCCTGCATAGAGTTGGAAGTCTTTTGTCGCTACGTGCAAATGAGGGGCAGAGATATCCCCACAGGCTGCTTGCTTCCTCCTTTTCTTCCTCTGCTCTCATCCTTATCTCCCTGCTACAGACCCCCTTGTCCCAAATCCTTAGGCTTCCTCTTGAAGTTCCAAACCAAGATTTAAGAGAGCTTGAGGCCTTTATGTCCTTTACTAGGAACCTTCATGGGTTGATTTTATCATTGAATATAGTAGTTATTTGGGTGTTTGGTTTTATTTTTTTTAAAGCCCTGGAGAATTAAAAAGCTCCAAAGCCCACCATCTCCTACCAAATAGACCTTATGTCAGAAGAGCTTGATGGTTCAAGAGACTTAGTGGAGGCAAAGCACTCAACAACTTTTGTTTATGTGATGCTGGGGACCAAAACTCTGGGCCTTCTACATGCTAGACCCTTAGCTCTCGAGATGTTGCATGAAATGAAAAGTATTAGTCGTTTATATTATTGAATGAATTAGTTTCTGTGTTCCCTACTCTATGCATACTTCATGAAAGGTGTGTAATTTTCAGAACTAAGACATTTGAAAACTGAAAAAAGATGTCCTTGGATGTCTTGTAGGAAGTTAGGTACCAGAACTATCTTTCTATGTATCTATGTATCTATGTGTGTGTATGTATGTATGTATGTATGTATGTATCTTTCTATCTATCTATCTATCTATCTATCTATCTATCTATCTATCTATCATCCATTCATCTTTCCATCCATCCATAATGGTCTGTTAGTTTTTCTAACTTATCTACCACATCTATACATTCTTTAACATAGGGGCCTACGAATATGTAGTATATCCAGATGACACTATTTCTATTGTCCAGGCATTCAAGAGTAATGCTGTGCTGGAGTGCTTGCATGGAGCTCAAGACAGCAGCAAGGGTGAGCATACAATCCTGAATCAGGTAAATGTGCCAGGAGAGCAGAGACCTACAAAGCTTTTCCTGGTGACAATTTTCCAGGACATCTGAGCTGATCAGGAACTGGAAGCGTGAATCTAGGTTTTCTAAGTAGACTTAGTAGGGTGGGGGTGGGGCAGGACAAAACTGTAGGAGAACCTGGCATGACTAGGAGAGAAAGCAGTTCCTTGTGTGGTGTCTGCAGCATGTACAGGAGACGTCAGAAGGCCACAGAGTGTCACTGCCCCAAGGTGGGGGAGGCATTGAGGTCACTGAGGCAGTAAATGCAGGAGAAAGCATTTCGTCTCTGTGACAATCAGATAAATACTGTGATGCACACAGTTTCCCTATAAAACCTAAAATTTTATAGGATGGAGAAAATAAATAGAAGATCTTAAAGCCATTGCCATAGGAAGAGATGAAGCAAGCCTTTGGAGAGTTCTGGATTTTCCTTTGATCTGGGTGTTTTGAGGAATGACGAGCCTGTGGGGAGCCTTTCATTTCAACCCTGGTGGCATCAAACAGTGATCAAACAGATGAAATAAGACCAGTAGGGACTATGAAGTCAACATAGTGAGCGAACCTACTGTCCAATAATTCCAGTCTAATTTTCCTGTATGGATTTGACAAGGATTGAATTAAGCTCCACTTATCAGAGCCTACTCTTTCACATGATTGCCTTTTAGAAGAGAAAAGGGAAGAAAGAGGAAGCTTCCAGATTCTCAAAGACCACCAGGTTCTGCTGTAGGAGGTACAGACATTAGTCTCTGTATAGCCAGTTCTTGTCAGAGCGGAGTCCTTAGAGTATCTCCGATGGGTTGTGTATGGTGGCTCATGCCTTTAGTTCCAGCACGGAAGAGGATGGAGGCAATAGAATAAACCAGAAGGAAGGGAGAGAGAGGTGACTCCTGTTGCCTTAGCCCTGAGAGGGACACTCCAGCCACCAGCAGGGAAAGCTTATTGCAGAGTCAGGAGCCCTGTCTGCATTTTCAGTCAATCTTGGCAGACTTTTTTATCTGTTTGCTTTTACATTTCAGTGGCATCTAACTCACAGGCACTTGGGCAGAGACATGAAAAGGCAGAGGTCTTACATGTGGTCTTTCATGTGGCTTTAGGGTCTCAGGTCTCTCTGTGATAGAATCGGAGGCTGCAGTTGAAGTATGTAGCCATTAGAGGGCAGACTCCCGGAGGTTCCCAGGAATATAGTTTTACAGTAATTAACACTTCCAGAAGGGAAGGATGCTGGAGATAACACAGGGCTCCATTCTGTGGACAGTGTGCAAATGCTGGTGGTAAATTCAGGAGACCCAAATTAGGGGGATCTGGGTTCTTCCCAGATAACAAGAGCGTTGGGATTCTCACACACCTCCAGGTAAAAGCTGAACCTGTTTGCTCCAGGTCGACTCAGTGTATTGTCTTAGAATGTGTTCCCCCAAATTTGTTGTAATAAAGTATTTCCAGTGTTAGCTTTTGTTTTGCAAACTCTCCACCAAGTCTGCCATGTTCTTTACACTGCAGATTCAGCAGGGCCATTATTCAGGGCAGCAGGCAGGATTGACCCGACCTTGTGTGCTACAAAGATGTTCTTCCTTACCCTTGCAACTCCACAGATGGCAAGTGCCCCTCCCCCATGTTTCAAGCCTCAGACTGCAGAGAGGTACAGATGTCAAACCCACAGCACAGAGGCACCCGTGACAGCCTTTTTCTTTTAGCAGTCTAGGCCAGTTGGGAGCATTATAATAAAGTGTGTCTGAAGCCAGCTGCACTGGGCCATGCTGTTTACACCAAGGTCACTGTCATTGCCTGTGACCGCTACCCTCCCCCTTTGCCCGCCTGCTCAGTGTGTTCTATGACATGCATGCAAACTTCAGGGGACAATTTGTGGGATTTGTTCCCCCTTGTGTGAGTCTTCACGACCACACTCAGGTCATGAGGCTTGGTGACAAGGGTCTCTTACTTTTTAGCCTTCTGCCTTTCTTTGCTTCTCTCTTGTCTCTGTCTCTTCTCAGTTACACCACCCTCCTCCCCTCTCAACTGTTGGAACTTGCTAGAGTTCGGATCTTGGATGTCCCTAAAAGATTCCTTTGTTAAAGGTTTGGGTGCTCATCCTTTGTGTGACTGGGTGGTGGTACGGCCTTTGGGTGCGGGGTCAAGTGGAAAGAAGCCCCGTCATTGAGGGAGTGCCCTTGAAAGAGACAGTCAGGCCCTCACTTCTTCCTGCCTGCATCTTTCTCTCTCTGCTTCCAGGCTGTGTGAAGTGAGCATCCTTGCTCCAATATATATGCCCTTTATTGACTCACAGGGTCACAATGCAACAGACCACCAACTATGCACCAAGATTTCCCAACCTTGAGACAAAATGAATTGCGTCTTTTAAATTGTGTTGATTATTTACTACAACGGCACAAAGTCAATGCAGAATCTTCTTCACATCTTTCCTTGGTCTCTGTCTCTTTGAAGGATCTTGCCATGGTCAATTTTCTCTATCAGGTTGGCTAGGATGTAATATGGTACAGAGCTGTGTGGTCTGATTCCACTATGGACGGTGCCGCGCAAATAAATTTTAGATGGAAAGAACATTTACATTAGCCTCTTATTACCATCGTAACAAGTGGATGTGAGGGATCATCTAATCTGAGGAAAGCCTTGTCTCTGGAGAAGAGCCTGAGGTCCATCCCCAAGGAAACGAAGAATTCTACCTTCGTACTCAAGATGATGAACCACGACCACAAGCACACCACAGCCACATTTCTTCACTGAAAACCTGGACTTATCATGAGCCCTCCTTACTCGGTTGTGTAAGCCTAGCAGAGGCTTTATCTGTTGCACTTGCCTGGTCTTATCAGCTCTGCTCCCAGGCTTGGCCCTTCTGCTGCAATGACCCTCCAGCCTGGACTCCTATCGAGAACTCCCTCCCAGCAATCAGTGTCCTATCCCACGCCTCCCGCCCGGTACTGTTCCAGCTAAGTGGTTCACTTCATTCAACTCTTACTTCTCACAGATGCTCGAGTCTCTGACTTCTTCCCTTTCTTCCAGATTCCAACCTTCTGCAGTACAGCCTTCCTCTTCCATGCTTCATTCTATTCTATTCGTTCATTGTCTGAGTGACACTGTCAACCCTTGATTCTATACGTTCATCATTCTCAATAAAGTGGTATACTGTGCTACAAGCCTCCCCCCCCCCAACCTATAAGAAAGAGTGTGTGTGTTCAATGGATTTTGCACAGGACCAGCAAAATGAACCCTGAAGCTTAGCTCTCTAATGTTCCTTGTTGCCTTTGGTCCCACATCTTAGAAAACATGGTTTCCAAGCATATTGACTTTTTCAAATTGATTTTCTAAAGCTCTAGTTTTATTACTGGAGTGCCTGGTTTCCTACCTCAGCTGGTACTTGGGGCTTCTCATCAGCTCTTTACCTCACTTCTTTAGTTGTGTCGTCTTTCCTTCACTGTCTTGATTAAATCTTCTCCCACCTGCTTCCAGCCCCCTTCTTTTAGCCCATGGTCTTACAGCATTGCTTCCTCCCATTTTGGGGGGGAAGGGAGAGGGAGACTGTCTGAATTAACTTTCAAGTGTTCATATGTTCCAGTTTTTTCATGCTTTCTTCCCACTCAGCCCCTAATAGGAGGATCCCCATTCCTTCCAACAAGCATCTTTGAGGCTGGACTCCCCTCTGAGACCGTTTCCTCCTTCTTTCCAGAAAGAGGGCTATCAGCAGCTTTGCTTTCCAGTCTGCCAGGCCAGTGTTTGAGAGATCTGGAGTGCTGGGGGTGCAGGGAAGCCCGTATGTCCTTGCTTGAAGCCCCTACAGGTACTGGGATATTGTGAGGCCAGGGGGACACCTGCTTTTCTCCAGAGCTTCTGAGAGTCAGGTAATACTTAAGGGTCAAAGGGCCAGTTTGAGGGACTCTGGGCATCATCTAACTTGCCAGCTGTGGATAGTTCAGCTGCTGAGGTTTGGAGGATAATGCTATCGCTTCCATGTTGACCCTAGTTGTCGAGTAGACTATTCCTTTCTTTGTGCTCACACTGTCTGTCCAGGTGACAGCAGCCAAAGCCCAGCTCCTGAGTAGTCCAGAGTAGTCCTCAGACACCCTGCAGGAGTAAGAATTAGCCAGTCTGCCATGGCCAGACCTCACTTGAGCTAGGACGTAGGCTGTGATGCCATTTGGGGACCTTAACTTTATGGGCATTTGGAAGCAACACAGACACTAGAAAGAGGTTCTGAAGATCTTTCATTTGTCATTTCTCTTCTGGTTCAGTTGTCAATCACAAGTGTCACCTAGTATGGCCAAGCCGGTGAGTATTAGCCGCCCTTAAAAACTTTATGTGCTTGACAGGGAATTGAGGGTTAATATATTTAACATTCGATTTTCATTGGTTTGTTTTTGCTTTGTTGTAAGTCACCTCGGAATTGGATTCTAGTGGGACCCAAAGTCTCACGAAGTGGGAATAGAGGGTTTTGTTTTGTTGTTTTGTTTTAATGAGCTTTAGATGAAGAATCCTTACAGGCCTCCTTAGACAGCCCCTGCACCTGAAAGTCTTCTGCCAAGAGTTCATGAATGCTTTCTAGGCAGTGGGACAGACCTGCCTGGCTTCTTCCTTGGTGAGGGTCCTGGAAGCCCCCCCTCACTCTAGAGTTTCTTATTCTCTGAAAAGATGAGGTCTTAAGTCACCAATAGGAGGAGCTTCAGCAGGGCAGAGAGCACCTTCCTACCCCTGGGCGATCTCACTGCCCCCACCTTCAGTTGAGCCCTGTGCCCAAGCGTCCTCCTCAGGCCTATGAGACCTACTCTATGAGACCATACTCTGCCGTGATGTCACCCTCTAGCCCATATACATCCCTTTGTGCTAGGTTCTCTCCTGCAGCCGTCTCTGAGGGTCTTGGGGAAAGGGCTGGTGTCTGCTCATCTCTGTCCCAGAAGCTCCTAGACAAAAAGCTTGGAGACCATGGTAGTCCATACGAAGTACTCAGGGCAGAAGAGATTAGGAGAGGCTGCCTATTCTCTGACCTCAGTCTGTTAGCATCTCAGGATAAGCAGTTGGCTGCGTTGTACCACCTGCATCTGGCCAGCAGGGGTCTCTGCAAAGCAGAGATCATTTCTCTGTGCTACCGCCAAGGGATGCAGATAGACAGAGGAGCTGCCTTTGGCCGAAAAGATACCCATGCTCATGAACCGCTACTCTGAAAGGTCTCGTTCTGAAGAAAAGTGCCCTTTGAATGAAGCTTCCCTCCAGAAGGAGTTTCAGGACCCCTCTCCACAAATAAGCTGGTTTCTGGGCGTTGTCCTTCTACCCAAACTTACTTGTCCTTTTCTTTAAAACTCATCATGCCTAGAAGGACTCACTTTTTTTTTTTAAAAGTAATGTGCATATGGAATATCTGGTCGAGAAACTGGGACATTTGCCTGGCTGATAGGAATATGGAATGGTACAACTACCATGGCAACCTAAAATACCAGGTGACCCAGGGAATCTGCTTTCGGGTCTTTCCCGAGAAGAACTGACCACAGCATGTTGAAGAGATGCTCAAACTTTCCTAGTTTTTGTCACATCAACAGTGGCTCAGATGTGAAAAGTATCCAAATATCTTTTGACAGCTATGAATGGAGACATCAAATGTAGATTCTTAAAATAAAACATTATTTACCCTTAACAGTGAAGGAAATCTTACTGTATGAGACAGCACAGATGAACCCGAGGACCTGAGGATCTGCCTTTTATGGGTATGGCCTACCAAGAATGAACATTAGTTCTTATTGACTATTTTTGCTGGGCCAGCCACAGTTTCTTCTTTGATTTCTTTGTTGCTCTATCAGCAGAGGTGACCTGTCAGAGAGCAGGGGCCAGTATGCACCACTCTGTTCTCTCTACTCAGGCCTGGGAGACTTTATCTGCGGCAACTGGGTGTGTCACTACAGTTCCCTAAGTACTGTAAAACACCTACCTACATTGTGACATGCCTGCGATGGATCTGAGTTCAAGGCCAGTTTTATTCCAGAATGCAGCCCTTCATAGTGCTGTGGCAAGCACACCCATATCAGTGTGGCGCATCTGGACTGGATTAGTAATGCAGCCTCAGGGAGTGGACCCTTGTCTTGGCTAGTCAGACCTGAGGTCTCCAGGCATCGGTTCCTATTGTCCTGTACCCCTCCTTACTGGCCTGGAGGGGGCACCATTGAGCCGTGTTCTTCAAGTTCCAGGCCTAAGGACTCCACAGGACCATTTGAAATTTCACAGGATGAAAACACAAACCAAAAGTCTGAAACCCTAACTGCTAAGGCTTTTATCTCTATGAAAAAACAGATCTTAAAAACAAACTCTCTCTACTTCAGGGACCAGAGGACTTCTCAGAAGTCAAGGTTATTGAAACCTGTGCTTTTTTTTTTTTTTTTTTTGCTTTGCTCAACATACTTTATAAAGTTACAAAACTGTCTTAAAACAAAACAAAAAAGCAGCAGAGAGATACACAGCAACTCTGCAGACAGTGTCAAGTGCAGGCTGACGCCTTAACCTTGTCAGGAAAGGTGTCTTAGAGCCTGTCTTTCAACAACAGGATAAAACAAATGTTTAACTCTGGTTAATACTAACAGGAATGGAGCCATTAGAGAGCATGGGAGTCATGGAAAATAGTCAGGACTGATTTTCCCTTCACCTATTTGCCAAGGTGAAGTTCTAAATTGAGTGCCTCCTCTGGCAGCTTTCAACACGAAAGGCCAACCTGTACCTGCCTGGGACATTGCTGCATCCACTTCGGGGTCCTTAAACTGACTCTATATTGGTCTCCTGCTCAGTGAGCCTCCTGGGTTGGACTTAACATTTTCTCAAAGAATCCAAAGAGCTCCACAGTTGCCCTTTGTGTACAATGGTGAGTAGTGTCTTCACTTCACTGTCTTGTCTCAGGAGTGTAGGAGGCAGACCCTGCTCTGTAGAGAACACTTCCAGGATCCAGGGTACAGTTTAATGATGGAAGAGTGGCTTGCCCAGCTTACGAGAGACCTGGAGTTCTACCTCAGTACAAAGGATGGAGGGAAGAAAGAAAGAAAAAGAATGAGAAGAAAACAGGAGAAGAGAGAGTGTGTCTAGTCCCACTATTTCTGGGAACCACCTGACTGTCTCTGAATTAAAGAAACCTCATTTTGTTTCCCCCCAATCATGTGAACATTCTGTTTAGCAGGGCTCAGAACAGCGAAGGTAGCCGAAATGCTGTTATATATCTCCCATATCTACCACTGTGGCCGTGTTGAGGCCCCAGCCCTTGTAACTCAAGTCCAGGGCTCTTTAAATTGCCAGGCTGTTTGTTCACTTTCTGAGCAGTGGCTAGGGCTGAAGATGAAATGCATGCAGCTTCATCTGTCTCCCTGTCTCCTTTGCAGGGCAGAGACTCTGCTCTACGCCCCACCCCATACCTTCTCCCAGTCTCCTAAGTTTATCCTTATCAATAAGGTCTTTGCTTCTGGCAAAATGAGCAGGACCCATCTGGCAGGACATGAGGATCACCAGAAGATCTTCTGAATCTTCATGAGGGTCCTTCATCCTGGCCTTTCCTAGCTTCATGGTCAACATTCGATTTCTGAAGCTCTGGTCTAAGTTACTCATTCATCATCGAGAGATGGCTAGAGTGGCCTCAGATGTCTTAATGCGATCCAGTTGATAGCCCCTTGTGTGTGTGTGTGTGTGTGTGTGTGTGTGAGAGAGAGAGAGAGAGAGAGAGAGAGAGAGAGAGAGAGAGAGAGAGAGAGAGAGAGAGAGGGAGAGGGAGAGGGAGAGGGAGAGGGAGAGGGAGAGGGAGAGGGAGAGGGAGAGGGAGAGGGAGAGGGAGAGGGAGAGGGAGAGGGAGAGGGAGAGGGAGAGGGAGAGGAGGATGAGGTCAAAGGAGGAGATGTGGGATTGGGTGGCTGTCTTTTAGTTTGACTTAGGGCAGGCTGTCTGGTCCTGAGCAAATGGGCTGAGACCACCCACAGTGGAAATGGGTGGAAAGAAGCATGTTCTGACACAGTAGCTCCTGACACTGACTTGGAAAACAACAGAGACCCTTTCTGCTCTGCCTGCATAGGCTTTGTATCAGCTACACACCCCACCAACACTTTGATGATCTCAGTGTAGCCAGAGGCCTTCTGCCATGAAGGTGATGACTGTGCATCAGACTTCTCTACACATGGCATAATTTCTTCTGTTTACAAGGAACCACTTGAAAAATGGCCTTTAAAGGGATTTAAAGAATAATAATAAATAATAAAACTGTTAGCCGTTTAGCTCTCTTTTTCTAAGTGCCACGCCCCTGTGCATTTTTTGAAAGCAACAGATACAGTCACAGTCTGCAGGCTTTGGCTGGGGTTTTCCTTTCTTTTTTTCTGAGATGTGTTTCTGTCTTACATTTAACAAGAAATTTCACACCTCCCTTAAAGTTTGTTATACCCATGAATACTGAGCTCAACCCCACTTGAGGCTTCAGGGAGCTCGAGAAGGTGTCAACAAATAAGATCCTGAGGCTTGGGGTCCTGGGAACCTTCTGCAGTCCTGTGGGAATCATCTGATGATAAATCCAAACACACCCAGCAGAGCCAGAAGCAGCTGGATCGCCCCCAGCAGGTCATTGTCAGTGAGTGGGGACCCGAAAAGGATGTCACACTGCCAGATAGCATTCTTTCTTCATCACTGTGTTTCACCCAGTGCCAAAGGATACAGGATCCATGGCAGTAGAGAACCCTCCATATGGCCTTCATGCATGAGCACGGAGTGGATGTTAAAGAGCTGGCTAAAGTGTATAGGAACTGGGTGGAAAGAGTCGAATAGGTCAGCGGGTATTGAAGGATTGTCATAAGCAAGCCCCTCCCCATCTCTCTTCTTTCTTCATTCCTTCTTTTTCTGTCTCCCTCCCATTTTATGCCCTATTGTTTACAGTTGGGTAACTTGTGTGTCTTCTTTGCCCACAGGTGAAATAGTCTACTCGGATCTTCACAGTCTTTTCACTTAGGATAAAGGGGTTGTCCAGATGCTTGTGGTACCCACTCTTTACAGGGTAAGAGTGAAGCCATTCCCCAAGTTAGGAAGAGAAGTGAATTTTTTTTTAAAGCCTCAGAGTGGGGAAGAGTTCAGCACTAATTTGGCTGGTGTGCCTGTATGACCTGGTTGAGCTCACACATTCTTCTCATGTCTCAGCAGTCAGGGAGCAGGTGGTGCCACAGAAGCCTCTAATTGTGACACCTACATGAACCAGGGTGGGTAGTGGGGCACAGTGGGATGTGGGTGGGTCTGTCAGACCACATTGCCTCCTTTCTGCATATAGCATCTGCTGAACTCCAGCCCTGGCAACCAGCCCACTGGCCTAAGAATTCATACATCTAACTGTGCCTTCCTTTTATTTTATTTAGTAACCACGCTCAGCTCAGGAAACTCTGGCTTCCAACCCTGAGTGTTTTGTCTCAGGGACTGAGCTGTCTGATTTTCTTGGACAAACACAATCTTGAGGGGTTTTTCTCTTTACACAATGGCTAGGATCTGGGAATGTCATGGCTTCCCATTCAGACCTTGTCTCCCCGCCCCGCAATCCCTCCACCCCTTCCTTCAGACGTCAAACTACTTAAAATAAATATTCCCTTTGGTTTTGGGGGCCTTTCCTTTGGATTAGTCACCTTTGCCTCTGGGTTAGAGGGCAGCTGTGAGGAAGACCAGCCTTGCAGCCAGCTAAAAGGAGCAAGAAGAAAGGCTGTCTCCAAACCTGGTTTAGATTTGGGGGTTTTGGTATTTGGGGGGGTTTTCAGGATTGAATGACAGGAGGTGCCTTTGACTGTGGGTCTCCTCACCTGGAATGGCCACAGACTGTTCTTTCCATCTTCCTTCCCACCCTGCGACCCCCACACCTCTCTCAGCCCCATTCCTTAGGAAACAGATCATCTTGGTCTTCCCTCCATCTGCTGGTAACTTTTCAAGTCCAGTCTCCCTGCTCAGCAAGGCAAACTGGGTCCTGCATGAGTTAGCTGAATCTGCCGCCATCAGCCTTACTTCCCATCACTCCCTTACATGCTGTTCTTTATGGCTGCTCACCATAAAGGTTTGCCTCATCTTAACAGGCCTCATGCCCACTGTTGGACTCATATGTATACCAAAAACTCAGTTAACATTTTAGCATGAGACCCTCCTACACAGTCTCTCTTTTGGGGGTTTGCTAAATAGCATCTATTACATTATGCTGTGGCTCATAGCTTTTCCATCCATCCAAAGAGCAGCCTGATCACTGTTACATTCTCCCACCTAAATCCATCACTAACTCCCTGACTTCCTTTCTGTCTTCCCTTCTTTCTTTATCCCCCTTTCCTTCCCTTTTGGCAGCTAGCATGGTCTTTAGAACCTGTTCCTAGCCTGGCACTCTAGAAAAAGAAAATGGTTTGCATGTTAATTTTTGCATGATCAGATAGCTACAAGTTATATCTGTTATCTCATTTAAATATTTTATGTAAAGCCCTGGGACTTAAATGTCATTTCTCATTTTCACAGGAGCATGACACTGTGTTGAAATAAATGGCATGAGTCACAGTGCTAGCAATGTTGTCGTCATGCATTGGTCCCTCCAACACCCCAAACCTAGGCTTTGTTGGATTGTCTCACAGCAAGAGCTTGGGACCCAGTGTAGAACCAGGGCTGAGGGGCTTGGGACAGAGGCTGGCTATGAAGCCTGCCTTTCTGTTCCCTTATCTTACGTTTGTGAGATGCGAGGAGGCATGACAACAGATGGTCCTCAGAGGTCACCATCAAGGACAAAGCTCCATAACCAACTGCCTACCTCCACTAGGTAATTCACACCCGTCTCTGCTTTGAAGCACCCATCCCATCCTCAAATGCATTGTGCTTTCCTGGTTACAGAAAGGAATCTCTGCAGAGTGGAAAGATCCTGAAGACAGAGTAGGAAGACAGCAGAAGGAAGGAAGGGGGTGAACATGAAGCAGTGCATTGTGGGACGGAGCTAGAAAGGGCCAGGCCGAGTGGGTACTGAGTTACTGAGTGAGTGCCCACGTGCTGGGGTCCCAATGACCTGTGATAGCTCTGTAGTACTCTCAACAGCCTGCTGTGGCCCCTGCCCTCTGGTCTTTATTCTCCTTTCATCCAGAAATAGAGCCACTGGGCTCGCTGCCAGTGTGTGGTTATTAAAATATCTACTGTGTAGGGGACACAAGGTGGCACAGAATTATAAACTTGGGCCCTTTCTTAAGATGTGGTGGCAAGGAAGGTGTAAATATAAGCCGAATGTTCTTTATCCAACCAACATTCTTGAGCCTAGAGTATTTTAGAATTTTGATGGGGGTGGTGCATTAACATATTTGCAAACACATAATAAAATAACTTGGGAATGGGACCAAAGGCCAAACATAAAATTCATTTATGTTTTTATATGCATATTGTATAAATAGCCTGAAGTTATTTTAGACATTGTCTTAAGTGATTTTTGTGACTGAAACAAGATATCATGATATGGGATATTTTTCTTTTGGAATTGTGTTCAAAACTTAGATTCTAGAGTACTTTGGATTTTGGAGTTGTGGATTGGGATGTTCAACCTGCGATAGATTCATGCACCAACTCAGTGACTTGTTAAATGTCTGGGGTAAGATGGAGAAAGGTAGAAGGTCAGGTGGTGAAGGGTGCTGCTGCTTTGGGATGCTGCTTCATCTATATTAAATCTATAATCTCTACTCAATGGGCCCATGTCAATTAACTTGTCCTAATCTGGTTTTCTATTCCTTCCACCATTACCTACACCCTTAAAATCCATTCTCTCACATATTCTTCAGACTTTGGCTTGAATGAATTAGCAAATTCATTAAGTTCCTTATAAGGTAGCACACCTCCTCACCGACTACATTTTCTATCTCCCTTCTAGGACCGTGATGCCTTTGGTCTGATTATAGGTCTAGAAATAACCTTTGGTGAGCCTAAAGGACATCAGTATTGTCTTGCCTGGCATCTCCTTCAGGGAAAGTCACTACTGGATTATCAGACAATGAAGGATCAATTTTCTCAGTCAAAGATGTAGAGTGGATATTTCAAGGGTTGGAGTTGTCAGTAAACCTACTGAGGGTGGAGATGCTACTTTCTTAGGTGAGATAAACCCTTGAAAATCTGCGGGTTCAAAGTTCTCAGCCTCAGTTGAGTCCTCTCAACTAGCATCATTATTTTCCTTATTTTTTTTAATAAATTGCCAAATTTTTATATACAGAGTCAGTAGATTCCTTGCAATCAAAGTTGGTCAATTAGAATAATCAAATGCATTTGTCTTCTTCAGTTTGCAAGCTAGTTCCCACTATGGGTTTTCAGTTCTCCCAAGCTTCTAGGAGAAGCTTCAGTAATTGAATAGGCTTCAGTAACTGTGGGTGTTGGCTAACTGAGAAGCTCATTCCAAATAGTCTTATACTTTGGTTGCTCTAGAACTACTTCTGGTACCAACATCTCCTCTCCTCCAACACCAGGACTGGCCTCTACCTTGCCATCTTCTCTGACATATGTTGACTGTCAAATGCTTCATTTGGAAAGTTGCTCTGTCTTACTTGGTTTGGTCCAGTTAGGCAGAAGCCAAGAGAAGACTGTTGTTAAAGCCCATGGGGTCCCAGAATGCATCCCCAACACCCTATACACCTCTCTTCTTCAAAACTAGGAAATTACCCTATGCCAGTGTAAATTAGCCCCAGTACTTTTAAACTTAGATTCTTCTAAGTTCAGGAAGTTGGTTTCAAACACTGGGGTCATTCAGTGGTAGAGCATTGCTTCGCATGTGTGAGGCCCTGGGCTCCATCTGCAGTACCATCCTCCATACACTGATGCTTTTAAGCTTGATGCTTACTTTTTCTCCCAGTTTCTAGATTTCTCCTTGTGCTCGGACCCTCTGCCTTGGATTGAACTCAGGGTCCTTTGGTGAGAACTTTGAGAAATGAAAATAGTGGTAAGCGTTGGAACCCTTCTCAAGGGTTTCAAATCCATATCTGGAAGTGCACAGTTGTCTAATGTGCTGGGAACAGAAGGTATGGTTTCACGTTTGGGAATCTTCTTGGGTTGTTTTGCTTGCTCATTGTTGAGGGATATTTGGTCACATTGTGAAGCTCTAAGACTGTTAATAAAAATCAGCCTTGGATCAGAGACGCTGAGAGGCAAATGGCTGGCCTTCCTTTTTGGTGGAAGACTCAGTCTCTCCACTCATCCCAAATGAAAAAGATCTCAGATCTCTAAGTCCCTCCCTACTCCTTCCTGGGCATCTCTCTATCTTTATTCCTGGGCCCTTTGTACTTTTTAATAGCTAATTCTTATCAACTAGTCAATGGCTCTGGCCCCTGATCCAAGGTTAATTGTATTAACACAGTCGGAGAGTTTCCCAATGAGATCAAATACCCCATAACAGCTCATCTTTGTTTTCTGTGAGTTATCTGGTCTGCATCAGAGCCCAGTTGATCTGTTCACCTACTTCAACAAGAGTGAAAATATTGTGACACTAACATTTCTGCCCTTGAGGATGGATACATTCGTCTCTATCCTAAGTTGTTAGGTGTAGATGCAATGGTCTGTGCCCAGAGAGCTGGCTCTCCACTATGCCTAATTGTGCCCAACAACATAAGAACATCCTTTGCAGGACCAGCCTGTACCCGTGGCGGGTTGATGCAGCCCAGTCCAGAACCCTAACTGGTATAACCAGACCTACTCTTGTCTCTGTCTGGGCCACCTCCCCTCCTCTTCTCTAAACTTGGATTCTACAATCTCTGTCCTTTTTTTCTGAATCTGAATTCCTCTCCCTATAAATAAGGCCTTTGCTGCTGACAGAAGGTGGATATTAGATAAATGTGGCCCTTGTGCCATCATTGATAAGATATTCTTCCCTCTTATGAATCTCATTTGGCAATCAGCTGCTGAGAAATGCTAGGAGCTGGAAGGGAATCCTATGATGAAATCATTAGTTGGGAAGAAAGAAACATTTAAATCAAGGTCTAATCAACCCAAGAAAGGGAAGAAGAGGGAGGGGTTGATGTTTGGCCTCATCAGTCTGTCCTCTAAAATCTAGGCTTCCTAGTCCTCAGGTGTCCAGGGACTTTCATTCTCCAAGATGTTTTCTGCCATCCCGTTTGCCCCAAGACCATCTCTGGACTTCCCAGGGCATGATTCCTTGAGCATATACACTTGACATTTTCATGAAGCAAGACTACTTCAAGAACCTCCAGGTTCTGCACAGCTTGGAGGCTGGGGAAATGATGATATCTTCTTGCCTGAAACTTCCTCCCTGATAGACGTTTACAGCTTTGCCTGGGGACATTTGCTGGAATCGTGTTTTCAGACACAAGTTAAATCTGATGCAACATGAACCGACCACCAAGCTGTGAGACCATAGGTTCTCAGGCTTAGAGACCCTATGGGAAATCTACTATAGAGCTCCACAGCCTGGGAAAGTGGCCCAGAGGTTTTATGGAGTGACTAATATCCTACGGGGATCTTATGGGTCCCTGGACTTGCAACAGGGTCACAAGAGCAGACCCTGCCTGAGCAACACCCCTGGGAATGTTCATGTCCATCTGGAGGAAGCTACTCATTGAGTTCCATTCAAGACATCTTCATCCCAGCCAGTGGTTTACGCATCATTTCATATTTTCAGTTGTGAAAGCCCAAAGCATCTAAAAAGCAATCAATAGTAAAGGACAAGGAGAAACAGAGAACTGCTGCAGGGAAACCAAGGTAGAAGAGATAAGAGAAAGAGAGAGAGAGAGAGAGAGAGAGAGAGAGCAAGAGGAACAGGGGAAGGAGGGCCTGAGGATGCTGCATCTCCAAGTGCCACTGTTCCTAACTCTTTCTGCCACCTCGGGTCCCTGGCAGACAATGGTGTCTAAATGTTAGCAGGTACCTTCTGTCCTGAGAGCTTCTTCTCCATTTTTCCACAGAGCCAGGTAACACCTGTCTGGTTATTGCTGTCTGTGAGATAAAAGGTCTCCCAACCTCCACTCCCTCCAGGCTTCTCATACACAGATCCCACACTGCCAGCTTGTGAGTGGGCACATTGCTCAGGTCTGGTTCTTCTTCTGCACCTAGAAGAGGCACAGGCTGCAGCTGTAAGGACTCTCTGGGATTCGTGAGGTTGAGATGTCTGAGACCCATGTAATATTTAGAATCCGGCCTCAGTGGCCCTGTGACTCCATCAACCGCTTGAGTTTTAGTCTCTACCCATGTCGCTGAGGGTCATGCCAGTTGTTTTGCATGTATCCATTGGTCCACTCATTATCTTCTAGCACAATCATAATCTGCCTCCTTTGGTAAACACTCCATTAATTAAGTGACCTTCTCAAGTTGATAAGGCTAGAATCCAAGGTTCCAAACCCCAACCCAGGTCTGTTGTGAAAAGATTCACTGTCTTTTTCCTCTCATGAGGCTCTTCTCACAGTCTCAGCCATAGGAACAATAGTGGCATATGCCTTTTCTCATCATATGGACTCTGCTGCGGATAAAAGAATGGGTACAAGAAGGCTAAGCAATCTCTTGCATCTTGGGAACCAGCTATAGCAGCTGACTTTCCTCCTTAAAACCCTCTGGGTTGTGGCAACGGAAGGTTGGGCTTGGCACAGGAAAGAAGAAAGCTCAGAAGAGGAACTGGCGGATGACACTGTCTGACTAAATGTTGATAAACCATCTTCAGTGATGTCCCTGGAGATGTCTGCCCTTGATTCCTCTTAAAGTCATGACTCAGGAGTATGTTCACATCCTCAGGATGGAATATTGGCTAAATATAATCCTAAAATGGAGCCCAGAACCGGGAGTGGTGACTCCTGCTTCTAATAAGAACAAGAGAGGCAAACGACTGTTGATTTCAAGGCTAGCCTCAACTGTACAGTGAGTTTCAGGACAGCCTTATAACAGGGTTATAAAGTGAGCCTGTGTCTCCAAAATACAACACTAGCAACAACAGCATGAACCCCCAAACAGTCCAGACTCTGTGGTAAGTAGCAAAGCAGAATATGAGAGAGTTGAAAGCAAGGAGCCTAGAAATGGAGGGACGTTGTGGCTGTGGCAGGGCAACAGACAGAACAGAGGACTAAGCCTGGATAAGAGGCACACACAGAACCAGAGATGAAGTTACAGTAATGAAGTACTTCCTCTGGCAGAACCACTGGGCTGAATGTTCTGCTCAAGGTCACAGACTGATCACCTTCTGCACCTAACTGAGCATGTCCCCACACACCACATTATACGATTTTCCCCAGAGATGCCACAGCTGTCTTTAGTTATCAGTTCTGTGCTGGTGACCTTTACCCCTGACTCTGATCTCTGGTCCATGGTTATTCCAATCTCATGTTGCCTTTGGCAGTGGCTTTCCAACATTGACCTGAGGAGACTTGATGGTCAGAATGTGGGAATGAGGGCTGAGAGCTGGGGCTCACAGAACCTCTTCTTTAAAACCGGTCCAACTTCTAGATTATCTATCTGTTAGCTTTAGTCCTAATCTTCTATTTAGAAAAATCTCTGTTGCTTGGTATGTTTGATGGGACTGAAGGTATAGTTGGGTGTTAGTGCATTTGACTAAGAGGCACAAGCCCTGGCTTCCAACCCTGCATGTGTTGAGAGAAGAGTGCTAGTGGCCACTGACTTGTGAGATGAAAACATCTTAAATAAAATGTAAACTATCCTAAAAAGTGCCCTCACTGTCTTTTATCTTTCCACCTGATACTATGAAATTTTCCCAGGTCCTCAAATGTAGGGGCATAAGTCTGCCAATACACATCATTCCTTCTGCTGCCTCTTGGAGGTCTTGAGATTCTCCCAGGTCTGGGATGCTGTGGAGTCATTTTCCCTGAAGGCTGGTACCATCACAAAGCTTCTTTCCACCTGCGTTGCTTGCTGCCCATTTGCAAAGGGACCAGCAGCAACTCACTCCTGGCATCAGACTCAAGTCCACTGACCCCAATTCTGGGAGCCCTGGTCCAATTTCTTCCAGGGCCAAACTGCTCCTTACCATCTGGACTACAGGCCTTTCTGGGCCATCTCCTGCTTTCTAGTTCTACCTAGAAATGTTCCCACACTTTGAAATTATCCCAAGCTTGCTTATCCTCAAGAGCTCCTCATGCTGAATGGTTTATATTTCTTTTTTTCCAGAAACCCCTGTAGTAAGAAGTTTCTGGCCTGGACTAGCCCTGTTCTGGACCTGCCTGAAGCTGCTTAGCTCTGCCTCACCCTGAGGTCTGGACCAGCAGTCCCAAAGTCCCAAAGAAAGACACAGAAGCTTATAGTAATTACATGCTTCTTGGCCTATGGCTCAGGCATATTGCGGCTCAGGCATATTGCTAGTTAGCTCTTGCATCTTAACCCATTTCTATTTATCTATGTCTTGCCACATGGCTCATGGCTTTACCTGTGTTTCATTAGATCTTACTCTCTTGGGTGGCAGCTTGTCTTTCTTTTCAATGCTGCCCTTTTTTCCCCTTTATCTATGCTCGATTTTCCACCTGCTTCTAAGATGCCTTGCCATAGGCCAAAATATTCCCTTTATTAACCAGTGGTAGTCACAGCATACAGAAAGACATCCTAGGGATTTTAGCCCAATCACTTTTTTGCATACTTGCTGTCTTTTTCTGACTGTGAGGCATAGTTGAGCACAGGCTGCCCAATGACTGGCCTTGTATTATGTGTTTACTAAGACCACTGGAAGTTCCCAGGCCATCAAAGAAACAGTGAAAGTTCCCAGCTACCCAATCCCATAAACTATGCCTTGGGTCAGAATGCTTAGGATCAGAATAAGGTCAGGTTCACAGACTCATCACATCTGACCCTTTGTAACACTGTCTTTCCTAAGACACCACTGGCCTCTGAGGTTCATAATAGCCTGTTTCTAGGTCACAAATCTCAGGCAGGTACAGCCTTGATATACATGTGTGTGCATTTACTGTTGCTTTGGCTTGCTTTCAGCTTCTGGGTCAAGATGCTTCACCAGCACACAGGCCTTCAACTCTCAAACCCAGCTGCCTTCCACACCCCCAGAAGGCTGCCATGGTTCCTCTGTATTCATCCTACCTGATCACTCCTGGTTGCTTTATTGTTTGGAAGCCCCAGGCTTCTTTTTAACCAGTGTCTGCAGGCAACGCTCTTCCCAACCATCTTTGACTGGGTCATTTTCCCAAGTCCTCACAGTCACTTCCTAAGAGATGCCCTCCCTGACTGCCCCATCACACTAGGTGCCTCTCTTATAGTCTCAAAGAATGGCATGCATTCCTTTCTAGAGTTCCTCACAATGGCAATCACGTGGCTAGTCCCTGGTTGGTTATGCGGCAGTTCAGACAGGAACCTGGCTGGCTCTTTTACAGTCTCTGGCACTGAATTCTGTAGTGTCTGGTTTGCAGCAGAATGTAAGACTGCTGGCAAAGGACAGTAGAGGTATTTAGGATTGGATGTGGGAATCAGGACCACGTAAGACATCATCTGCTAGAGTCTTGACTTTACTATTGATGGCAGCCTTTTATTTTGTCTTAAGCCAAGGATGAAATTGGAGAAAACATGCTTGTACCATGATGTTTGTTTTCATTCCTAGCAATAAAAAGCAATCTCTGGCTAAAATTCTCCACTTTTACAGTATTCAGGGCAGAATCCCTTCTCTACCTCTCAATTTCTTCCATCTCCCTCCAGGCTGGCAGAGATCAGAACCAGCAGATGGAGACCATGACAGGGACTCTGTTGGCTCCACATACATGACATCTCTGAGCCGGATTAAAAGGAAAATCAGGACAGGGTAGATGCTTCCATCAGAGCTCAGAGCTCATAAGTATTGGGACTGAATGGGAGTGTAATAGAGATGTGTAGTAATCAGCCATACTGGTCAGCAGCTCTGTGTGTTCATTTTCCATCTATCTATCTATCCATCCATTCATATATCCAACTAGCCATACAAACATACATATATACATGTAAACATATCTACATACATATATTCATAGATTATCCACCCACCCATCAATTCATCTGTCTATCCATCCATTCATCTATTCATCCATCCATGCATACATACATGCATGCATATGTACATACACATATTCATACATCATTCACCCACCCACTCATCCGCTCATCTGTCCATCCAGTCATCCAGCCATCCAGCCATCCAGCCATCCATCTACCCATAAACACAATTCTATGAGTGCATCAGGGCCAGAAGCAGCATGATTCCTCTGCTCACAGAGACTAATCAGTGATTCAGATACCATCCATCAAACATGAACTGCACAAGGGTTGACCAGTCCACTAAAGGAACAATCAAGGCTCCTGGCTACAGAACCCCGTGTTTCCTGCCTTGAGATAGGAGGGTTAGGACCAGAATAAGGTCAGGTTCTCAGACTCCCCTCCCCTCTCATCCGTCCTGGCTGGACGTCTTTTCCTCCTGGCTGTTTCCTATGCCATAGTTTCTTCCTTTAACTGGTCTTTGCCTGCCTTTGCTCTCTAGCAATCACCATGTCAGAAAGCCTAGAAACACCTTCCAATATTCATCCCTATGAGAGTTCTGGAGGTACAGGCTCTGGGTTACTTTCCAAACCAGAGCTCACAGACCTAGAGGGTTAGTCAAGAACTTACAGCAGCCCCACCCGCATTGTTCTTTAGTGTTCCCTGCCTCTGTTTCTGTCTCTCTGTCTCTCTCTCATCCATTATCATCCCTTGTTTTACCCTCACTGTGATTTTCCTCATAAGGGGCCTGAGGATAGACAGGAAGAAGGACCCTCCCCATCCTTTTCCTGGCTCATGGAAAGGCCTTGCTTCATAAAGGCCAGGCTGATCTGCCACAGGCCCCTCACCCCCCCCCCCTTGCTTTTGTCTTGGCTTTCTTTGTTCTGTCCGAGTCCTGAGAGAAGGAAGTAGGCAACTTACTTCCTTTCCCCAGGTGGAGAGGATCTGGGAACATCTGGGCTTAGCGTTCTGATACACAGCATAAGTTCTGCTGACTTCTCTCCCTTTTCTGGATGTAATGTGAACAAGACATTTTTGCACGTAATGTTTGGGTATTCTTTTCCCCCAGACATCACGGGAGCTGTATTCACTGGCTACCTGTGTTAGCAAACCCAGGGATGCTGTAGAAACAGCCCAGGAACTCATTCATCAAGGAGAGAGTATGTAACAATGCTTTTGCTGACTGCTCCTGTTTTTAAAGTTGAATCCATTAAAATATCTAACACTTGAAAACAATGTTGAAGCCTTGCTCCTTTTTTTAATGATCACATCACTCCTAAGCCCCTCAACGTCAGTTCTAAGTATTGTAAGGGGTCTGGAGCCTGTGTCCTGGGGTGCAGAGATGCAGCAGCCAGGGGTGAATAGATATTCACAGTCTCAGTCCTTCCCTGCCTGGGGTGGGAACTGATCTGAGCCTTCAACCGGGCTCTCTCCACAGGAGCTGAGGCAGACATTAAAGCCCATCACAGTCAGGAACTGGGCCTGCTGTGCAGAGCATCTGGATGTTCTCAGATCTCTGTCTTGTAGGATCACTTATCAGCCCAGGCAGATGAGGCTCAGCCTTCCTTTCTGGGGCTGCGGGGGCCGAGGCCCCGCCTTCCTTTCCATAAACACTGGAGCCCAAGACGAGGCAGCTACTTCCAGACCTGCAGATGAGCTTCGCTGCCGGCTCTTCCCTTCCTCACCCCCTTCACTGAACATGCTGTAGTCTCCATCAAATGGGGAGCTCTTATTTTGGGTCTAGCTGCCCTTGGCTCCTCAAATGTTCCGATGAGCCATGTGTCACAATCAGAAGGAAATTAAAACATGTTTCAAGGGCATACAGGAAGGGCTGTCCTTATGCTCTGGGTACCCTGTTATTTGTTTCAAACCCACCCCCCTGTAAAGCCTGGTATTCTAGCATTTTCATCCACTTTCAGAGTTTAGACCCATCCTTTTCTCTGACACCTTTGAGAAGCTGCAGGTGGAGGCTGCTTGGAGATAAATAGTTCTCCAAATGAGAAATGTTCCTGACACTTTTACTGCTGTGTCCCAGGAGGGACTCCAGGCAGAGATTTCAGGCTAGGGTAGGGAGGGTGCTTCTAGAGAAGAGAACCTTTCAGAAGATGAAGACTTTTGGCATCCCTTTGGCTCATTCTCTGAAAGGATGCCAATTTTCAGTTCTTAGTGTTCCCCCTGCCCCTGCCTCAATGGGGATTGAACCCAGGGCCTTACAAATTCTAGGCAAGTTCTCTACCACTGACCTACACTTCTAGAATTGTTTTTTTTTTTTTTCTTTTTAAAATTATTTAGAAGATGAGATGATGGTTCTGATGCTAAAGGATTGGTAGAAGTCTTGGTTCCCAGAACCCATAGGGCAGTTTATAACTTACCTCCATTTCTATGGGATCAGACAACACCTTCTGGCCTCACTGTGACACGCACGCGTGCGTGCACACACACACAACACACACAAGCACATACGGATAATAAAATTTTAGTCTTAATTTTTCATTTGCTTATTATTTATTTGTTCGTTTTTGAGACAGAGTCTCATTAAGTTGCCTGGTCTCACCTTAAACTCATTCTGTAGTACGCAGGCCTTGAACTTGGAATCTCTGCTTTGGTTTCTAAGTAGTTGGGAATACGGACTGCCCACCAGACCATCGTTTGCTTTCCCACCCTCTTCAGGTGCAGCATCTTTGACCTTCTGTTCTTTCTTATTCACACCTCAGAGATCTCAGCCTGGCTCCAGACTTTAAAGGGTATTTTTGATTTTTGAAGCTCAGACCACTAACTCTGCCTCAAACTCTCTTGTGACTCCAGACACTCAGAAGACTCAGAAAACAGGCACATTGGGATCACGTGTCCATATAGAAGTCTGGCCCAAGCCACATACCCTTGTCTTTCCTGGTCTCATGCACTATGACCTTGTGGTTCCCAAGAGTCCTCGTGGAGTCCTGATTGACTTTTCTGTACCCACAGCCTCATCATGCCAGCATGTTCTGTTAGTTCCTTAGCCCTGTTCCCACTTGGATTTATCCCATGTGGGTTTCTCAGTTGTCTCATCTGGAGTTCCTCAATGTCTCCCTCTCCAGTCTACCTCATTCTGTTCCTGCCTTCCTGTCATAGACATCAGAGTGGATGGACATGGCCTTCTCCTCTCTCCTATTTCTTCTAGAAATGTTCCCTCCTCAGAGGGCTTGCTCTGCTTGTCCCTCTCCAAGCCTGTCTGTCTCTATATCCCCTCTCTGTTGCCCATAATGACACCTGCACAATGTTGTATACCTTCAACTTTCTCTCTCTTTTCTTCATTCACCAGGACAAGAACTTTTCTCTTTGAGACTCAGAGTTTGGTGTCACAGGCAGATGCTGTATAGTGAGTGGGACCACCTGTTGACAGACAACCCTGTTCTGCTTAGCTTTAACTGTCAAGCTGAACAAAACTTAGAGTCACCAGAGAAGAAACTCTCTATTGAGGAACTGTCTAGCTTAGAGCAGTCTGGAGGGTGGGAGAAGGTCTTGATAATTATTGATATAGAGGGGCCCAGCCCACCATGGGTGGTACCAACCTTAGGCGGGTGGTTCTGAACTGTATAAGAAAGCTACCTGAGTAGAAGTTGGCTGGTGATCTAGGTAGCCAGTAGCACCCCCATGGCTCCTGTTCTATTTATTTGGCTGTGAAGTAAGTTCCTTGGTTGGAGGTGTTGCTGTGTGGAAAAGCAAGTGGTCTGTCTTGAGTTCCTGCCTTGACTTTGCAATGATTCGGTGTGATCTGGAACTTTCCTCCACACAGTTGCTTTTTCTGAGGATATTTTAGCACAGCAAGGAAACTAGAAGAGACCCCATTTTCAGTCATGGGTCAGATGTGATATTTTAAGGAAAGACCTGGGAATAGCCTGGGCTTTGCTTTTCTAAGCAATCACAGGTTTGTTGTCTGTGTTCTCCTTACCTTGACAGATCCCCTCATCTAAGATATTGGTTTTTATGCTTATTCTTGGGGGTCTTCCTAGGACCGCACATAGCCCACAGGGAACAGATGTGATGTGAATATCAGTCAAGTGCATAGGAAGCATGTTTGGCTTGTTTCCTGTTTGATCATCACAGTTGTCCTATGAAACAACTTTTACTAAAATGCCCACTTTGCTGTTACTGAAGTAATTCAGGTGTTAGAGAGTTCCGAGTTAGATACAGAAGCCTAGATAACCATGTCTGACTAAATGTGTGTGTGTGTGTGTGTGTGTGTGTGTGTGTGTGTGTGTGTGTGTGTGTAGAGGTGTCTGTGTGGGTATATGTGTGTGACTGTGTGTGTATGTAGGAGTGTCTGTGTAGTGTATGAGTCTGTGTGTGTGTGTAGGGGTGTCTGTATGAGTGTATGAGTGTGTGTGAGTGTGTGTGTAAGAGTGTGTGTGTGTCTATGTGTGTAGGGGTGGGGCTTGGGAAGATCTGCTTTTCTTCCTTGGCCATCTGTGTCTGCCTCCTTTCCTTACCTAGACCTAAGCCAATCAAATTCAGCACTACTATTAAGAAGACTTTGTTAAGGTTTGATTATTCTCTTGGGTCTTCTGGAGGTCTCAGTGAAAGATCCTGGGCTATCCCAGGCTTGCCCATGGCCCCAATCAGCCTGATAAAATCAACTAAAATGCATGTCCTTACATAAACATGAATACTTTATGACTGTGTGCCTGAGCCACTTCTAGTGTGTGATCCACAGGGTCTAGACCATGCAGACTCCCACTGCCCTGGCCTGGCTCACACTTGCAGGCTCACCACAGATCCACCTCCATCTCCATCCTTTCTTCTGTCTGCATCATACTGAGACTACTAAGTTTTTCTAGAGCACAGGAAGGGTGAGGCAGAAGTGCTTAAGAAGCTTTTAGTGAGCAGTGGGGCACATCTAGAGGTGGCATGCCTGAGCTCACGGGAAAGGACAGATGGGAAAATATGAGCGTCTGTTCAGAGTTTGTTCCCTGGGCGTTCTACCTTATTCCACAGTGGCAACAAGAACAGATGTGAGTGCTTCCCAGGAATTCAGGTGGCCCCGTGCCATCAGCAGCCACCTCTGATTTCTGAAGGTCAGAACACAGAAGCTACAGTAGGGCTCGTGAGGGAACAGAGAGACACCTGGGGTTAAGTAGTGTGACCAAGCTGGCATCTTTTGACTATTAGTCAGTCTTGTTGCAATGCATGGCCTGATATACAGTGCCTCAGGGCTGATCTTTCGTCTCACCGGGTAGGCAGGGTGAGAGCTGGAATGCAGTGAAATGGAAACCCTTTTGAAAATTATTACCTAGGAATCCTTTCACCTCAAGCTACAACACTACACACAACTGCTTCAGCCCACAGGACTCCCCGCCCTTTACCGGTGGCAGGCCTGCTTCCATGTGGCCAGCGAGACCCCGAGATAAGCTCTGATTATGAAAGCCTGAAAGGGTAGCTGCTAAGAGACTCAGGGCAGGCCTCAGAGTGAGCCAGGAGATGTGAGCAACCCTGAAATTACTCATTACTACACCCCAGCTACACAATACGCACATCCACATACTTAGTTTGTACCAGGCAATCCCCAAAGCAGCCCATTTAGTCCTCATGCCTGGGTACAGATCTCTTAGTAGACTTGTATTTTTCTTTTTCTTTCTTTCTTTCTTTCTTTCTTTCTTTCTTTCTTTCTTTCTTTCTTTCTTTCTTTCTTTCTTTCTTTCTTTCTTTCTTTCTTCTTCTTCTTTTTTTTTAAAATGACAAGCATGCAGAAATGACTCCACAAGTAAACTGAAATGCCAGGTGGCTGAGTGGCACCTGATGAAGCAGAAGGTGCAGGTGTGGGTCTCAGGCAGCTCTGCACGGTTCCTTCTGACACAGGTAGTGTCATGGGAGATCTTTACAAATGAAGTATGATGTCTCCACCTGAGCTATCAACTAGATTATATGAGTAATATATATATATATATATAAATATGTTTTTATAATTAGCTATTTTTGTAGTATTATAATAGAAACTACACCATTGTGTGGGGCAGGAAGAGGAAGAAAAAAGGAGAGAGTAGAAAGGAGGGAAGGAAGAAGGTAAGAGGAAGAAAATGGACCATGTCATCTCCAAGTTAGCCTTCACTTGGCTATGTCTGGGGCACACACACAGAGCAAAGGAAAACCCACTGCTATATTTCAATATGCTCCTGCCCTTACTGACCAGGTAGTCCGTGTTTCACTATGTCCACGGGTCAGGTAGTCCATTGTCCATGGCATGTCATCTGACTATACATTAAGATGAACGTGAGCCAGGGAAACAAACTTTTACCCAAAACTGCCAGAGCTGCTCTATACAAATGAAAGACAGCATCCAGAAGTGTGAAGAGCTATATCTTGGGCTTAGCCTACTAAACCTACCCCAGAGTCTCTGTTTCTCTGGCTTCCCCAAGGGCCCATCTCAAGTATGAGCCATCTCTGATGTAGGCTGTGACAGTGGACCACAGGCTTCTTTAAAAGCTTGAAGAGGCACCTGCCACTCATAAACTCTGCATAGTGTGACCCGAGTGACATGGCCCTTTTTCACTTGTGGTACTGACTCTTGGCACTAAGAAGTTGCTTTGAGGTTTTAGCTTCATCTTTAAGTCTAGTCCCCCAACTAAAATCCTAGCCCAGAGTAAAGGAACATTCTAGGTCACCTTTCTCCCTTGGAGGATAAATCCAGCTTTCTCTAGAGCCCTCTCGTTTCCAGGCCTGACTGTATCTCGCATAGTGGGTCATGCTAAAGCCAGGTTTTGCTCCCTCGTGCCCCCTCAGCTGGCCTCTGGTACCAAAAAACTCCTGGCACACTTGGGCTCTGCTGCTGAATTGAGCTAGGCCTCTCCTTGGCAGTGTGTACTCTGCATTACCCCAGGTCTTCGTTCCTTCTTCTCCCTTCTACCATCTGCCTGAGGATCACTGGCAGCACCGCCTGTTCATATGATAGCAGCCAGCAACAGCAGAGACAGACACAGAGAAAAATGTCTCACCAGGATTCTTGGTACATGGGTGTGTAGTCTAGGGAAAACAGTTAGGACCCAGAACCCAGTGTCTGCAAGCTCCCCACGGACTAGCACTGCTTACTGCAGACTCCCACATTTTGTATCACATGAAGAAATGGGGTTCAGTGCATAACACAGAGCACAGGACCAAAGCCAACCCAACAGCAGGCACCCACCCCTCCACCCTTAACCCCACATGCATGGCTGTCCCTGCCAGCCTGGTGTGAGACATTTACCAGTCTCTGGTCCCTGACAAGCTGAGCTGCATAAACCACAGGGCCCCAGGTTGCAGGTGGTAATTTGCATAGAGAGACATCTCTTCTCCCAGGAGGTTAGGCCTATCTTTTCTTTTCTTTGCTGGGTAGTGGAACAGAGTCTTTAAAAAGAAAGAAAAACAAGACGAGTAACTCTAACTGTGCCTGGACCCGGGCAGTAAGGTGTTCCAAAGTCTCTGCGGCTATTTCTGGTCCTATTGTCGTCTGGGCTGCAGAGGAAGGCCTCCTGGCAATTCTTTGCTTGAAAGACAGAAACAGAACATTGTTCCTGATGGCTTTGATTTAATGGCCAAAAACAGTTATAGGAAACTGTTGAGCAGATGTTCTATGAAACTCAAAAAAGACTGGGTCTTTGAGAAGGGCTATTTTTAGACAAATGCTTCCTACCATTGGGGGCTTCAGAGCTTTCAAAAGGGGATGTAAAAGCAGAGAAAATGTGGCAGGGAAGGAGAGTCAGAGGGAAGGAGGCAGGAGGAGGGACAGAGGAAAGGAGAGAGAGAGACAGAGACAGAGACAGAGAGAGAGACAGACAGAGAGAGACAGACAGACAGACAGAGAGAGAGACAGAGAGAGAGACAGAGAGAGAGAGAGACAGACAGACAGAGAGAAAAAGACAGAGAGAGAGAGACACACACACACAGAGAGAGAGAGAGAGAGAGAGAGAGAGAGAGAGAGAGAGAGAGAGAGAGAGAGAGAGAGAAGAGAGAGAGAGAAAAGTTTGTGCTTTGGGGCCTTAAAATATCTTGATAATCACAGCTTACTGTTTTTTGTCCATCTTCATGGTTGCTGGGTGCTAGGAAGTCTCCGTCCCTCATTCTTTTCCTCTTGTTCCAGGAACAGGCAGTGAGGTTAGTTTTCTGACCATTTTCCTTTCTCGCCTCCTTTACCCAAAGTAATATTTTCTCATTTCCATCCGTCTGTTCACCTGTTTCACTCCAATCATTCATTCCACACTCAGCCATGAGCTTCCTCCCCTCCGGGAAACCTTCCCTGTACTCTCCGGGGGCAAACTGGGCCTCCTTTCCCCTGGTGCAATGAACTTGGTCATGACTGGATGGAAGCTCTCAGAGGCTGTGCACTTGCTTCTGTCACCACTTAGCACGTGCCATTGCCATTGTGAGCACAGAAACATGTACGTAAGTACAGGTGTAAGTACGGATGGAATGGGATGAGCAAGAGAGGATATTCGTTAGCTCCTCCAAGCTTCACCTGCTGCGGCAGAAATCTATCCCTGTTTCAGTTTTTCAAAATCAAACTCAAATCGTCACCATGATTAAGGCAATAGACCAGTAACTGCAGTGTGAGGTAGCGTTTGCTATTTCTAGGAAGCCGAGGCTTCTGGACAGTCATTTGGAGAGCTGCTTTGTGAACACTTTCTGATGCAGATATCACCTACCTTTTATTTCTGAGATTTTTCTTTTATTCATTTCGCAGAGGAAAATACTTTTCTGGAGTTGAGGAGAGGGAAGAGCTCTTAGAGAGCATTGGGCAAGTGGTCCCAAGAAAGGGCTTCTGGCAGAAGAAAAGATACACTAAGAAGAGCTCAGAGGTCCTCAGGACACTTCTTTTTCGGCTGCTGCTGGGGCCGCATCCAGTTGGAACAAGAGGACAGCGAAGCTGCTCAGGGGAAGACTGACTGGTCCAGGGAGCATAGCAAGTCCTGGAAGAGTGAGGATGCTTCTCTTGGCTTCTTTTTGGTCTCCATAAGTTGACAAGCTCTCCTTGAGCACTTTCCAGAGAGATCCTTTTCTAGCTGAGGTTAGGAACATTTGGTACATGGAATAAGGGCCATCCTGGCCTTCACAGGGGCCCAATGGCCACTGCACTCTGGGAAGAAGTGTCTAAGTTTCCTGGAAGATGAATTCAAATAGAGTTTGCTTTTGGGTTTATGATCTTTCAGTAACTGTTTCCACCTCCTTTTATATTTTTGTAGAGGCATTTAAACACACACACACACACACACACACACACACACACACTGCTGTAGTAACTGTGCTCTAAAAACTGTCAAGAAATCACTCTTACTTTAGTGGAGAACAGGTTTGTTGTTGTTCGTTTATTTTTATGTAGTCCAGGCTAACCTCAAACCAAGGATAATCTTGAAATCATGATCTTTCTGCTTCTACCTCCCGAGTGTTGAGAGTGCTAACCGGGCATGCATGAGCAAACCTGATTTTTGTGGCACTGGAGTTTGAAACCAAGGCTCTGTCCCTGTTAGGTAAATACTCTATCAATCAGGCTCCACCCCAGCCAGGGCTGTGTCAAAGCACAGAATGCAAAGTATGCCTTCTGCAGGAGCAATGCCTTCTTAATGTACCCATCACTCTAAGTGTTCAGTTATCTTTGTTTTTGTTTTATGGAGGAAGGCTCTGTAGTGGTCAGAGAGGCACAGTTACTTGCTCAGAATCTCACAACAGCAAGAGAGTAAAAAACAGCTTGAAATGAGTTCCTGTTTGCCTGACACCAGAGGCCACGTTCTGAAAGACTTCACAATCCACTGCCGTTTTCAGGGATTTTTCTTTGCTTGCTTTGTCTTTCTGGTGCTGAGGATGAAAACTAGGGCTCTGTCCACACTAGGCAAGCCCTCCCCACTGAGCTACATTCCAGGGAATTCTTACCTGGGCTTTCCTCGAGACTGTCTTGACTAATGCTTCCCATGTAGTCTGCACAATTTGAATTGTGTCTGTGCCCCGACCCTTTCCCTTTTCCCAGGCCTTAAGCTTCTCATTTTGTAATCATTAATATCTGCAGCCCAGGAGAGAGACACACCCAAGGCAGACACCTCAGAGCAAAGGACAATATCAGAGAATGCCCGAGCTGTGTAGTGATGTTTAGAATCATGATCAACAGCAGTGTAGTTACCGCCTAGTTTACCCCCTTTATCCGCGGTTTTGTTGTGCATAATTTCAGTTACCTATGGTCAACTACAGTCTGAAGATACAAATGGAAAATTTCAGAAATATTTGTGGGTTATAAATAATTGTATTATAGAGTATACTATTGTAACCACTATTTTATTATTAGTTGCTACTGTTAACCTCTTACTAATTTATAAACAAAAGTCTACTCCTGGAATGTATGTATGGGCCACCATACCACACACATAGGATTCTGCACTGTCTGGCTGTGAGACAATTAAGGATGGTCTTAGAATATAGTGTGGAGATTATATTTTTTTTTTGTCCAGCACAAGTAGTCTTTTGGAAGCTACTTGTTTTTGTCCTTCTCTGCCTGCTCTCTGGGAGCCATCGGTGCAGGTGTCAGCAAGTATTTGCTGCACACTTTCTGTGTGTCATCTGGGATGGTTATACTGCAGTGGCAGGTGCCAAACCTCAGTGTCATGCAGTCAGCGACACTTCCTACTCTTGCTGTGTGAACACTGTAGGCTGGTAGGGGTGTTTCTGGACTGGGGGGGGGGGGGCGGTGAGTGGGTGGTGGGTGGGGCTTTGCAACCTATGATCAGTCTGAGAAGCAGCTGACGCCTGACCCATAACAGAGGATAAAAAGAAACACAAAGCGGAAAATCCTCAGCTTCTGTCAGAAGTGACCCTGCCTCAGCCCCGTTAGTGAAAGCAAGTCCTCTACCTGTGGCTTCTCCCAGCTTCAGGGCAAGGAACCATGGTCCAATTGAACATTCTGATTGGTAGAGAACTGGAATATCTGTTGATAACATCCCAGGCACTTAATGTTGGGTTAAGTATTGTTGAACAAATGATTTTGAGTTCAAATCTTGCCTTCAAGAAACTTTCCATGTAGCTGGGATACGTCATACCTGGAATGGTTAGAGAACGCTATGAGGTGCTGTAAAGTGGGTCCTGTATGTTTCCAAACCACATAGCAGGGCAATAGGATTTCAGATGATGCCTGAAGCCCCAAGAAGGCAAATAAATAGGAGAATAAGACCTGGAAAACATGGCCTAAGTAGTGTGAGTTTTAAACAGAAAGAGCAACCACAGAACTTACAAGATAAAAAGGATCCTTATACTTGATGGCTTTTGTTACCTTAACTCTGTGTCATCTAACCCTTTGCAAGCCTCTCTTAAAAATTTGTCTGGGCTTGTTTCTTCCTCTGATAAACTTCAAGCATTTAAGATGCAGAATCTTACTTTATCTTCTATTGTAGGTTCTTATCTTGTATCTGGGGCACAGAAGGGTGTGTGGCTTGTTGTTTGGATGAGCTAATCCTGCTGTGCTATCTTGAAACAGAGTCTACAGGAGCAAAGTGCACCCAGATCCAGAGACCACACACAGAAGCATCCTTAGCCCAAGACTCAGTACTCATCAGTGAGAGTCCTAACACCTCACGCTCTGACCCATACTCACAGTATACTTTCTCTTCCTTCAACACCTTCCTTCCAATATCTTTTGCTGGACTATCCCAAGAAGGAATGGTGCTAGTCTTTAAAAACAGCAATTTCTTGCTCAAGTACACTTCCCAGATGACATTTTGTCCACCGTGGTCAAGAGTTAGAAAAGGTATGAATGTTTAATGCTTGGAGATCTTTATACTCCAGGGGTCTCCAGTTTACTGCTGCTAACCACTCGGTGGAAAGAGATTCTCACAGCTTAACAAATCTGCCAGCAGAGGTTGGCTAGAACACAGATGTTTTGACTCAGCTCTTCCCACTCTGGACTCATAGATTCAGGATTCCATTTTAACTTGTTGATGGATTTTACATTGACCTTGTATTTGCTCTTATATTGAGACAATATTTTAGAGCATGAAAAACAAAACCAAATGACACCCAAAATAATGTGGTTTCTATGGCAAGAGGCGAACAACTCCACAATCAACACAGAACAGGAGCTCCCATAGAAACCTCAGCTCACTAAGGTCATTTAACTTCAGTATATGATATCTGGGCCACATGGGTGGGGCTTGGAAGCCCAGGTGAAGTAGGCCAGCTCTTCAGATGGGCATGATCAGTAGTCACTGAGTACAAGCCATTTTATAGTCGTCTGAAGGCCAAGTTAGCTCAGCTCAAAGCCGTACCCGATTTCTGAGCATCAGGCTTGTTATCTGTGAGGTAGGGTGGGATCACAGTGTGCTTGTCCAAAATATCATAAACAAGAATGAAAACACTGGAGGAACTGCCCACAAATGTCACGCCCATGGGAAAGGGCATCAGGAGATTCTTTCTATCCCCCAACCCCATAAAGGAAAAGGGGGGCTACCAGAAGATGTTGACTCAGGCATCTTACTTTAGATACCATTTGGAGTTTTTATGGGGAAGAGGTAAAGAGAGACAATGCAAATGGGGACCATAGAGGTTCACAGAGAGGGTTGGTGAAGGCCCATGGAAGGTGAGGTAAAAAAACCAAATGCTTCTCAGAAATAGGGGCTTGATTAAAATGAACTGATGAATATTGCCTCTCACTTCTCTCTGAAGACAATGTTCTCCAAAAATCAACTAGGGGTAGAAAATCAGCCTAACATTGTAGTCAAGGAGATGGGCTCAAGAGTCGGACTAGCTTGAGTCTGAATTAGTCATTTACTGCTGTGCTGCCTTGGGAAAATTATTTAACCCAGTATAACTTCATTTTTGACTTTATCAAAATGAAAACCACAATGTCATCTTTTATGGGTTAAGACACATGATCAGTATCAAGTATTTTTTTTCATATCTGATAAACCATAGTGTTTGTTCTTTGTGTGATCAACAGTATAGTCATAGATAGGGAAATATTTCTTGAACTTGTGTAGAAACCCAAATTTGCTATCTAATGAGGCTCTCCCATACAGAAGGATTTGGGAATCCTTGCCTATGTTTTACATTATTCTTCCCTGACAAATATGGGCTTCTTTTCAATCAGTCTTAATTAATTAAGCATTTCATTGAACAGTTCTGAAATGTTGTCCTGGATCAAAAAAGAAAGAGGAATGAATTTGCCCCAGAGGAGCTCAGTGAATCAGGACCAATTTAAGAATGTCACAAACTGAAACAATTGTGTTTACTTTGGTTAGGCCTGTGAAACATAAAAGTAGAAATAGGTGATCCTCCAGAGTCTTATTAAGGTTGTCACAACTGGCAAACCTCCACTTCCTGATGGTCAGTTAGCTCCCACACGGCCTTGTATGGAAATTCAGGCTTTGCTTCCCCAGTACCTCTGTGGCATTGTTACAGCTGGACTCATAATTAGCTAAGACAAGACCCTACTTCCTGTTTTTTGAAGCCATGTTTGCTGTAACCTAGGATAAATAAACTCCAAAGCGGTCCTTAGACCAGGAAGCACTCCTAGGACCCATATCCTGCCCTGGAGGGGAGATAGGATCTGATGAGCTCATAGGCCTCTGTATCCTAACTGCTGGGACAGCTACCTTTCAAATAATGACAGGAGCCTCACTGCAACAGCCAGCTGTCCAAAGAAAGAAGATGGAAGGTCCAGCTAACTTAACTCAGTTTTTATCTCAATCAGTCCAGGAAAATGAGATAGATATCAAAGCATCCTTGATAATTCTGCCCATAGGGAGATGAAAGTTAAAATAAGGGGAAACGTGAAACTTCATGACTGTAAAGGGTAAGTCATAATAACAAAACACAAAGCTACCTGAAGTAATATAAACTAAACACAAAACATAAACTATAAAAATAAGCCCTTTGGGGTTATGTTTTAGTACCACTGAGAAACACTGAAGTCCACCCCCTCTTTGAGTTCTTGGCAAGGTTTCAGTGAGACTGAGGTACCATTAAGTCTCTCTGTAAAGACAAGGTCAGTGCTAGGACATTAGAGCAGAAAAAGACCTCTTGCTCATTGTGGAACAGAGTGAAACTGAGCTTTATTGCATGGATTCTACTTGGTATATAATCAAAACCCAGAGCCAGATATTGGGGAAAATCTGAAAGATCAGAGAGACAGAGAAGCAAGCTATGGTCACTTCTCACCTAGCCAACTCCTCCAAAATCAGACTAAATGCTTGAGTCCTTGCCAAAAAGGAAGAGGGGTGTAGGCAAAAGAATGAACTGCCTCCTATGCTTTATCTCTCTTTCTCCGCCCAGCTATCTCACTTCCTGATTCAACTTTCCTAGTGCTAGGATTAAAGGTGTGTGTTACCACCGCCTGGCTTTGTTTGGCCTTGAACTCACAGAGATCCAGATTGACCTCTGCTTCCTGAGTGCTGGGAATAAAGATGTGGGTCACCATTCCTTGGCCTTTCTGGCTAACTCTGTCCTCTGATTTTCAGGCAAACTTTATTAGATATGCAATATATCAGCACAGAGCTGGGCACACAGGCCACACACCAAGTTCCCCTTTGGATCTTAGCTTCTAGCCATATGGCTACAGTCCCTATTGTCTGGCCAAGGATGGATACCTGTTTGACCTTGTGTCTATGGAGAGGACCTAAATTTAGAATGTCAAGGGTTCAAAGCAGGTCTGACTTGTGCTGATTGGCTACGATCCAAATCAACCCCTCTGAACTTCAATAGCTTCATTTATTAAATGGGAAAAAAAATACAGCCTGACAGCAATTAATCAGCTGGGCAAAATAGTTGAAAGTGCAAGAATCTGTAACCTATACATGTGTGAAGCAGTTCATCTCTCTCCTTTCCCACCTGACTCTCTGATCTCTACTTCTACCTTATTGGCTTACTTGAACTGTAGATGTTTCTTTCCTAAGCTACATTTAGCTGCAGGGTGACTGGGAAAGACAGGGTTGGCACTGAGAATGTATACCCAACCCCTGGACGTGGGTGGCATTGGATGGAGCTGGGAGAGTCCTGATATCTTTGGCTCTCTTTATTCCCAAGTACCTTCTGGGACCATTTTTCCCACCTCTTTCCCAGTTTTATGGAGGATGAAGAGGAGAGGAATAGAGGTTCCCCCTTTCCTAAGCCTGACCACAGGGTATCCAGTTATGTGGTCATCTATCTTGTTCCTTGTTTCTTGGGAGAGGGAGAGATCAGGGTAGATTTGAAAACCATTTCCACAAAAACTGATGCTACAAGTCAACAAGAAGACCTTGCTCAGCCTTCCAGACAGGCTTTTCTGAAGAACAAAGACCTGATTCATAACAGCTCATTGACTGCTTTATTTGTAATTTTTCTCCCTTAATATTATAAATGCAGGCAAGAGGAATGCAGACTTCCCAGATGATGAGTTACACAAATCATTTTTGTTTTCCATTTTCTCAATGTTTCCTGTCCACCCCCATCTCCAACCCAACATACCCCATCACTACAGGGAGAGGAACTGGAACTGCTTTTGTTTGGAAAAGAGGGAGCCTTGCATGGAGGGGGAGAGAGAAAATTTGCAGGATGCTCCATCCTCTACTCACGCTTCTCCTCCCTGCGTCTGATGCCAGAGGATGAGTGAGCACCTGGAGCCTGGCAACACATCTTTGTACTAGGAAGGATGAGGCTGGATGTGCAGACATCTGCAAAGGAAGCTCCCCATCCTGCACCCCGCCCTACCTGGTTGTTTGTGAGGTGGCTGTGAGCTGCGTAGGCGGACTGCCACAGAGTATGCAGCCAGTCAGCAATTTCTGAGAAGATTTGGAAATCTGATTCGGCCACGGGAAGTGCTGGGTGACTGACATAACAACTCGACAGTTAGCCAGTTACCTAAATGGCGCCCTCCCTTGCATGCCATAAATGCGTGCGAACTGTGTGGCCTGTTCTACAAGGTTGAGAACTGGTGAAAGTTTTCTGTAGCCTTAGGACTCTGAGCAAAGAAGCAAAACATAACAGGCAAGAATGCCACTGCATGATGGGAAGACTGGTGTGTGTGTGTGTGTGTGTGTGTGTGTGTGTGTGTGTGTGTGTGTATGTGTGTGTGTGTGTGTCTATAAGTATGGCAGTTCATGTATGTAATCTCAGAAGGTAGAGGAAGGAGGCTCTGGAGTCATCCTCAGCTACATAGTAAGCTGGAGGCCAGCCTGAGCTATGGAAGACAAATACACTGCCTCAGAAAGAAAACAACAAAAGACAAACACAAACTCCAAATCAAACCCCAAACATTTTCATTTTGCTAAACTATGAAGCTGCCATTCACTCATTTTGATTCCAATGGCATACTCTTCTGTTGTATAATTTACATTGAGCTTCCTGTGGCCTTTTTGTAATTTATAACAGGAATAGGAAATCAAAATTTCATTTCTGGAAGTTTAATGTGCTGAACGATTTCATCTTGACACAATTTTATTGTAGGAAAAAATCCCTATGGTCCAGTACCTTCTATACAAATGGTCTCTCCTAATTAAAAATAAAAGATGAGGAAAAATAGCTTAGCACTTAGATCCCTTGCTGCTCTTGAACCTGGTTTGGCTCCCAGAACCCACATGCAGTTCACATTTGTGTGTAACTTCAGTTCCAGGTAATCTGATGCTCTCTTATGGCTTCTGTGGGCTCCTGCGCACGCGGGATGCATATAAACGCATGCACACACATGATCTTTCTTGTATAAAAAAGATTAAAAAGTAAAGAAAGAAATGAGAAAAGGGATGGAAGAAGAGAAGAAAGAAGAAATTCAGATAAAGATGTCAGAACAAAATGCTAGAAAAGCAGGTGAGTGAATATTCCCAGTTCTACAGCTGGACGCACACCCAGAGGCCTCCATTTAAACATATTTATTTTCATCAAGCTCTCATTTTAACTTCCAATAATGCATTTATTTTTTGTTTATTCACTCACTGCAATTACACAATAAACCTTATTTCATGCCATGTTAAGCAAAGAAATTAGAAACATGCCATTTCTCCAACTTTTTACATATATCTACTAATATTAGCAAGGTTAAATCTTCACTCTGTTTTATAGGTATAATTAGGTCATTTAGATTTACTCTAAAAGCTGAAATTTGTGTTAAGATGATGCTGTACTCACATTAACTAACCATAGAATTAAATTGTATACCCAGACTTTACAGAATGAGGCATGATTCTATGTCACTGAAATTATGGACCACTGAAAATTATTCCAGTTTTAAAGTCATATGGAGTCTCTGTCTTGCATATTTTGATGGTTAAACTCAGACTATATTTTACCTATGAAAGTCCTTGATTTAGCTTTTTTTTTCCCTGGAGTTTGTGGCTACTTTAGTTGGATGTGCTTTCAACTTTCATCCAACTTTTAAGTTATTTGTAACAAGGTCTCTATCTTTTTTCCCCAGATGTTCTCATTGGAAATAGTTCCTTTTAAACTTAATCTTCATCTATCTGAATAATTCCCACAGTTTTGCAGCTCTCGTCCTTTGATTTCATTCTTTAAATTTTATTAAATACATCTTATTTTTTCCAAAAAGGTTTCACTGGAGATAAACAATTATTTATATATTTCTATAACAATTTGTGAATCTGGAAATATTTTTTATCTTGTTACACTTGACTAGTAGTTAAAGTACCGCATTTCAGGGTTAAAATATTTTTTTTTAAGCTTTTAAAGATCTGGATTTATAGTCCTGCTGATCCGGAGCCTGGTGCCAGTCTTACTTAGGTTGGTAATATCCCAGCTTCTTTCTGAAATGCTTTTGTATCTCCTCCTAAGTTTGGATGAAATTTCAGTTTCAAGGTCGTGAGTATCTTCAGTTTTCTTCTAGCATTTTATCTGTTTTGTTTTCTTCCTTTCTGTGAGAAAGGAGGTATGTGCTGGATATCCTACAATGATCTTTTGTCTCTTAACGTATTATTTCACATTCTATATCTTTGTACACATTTGCTTTTTGCTCTGAGAGACTTTTATTTATTCATTTGTAACTTTTATTGGGCTATCTTAGTTTTTAGCTTTCACAGTTAGTTCACCTTTCAATCACTTGTTCCGTGTGGTGGTTTGAACAGGAATGGCCATCATAGACTCATGTGTTTGAATGCTTGGCCCATAGGGAGTGGCATTCCTAGGAGGTGTGGCCTTGAGGGAGGATACATGGCCTTATTGGAGGAAGTGTGTCATTGTGGAAGCAGCCTTTGAGGTCTTACATGCTCACTCTAGGCCCATTGTCACAATTCTGCTGCCTGTGGATCAAGTTGTAGAACTCTTTCTCCAGGATCATGTCTGCATGCTGCCATGTTTCCACCATGGCCTCTAAAACTTTGAGCCAGCCCCAATTATGCTCTCTTTTACAAGAGCTGCTGTGGTCCTGGTGTCTCTTCAGAGCACCAGAAACCCTAACAAAGACGCCTAGCAAATGTCTTCTCAGTCTGGGGATGCAGCAAAGAATGAAGCCTACAAAGGTTCTTTTCTTTTAATACTGAGGAGCCGAAAAACAAAGAATGAAACAGTAAAAACACAGTATGTCACGTGATGGCACCTTCTGTGTAGGAAAATAAAGCGGAGTAGGAGAGGATGCTGAGGTGCTGAGGATGAGTGGAAAAACTCCTGTTCAAGCTCAGAGAATCTCTGACCTAGCTGGAGACCAAATATTTCAGTTGGGCTGGCTCAGTCACTTTGGCTAAGGAAGGACACCTGGGAAGGCAGGCTCACTGTAAGCCATGTTAAAGGGGTAGGCAGATAATTAGTCCTTGAATAGATATTATACTTTCCCTTCCCTGAATCCCTACACTTGGTACAGCAGCTTACAGAGGGCCGCAAGTCTGCTGCTATCCTGACACTACAGAGCCCTTTCTTCTTTCGACTTCTTTTTAAAGCGTGCTTTTGTCAGCTCTTTGGACTCCCCCACTTTGGGATTCCTTTCCTTTTCTCTAAAGCCTCCTCTCCATCACCGTGAGGCTACCTGTCAGCTGTGTGGCTATTCCAGCTTGGACAGCCTGGCCCTTCTCTTCTCCACTGCTCTCGTCCCTGCAGTAGTTACGGGTTTTTGGTTTTTGGTTTTCTTCAGTTTGCCAGCTCTAGTCTTGGTTTTGTTGTTGTTTTAACTCTAATAAAATTGCCTTTGTGTTTTTGTTTAACTCCTCCAGTCTTAAATCATTTTATCAATGAGACTAAGAGTCCCCCAAAAGAGCCCCATTTCCCCGGTATCAAGAATGAGTTGTTTTATCTTGCCTGAGGTAGTCAGGTGTGGTCGTTTGAACGTAATTTCTACCCCAATAATCTTACAGGATATGGTATTATTAGGAGGTGTGCCCTTGTTAGAGTGAGTATGACCTTGTTGGAGGAAGCCAATCACTGAGACCAGCTTTGAGGTTTCCTATGCTCAGGATACTGCCCAGTGTATCAGTCAGCTTCCTGTTGCCTGCAAGATGTGGGATTCTCGGCTATTTCCCAATACCACACCTACCTGTATAATACCACCTTTCCGTTTGCAATTACCTTTGAAGGTTCTCAAACAAGGCAAAATGTACACTCTTCTAACGTGCATATAATTGTATATAATACATTTGTATTTTTAACCAAATAAATTATACTTAGAATTTCTAAAAGATCACATACTAGGTAAAATTGTGGCAATGGGAAGATAAGGCAAAATTTCCATCCTGAATGAGGAGTATGTCATGGCCATAGCAGTAACTCTAAGTCTGATTTATACATGCCTGGGAAGTGAACTGGGAATATAAGAAATAAGTTCACAGAGATGTTCTGTGACATCCACCGAGGATGAAGATACATATGGAGAAGAAGAGGAGGAAAGACTAGGAGCAAGTTGTTTATGGGGACAAGATGGAGAGCATTCCCCATGGTAGAGTCTTCATGCAGAACCCTCAAGTGGATTTATACCAAGAGTTTTTGTTCAATTCAGCCTAATATCTGGAAGCCCAAGAGTAATTCAGGTATATTAATTTACATTTCCCTGAGTGACACAGAGACAAAGGAAGGAAGGAATTTTGAAGAAGATTCTGGACAAACATTTCTTTTGACTTAAAATATTTAAAATTTGTACGATACCCTCTTTTGCTTTCTGTTAGCTTTTTTTTTTTTTTTTTTTTTTTTTTTTTTTTTTTTTTTTAAGTAGCCAGTAAGCTGTGTTCCTCCATGGACTCTGGTTCAGTTCCTGCTTGATTTCCAGCCCTGACTTCCCTCAGTAATGGTCTGTTTCCTGGAAGTGTACACTGAAATAAACCCTTTCCTCCCCAAGTTGCTTTTGGTCACGGTGTTTATCACAGCAAAAGAGAACAGAATGCAAAACAAAACAAAACAAAAAAAACCAAACAAACAAAAAAACCAACTTGCGTTCCAGTCTTCTCTCCTCTTCTTCTCCATAGGCGTCTTCATCCTTGGTGGATGTCATAGTAGCATCTCTGTGAACTTATTTCTTACATTACCAGTTCCCAGATATGTATAAATCAGACTTAGAGTTACTGCTATGGCCATGACATACTCCTCATTCAGGATGGAAATTTTGCCTTATCTTCCCATTGCCACAATTTTACCTAGTATGTGATCTTTTAGAATTTCTAAGTATAGTTTATTTGATTAATAATACAAATGTATTATATACAATTATGTGCACGTTAGAAGAGTGTACATTTTGCCTTGTTTGAGAACCTTCAAGAGTAATTGCAAATGGAAAGGTGATATTATACAGGTAGGTGTGGTGTTGGGAAATAGCCGAGAAAAATGCCAGGACCACTCACATGGGGTGACACTATCTATGGTGAGTTGGCCGATTTGTATCAATCTACAGTTAACACAGTTCTACAGAGGAGATTGGTCTGGTAGTGTACTCAGACTCCCAGAGCTGGCTGGAAGTGTAGGCTCTGGCTAGCCCAGCTCAGGGACCTCCAACACAGCATCCCTGCCAGATTCTTAGCTAGCACTGTCTCCATTTACTCAGAGTTTTCTTAGCTACTCATTTCTGTTTTGAATGGCTCCAACAGTTCAAAGGCTCTCTAGATGTTCAAAAGCTCTCCATCGTTTTGCTCTGAAATATGGTCCCCTGTAGTGTTTATCCACTGATCCAAATTGTGTAATGCTGGTGTGTTATGAGGCAGCCACAGTTTCAACAATGAGATACTATAACAGGCTACTGTAAGGAGACAAGGCGGGATTCATCTGAGAGATCCCAAACAGCATCTCCAGAGCCTTTCATGTACAAGACTGCTCTATCTCCATTATCTCATTTTAATTTTCTGCATCTTAACTGAGGAGAGATCTTTTGCTGAGAGCAGAGGCTGTGGCGGTGGTGGAGGGTGTGGCATATTGCTTGATCTGATATTGCTGTGTTTGGTGACACTGCTGGCAACACAAGGAACACAGTTAAAGAGAAACTGCCTCATAAGAGCTGCTCATTGTTTGGATGCCCCCATTCTCTGGAATCCCACTTGCTGATATGTGGGAATTAACATCACTTAAGATAATGAGATGTGCTAGGCTGTTTGTCCCTCATAGGCTCCCCACTTCTCAACAGAGTAGCAAGTCCCCAGGCTCGGTGAAATTGATGGTAAAAGCAAGACACCTGTCTACATCTTTCTGTGGCTATGCTCCAGAAGAGTATCTGGTGGAAGGTATTAGTGTTTTTGAGACTGTCAGATTTTAGAGATATGCAGGGATAAAACTCAAACCCTGAGTCAGATCCAGATCTCTGTTGAATGTGTTGTGAATAGCTTAGGTTGCTTGGGGCTTGAGGGACTGCATCTTCTCAGGTATGGGCATGGTTTCTCAGGAACTCAGCAGTGCTGAAACTATATATTGGTGCTTCAAGCAACCCAAGATATTGTTCTATCATTCCACAAACTAGAACATAAGACTTCAGGAATTCTTAATGCATTTTAAACTGTAGGCAAGTTGAGTCCCCGTCCACGTTCAGAGTTTAGGGTGGAAAGTGTGGTCTTTCTGCAGTCTCTCTATATGAGAGACTCAAAGAACACAGTCTTGGCTGGTTCTTTGAAAAGAGAAAAGACGGCATTTTCTGCTCCAAAGGAAACAGAGTGTGCTTTTAAACTTCCTAGCTTCTTTCGGTTGAAGCCTGCAAGACGGAAGAGATTCATTAAAAACTCTAGAGCCAGTTTTTCACCTTGGAGGCATGGAACCTAACATGAGGAGCACACACAGGGTACCTGCTTGGTCCCTGAGCTGCAGAGTGGAACTTTCACTTCTAGGAGTTTATGGGTGCCCAGTGTATAGCGGTGGAAGTAGCCAGTCACCCATCTTCCCATGGGAAGATAAAAGGCATCACATTCCATTGTTTCAGAGAGAAGGAAGTGGAGACTATAAAAGGCAAACAAATCAAAGCAAGAAGTGAAATAATAGGAAATCCCTCTCATATGCAAATCACAAGGAAGGCAAGGAGAGGGGCTGAGACCTGAGAGCATATGATCCTTGCATCCCTAGTCACCAATTTGGAGACTTTCTTAGACATCACCTCCATAATCCTTTACTTCACAGACAGCAAATCAACCAAAGAGACCTTACTCTAACCCATACTAGTGAATAGTACTAGTTAATAGTACTAGTTGACCTCAATCTTATGACCTAGAAGTATCAGTTTGACAAAGCACTGGTCTGGCCTCAATTTCTTGCTTTTGAGGCAGACATATGAGAATTTTCAGACATTTAAAAATATTATAAAAGGCTAGCTTTATAATTAATATTTATGGCTAAGAAAATCTATACTAAAATACCACCTTCCGTGTGATCTGCTTTATCTAATGCAACATAAAAATGCTCATTCACATAGGAAAGATCAGAAAGAAATAAGTATCCACAGCAACATTTTCACTGCCATCTCTAGATGAGGGATTAGAAAGTCATTGAATCCTTTTGTCTTGACATTTTCTAGTTTCCCGGTTTTTAAATAATTGACACATTTTATTTTAGTTTATAAAAGAATAAGTTGAAGAAAAAGTAGAAGAGCAAGTTGCTTTGGATTTGAGATTAGAATCTTTGGGGCTGGGCTCTAGCTCAGTAGCTTATGTTGCATGTTCCCAGCCCCAGGTTCCACCTCTCCATTGCCAGACAAGAGAACAACTTATTGGCTTTCAATCTTGGAAAGTGATCTTGGAAGGAAGATCGTAATGTTGATACAGAATCTTCCCCCTGGAGATGCTTGCATTTTGATTACTTTTATGATAGAATCTACTATATCTCTGACCCATCAGAACACTGAACCCACTTAGAGCAAGAAGAAATAATAGTTTAAATCTATTTAGAAAAAAAAATTTACTCTTTTTCTTAGGGCTTCTATTGCTATGAAGAGACACCATCACCACACCAACTTTTATAAAGGAAAACACTTAATTGCGATGGCTCACAGTTTCAGAGGTTCAGTCCATTTCATCATGGTGGAGAGCATGGTGGCGTGTAGGCAGATGTGTGCTGGAGCTGAGAGTGTTACATCTTGCAGGTAACAGGAAGTCACCTGACTGTCACACTGAGGAAAACTTGAGCAAAAGAGACCTCACAGCAACACACATCCTCCAACAAGGCCACACCTCCTAATAGTGCCACTCCTTTGGGGGCTGTTATCTTTTTGTCATCTTCAGAAGTATCTACAGTCCAAACACTTGTGATTTCAGAAGTGTAGGCTTTTTTTTTTTTTTTTGCTATTTTATTTTGTTGAGAGAGAGAGAGAAAGAGAGAGAGAGAGAGAGAGAGAGAGAGAGAGAGAGAGAGAGAGAGAGAGAGAGAGAGAGAGAGAACATGGGTGTGGAGATCAAAGGACTACTTACAGAAATGAGTTCTCTCTTTCTGCCTACCATGACTTCTGGATACCAACTCAGGCTTGCACAATAAGCACTTTTACTTCCTGGAATATCTGGTAGACCCCCCCCACATCCCCTAACCCTATTTTTTAATGCCACCAAGATCAAATCAAATGTGCTAGACAGAATTGTGCTATGCCTCTTCCAGGGGTGAGCTGGGATATGAAATAGAAGAAGTTGCCCAATTAGCTGTCTTCAGATAATGAAGCAGATGGTCTGTAGTCATGAACTGTTCCCGGAGAGTAAGGTCAGCATCCTTGATGGCTTTAGAGGTTTTCTGACTTGTACAAGACTTGAATTCAAAGCTATGTAATTTTCGTCAGTTGGTTTTAAAGAGCCCTTGAGGCAGGTGTGCTGGTAAATAACTGGCTTTTATAGCCAAATCCTTACTTTCCATACTCTGTCCTAGTCTGAAATTGGGACAAAGATACTATTGCTATCCACGTGCCCATTGTGAAAAATGGTGTATTACAATAGCAATAGTATCCACTTACCTATTAAACATAAACAATAAAAACATGATAGGGTAATACAGTTCAGGTGGCTACTATACTTAAAACTCATGAAAAACAATCTCAAAAGTAAAGCTGTAATCTACTAAGACGATTCCATAGCAAGCACCGAGGTAAATGCTAATGTATGCCATATGCCCTGAGAAATTCAGCTCCTCCTTCAGATACTGTTTGGCTTTTTTCTGTGTAGATCATTGTATTCATGATCTTCGTAAGGCTAAACAGCCAATAATGGTATTCAAGGGACACCAAAATGGAGTCTCTTAGCTAAGTTTGTGGGTGGTAAATTAATTGTCTGTTTCAACAGACAGCCAACTAAAACTGTGGAATGCAGGGGAATTCACACTGTGTACCTTCCTTCAAGGGTCATATTAATTAAATAAAATAAAACTTTGTAGAACTTGCTTCCAATGGAGATTATATAGCCCCATAATCTGGATTTAGACTGGATAGCAATTTCTTTTATGTTACTCCCCCTCAAAAAAAAAATAATAATAAAATAGGGAATGTACCCAGACAAAGTCTCAAAGAATCAGGGAATACCAGACCAGACGGAGACCAAGTTACCCAGATAATAGCCCCAAAGTGTGGTGGTGACTCATTCTGTCTGTTTACACAGCCTGAATTTTCTGGTCAATTGTCATCTCTTCACTTTGTGCTACATAAAAGGTAAATTATTCTCCTGACAGGTTTATTTTTGTGTTGATTGGGGAAAACGGTTCATTGTGCAATGGTTTTATGGTGTCTACGAGAGGTGACTGGGGCTGCCAGAGTTTGCTATTACATCATGCAACACCAACAGAAGCAATGAAAAGATCAAAGAACTAAACCTGGGGCCCCAGGTGCAGCTCAGTGTGAAAACATTTGCTTAAGAACAGACAAGCCCTGGGTTCAATTCCCAGCACCACAAAATGTTAAAAAATAGTTACACATGTTACATGTGACAATCCAACATTCATACACTCATTTATCTCTTTAGCCATTGAACCAGCTATCTGTCCTTCACCTAGCTGCTTACCACTCACTTGTAGGTTTATCCATCCACCCACTCACTCATTTCATTCACTTATCCATCCATCTATCCAGCCATTCATCCATCTACTGATTCATTCATCTATCAAGTATTTATTTAACCTTAATTTATATTTCAGGCAAGGACACAGGATAAATGTTAAAGGGACAATTACTTTAAAAAAAAAAAAAAAAAAAAAGACTGACGCTTTTATCACAAGCAAAATCAAAACAAAACAAAACCAAAATTCCCTATAATGTTGAAAAAATATATTTTGCCTTATGAGGGAAACAATATTGATTAAAACCCATAATGGGAAGATATAATCTAATGAGAGGCAGGATACAAGAATGACTGAAGAATATCTCCCTGCAGAAGCAGAATTCAGATTGATGCCAGATGCACAAAAGTGTAAGACATCAGGATCTTCTTAGCTTGTCTTCCCAAGTTCATAGTACAAGAATGGTCTCTGCTGTGCTTAAAAAATAGGAAAGAAAGTATCTGGAATGAAAATGTCAGTACATGGCGTTTTGTTGAATGATATTCTAAAAAGGCTTAAGAACTAATGGATCTATTTCCAATCATTCATCAGCCCCAAGCCAGTATAATGAATGCAAAATATTAAAACAGTACAACGCATGTGGTGGTCCTTAACTCTCTCACTCATGGCTGCAGATGGTTGTGGTTATTGGACTGAGAAGACAGTCAAAGCCATAGTGAGCTCTTTGTGATGAATTGGTACTTCTTCTGCCCTTCTGTCTATGGGACCTGGAATATCCAGAGAAATGCACTGCTTTTGGTGAGAAAAATGGTTGCTCCAACAACAGGTCAGTTTAAAGAGAATCTTGCTTTTTCAGTGTGGTCACTTAGCCAGTGACACTCCTCCAGCCTTATCCAAGGTGGGCAGTATGCAGTGGACATTCGCTCTTGAATATAGGGCGTTGAAGGTATGTGACACTTTTATCAGCTTTCTCCTGATTAAGAGATCACTCTCTCTAACTCTGTTAATTTACTTGAGAGATGATGAGCGTGCAAACTCACAAGGATGCTTTCTATCCCATCCCACAGATTTTGGCTTCAGAATTTCTTGGTCACAGTGTTCCTGATCTGAGAGACATCTTGTCTGAGTAGATAATACTAAGTTAGCCCATGGGAGGAGATGCCAAGGCACAGAACTCAGGCCAACACTTCCCAAGGACTCTGGAGAAAGAAGAGTCCAGAGTGTTCCTAGGATCGCTCAGAGCCTTCCACCAAAGAGAGAAAGTTGAAGATCATTTTTATCTACCATAGACAAGGGAGTGCATTAACTGTAATGTGCCTCCTCTCCCCTCACTAAAGGAGGATTCTAGGGAAAACCATAGAGCTGGTCCTGTTTCAGTGTCTTGGAAAGATCTGATTTTGAGACTGGGCTCAGGTTACATCAATGAACAGTTTCTAAAAGGAAAAGGAAGACAGTTCACATTCCCTTGTGTAGGCTGCCAAACTGTAGCTGCAGCTGTCTGTTAGACTCGGCAGGACACCCTCTCTTATGAGCACCTCCTAATTATCTTACTGGACGTTGCACCAGCCACTTCTGTTCTGATTAGTAGACCAGCATTCACTCAGGTGTCAGTCAGCCCCTGGCTTTCCTCTGATATGCAGGGAGTCTTCAGGAATAGAGTAAGAAGCAGAGTTCCGGGTTTAGTCAAAATGCCAGTCATTAACTACAACCTTTCCTTTAAGCATTGGATTAAATGCATTGTGCTTATTGATTTTTCTAACTTTACTATAACCTCCTGGGTGTGTTGTGTAATTATTTCACTTTATGTATAAGGAAAAGAAAATTCTATTGTAAATGAAGTGCTCATAGAAAGAGACGGGTAGGATTTGACTAGGTGAAGTTTGGCTTTCAATGCATTCTAGACTCTTACACTACAATGTGATCTTCATCAGAAGGAAACTCTTGCTTTCAAATCCATAGTCTTCTGTTTAGTAGATGCCTTACAGCCATACGTTAGTCTTGTCATTGAGACCAAAAGTGATCTTTGAGTGGGACTGATGCTGTGAAAAGTGAGAGATATTTTGAGAGAAGAGACAAGTGGGCAGGGGAATAAATGAGGGAGACAAAGAAGGAGAAGTAAAGAGGTTGGGGGAAACAGGACCTTGATGGGGTACTCCATAGCCGGCTCTCACCATTGCCTTGCATCTCAATCTGCCAGTTCCAAAGGGTATGACAAAACATCAACAAACATTATCCGGAGGGCTCTGTAAGAGACTCATCTGGGGCCCTGTTTCCATCCTATTTCAGGCTACAAAAAGGAAGTTCAAAACAGAAAGCTGGTTCAGGAAAGAAGGGTGCAACACATTACCAGCTCCTGGAGGATGATGCCAAGAAGTCCATTTTCCCCTTAAATATGCTATCTGGAACACGCAGAAGGAAGAATGCCTGGATGCCAGATGTGAGCGTGCACATGTGTGCCACCTCAGTTCCATCTGGGGCTCAGGACAGGGCCTTGGCTTTTGATCAGGTGAAGGAGAGCCATTCATTACAAAGTACAGGATAAGAGGTTCCAGAGCCCGGGTGTGACTAAGCAAAGGTATTTCATTGCACTTTCCTTTCATTGGATCCTTCTGTGGCCTCTTTGGTGACAACTGTGCCTATTGTTTGGATATTTTTTTTCAGGTGTTGCTTTCCTGTGTAAATGAAGTCTTTCAAAGTGACAGAAAGGGGATTCTCCCCCCACTCATCCCAGAAATAGTGGGACAAAACCATATAACATGGAAAGAGCAGTTTTGCATTATGTTTCCTTAAACATAATGGTGTTTTTCAATTCCAACTCTATGTGCAGAGTGGCATGAAGAACCACTGTAAGTTGCTGAGACAGATCTCCTAAGTTTTAGGACTTGGATTGGAAATGAGAGAAGATTGGTGGTATAAGGCCTCACCACACATTATGTCTAGGAATTTGCTGCCTTTTCTTCTTTAGGAGATATTGACTTGGACAGGAGCATGTAGTAAAAGGTTTCTGGCCCAGACTTCTGGGCCTAACCCGCAGGTTTAGACCCGCAGACCCACAGACCCGCAGAGACATACAGATGAGACACACAGATGGTTACATTAATTTTAGCCTGATCGGCCTAAGGCCCAGGCATATAACTTGCTAACTCTTTACCCATAAACTAACCCATGATTCTTATCCTGTTCAGCCATGAGGCTCGGTACCTTTTCTCAGAGCAGCATAGTTGTCCTCTGTTTCTTTTGCCTTCTCTGTGGCATTTCTGCTCTGTTCTTCCTGTTCTCAGAGTTTTCTTAGTCTGGTAGCCCCGCCCACACTTCCTGCCTGCTTTTGGCCAATCAGCACTTTTTATTAAACTCATAGGTAGGATGATTATTTACAATGTAACATCATAAATCCACTGTGGGAGCGTGTTAGGATGAGACAAGGGAAAGGCTTCCTCACAGTGGGAACAGCCATAGCTTGGAGGCTACTGTACTGGAAATTTATACAGGCACTATTCTCTCAGCTGTGTCTGAACTATGTTGCTACCTATCATTTAGGTTAACTTATAAGCATATGGCTGAGAAGTAAGCATCTCTTTTTTTTTTTTATAATGCTCTGTGGTGGCTAGTATAATTGTCAACTTTATATAAGCTAGACTCACCTAGAAAGAGAGTGTCTGTGAGGGATGACTGTCATCATATTGACCCATGGCCATGCCTGTGAGGGAAGTCTTAAACACTGGATTAATGGAGAAGACCATTGTGGATGGCACCATTTCATGGGCTCAACACAGAACTATGTGTGCAAATGAAAAGGGAAGCTGAGCAGTAACATGCACTCACCCATGTCTCTGGATTCTTAACTGCAACTGTGATGTGACTGGATGCTTCAATCTTTTTCTATGAGTTCTCTGCCCAGGTGACTGTCACTTGGAATTATGAGCTAAATCTTGTCTTCTTGAAGCTGCTTTTCCTTAGAAAGCCACCTCTATGGAATGGAGAGCCCATGTTCCTTGCTATTATACCATATTCTTCTGTATTTCAGGCGTGAGCCACCCCCACCCAGTGTATGCAGTTCTGGGTTTGAACCCAGGACTTCTTACATGTTAGACCAGCACTCTAACAGCTGAGCCACCTCCCCACCCCCAGTTTATAACCTCTTCTTCTGGAGGATTATTTTTCTTTGCTCTGGAACATCTGTGTGATAATATAACTTATTCCCATTATAGTTTATTTAACACAAATTGAGACAGAGAAATTGTTTTTTATTGTAGCATACATTTTATTATTATAACGTCTTAGGAAACTGTGTGGGTATGTGTTCATGTGGAAGCCAGAGGTTGATATCAGATGTGTTTCTCAATCACTCTCCACCTCATTTTTTTCAAACATGTATGTCTCTCTCTTAAATGTCTCACTTTTCACAACAGTGTAATCTTATTTTATTTTTCACCTGGACAAGAGTACCTGGTGCAGACACTTATCAAACTAAACTCGACTGAACCAGTACCAAGGAACTGGTTTTCTTCCAAGCCATCACAGGAGATACTTGATTCAAGAGCATCTGAACTGTGTTTCTGTGAACCCCGAGCTTGTCCATGCAGCTCAACTGGCTTGCCAGACCTTCTTACCTCCATCTCCCCAGCACTAAGTCTTCAGCTACATGATGCCACACTCAGCTTTCCTGTCGGTACTGGGGACTGAACTCGGATCTTTCTGCTTGCGCAGGAAGTACTCTCTGGAGGTAAGAGTCCAGCTTCATTATGTCTTTCTTTAGTATGTAGATATCTATTTAATGCTGTATTTCTGAAAATACTGTCTAAAAAAAACCCTTTTGCTTTGCTGAGCCTTCATTTTCTAGGGCCTAGACTCTAGGCACGTTATGCTAGCAGTGGCTTCTTTACCATTTGGATCTCTGTTCTACTCTCTTCTGTACTGTAGGTTGCGGAGGAGGATGGCCCTAAAGTCCTAATGGGAGACTATATATGAACTCTATCAGACAAGCACAGGGCAAAAGCCCCTCAATTACATCATACACTCTGCTAGAGGATAAATGGACATCCATTTCTTCCCAGTTATCTTGTACACATAGTAGTTATGATTGCACATAGTTGTAATGGATTTAATTGACCATGCACTGTTTAAGCTGGGAAGCATGCCTGAATTGACTGGCTTAGAGGGGACAGGCTGAAGCCTTTTAGCCTCATAGACTTCTCTCACAGCCCACCCGCATTACACTTTCTGGAGATAGTTGCTTTGCGTGTCTCTCTTCCCACAGCAGTGTGATCTGGTTAGATTCTTATGCCGAGAACAGTGCCTGGTGCAGACATTTAACAAAGCATGGCTTTCATCCAAGCCATGTTAATGCACAGGAGGGGAACATGAGCATTAAACACTGTTTTAGCCACAAGCTTATAGAAACTGTGTTGCTAACGATGTATGATGAAGGATAAACATGATAGTTTTCTGAATGATGTTTTAGGTCTTTATAAACTTCCAAGTGGAGTATTTGTCTTCATTAAGAAGGAAAGGAAACAATTGTGCAAATCTTGACTCATTTATTACTCAATATAAATGGAATCTTAGGGCAAAAGTCTTGGAACTGCAGGCAGATACAGACTTTTCCAATGTTTCCCTATTTATAGAAAATGAGGTATCACCGTGATGGTCTTATAATCATCCCTGTGAGGAAAAGATGCTGCATATGTTTACCTCGAGTGGCTTCAAGGCTTTTATATTGCTTATATTTTTTCAAAATGATGCATGCTGATATTTCTGCCTTTTAATATCTACGTCATAGAAAAATTCAGCCTACCAATGCTCACCTATGACAGGCATCACCTGAAGCCTTCAGAACCACTGATGCTCACCTATGACAGGCATCACATGAAGCCATCAGAGCCACCGATGCTCTTCTGTGGCAGAGGTCCCCAGCAACCAGGATTAGCTAAAGAAACACTTTAGCTTTACTTTTCAGAATCCTAACTTCCTGTCTGGCCATCTCCCCTCCACATACAAATAGGGCAATGTGACAGCATTTCTGTCAATCCAGTTGGGAGAGTGGCAGCTGGTGAGATCATCTGTTACGCTGAGGGCCCAAATGATCTTATTTTGTGAAGAAATGTACAGTGAGTTTGTCAGCACATACCCAGTATGAAGGGTGTACACTTCACACATCAGGTTA